>JAYWMT010000206.1:0-643830 GCA_039090855.1 Macrothele yani | reverse complement strand
CTTAACTAAAGAAGGGATTCAAGGACTTAAAGACAACTGGAAGAAGACTGGAGAGATGCCGACTTAGTGTAACCATGAAAGACGAGAAGAGAAAATCGTGGATAAGGAATAACACAAGAGCGGAAGACTTTATGACCAGAGTAAAAATCCCTGAGAAATCGTAATAAACTGTGCGCCAATGCCAGGAGAAAAAGGATTACCGATGGACAACCGAAATTTCAGACTGGACACTAAGGTGCAGAAAAACTCTAGAAGACAGCACGGGAGATGGACGAATGAGATTTCAGAAAGCATTCCGGCGTAACTATGCCTAGCAGACATGATTAAGAAAGACGATTGTGGAAAAAACTTAGCGACGGAATGATAAGCGTCCAGCAACGGATTGATAATGGTGTGACAATGATAATGATGATACATCGCAGTCATCATTGTCAACCATTATCAATCCACTGCTGGACGAAGGTCTCTCAACCCTCTTCCACCAACGGTCTGTCTGTGTGCCTTAGTCTCCTCCCATGTTGACTCCCGCATACTGTCAAATTTCATCCACCCATCTCCCATGTGGCCTTCTTCTGGGTCCCTTTCCTGTCCCTTGGAATCCAATCTAAAATTTCGGCTGTCCATCGATGGTCTGTCCGTTTGGCAGTATGTCAGTCAGAAGCATTTGCCATTTCAGGGATTTAACTCTGATCGTGATGTCTTCCACTCTTGTCATTTTTCGGATCCACGAGTTCACTCTTCTTATCTCTCCTGGTTACACCAAGCATGCACCCCTCTCCATGCTGCTTTTGGAGATTGTCTTCAGCCTTTGTATGTGCTCTTTTGAGTTAAAGTCCATGTCTCTGCACCATACGGAAGCAATAGAAGGATTCATTGATCTAACACTTTTCTTTTAAGACATAATGGCATATTGCTCCTGAAAAATTATGCTGCTTCTTCCAAGAAGCTTTCCAGGCAAAGTTTTGTACGGTGATTAATTTCTTCATCAATGTGACCCTTACTTGATATCTTCTGTCCAAGATAAATTTACGTGTCTGTTATCTCCAGCTTTTCTCCATCAATCGACAAATCTTCATTTCTTGTAAAAGCATTGAACATCACTTTTGTCTTCTGAAAGTTTTCATTTTTTAATCCCACTTCTTTACTCTTTGTCAGCACGTTCCTAGATCATACATTCTGCAGCTCTGATGGGGTAGTTGCAAAAATGACTACGCCATCAGCAAAACAAAGGTGGGTTAGATAATCTCCATTAATCTTTATCCTTTTGTTTTCCTAGTTAAGTGATTGACAGATATTTTCCAATTTGGCATTAAAGAGCTTCGGAGATATGGTGTCACCTTGTCTCACTCCCTTTCCAATTTTTAGGTGTGTTTTATTTTCAAACAGCCGAATCTTTGCACTTGCATTTTCATAGAAGTTTATAATAATATTAATGTATGCATCTGCAATACCGCAGGTTTTCAGAGCCATTGTAACTGCTGATGGTTTCACCGAATCAAAGACTTTTTCATAATCGATAAAAGCCATGCACAATGGAAGTTCATATTCCCTCGCTCTTTCAATTAGTTCTCTCAGTACATGGATATGATCTATTGTGCTGTAGCCACTCCTGAATCCAGCTTGTTCTCTCGGTTGAGCCATGTCCAGTTTTGCCTTCAAGCTTTGTGAAAGAACTGAAGTGAAGATTTTAAAAACCACTGATAGGAGGCTGATAGGTGTGTAGTTCCTGAGATCCTCAATGTCACCTTTTTTATGTAGCAGGATCATTTTAGCGTTGTTCCAATCTTCAGGAATCGTCCTTTCATTAAGGCATGGAGTGAAAATTTGGGCGAGTACTGTTTCGGTTTCTCCACTTGCTTCTTGTATGATGTCTACAGTAATTCCATTTTCTCATTGAGCTTTTTCCCGCTTCAGGAACACCGCCTACTCATGGTAAAGCAAACATATAGTTAAAGTTACGGCATCTCAAATACATCCCGCCATCCCTCGCCCCGTAGTCAGAATGGTTTAGCACATGCAATGTGATTGGAATGCGGGCTGTCTATCTTCTGCGAAGTGAGAAACATGGCTTTTGAGCAAAAAGGATGAACATGTGCGGATTTCTGGCGAATTAATCAACATAGCCAATATCGATCCTACGTTTTTGGATAACATCATGACAGGTCATGAAATGTCGTGCTACTAGTTTGATATTCAGCCAAAGAGTGCTTCTTCAACATAGAAAACACAGTCTTAACCGCGATCAAAGAAATTTAGGCAGAATCTCAGCAAAGAGACAGCCATGCTTTAGGTATATTTTTATTCTCATGGCTTTATCCGTTCCGCACTTATTCCTGAGGTCACAACAGTTGATTAGGAACGTTATCTGAAAATGTTGCGTCGCTTACGGGAGTCAATTCGCCGTAAACGGCCGGAAATGTGGCGAAGTGAACAATGATAGGTTCTCCGTAACAACGCGCCTGAACATCTGCCCCTACTGGTCACGGAGTTTCTTCCCAGAAATCGTACTGATGTGCCTCGACATTCCGCCTATTCACGTGACTTAGCCCCTTGCGAATTTTACATGTTTCCACCGATGAAACAAAATCTGCAGGGACGTCATTTTCTGTCAACAAATGAGGTAAAACAGCAACGCAGGACTCTTTACGAGGGTTTGCAAAATATGACTTTTAGTAATGATTCCAGGAGCTTTGCAAAAAAAAGTACATCGTCGCCAAAGGGGATTATTTTAAAGGTGGTTGTGCATCGGTGTTTGAAAGTATTCAAGGTAAGGAACAATACGCCAAGTCTCCGAACATTTGAATCTTAAATAACACCATTGGACAGCCTAATATCCTTATCTAATGTATCTAAACTTCCTTGCTGCAGTCTATGAAAGCTTGCTATTTTATCATTTGTATTAGTATGTCAAAACATTGCATATCTAATATGATGATTTTGAGCTTATGCCACGTTGAATCAGGTATAGAATGGTCAATTCTTAGTATATTACAATATTTTTTCAGTAGTTTGAAAGTCACTCTTAACAATATGCTGCTTCATGAATAGAAAACATAAAAACACGGGAAAAGATATTGTATAATGAATTTTCTCTTTAAGTAAATAATTTATTTTAATGTAGAAACATTTGGAATATATAGAGAGAGGAGAAGATCAAATGCAATAAAATATACGCAATACGCACGTAATCTTGAATAATGGAACATATCCGTCCGTGATAGCAACAAATAGTATATTGTAGAAACTTTTGACCAAATGCTTGAAGACAAATTCCTGTTAGAGTTACTACGTATCTCAAAGCATTAAGTGGCTCCAGCTAGGTGTTCACAAAATATTTCCAAATACAAGAATTTGAAATTAAAATACAGTACTTTAAACATTACTGGTACAAATTGATATTTACACATGTTCCATGACAGTGACAAAACTTAGCTGAATGACAACCAAACAAAGTATTTGGTATAATTTTTACCATGTTGGCAACAACAATCAATATTTCATGAGTGCTATGGAACTGCAAACAAAAAATGAGCACTATCATAAAAAGTTTACGTACATCAAATCAAAGTTTCATCGTAAAAAAGTTCTGTGGTCATTGAGAAACATCGAGAAAATGTTCAAGTAAACAGTCTTTCTATAGAGCAAGGCTCTATGCAGCAAAGGTTCCTGTGGCTGATAAAGTCATTAGTAATAACAAAAATGTTTTTTAGATGTTACCTTTTTCTGGCGTAGAAGATTTGCGTCTCGATACGCTAATTTTTTTGTCAAGGCGAAAACGGCGCACTCGTCGAAACTTCACGCTTCGAAGGCCCACGTCGAGGATCACTGGATCGCAGGGATGTGCCGTGTTTTTTTTTTGACAGCGCAAGTTGACCGAAAGAAGCGGGGTCATCAGGCTGACGCAAAGAGTTCCAAGGCTGACTTGGAGACAAACCAGGAATCAGAGACGACTGTAAAACAAGCCTTTTTTTCGGCGGGCAAAGAAGCGGCGTACAGGTAGAAGGACGCTTCTGTGGACGACGAAGAATAGTTATTGAAGGTATTGGCTCCGTCTATCCCGAGCGGAGATTCCAAGGACGGAATCCAGACGGATACAAGGGCTGGACGCTTTGTCTGGTTTGCAAACTAACACTTGAAGTTGCACTGTGCGTGTGTGGAACAGGAGGGGAAAATTCAGGAGGCGGACGCTTGCTAGGTGTTTGGAACACAGTTGGTCAAACAGGTCGTTTTTGCCCTGTTGTGACTGACTGAATGTTCCTAAAGTAGGCAACTGCTCAATGGAAACCGAAGCAGAGAGTTTCTCACTTGGGGACTGAAGAACCTCACTTCCAGTGTCTGATGATTCAGTATCAACAAGAGGTACTGCTCTTTTGGCCACAGGAGAGATGGAACAACCTAAAGAAGATGAAATGTCAGTTATTCTTCTTCTTAATATCTTAGATGTAGGACCAAATGGAGGCACCATGCCTGAAGACGTAAACGGAGCAATTGATTTATGCGAAGCAGATGAAAATGAACAACCTTTCACATTACGAGAAAATCCAGAGGAACTGGAAGTACTTGAAGATGAACTCTCGTGTCTTGAGAAGGCAGGAGACTGAGGAGTACAAATGATTGTAGCACCCGGAATAAATGGTAGAATGTTAGAATGAGAATCTTGAAAAGAAGTTGAAGGAAAAACCTGCTCAGACGAAGGTAGAGAATCGGACAGGACAGGGGTGGGGTCAAAAATTTCATCCTCAACACTAGAGGCTTTTAGCGGTGTCCCACCCTCTGCTTGAAGATTGTAACATGGCTTAGGGTCGATAATTGCAGCAATATGTCTAACAACTCATTTCTACATTGCTGCACATGGGCAGAATGTAGGGAGCCATCTGGTTTCTTTAAAACTACATTATTACTGTACAATTCCACCAATTAAAAGGGGCCTTCATATAAGGGTGCAAATTTTCTCACAAACGTATGTGCAACGGAGAATTGAAAATGAGTTTCTAGCAATACCAGATCCCCAACTGCGAAATCTGGTTCTCTCCTTTTTGCATTATAGCGTCGAGCTTGATTTAACTGAGCTCGAATGATAGCAGCTTGTGCCTTTTCTGCTAGTTGCTTTACAGACTCAGGTGTTGGTTTTTGGTTAATTTCATCCACAATTTAGATTTTTAAAGGGGCTGCGAATTTTGCGCTCGAGAAGAAGTTCAGCGGGCGTAAGGCGCGTGACTCATGAAAACATGAGCGAAAGGCGAAGCAAAAAATTTCAACATATTTGTCCCAACGCTCATGATTATTGCCAATGAAAATTGAGATCATCTTTAGTAAAGTTAGATTAACAAGCTCAGCCGGATTGGCTTGCGGATTATATGGACTGATAAATTTGTGTTTTATTTGGAGCCTTGCACACATTCGCTCGAATAACTCTGAAATGAACTAAACCCCGTGGTCCGAGACTACGGTACGGGGTCAGCCAAAACAAGTAAAAATATTATGGATAAGAGCACTACATATTACATCAGCAGTAGCTGCTTTAATGGGGAATGATTCCACCTATTTAGAAAATTATCTGTAACAACTAAAATATAACGAGACTTAGTTTTAGTTGATAATGATAAGGGTCCAATAAATCTATAGATATAGTTTCAAAAAACATAATTACTAGAACTAGAAATAAGGTGACAGGCCGGTCATTTGTTATCATAATTGTACTTCTGACAGTACTCACAAGAGCGAATATACGCGAGTATACTATCGTACATGCCCGGCCAGGTAGGCTACGTCTCGAAGCTTAGTACGAGTTTTTAGTATGCCTAAGTGGTCGGCAAGAGGAATGTCATGAAATTCATTTTAACAAAGCCACGCAGGGAGACTGAGGTATCGCAGGGCGGTTCTCAGCTCTCGAATTCACACACTTTTTGTAATACAAAATACCATCGATGATCTCATAATTTTGACCACGACCGGATAAAGAAGGTTCATTATGAGCAGAAGAACCAGCGAGCAAAAATTATGAATTTCCCCAAAATCAGGATCATTCGGCAGCTCAGAAATTATCTGCTTCTTTGAAGTGATTTCAGAGATTCAAAATAGCAAGGCAGGTTCAGGTATCCGCCTGGCCACCAGAACTGAACGGACAGCGAGACAGTGCGTCAGGGAGTTGGTTCGATTTGCCAGGGCGATAATGAATCCGTACATTAAATTCTTGAAGTTTAAATGTCCATTTCAACAGTCTTCGAAAAAGATTCTTAGCAGTATTTAAATATTTTAATGCCGAATGATCCCAGATGACATTGACAGGTATGTGATTGAGATAGCATTTAAATTTTGTAACTGCAAACAAAATAGCTTAGCGTTCTCGCTCAGTAGCAGAGTAATTACGTTCTTCTTTGTTAAGAGTTTGAGAGGCATATGCAACAAGATGCCCTCGTTGAGATAACACAGCACCTAGACCAACACCTGATGCATCAATATAAATATCAAATATTTCTGCGTTGTTAGGAAAGGCTAACCCAGGTGGTGAAACCAAAGCATGTTTTAAAGTATTAAAAGCAGTCTCCACTTCCGTGGACCAAACAAAGTGTCTATATTTTCGTTTTAATGCTAAGACGGGTTCGCATAGAGTAGTGTACCCCGGAACGAACTGTTGATACCACCTGGTCATGACCAAGAATCGAGACAACTCGTTTGCTGACTTAGGCCGAGGAAATTCAAAAATCGGCTTGACCTTTCAGTCATCAGTTAGAATACCCTTGGGGGTTATTTTAAGTCCCAGATATACCAGTTCGTTCCGTCCAATTTCACATTTAGCAGGTTTTAATGTCAAACCCGTGTTATGTAAAAGTTCAAAAACTTGGTCCAACAGAGACAGATGCTCTTCAAAAGTCTCAGAAGAGATAATAATGTCGTCCAGATAGACATGGACATTAGGTCCGAGCCAAGCGGGGTAATAAATCTAGTCCTCTCCGCTGAATTAGTATGAACAGTAACCTGCCAATAGGCCGCCAGCCAAATCTAAAACTGTTAACCAGTATGTTGATTATAAATCCTGGAGAATATTTCTTATTATGGGTAACGGGTGACTGATAGCTTTAGTCACAAAATTCAGTTTCCGGTAGTCTATCACAAAACGATACTCTCCAGATTGTTTCTTAGGAACAAGAAAAGCAGGTGATGCCCAAGGGCTAAGTGATTCCTTAACTTTTTAAAATTTTTTGTTTTGTTTTTTTATCCTTTCCCATTTAGAACTTCATATGAACATTAGGTTCATTCGTGTTTTTGTTAATATGACATAAATTCCTATGAATCAGCCATTTCTTACGAAAAGACATTTTGCTCAGTTTTCTCCAGTCACTTCTGGTATAATGTCTCTAACCTCACAGAGAATCGAAAGTCTGATTCCATTTGTAGTTTAGACTTTTTGGCCATATAATTTTGCATTCCGTCTTTATCAAAATTTGAAATTTAGCCACGACAACACTTATATTGATTTCGTAGTCATTATATTTTTTTCCTAACTGAGATATAGTACAGGATATTTTCTGTGTTAAGCATTGTGTTTAGACCCCAATATTCGCTTAGCCACTCCCAAATTTCTGAGTTTTCTTTACATTGGACAAACATATAAGTAATGGCTTCTATCTCATCACAATGAGGGCATTTGTCACTCGCGGCTGAAATGTATCTTTTGCATCATCCGAAGGTAGGAACAATGTTATGGGCAGTCTTAAAGTTTGCTTTTCTGATTTTTGGCAGCAATTTCAGGACACTCATGCTGTCCCAGTCTTCTTGGGACTTTGACTTTCCTGTTTCAGTTTCTAAAGTGGTAGTATTGCTGGAGTAAAATACATTATAAAGCTTTTCAAGTAGGTCTTCAGGGAAGATCTTCGTGGTGTTACTTTTAACCTTAATACCAACAATTTCACTACACAACTCTACAATATTTTTATTTGGAAAAAAGTCATAGGGCCTGCAATTTTCATTTCCTGTGATTTGTTTTGTACTGGCTCCCAGGAAGGTAGCTGACGAAATTGTGAGCAGGTTGTTCAAAGCTGGTGATCATCTTGTGGAAATCTTTCAATTTACAAATTGTGGCTAAAATGAAAGGGCTTTTAATTCCTTCTCCTCCCTCCTAGACATGATTTTACATAACTATCCTCTTTATCTTATCTAATTTGCCATCCTACGGAAAGTCGATTTCCCTAGGACAGCAGAGGACAGCCCGAGTCACTTCCTCAATCTTTTGGCCGGCTCAACAATCCTCATAATACCAGGGTTGCAGACTCCAATTCGCTGGCAAACACGCAATTAGGAATCAAGGTCCCACCGTGATGACTAATAGAGATGAGACGGGCTCGGATGAGCTACGAATACCAGATTATATTAGTTACATCTCGGGCTCAGACGACCTACGAATAGCATCTTAGTTACATCTCGGGCTCAGACGACCTACGAATAGCATATTAGTTGCATCTCGGGCTCAGACGAGCTACGAATAGCATATTAGTTACATCTCGGGCGGGCTTCTTTTTTATGTTAAAATACTGAGTCTTTCTTTTCCGTTTTTTTTTTCTCATGACATTTAGGAAGAGAAATTTGTTTTTTTCCTGCAGTGCATCCATGAAACCTGATTGCATGGGAAGGGAATTCATGTGTTATATGTAATTGTTTAACTGCTTTTTAAGAGAGTACTTAGACTAGGAAAACAGGGGGTTGAAGGAGGGGAAACAGAGATTAAGAAAATCCACCTTCGCAACGACGCAGTAGGACGGTCACTTCAGTGGTTGCCCTTGCACACATCACAGAAGACGACCTCAATTATCAAAAGAACCATCCGCAATAAAACAGATGGGGAGGGGAAGAGGAAAAACCGCTAGTGTCATAAGTTTGCCATTGAAACGTAATGCACAGGAGAGGAAAAAAAATATGTTATAAATTATGATGTAAATGGTAGATAAAGATGTGCAGTTTTTACTATGTTGTGAAGAATAGCTCTTTAGTATGATGGGATTTAAAGTACAAATCAAAGTAAATTCCCCAGAGGAAATAGTCCGCTTGAAAACCAGCGGTAGGACAGCCGGGAGGTTATTGTTTCGACTGATATTTTCCGCCTGTGGGAAACTGTCTTTAGAATCTCAGCTCTGAAGATGGAAGTTTGCCCGCAGCATTTCAGAAGACCTCGTCAAACCAAACAAGGTGTAGAAGGCGGCAAGGAAACAGCAAATAAAAAAAACAAAGCTTTACTAATAGTGTTTCTATCGCCTCCACTCAACATTCATCGCTGAAGTTGGGTTACTCTTTTTATCCACTTGCGCATTACAATATGAATGATTCATATCCTGAATTTATGCAAAAAAGTTTGGTGATAGTAAAACAGTTAAAAATAAAGTGGCAAAATTTACCGCGTGGAAATATTATTTTCTTAATTATTCATTTGCACGACCAATGCAAATTTTAATTATGTCCAGTGCAAGAACTGCAAATGCATTTTGAAATATAAAAGTTCTTCAGTATGCAGCAATCTTTTGCGTCACGCCAAAACATGCGGGAAGACCATCTTCTATCCATGCTCAAAAAAGGTAGACAGTTTCTTTTTCTTAGATAAAAAAATCAGCTACTGCAAAATTTTATGTGAAACTGTAAAATAAAGATTTTATTTCAAGGTTATATCCTTCCTAATGAGACGCATAAATGCTGAGTATCAGATTTCATGCTCCTTCCTGTTTCATGTAAAAATGGGATAAAAGTGAGGAAAGCATCAGCACTTGGAAAAGTCAGGCTCGCACCTCACAGTAGACAGACCTCCAGTCGCTGAGTCGGGCTTCCAAAACAGAGCCCAAACTCATCTCAAATGACTAAACCTGAACGCCAGCAGCTCCCATCTAACCCAAAACATAACGGTCGACTTACTCGACATAAATATCAACTGATCAGGGCGATTCTTCTATTGCAAGTGGCCACCACCAAAAGCAGCCACTGATTTTAACATATACTTTGGTGGAAAACTGATAACACTACATTGGCATTCATAATGTAAAATATTTTAATTTATAAATTCAAAATCGGTAGCTAACTTTATAAACTGCGAGGAATTCAAAGGTCATTCTGTTTAACCCTAATATTGATCAGCACGAAAAAATAGATATTACACATAAGGGTTGCTCAATAACCGGTGGCCTCTCATTCGTTAATGCTCCGACTTTCGGTCACAAAATTCTTAAAATACTCTTAATAAAATAAACTTTGTGGTGCACAAATCACACACTCATCTTCAAAGAAAGTGAAATACGAGTAACCGGTTAGCGTACTAGGATAGCAAAAGAGGTGATCTCTTTCACTGCGAGATTACCTGTAATAAGCTTGACCTCGAGACGCGCGTGACGCTTCACACCTGTCGCTCCGGACCAACTGATTACCGGATTTAACAACTTACATCCGCAATTGGACGTAAGTGGTTTTAATACACTGCCGGACAATTGCTAAGGACCGATGACAATAGCAACGATAGCAACCATAAAATGGAAGGCAGGAAAATGTGGAAATTAGCATAAGTGTGGGATACAGTAAGACGTGTTGTGCGTATGCAAATTTTGGATTGCCGAACTTGTTCGTGACGTCATAGCGCTGATAAGAGATATAAAGGATTTGACGCGTATTGACCGTTGTTGTTCAAACGCAAAGTTGAAAGGGTAGGAATCAATTGACGAACTTGCAATTTTCAGTATGTCTTCCCGACATCACCTAAATGATTTTACGCGTGGGCGTAATATTGGCAAGATTGAAGATGGGCGAAAAATAACAGATGTTGCCAGGGAGTTCGACGTCAGCCACAGTGTTGTTTCAAGGCTTTGGAAATCATTTCAAACAAATGGAGAGTGTAGCAAACGTCACGGGGAGGTCGTGTTAGCAGTACGACACCTACAGAAGATCGGTACATAGTGCTATCAACAAAAAGACACCGGCGCAGCACAGCTAGTGAGGTAGCAAATCAGTTTATTACTGCTACTGGCAAGCGGATCTCCCGAAAAACTGTCACCAGACGTTTGCATGAAGGAGGACTATACGCCTGCCGTCCTGTTGTTTGCATCCCATTGTCCAGACGTCACCGTACCGCCCGTTTGCAATGGGGCCATCAACATCGCAATTGGACTGATAACGACTGGTCTGCTGTCCTCTTCTCAGATGAGAGTAGATACAGTCTATCGTCTGATTGTCGACGACAACTGATCTGGCGTGATAGTAGTACTGCATATTGTCCAGCAAACATACGGGAAAGGGACCGATATCCGACATGTAGTGTTCATGGTATGGGCTGGCATCATGATCAATGGCCGTACGTCCCTCTATGTGCTTCCAACTGGGACTATGACTGGCTAACGATACATTAATGATGTTCTGCTACCTCATGTTTGCATGTTCCGTGGTGCTGTCGCTGATAGATTCCTTTTCATGGACGACAACGCAACATGTCATCGAACAGTCGCTGTCCAGGAGTGTCTTGAGAGCGAGGATATTCAACGCCTCGTATGGCCAGCACGTTCTCCAGAACTGAATCTCATTGAAAATGTGCGGGATGCTTTGAGGAGGAGTCTTGCTGGTTGCCAATGCCCTTCCAATAAACAAGGACACCCTTATCCGTGCACTGACAGAGGAATGGGATAAATTACCCCAACAGCTTGCTTGATAATGTTGTGCAAAGCATGACACGACGTGTGGAATCTTGCATCGCCTTCCATTGTGGCCATATCCCGTATTGACATCTTACGCCGGAACGCCTGCGGACGGTAATTGCATTTTTTTCACGTTTACGTATTCTGCACAAAATGGCCTGTTTGTCCCTTGAACACGTTCCAAAGCCTTCTGGATTTCAGAGCACAAAAATTGTCTTTCTTTTAATGTCCTGGCATTCTGACATTATTTTATTTTACTTGGCATCCAACCACACGTCCTTTTTTATGCGCTATATAGCCGTTTATGATCCGTCCTTAGCAATTGTCCAGCAGTGTAGATTTCAATGTTCCTGTTTGGTAAAGTCGATAACCTTTAAATTGGGATTTCTTATATAAATTATATTTTTAGAATAATTAAGTAAACACCGTTTTCCAGCTTTTAAATTTCACTTGAAATGTCTTTTATTCAAACTTTAACCCATTTCTTGAGATTCATAATGCCTTAAATGTTCAAATTCCTTTTTGTCAGGCGTAACAGTACCAGGTTAGAAGAAGGGCTGTTTGCATAAAATTAAAAATCCCTCTATTACTACAATTGTATGTTCGTATTATATCTCTCTGATTTCTTAAAAGTCGTACGCTTGGCGTCTTCCCGTCAATAATTTGTACATTGCTTTACACTTATACCAAGACTTCCAGTAGGATTTGAGAAACCTGTTCGGTCCTGCTCAATAAGCCGCATAAAACTAGTAGATTAATTTGTCATACTTCTCTTCGAAGAGACCCACTTTTCTCCGTGGCGCTTTCGTTACCTGCGATGTAAAACTATCATCAGTCAAACTATTGTATATACTAAACAGATGTTGTACGGCTCACAAGGAAATATCTGAATTAACACAGTATATTGTTTAAGATTGGATTTTCAGATGAACTTAACAGTTGCATGAGATGCATATCTACCCGGAACTATGGGAAGAAAGATATTTTTTTAGTTAGGGTACGATTCAACTTTTTTATAGGAAAACAAACCCAATCAACTTTTTGACTTTTTTGTTCTGCACACGATCTTATCACATGCCAGACGGGTAAAATATTCGACAATGGTTTTCAGACTTTCTAATTTGTTACACTTTCATTCAAAGTGAACACACTATTTCATGCATAAACTGTCAACTTCCTAAGAAACAAAGCCATTGTGAACTCCTGAACGACAAAAAAGAAGGAAACATGAAGAAGTCTTTTCTAAAGCTGAGTTGTACAAGTACGGGTTCCCAAGCATGGAAATGATCGTGGCCATTGGAAACTACGAATGATTCGTCACACGTTTTAACGTACTGTTACAACGTTGCTTTGCAGTGGAGGCTAGATAATATGATCCAAATGAGACGTGGCACACCCAATTCGATCGAGCATGAAGCGACGGTTCTTACGTGTGCCTGGCAGCACGTCATTAGAAATTTTTTACGATATTTTGCTTATACTTTATTACCGTACAAGTAAAATACTTTTAATGGTAGCACGTAGGCACAAACATTTCAAAATGTATTGAAATTTTAAAATTTCTACATTATTGAATAGGTTTCAAGGGCGTTTTAATAATTTAAATTCTTTGGAACCTACTGTTACTTGCATATTACCCTTCAAACCGTTTTAGCACGATTCAAACTTGTGTGACATATCTTAGATTAAGAAATTACAACAACAAGTTATAAGTAAATAAATAATCTTATAGATCTTTCGAACTACACATTGAATCCTTCATCAGAATAGCAGAATAAAAGAAACGTTACAATTGTTTAATAAATAAACATAAACATGTCTTATATAATAATAATAATCATGGAGTCTCATCGAGACACCATGCCTGTACAAGATATGTGGGCTCCATGGACTTTATTCCTAAAATCTTTTGCTCGTTTAACAACATTTGGCGGCATCATAACCTGAACTTTGGATTGACAACAAAAAACATTTTATCCATAATTAAAAAATATCGTGACCGAGTGGAGGAGCAGAACAAACACGGAATGTATAGTATTCTCTAAAGGCAATAAACCCGGAACATGCAGATACATGTTATACTGGATCAACAACTCTGACATTAAAAATAAGATTAACCGAACATAAATATAATATAAAAAATGGTGCCATGACCACGGCTCTATCTCGTCTAATTTATGGAGGTGCCCACTTCCCAAAATGGGACGATGCAATGATTCTTGCCTTTCCTTCTTTAAAATCAAGATTATTATTATCATCAGAAGGTATTTTTATACACAAATTTGCACACAGATGGTGTAATGATTGAGGCCCAGTAAACATTCCTCAATCTTGGAAGGTTTTACTTAAGAATAATTTATCTGTATAGTACCCAAACTTTTTACCCAAACTAGAAGAAGATGTAGTTTACGTGTGTGAACGTAACACGTGCATTGCGCGATGTATATCATTATCACTACGATGTTTATGCTTATTTATATAAAATTGTAACGTTTCTTTTTTCTGTTATTCTGATAATGGATTCAATGTGTAGTTCGAAAGATCTATTAGATTAATTATTTACTTATAACTTGTTGCTCTTGTTTCTTAATCTAAGATATG
Source organism: Macrothele yani (assembly GCA_039090855.1). Classification (NCBI taxonomy): domain Eukaryota; kingdom Metazoa; phylum Arthropoda; class Arachnida; order Araneae; family Macrothelidae; genus Macrothele; species Macrothele yani. The sequence continues at coordinate 629,572 of JAYWMT010000206.1, read as the reverse complement.
CCACGCAAGTTTGAATCGTGCTAAGACGGTTTCAAGGTTAATATGCATACGATTCAGCACGACAATAATAATATTATTTGAACTACCGACGACCGCTTCCATGATATGTTTTATTTAATGACATGCAAATCTTTACCTGCGCAATGGAATCAAGTACCAGATCCTTTCGTAAATGGAAACAAAAACTAGTTACAGAAGAATCTCACCTGGATTTACTAATTAACTGCAGAGATATTGACGTAATGCCTAAATGTTTGATGATAAGAATTCATCCTCTACATAGCAAGGACGCAAGAATTATATGTATGGCTGAGCGTAAAAGACTTATCTCCGAGATTAGACTAAAAAGAGGATATATTGATTATTTACAGGGAAAGACCTATAATGCGTACCAATGTATGTCTCAGCAGATTCATCCTATTAATTTGGACAGACACCTAATAATAACTACAGCAATCTGCATTTCAATATCGGAACGCCGTACAGCGGGTCATATCAAGAAACTAAGAAATCTGGTAGCCTGTGAAATATTAAATAGAAGCGCTAACCAGAGATCTAGAAATACAACAAATACTTCTTGTAATGTTCCACCATATATCAATCTAAGTGATGTTCAACTAAATCAGATACATGCAAAAGCACTGAAACGAGGTTTAAACTTTGCGTATCCAATTACTCACATAAATAAGACTCAACTTATTCCATAACTAGAAGGTATCATCGGGCTCCTACCCCAGCATGAACAAGAACAAGCTAGATACAAGATTTTGAATGTCTTCAAATCTTTCAACAGTCGAAACAAATATAATATTCTTGAGACCTTTAAACAAAAATGTAAACAATTAAAATATCTACGAAGAAATTATCATTTATCTCTAGTAGCAGCAGATAAATCAAACCAAGTGGTAATACTGAACTCAGCGGACTATAACACTAAAATGAGTGAAACAATAAACAAAATACCACATCAAGTTATCCAACGTGACCCGACGTCAGCCACTATTGCAGCCCTTAGTAGACTGCGTGTTCACAGTTCCCTTCCAGTTTCTATTTCTAAGAACATACAACCACTGTAACGTATACTCTAGATTCAGTTTCTTTTTGATTTTACTATCTCTTGTTATTTTATTTTCCTATGCAAATTATCTTCTCACTTAACGAGATGTTGTTTCTACCGCTGAATTATATGTGGCAACGAGTGTAAGTCATGACGTGGTGGTATGCAGTATATATAGGCGCGCTCAAGTATACCAAAGAGCTTCGTTTTTATGTGATAGGTTCTTCCTGGTTATGGATATGCGATTTACCTACGTTTCTACGATATTACGATAGTACGAAAGTTCGGGCTATCAGTAGTTGTGTTATTTTGGAGTGTGTATTTGAGTTATACCAGGAGCTCCCCAATAAAAGGTTAAAAGTGAGTACGTTTTCTTGGTTCATTTTACTGTCAGACCACAGTCTGGCCGTTAAGTCTATTTTATTGAGTGTTTGCGTTAAGTTCAGGGTATATTGTGTTTACCGCTCTAATAAAGAGCCTTCAGGGTACTAATGTACTAAAACCGAAGTTATATTACTGATATTCAAGATAATGAGGAACGCTGAGTAAAAATAAATTCCGTATTCTTGGAATTTATTCAACGTGCGTGTCTTACCTAAACAAACTCTAGCACTTTGAAGATTAAGCACACTTTAGCTACGTCAAGTAACCTTTCAATAACCCTAACGTGACTGAACGTAGGCTTTCCTGCACTACACGTCCAGCAGGAGAATTTTATTCATTATACCACCTCTTGGCCCACGGGTGCCAGAATTATTTGGAAAGGTGAAATTACACAAGGATGGTAACCCTACAAGATCTCTTGTTTCATCATATGCTAATCCAGCAAGACGGCTTGAACAAGCTTTGACTGTATATTTACGGGACCTAACTAAGTCATCTCAATACTCAGTAAGGAGCTCTATGCAAGCTCTTGACAAACTCAAATCTTTCAATCGGCACAATGCCTCCTCCTTTATTATGGCCTCTCTGGATGTTGTCTCACTTTTCCCTAACATACCAGTGCCTGTTGTTCATGATCTCATAGAATCCAAACTGATTACTCTAGGTAATACTCTTCTTAAAGAAATTCAAGCTATAATATCAGCTCTTAGATTCAATCATCAACGTGCATACTTTAAATTTAACCACCTTATCTACCGTCAATGTGATGGAGCTCCTATGGGTTCACTCCTCTCCTCTTTACTTGCAGAATTACTTCATCAAGAACTGGAAAACAAAATTTTGGAATCATTCTCAATAAAACCACTCCTTTACATAAGGTACGTGGATGATATCCTCGTCTTCTGGCCATCTTCTAACGAGGACCTAAATAATTTTGCAGAATGTCTATCTTTGAATTACCTACTAATATTTTTGTGAAGCCAGAATTATAGCATTTTATTAAGCGTAACATAAATGTGCCCGTTGTTATTGGAATTATTGCCCTGTTTTATCTTAATCTTAAATTCACAGTTGAATTAGAAAATAATCTGACATTACCATTTCTCGATATTCTTTTACGCCGAACTCAAGATTCTTCAGAAATCACCTATTCTGTTTATAAGAAACCGACTTCTGCTATAGCACTAATACAAGCTGCCTCGGCACATTCCTTAAAACATAAACTTTCATCTATTTACTATCACGTTAGAAGAGCATTTACTCATTCTTCAAGTATGAAACTACGTAGGGCAGAATTTAGACAGATAAAAAATACATCTAAAAACTACGGATATTCCCTTTCAACAGTTGACAACATCATTAATAAAGTGAAAAGAACGTAAACCACTAATTTATGGAAACACCATGCTTCTGCAAGATATGTGGGCTCCATGGACTTCATTCCTAAAATCTCTCGCTCGCTTAACAACATTTGACGACATCATAACCTGAACTTTGAATTGAGAACAAAAAACATTTTATCCATAATTAAAAAGATCATGACCGTGTGGAGAAGCAGAACAAACACGGAATATATAGTATTCCCTAAAGGCAATAAACCCGGAACATGCAGATACATGCTATATTGGATCAACAACTCTGACATTAAAAACATGATTAACCGAACATAAATATAATGTAAAAAATGGTGCCATGACCACGGCTCTATCTCGTCTAATTTATGGAGGCACCCACTTCCCAAAATAGGACGATGCAACGATTCTTGCCTCTTCTTCTTTAAAATTAAGATTATTATTATCAGAAAGTATTTTTATTCACAAATTTGCACACAGATGGTGTAATGAGGAAGGCCAGTAAAAGTTCCTCAACCTTGGAAGGTTTTACTTGAGAAATAATTTATCTGTATAATACCTAAATTTTTCACCCAACCTAGAAGAAGATGTGGTTTACGTGTGTGAACGTAACACGTGCATTGCGCGATGTATATCATTATCACTACGATGTTTATGTTTACTTATTTAAAACTGTAATGTTTCTTTTATTCTGTGTTTCTGATGATGGATTCAATGTGTAGTCCGAAAGATCTTAAAGATTTTTTATTTACTTATAATTTGCTGTTGTTATTTCTTAATCTAAGATATGTCACGCAGGTTTGAATCGTGCTAAGACGGTTTCAAGGTTAATATGGATATGATTCAGCACGACAATAATAATATTATTTGAATTACCTACTGCTATTTTTGTGAAGCCAAAATTATTGCCCTTTATTGGGCGTAACATAAATGTGCCCGTTGTAATTAAAATTATTGCCCTGTTTTTATACCAGTAAAAATACCTACAAAACACATCAAAGTTATTTGTGTCATGCAAATTTTATTCTTTTAAAGAAGTAAGGCCAGCCCCTTTAAAATGCCTCACGATCACACGCACAGAACTTATAGCTACCGTATGACAGCGTTTAATGGCATTTTCGGCTTATTACAAAAATACAGAGCATAAGTAACAAATAAATAAGTAATGATTAAGAATTGTGTCCCCCAAAAACGTAAAACTACTTAAATTATTTACTCTTTAACATAAAAAAAAAAAAAAAAAACACTCAATACATGTATGGTGCCGTGACGTTTTGCACTGAGTAAAAAGCTTTTCTCTTGACAATGTCAAAAAAAATATGACGAAGGTCTCTTTTTCTTCATCCCCGCGAAAAACATCCTTCGGTTCACTGTATTCTGAAGGATGCGTCGCTATGTGCAAACTACTGTATATATAACACATAATTTCATTCATTGAACTGATATTTCTTCCACTTTCTCTTGCGCACATGTGTAGGAACTATTGCTCTGTATGTGAAAAGGGGTCCTCAAGACCTGTGGAGTGGCTGCTTCCCCGTCGTCCGGATTTTATACACTAAAACCGCAAAAATGATTTCTAAACATTTAATTTGTTTTCCGAAAAAAGAAAGAAATGCTTTTCTTTTTACAACTTCATTCACAGCTGATGTCCAAAATTACTTGCTATTTTTTTAACTAGTTTTATATGAAGTTCTAGTATAAAAAAATATGAAATATTTTTGCTGAGGAGAGGCCCTGTTAGTCGAAATGCACTTCTCCCAGCAAAGGGAGGACTATCAGTACGCCCATGATTATACGTATGTACGCTGTTCTCCAGCATGCAATCCAAAATGTTATTACTTCTTTCTACTGTAAATTTTGGCTTTTTTTTCTGGAAATTTCCAAAGTTTTTCCTATTTTTTCCTGCATAAATGAACACCCGGAAGTTCTACAGAAAAAAGGGTAACGAGAATCAATCAGGGACGTAGCTAGACTTCGAAATTGTTTTGCCTTTTCTATAGGCTGCAAAGGTTGTTGTGCAATATACCCTGACCGTCCTGGGGACATACTCATTAGTTTTGGAACTGTCATGAAGTTTTTGAACTTTTTTGGAATACAAAAGAATCTAACATTTGCAGTCATTTTTTGCTAATGTTGCGTCCATCCATTTTTAATAAAATTTGTAAAACCTAAAGAGTTACATACCCGTATATTAAACGTGACACACTGTCACAAGCACCAGTAAAACTCTCTGATTAAAAGAAAATTTCATGCCTAGGAGAAAGATCCCAAAGCAAATGTTTTCGTGGATTAGGGTTGAGGGCCAATGTTAAATAAAGTTAATATCATTAACTTGCACATTTCCCCTTAACAGTTCAAGTTAGTATGATTCCAACACGCAGACAATACTAACCCCTCCTTAACTACTTTCCTACAAACCAGCAAACTTGTCTTGCACTCATCCTTTCCAAAGCAGCCGTCAGCCTCGTCCTGCTCCCTCATTGCCCTGGGGCAGCTTTAAAAGAGCTGGTATAGCTTTAGTTTCCATTTTCCGTGTTGGGATCTCCTGCTTAGTAGCACAAACAAACAGCAGAGCAATTACTAATGACCTCAGTGAATTCCTATTCATCCTCTTCATTCGCCCCTGGTCATAGTAACTTAAAAAAAAGGCTTAAATTGAGGATTTGAACTCGTGGAGTGCAACTGAATATTCATGGCCCAGCGGATGCTATGTTGATAACATTTCTACGGAGAAGTAAAACGCATTTTCTAGGGGGAAATACGTACGTCTACACTACAAAAACACGGGAATCATTATTCCTTGACAAATTCCAGATTTCATTTTAAAAGCAAAAAAATTAAAATATGGTACATCTTGAACTGGATGGGCGGCAGGGTGGGCAAGACGATATTCAGGGTGGGCTTGAGCCCACCTTCGCACAACCTTGTCGACTTCCTCGGAATTAATGTTATCATGAAAATCGGTGAGTACCTAAGCACAGAAAATGTATGATTCGATTTCCTAGGGAGGGCATATACCCTTCTTGCCAGTGGCGTAGTGGGGCCGGAACGGTGTTCCAGTACAATAACTTCCGAAAAAACAAACGTTTAAATTGTAGTCCCGGACTAATCAAAATATTTTGCTCTAGTCCGAGCGTAGAAACCCATATTCCTGGGAGTCGGACTGGCCGGTTTTTCTATCCCTGCCATCTCCCAGTCTGTCGAATTCCCCCACTATTTCAAATTCAGGAAGATACTTCTTCTGCTACTGTCTTTATTTGAGTGTTCAAGGCAACCTGTAACAACACGGTCGTAAGTAGGAGAGCCAGATCACAGGGTCACCGGGGAACACAAAAACAGTATCGATTTGCGTTTCAGTCCCACACTGAGCCATCATCTCCCCAACTGTTCTGTGATTTAGGAAACTCGACCCCCCTCCCGCTGCCTAAGGCGTTCTCCCTCTTGAAGTTGCGTACATTCCCCAGATGAACTCGGTCACTACTCGACTACCACGGCTGAACAGCCAGTGGAAGATTGAGTAACTTCTCACATGAAATCTATTTCTAAAACACTGTCCGCCATTTAAAAAATTTGTCTTAAGCACAACTTCTGTCCGATAACTGCTGAACAAACAACGTCCCACAATAACTGCATTGTGTTGATTATCTCGCTGTAGCAGATATTTCTGAAACAACATTGTTTTTTCGTCTTAACGTTGTGATCTACGCTGTGGAAACATGTGATTCACTAATTTTTCTATCAGTCTTACTACGAGTTCCCTTTGTTTACAAGCTGAGAACGCATACAAACATCCCGGAGGAAAACATTTGCCACTGTTCGTTTGAAGCCTTTAAAAGAGTTATAGCGTAAATTGCTCTAGAAACGATTTGTGTGCCTTATTTTTTGTGAAATGCGGAATTCTTTAAAATATCTACCCAAGTTACGACATTCACAGTGCCATAAATATAAAAATATCAAACTCTAACGTCGAGAAATGCATTCAAAAAAGAACTTCCCGCTTTCAATATTCCTCACGGTTTATTCATCAGATATACATACCCAGAACAGATTTTCATGAATAATTGAATCCGTTACCTGCTTAAAAATGTACCCTAAAAGTGATATTTTGCCAGACCAGTAGCTCATTAATAATGAGGTATATTACATAAACTAATGGGAACATCTTCAACTTCCCTTCCAACGGAAAGTCGGCGATGAAAACACTTTCAAGCACCAACGTCGATAAATAAAGTCGAAAAAAGACCCCCCCCTTTCAATATTCCTCACAATTTTTCCAACTGTAATCCATTAGATATGTTACTGAAACAGAGTTTCGTGAATTTTTGAATCTTTTACCTGCTTAAAAATATACGCTCAACGTGATATTTCGGAAAAGGTGTAGTTGATTAATAATGAAGTATACTACACAAACTAATTTTTACATCTTTAACTTCTCTTCCAGCGGAAAGTCGGCGATAAAAACATTTTAAAAAACAGAGCGACTAATCACTCACATAGAGTTTCAACATCTCTATCCGGTCATAAAGTAAGGAAGATACAGAGTGGAAGCAATCATAAAAGCCTATTGAAACTCCTCCCACGGAACGTGGCGTCCCCGTCGACCTGTAACAGAAGCAAAATGTGAGGTAATCCGTCCCGTTGGCAATAGTTGCCATGGCAACCCATTGTTCGCATTTGGATGAGGACCTTCTGCTCCGCGCCACCCTTTGGTTTTCCCCCAATTGACCTTTGTCCTCTAATGCCATCTAAGCCAAGCGAGACATCGGAAATATGAAAATAACGTAATATAGATGTCGAAGCCAAAAACGTAGATAACGAAACAGATGACAATGGAATACAAATCAGACTTGAAAGTAAAGCTGAGTCACAGCTTATATTGTGAAGAAAACATTCACAAAATATGCGTCTTTGAAATTAATGACAAAGAGACGTAAAAACTTGTGTTATTTTTTTGAAAATAACGTAATATAGATGTCGAAGCCAAAAACGTAGATAACGAAACAGATGACAATGGAATACAAATCAGACTTGAAAGTAAAGCTGAGTCACAGCTTATATTGTGAAGAAAACATTCACAAAATATGCGTCTTTGAAATTAATGACAAAGAGACGTAAAAACTTGTGTTATTTTTTTGAAAATAACGTAATATAGATGTCGAAGCCAAAAACGTAGATAACGAAACAGATGACAATGGAATACAAATCAGACTTGAAAGTAAAGCTGAGTCACAGCTTATATTGTGAAGAAAACATTCACAAAATATGCGTCTTTGAAATTAATGACAAAGAGACGTAAAAACTTGTGTTATGGAATTTGCATAGGAAAAGTCAACGATCAGTAAGGAATAAGCAGGAATAATGCCACTTATTAGAATGCTATAGGAAACTGAAATGTGCAAATGAAAACATTTCGGTAAAATGTTAGGAATACGTCGTCTTCAACTCTGCGGGGAGGTCAAAGCTCAAATGGGCAAAATCACATGCTTCGTGGTGGTTCCTGGGAAGCACAGCTGTCAATCAACGGATATTTCTGTTATAGGTGGATGGTGCGCTGCTGTCGATTTCATGACGGCAGAGTGTCTTATTATGGGCTCTGACCTCTCTGTATCCGATATTAGAATCCACTTGACTAACTGCACACCGCCCCCCACATAATAGAATGGCGGCAAGGGATGAGAATCCTGACTCGGGTCATGCAGGAAAAAAAAAAGTCCGCAGAAACCTCTCCCGTCGTATCTTCCGGATTTGTGAAATTGATGAACTGAAACTTGGGATTTTATCTGTATATGTCTTATTTTAGAATAATAAAATAAACACTTTTTTTCGTGCTCTTAAGTTTCACTTGAAGTGGCATTAATTTAAACTATAGTCTGTTTCTTGAGATTCATAAGACTTTGAATTCGCAAGTCGAATAAGAACGTTCTTGTTCCTTTCCGTCAGGGGTTATAGCACCAGGGCAGAGAAAGGACTCTTTGCATAAGTTAAAAAAATCAACACTACTACAATTTTTGTTCGTATTATATATACTTGATTTCTTAATTAAAAGTTGTACGCTTCGCGTCTTCCAACCATTAATTGGCACGATGTTTTACACTTATACCCCAACTCCTAATATGATTTGAAAAACATGTTCAATTCTGTTCAATAAGCCGCAAAAAACCAGGAGATTAATTTGTCATACTTCCCTTGGGAGAAACCCACTCTTCTCGAGTGGCAGTTTCCTTATCCGAGCGAAGTAAAACTCTGATGAGTTAAACATCTACACCGATAGTATTACACGGCTAATAAGGGAATGTCTGAATCAACACAGCACATGATTTAAGACTGGATATTCAGATGAACTCAGCAGCTACATGAAATGCGTAATCTACCTGTATGGGCAGAACGTTTTTTTTAAATTAGGGTACGATTCAACTTTGTTATAGGAAAACAAATACCAATCTGACTTTTTTCTTTCTTTCTTTTTTCCACACGGACTTACCACCGGCGAGGCTGGTAAAGTGTTCGACTCTAAATGAAATACGTACAATATATCTGGACTGATCGTAATGCAACGCATATACATAGGAGAAAATATTAGATTTCCGATTATCAGCGCTTCAAATAGTTCACTACATTTCGTGTGATTTTGTTTGATAAAAAAAATGGTTGGGTAAAAATGGTTAGCTTAGCTCCTTTCGTGTGTTTTTTTTCCGATTTCGTTTGAGCTCACCTAATTTTTCTTTCTTGTTTCTGATTTTTGAGCTCACCCAATTTTTCTTTCTTGTGGCGCAAGGGTGTTTCAAGTACTGCCTGTTCTTGAGCCCGCTTCATATAACATTTTTTGTTATTTTTTTATGGAATTTCGAGTACTATTGCATTAGGAAAAATCAGCTTGTTTTCTCTATTTTTATTAATTACGTCCGATTAACAACCGTCTTAATAGAGCAACGCTCCCGAGGAAGAAAAGGAAATCACCTGACGCTATTCACATCACCGTGTATCCCGGCATTCAGAAATCTTGTTTGCTCCCTGTGGATTCGATGGATCGGATTGGGTGGTTTTACGTATGAAGAAATTGTTGTTGGACTGGATGAAATGGTGGTATTAAAAAATTGTGTATATTGTCGGCTCCTAGTTATATCCCAAAATTAGGAATTTGTTGTATAACTGCATGAACAGGGCCTGTATCATCAGAAAATGTATTGGAAGAATTGGTGATTTTCGAAGGCATCTTGCTAGTAACGTTAGTACAAATGTAGCTGGTGTGAATGAAAATCACCAAAAATACAGCACCCTCGTTAAGGGTGCTGTAGGACGTACACCTGAGGTGTGACGTGTATCCTTCCGCGGCGTTTGCCAACGGGTTTGTTTAAGTTTAAAATCGTGTCTTCTACTAATTGAACCACGGAATCCTACTTTTGAGGTGAGCTTTATTCTCAGCTGTGTCGCCCCCTCCCTTACCGGTGTCGGGGGCAACACAGTTGAGGATATAACAAGAGAGCGGACAATATTATTCTTGCTAAATAAACCATCCAATCCGATCCAATGAAAAGCCATGCAATCAACAGACAGCAAGGAATATTTTTTAGTGTCAGGATAAGAGGTGTTGATATAAGGGTCACAAGACTTCCCTTTCTTCGCCGGGAGCGTTGTTCCATGGAGTCGTTTGTGTCCGATTGCACTGCATTAAGGAACGCCACGATATCAAACACCCCCGCCCTTCATTGACACGGAAAGATAAATTTAACGATTCAGAAGTTCTTCCAAAATAATATTTGTTTTATTCTAAAAAACAGATAATGAGATTATTTATTGCTAGATTCTTTGTTCGTTAACAGAACTTCGTGATGCGCTGATAACTTCAATACAAGACTAATAATAAATATTAATTTTGCAAAGAGCAATAAGATTTGTTTAATACAAATGAAATGCTCAATAACGAGTAATATTAATTATTTAATGCTACGAAATTTATCTCGTTAACAGACCTACTTAATGCTTTCATAAACAGAAGACTTGCAAAACTGATACTAACTAAATAAAAATGAAACTGAGAAATGAGACCAATGAATTAATAATCTGAATTAAACATTTCGTTTGCATGAAGCTGGTGCACTTCGGGACGGTCATCCTCAAAAATCTTTTTCGTGAGTGTCATGGTAAACTCCCTTACCGTGTCGTTCCCGATTCGGTGTATCAGATTTCAAGTAAAGGTCTAGGACAGAGCCCAAGTGATCAGACGGAGTGCTCTGTTTCGCACCACCTAGTATCTTTTTTTTCAGCCTTACTTATTACACGGTCGTATCAGTATACTATGAATATTCTACCTAATAATGGGAATAAATACCTTTGGTCCGGATGAGGTATGGCATGGAAGCAATGAAGACCTGAGAAGTTTCCCGAGGCACACTTGCCCATGCAAACTGCAGTAGAGCACGGAGGCCCCGGAGGTGACGTGGTTGCCGGGTCGGCACGCCAACCTGTCGATCTAAATAGTCACACAAGTGCTCTATGGGATTAAAAGTCTGGCGGTTTCGCTGGCAAGGGAGAACGGAGGTATCGCTGTCATGTTCCTGAGACCAGTCAAGCATTCCCTTAGCGATATGGCAGGAAGAATTGTCCTGTTGGTAGACACCATCATCACCAGGGTAAACATCCATTATGAAGTGATGCATGTGGTCAGCAAGGATGGACATGCGCCCATTGGGGTTCAGGAACCCATCCAGTGGTACCAGCGGTGCCAGCTCAGACCAGGAAAGCAGCATCCCCAGACATGTGCACTGCCACCGCCGGCCTGAATTTGACCGACAAGCGTGCCCGGGTGTTGGTTTTCGTAAGTTTCACGCCATATCCGCAACCGCCGGTCACTTATGTGGGGTGGAAAACTCGATTAATTGGAGAAGGCAACCTTTTCCCACTCTACCACTGTTCAATGACTTTAGTCCAATGCGAACTGCAGGGGCCGTTGCCGATGGACTTGTGTTAACATGGGCACCTTGACGCAGCGTCGACTCCGGCGACTCATGCGTAACGTGGTTCGCTCAACTGTTATCGAGGGTACGTATTTGGGTACCCGAGCATTCATTTCCGTGGTCAATCGCTGCACTGTAACGCGTTGATTGCCCTTTACCAGTCGACGGAGGTGACGTTCTCTTCTTGGGTCGATAGCATTCGGTGATCCATAGTTAATGACGTAGGGAGGCACTCGGTGTGACAACGGTACATTATTACACTTCTTGAAGAGCCCACAAGTCTGCTGTTTCTGAGATGCTTCCACACTTGGCGCGATAACCGATGATCATTCCTTTTCGAACGTCCGTCAAATCACTACCTCTGGCCGATATTCTCACGTTACGCGCTGTGCCTCATCTTTCATGGCCAGCCGCTTATATCTCCGTGTTGTCAACCTTGTCACGTGCACTCTGTGACGTGCCTGGATATGTGCACTGTGATTCCGGGGGTGTTCATATTAGTATGTTACGACTGTGTGTTGCTACCAATATTCTACTAACATCCTTGGCTGAACAAAATAATTTGATTCTTTCTGGATTGGAAAAAAAGTACAAACTTCATTTCCGTTAGTGCAATCTAACAGTTGCCCCCAAAGCTCCGTAGAAGTAAAAATAAGGCACACAGAATATTAGGAGACAGTTATTAGCATATTTTGAAAAATAAAATAAATACCTCTTTCGTTTAACCAAGGCACACTAAAAAGTGAAAGTTAGCGCGAATAACATAAGAAAATTCTGCCACTTTGTCTATGATGAAACAGGAATTTTCAGTCCATGTTTTATGCTCGTATGAGAAAATTGAGGTACCTGTTAGTTTTTCATACTGTAATTACATTTCTTCGACCTATTTGGATATATTGTTTTTCTTATCAAATTGAAATTCTTACTCACTAGCTCAAAACGCCTAAGGTAATTTGACGGTGTGTTGTATTTTTAGAAATATATAACCATTTCAAAAACACCCACAAATTTCAGTGTCAATGGGAAATTAAGATCACGTCAGGTGACAATTAGAGTGATCGTTCTAAATTATTAGTGAAATTTTCTGTAAATACAAAAAGGGGGATGATTTTCTTAAGAACTCATTTGTAAATCCATAGGAATATCAAATAACATTTACAAGAATAATTTATTATACCCACAACGTACATCAGAAAAGGAACCGAATAATTTTTTTGTATGTTAATATAAAAGACAGATAGATTACTAAAAGCATGACATTGCAGAAAATCAATTTTACAACAAAGCTCGTCCGTGTGGTTTGCAAATATTTATCAGAAATTATGCCTTTCTTAGATAAATTGTTCACCGAATAAAAATAGGCAGTCCAAATATTATGTACGTATACACGATGAGACGATTTGACGACATCTACTTTTTATTAATTGTATTTCACAATATGAAAATTTGTTTTGTCTGAATTTTTGTAGGTGGAATTTTTTTTGTTTAACCACTCCCGGTGAAAATGCCATAGCTTAAAATATATATTTGTAGTGTCTGAAAATTTGCATTTTGTTTCATATTTTGATTTCCCTTTTCTGCAAATACTTACATTTATTGTTTTCCTACAATTTCAATGATCATGTACGTTGTTAAACAAAATCAATGGGGAAAGTAGCAACTGTGCCGCAACCTACAATGTATCACTACGTAAACTGTCAGTATTCCATGGCACTATCGCACTGCATCTACGTCCTTAAATTATTCAGCAAAGGACAGTTCACATAGTCCTACGTTGTATGTTGCGGTCCAATTGCTACTGTGCCCCTTTGATATTGTTCAGATATAAACTTTTCAAGAAAGAAAACCAAAGAAATGTTTTACTTTATTTGCAATTCATAGTAACTTATGCTTATTATAAATTAATGTTAGTAGATGTAGAAGGCGTATTATCTTCGTTGTCAGTAGTTATTGCTAAAATTGTTTATAAAGAAATCGTTCCTGAGAAACAATTTTTCAAACTTCTTAGTTGCCTTGTTATAAATTTGGCGATACGTCTCGGACTTAACGTACCCTTCCTGTTTTTGCTCTTGTTATTGTCTAGATTCAGAATGCATCGGCAGCCTAAAGGTTTGAGATGCAATACATTCATTATCCGGCGAAAGTTTGAAGACTTGCGATGTACATTGGTATTCCATGCTCGGTGTGAAAATTTGTATATTTGGATCGATGGCATCAATCTCTGTTCTTGCTGTTCAGGCTCAATTTGTGCGATTGAAGTGGAAGGCCGTGACACTAGATTCGATCTGCAGTGAGATGCACCAAACAGTTATGAAATCAAGTGCTACAAAGTAGAGCCATAATCTTTTATAGAGCTTGTGCATATGTGGAATATTTTTTTCAATGTGAACCGACAGAAAACGGGTTTTTGAAATCCAACAGCACAAAATAAAAGTTAATGAAATTCAGAAGAAAAGGTAAAGCAATACTTTGTAACGTAATTTGGTATATTTTTATGAAATTATACCGTTTGTATATCTAGAGTAGCGAACAAAAGTATTTGGCGAACACTTTTTCGACCATAATATTTTTTCTGCTGGACCAAATCGGGTCATTTTGGGATATGATATGTGTTATTCAGTTGCAAACATGACCCATATGCAGATGGATCGAAACCTTAAAACAGATCAGGTACCGAGCTTAATCGCAAAGATCATACAAATTGACCAACAAAGTAGGTGTGTATCACATTCATTAAATGCAACGATAACAGAAAACAAGTACGAGAAAACGACAAAACAATAACTAATACTTAGTGGGATAATCACGAGACTTAATAACAGCTGCACAACGAGCCGGCATAGAGTCCACTAGCTTCTCGACGGTGACCTGCGGAATTCGCGCCAATTCTGCAGACAGCTGGTCGAACTTCTGGACTCTATTCCGGCAGGTTTTCTTCGCACATCGTCTCTCAAGCTGGGGTTGAGGTCTGGAGATTGGCTTGGCCAGTCTAGAAGTGTGATCTGTTGCTGCTGGAAAGCTTTCTTCGCTTCTCTAGAGGTGTGCTTTACGTCGTTGTCTTGCTGCATGATCCATCCGGGTGGCATGTTCTGGTTTGCCCATGGGAAGACATCGTTGATGAGCATGTCCGTGTAGCTCTGGCCGGTCATTATTCCGTCAATCTTGATGATGGGGCCGATTCCATTGCGAGAGAAGGCGCCGTAAACCATGAGCGATTCTCTTCCGTGCTTGACAGTCGGCTGAATGAACTGGGATTTGAATATCTGGCCACACAGACGTCGAACGTATCGGATGCCATCACTTCCAAACAAGTTGAACTTGCTCTCGTCGGTGAAATGCACTTTACTCCAGTCCGCCGCCGTCCAGTGTTGATGACGGCGCGCAAACGCGACTCTGGCTCGTCGATTCTTGACTCCGATGAGTGGTTTCTTGGCGGGGCGTCTTCCATTCAATCCACCAGCCATGAGACGACGGGAGATGGTCATTCAGCTGACGTTCAGGTCGTTGTTGTCGCGGAATTCAGTGGCGATCTCCACAGCAGTCAAGGTGGGATCAGCACGAAATCGACGGAGGATGCGTCTATCCTGACGCAACTTAGTGAAACAAGGCCTACCACATCGCGCATTGTTCTCGACGGTACCTGTCTCCTTATAACGTTGCAGGATAGCTGAAATGGACTGGTGTCGGATCTTCAGGGCCCTCGAAATGTCGGTGACGTGCATTCCGGATGCCATCATGTTCACCGCCGCCTGGCGAGCTCCAACAGGGATCTCCGCCTTTTTCCCCATTTCTGAAAACCTAAGATTGACTTATTATCACACTACACATCACAAAACCCACAAAAGTCACAAGAAAAACATTAATACATGCAGCAAACAAATGGGTAATAATTTGCGACTCTTGAATATGGCCCATGTGGAACGACAAATTCGCTCTGAGCGAAATACAAACTACGCGGCATTGTAACCCACGAATCAACACATATCATATCCCAAAATAACCCGATTTGGTCCAGCAGAAAAAAGTATGGTCGAAAAAGTGTTTCGCCAAATACTTTAGTTCGCTACTGTATGTAATAATTGTACAAAAACCTAAAACAACTTCGGAAAGCAAGGTCACTTTGCTTCCCCTCCAGACACCTTCCTGCGATAGAAAGTGGATGGATTAGTTTTCGTTGCAGCAGAGCTGACAACGAGTTCTTGAAGCAAATTCAACGGCAACGCTGATAACTTATGTGTTCCGTAAAAGAGTTACAATATGAAAAAGGAAATTTTGTTGATCGATAATCAAGAATCCGGCAATGTATGACCACACAGAATTCGGTGCAGGAGTCTTACAGCTTAAACTCAATGTCTATGATATTATTGATAAATTAATTCATACACTCGACGTGGATCAGAAACACCAAATAGAAGTCACCGCTCTTTCCACGTTAATAAGTGAGTCACGGAAAAGTCTTATCGGCTGCCCGCGGAAATCGAACCCAGGGTCTTCCAGTTACGCGTCGGACATGCCCTTATATAACATGTCACGTTTCGGACGTACTGGTCTGACGGCGGAAGTCAATTAGGGACATTATATGGTGCAGTGGTAGCATTTCCGGCGGGTAACTGGAATACCCTGGGTTCGATTCTCGGTGGCGGCCGATGATAATTTTTCCGTGACTCATTTATTAACGTGGAAAGCGTGATGACTTCTGTTTGGATTGATAAATTGATGATGAATCTGGTTCTTAATTGTAAAGTGACAAGACTTTTATAACATGTCACGTTTAGAAGGAAATCGCAAAAGGCTACATAACATTCATCCATCCATTGCCATCAACAAAGTTGAGCAAATCTACAGCTAGGTGAGCAGGAAAAAAACTGCAAGTTTTATAATCCTGAAAGCTTATCGAGGGACACGAGATACTGCTCATAAAGTCACAACCTTTCTATAACATGTCACGACTGTAAGAAAACCGCAAAATGCTGCATAACTTACATCCATCCGTTGTCATCAACAAAGCAGGACAAGTGTACAGCTAGGTCAACAGAAAAAAACTGCAAGTTTTATGAACCTGGAAACTTATCGACTGATATCATATACTTCCCATTTGAGGTTAAAATATCCAAGTGTTGTTCATGAAGATTTTCAATATAAAAAGTGCTTGATTTTCACAGTCTTCGTTGTCTGAACTGAAATTTTCGGTGCTGTGAAATTGGGAGATGCTAACTCTGAGGCACTGGTCTAATTGCGGAAGACAATTATGGACATTATATGGTATAGTTTTACTGTAAATGTATTTGGGATGTGTTAGGTGTGCGTACTGTAAATTATTCACAGTAAAATGAGCTCTTCTTATCCTAGCTAGGTCATTGGAATAGCAAACGTCACTGGCTTTCGAGAACTATTCAATTATCCTTTGAGGTACATGACACAGATAGCACAAATAGCATTGAAAGCCCAATTTTATCTTAGCCTCTTACTATTCAAATAAATTAGTCCACATATACCTTGTTAAAATAACCTTCTTATAGATTTATTCTACGGTAAGAAAGTGGCGACACACACATCAAAAACTCTCATATCATTTTCGCCCTTCCTAGGTATAATGAAACTCGCTCATTAACTGATGCAACTTGAACAGAGTGTCGAAAGTAATAGCTAACTAACGCATTAGAAATAGAACATGCTTAACCATTTTCAAACCTGTATGAGAGTGATGCAGAGGTTTAAACGCTGAGCAATACAACCGGAAAAGATCGCCGCCAACAGAGAAACGCCGGTGGGTGCTGTTTTACAATAATTATTTCCTTCTTCGATGTCGAAAGCATCCTGTACTGAGCAAGAGCTCCCACTCATTGCATAATTGTCAGGACTGTGTGCAACATGTTATCACGACTGATTAATTAATAATAAATAATGAAGATATTTTCTTTGTTTTTCAGCTAAATGACCCAATAAATTCCAAATAAGCAGAAATCGGCTATCCTCAAAACGTTTAAATTTATTATTATGTGTGTAGTTGTTCAAATGATTCAGTGTTCAGGTTTGCAAGCAGCTGTTAACATGCTTTCGAATCATGCATCCGTTATGGAAACATTGTACATTTATTTTAATTTGCCAGGATTATTCTTTTTACCTTATGCCTTTCAGCAGGCGATCTATAACTTTGGAAGTACTGGGTGTCTCCAATGAATTATGTGTAACATGTTCTTCTTACGAAGTTTCAAAATATAAAACTGAAAGCTATTTTTTTACAAATGAGTAACCATGGATTCTACAATGGTACAAATGTTTTATATAGAAGCAATTTGGGAATACACCATTCTGATGCAAAGATAAATTTAGTTTTTCTTTTCTATCATTATATTAGATTGAATACCATACTTTTTCCAACATAAAAAGCATTAATTCTGACACTTACCAAACTGAGCCTAATAGATTTTACGCGAAGTTTGATTTTGATCACAGAAGTGTTAATTTTTCCGTTAGCTCTGTAGCTTAACCCTTTAAGCGGCTCGAACGAAATAACTCGGGGTATTTTTTCCTGGCCCGGAACGGCTCGCCCGAAGTAACTCGGGGCATGTTTTTGTGGCCTGTAGCGGCTGGAACGAAATAACTCGGGGAACAAAATCTTTGCATTACCCAGGTCGAACGAGTGACCGCGAACTCCGGGCAACAGTGAACGTTGCATTCCCCATGAAAGAAATACGGGATTACGCCATATAATACAAATTTTGAAGATGACAATCCGATTTTTGGCGTAAATGTGACAAGGATGGTAAGTCAGATAATTCCCTCTTTGCTTTGTTATTCAAACTGCTCGTTTAAGGGGATTGTTGACACATTCCTTATGACTGATTACCTGCTAAAATGGTTCGGACAATGGCACTGAACCAGAGATGTTTGGATGTCATCGCAGTTTCTACATTTTTGTCTTGAAAACATGAATTTACGAAATGCGTCGATTAAAACTGAAGGAAAACATTAAAGTATTTCAGTAATTTTTTTTGTAATCAACTTGGCAAAAAAATATTACTTCTGGGAACACAATCTTTTAATTTTAAAATATTTAATTAATGCGATTTGGTTCAAAGAAATAGGAATTCCACTGTGAAACTGATTTTTCGGTTTGCAACAACGACCTGAAAAGAATTTAAAGGATATGACATGATTTTTTTACATGAAATTTATCATTAGGTGGTACTGAAAACTAAAATTAAGTTTCGAAAATTAATTTATTTTATGACTTTTCAAAAGTGCTTTGCTATTTTAAATGAAAACAGCAGCGATTTGAACTATCAGTGAGAACAGATAGCCAGATATGTGTAAAGAATGAAAAGTAGATAAAACACACAAGACACAAAAACGAGTTTCTTTAATTTAACAGGATTAAATAGTAGGTCGGTTGTCGATCAGCATGCTTTGTACGAAGACAGTTGCAGAAAAATGTCCTTCTTTTCTTCTCCCCATTTTTTTCCATAAAAATATTTAATACTTCTATTCTATTTATTTCCCTTTTCCCGAGAGTTTCTTCTGCGACTGCAGCCCCTTAAAGATAAGTTGAGTACTCGGATTTTATTATACTGTATATATATATATATATCACAAAACTTAAAAAATCAGTAGAAATCATGCAAATATAACATGATCACTGCAAAACCGCGCCTAGCTGCAGGTTTCAAACGTTAGCAGTATAGCAATAGAGTCAACCACACGAAATTTACATTCCTAATACAATAGCATCAAAATAAAACCCTAAAATTCCCGAAAAGAAAATCAGAAATTCTCTTTTCAGGATTTTTAGGTTTTTATTTCGATAATAATGTATTAGGAATGTAAATTACTTGTGGTTGACTATATTGCTGTATATATAATTTCGCAACACTCTTGTTCGAAGAAACGCAGCAATTTTTATATCTCGTAAGTGTGAACTTAAAATCCAATATTATCAAGAAGCAGTAACGCACTGAACCTAAAACGCTTAAAAAAATCCTTTGCCTTGGACTTTTTAACAAAATTTAACTTTTACAGTCGAGTTTTAAGGTGAGATTTATGTATACAGATGATAATATACAGATGATAATATACAGATGATAATGTATACAGATGATAATTACCAATAAAAAAATTATGCTACACATGAAACTCGTGCAAATGCCGTAGACATTTTCAGCAAAATTTTTGTTAATATCATAATATTTGATATGTTTAAATAAATAAGAAAAAGTGATAAACAGATATCAATATATCAATAATCTGATGTTTGAAGCAATATATCAGTCATCAGGTGTTTGTATCTCCCAAATTATTTAATGCCACATTGCAAATGTTCTGCAGTCACTGAACTGGGAAAACAAAAATGTAAAGATTAATGGAAATTATTTAATTCACCTTCGTTTTGCTGAAGACGTAGTCATTTTTGGAACTGGCACTTCAGAACTGCAGAGTATGGAGGGAGACCAAATTTCGATTCCCGCTACAGGACGAAGAAATTTTCTAGTTTTCGGATATTACCTGACTGACCATCCAAGCCATATTTACACCAAAAAACGGATTCACGTCTTCCAAATATGTATTCTATGTTGTAATCCTGTATTCCATTCATGATGTACAATGCTTTTACAAGAAATGAAGATTTATTGATTGATAGGGGAAAACTGGATATCTACATTCACCAATATTTACATTCACCTTGGACAGTAGATATCAAGCGAAGTTCCCGTTGATGAACAAATTAATCTGCGTGTAAAACTTGATTGGAGTGCTATTGGAGGAAACAGTGCATTTTTTGAGAGCAATATGTTATTATGTCTTAAAAGAAAAGTGTTTAATTAATGCATCCTTCCAGTGCTTGCATATAGAGCGGAGACATGGACCTTAACGAAAAAAGGCATACAACAAATACATCAGCTGAAAAGAAGTTTGATGTAACCAGGAAAGAAAAGAAGTGGATCTGATGAACAAGGAAAATGACATGAGTGGAAGGCGACATGATCAGGGTAAAGTCCAAGAAATGGCAATGGGCTGGATATATTGCCAGAGGGACGGACCATTGATGCACAACCGAAATTTTAGATTGGATTCCACGGGACAGGAAAAGACCCAGAATACCCAGAATGAGACCGCATGGGAGATGGAGAGATGAAATTCAAAAGCATGTGGGAGGGACATGGAGGAGACTGGCACGAGCCAAATCGCTGTGAAAGAAACTTAGGGAGACCTTCATCCAGCAGTGGATTGATAACGGTTGATAATGATGACACGGGTGTAGGAGAAATGTCCATCGGAGAACTGGCCACCAGGAGAGCTGACCACCGAAGAATTGGTAACCCAGAGAACTGGACACAAATATATTAAGAGACCGTATAATAATCGTCCATTTGACTGCTCCGAGTAAACATTCCGAGTTATGACTCATAACGACTCTCATAAATTTGTGTTCCTTTTAATTGAGATATTTAGTATATTATAGTGTTGTGGGATTCTTTCTTAGTTCTTTTTTCCTGTGTTATTACTATGCAGTGTGTCCCAAAGTGTAAAGTACAAAGAAAAAACAGAACGACGATTTTTATCTTTCTTTCTTTGATTTAAGGTTTAACGACCGCCGTGAGCAACTCCATGGGCTGTAAGCAGTCGCCCGGCCCTAATTTAGGGCCACTGGTTCTAGGGCAGGGAGAGGACTGTCAGCCGTGAAGACAAACGCAACGCCCATGGCTCACCGGGATTCGAACCCGGGCCCTTCACGGACGAACGATCAGGAGCCATCTCGTAGCCCACTGTGCAAATGAGGCGGCTTCGTAGGGAAGAAAGTAAATGTTCTACCTCTATGCTTGGTACGTGTTCAACCATTCGAAAAATTGGCTCCAAAACATTGATAGGTACTGGGCTGATTTTAGAGTGATTATGCACAGAATAACAAGGATTAACAGTTGTATCCATCTACCCAGATGGGGAAGAGAGAAAAACATGGGACATTTTGAAGTTCAGTTACTAATATCCACTTAAGTAAAATATCAGCGTTTATATGGTAGTCACTTCCCACATAAATATAGTACCTACTTACAGTAGCAATATAATAGTAACTCGTTATCCTATTGTCTGGAAAAAAATACAAAAACTTGCATTTTTGAATTTGAAAACACAATAATATAAAAATAAATTTCGAAAAAAATTGAAATCATGGTACCGCGAGTTGTTCTTTTTTGAGCCTTCAATGCGGTAACGTTTTAGCCATTACATGCTTGTTGGACACTGTTTTATAGGAATATTAAATATGCTTCAGTAAACAGACTCTGCGGTGGCACAGCGTTCAGCGTTCTTACCTCGGTACCTGCGGTGTTCGAGTTGAACTGCATCACCACAAATTCGTGGAGGTTCATGAGCCTCGATAAGCTGATGACTTTGGAGCAGAGACCATTAACTATAAAATTAACCTTAGGACTAGAGCCATATGCATAGATCTAGGTATATTTAGCCCTTTGTACAGCATAAAATGCACCCTGTGGGGTCACACACAAATCAACTACCATAACGAATCTCCGAAAAATTGAAAGCAGTGTAACTGCTTCCGCACACAGATCCTTTATTGTCGACAATTTCGGAATTGTTAAATAATTTTCGGTAAAACACAGTTCTGTTTAACACTTAATTACTCTTATTTCAGACATTTTACTTCGACTCCCCACAAATTACAGTGAAAAACAAAATATCTGTATTTGCCTCCACTAAACTTTTTCGTATATTAGCAGAGCGGTAAACCGCTTACGTATTTTAACAACTGGAAGATCTTTCAGTGGTTATAAATTAATTTTTTAATGTATTTCACTATTCTAAATCGTATTTTAGCAACCTGAATAACTTTCAATGGCTGTAAATTGATATTTCAATGTATTTCACTATTTCAAATTGTGTCCCACTACACCCCTGCTGCGGTGTATTGGGACACTGCATAGCTGCGCAAATGAGTCAACATTCTAAGAAATATAACGCCTACTCTTCTTTCTAACAAATTCCAAACCAATATCTATTCAGTCCGTTGCTTTTTGATAAAATTCGTGTTGTTTCATGCTAACAGTTGTACATTTTGAATTTTTAATAATCAAAAACTCTGTTTTGGGACTGTCAGCCGTGACTGAATTTTCGATTAAATATAAAAAAAACAAAAGAAAAACAGAGTTTTTGGATTGTAAATAATCGAAAACTGTTTTGGGACCGTACTCTGATTTCTAGGAAAATCTGATCAGCTCATCGTTTTGGTATCAATATTAGTTTGATTTATGGTGGTCATACCCCTCCCACACACACACGCTCACACGTGCACTCACGTACAGAAGGATAGACAGACACAATCGCGAAAATTGTCAAATTGCATTTGGAGAACCATAAAACTTGTATTCCAGTGGAAATATCCAAGTGGATTTTTTCGCCTTTACTATACTTTACTATATTAAAGTATTTATGAAACGTAGAAATGCATTTATGAGAAACAGAAGTTTATGAAAAGGCCTAGGGAGCCGTGAATATCAGATTTTGCCAAAATATCTTACTTAATACAAATTTATGTCTGAAACACTATTCGCTAAAACGACGGAAAAAGTCCGTTTTGGCCAAACAGTCCGCTGTTCAATTTTGTTAAAGTTTTATGATTATTTTGTGTAGGAACAGGAAGAAGGGCGCCTCAACAAATAACGCGGATAGTACGAAATTATAATCTTGCGATCTCCATATTTTATCCTTGCGGTGGAATGGTGCGTCCTGAAAATCAAATGTTGCTGTGTCCGGTACCGGTAAAATTTACTATGGAGGAAAACAAACTTCTGTCAGTTTCTTTTTTTTTCTGAACATTTTTAAAGGCACTTGCTTTTGTGTGTGTTTGCCATTTTCAGTTATGCCGGTGTGTCAGTTGAAAACTTTAGAAATTTATAATAATAGAGATTAAACTTCACCGTATGTCCCTCCACCAAACTGTGTATCCTAAATTTTAAACTTTTATGGCTGGTGGTCGAAAGAGATTTTTGCGATGGACTGGGATCTCCGCCGTTAAATTAGCACTATACCTGGCGGTTTACGAGTGAATCTTGTTTTTTTTTCTCAATGGTGCCTTTCAGATCTACGACTACGGTACAGACGACACATCTTTCTGTTTACAAACCATGTGTATTATGGATTTAGTTTCCCAAAAGAAGGCACCCTTCAAGTCTATCTCAGGTATGACCAAATATAACGTACCGACAATAAATGGTCCGGATATCTTCTAGGTACACGTTCGTGAAGAACAAGAAGCCGGAGGATTAGGGCTTGCTAATCATTTAACCTCCTACGTCGGTTACCGTTTGCGAATATAAGTAGAACTAACACAGCTTCACTGCTTTGTCTCGATGGGGAGAGGGAAGGCGCACACACCAACAAGCCCAAATTTTTTCCACAGGAATTTGCGCGAACGAGTTCTCCTGTTTTCAATATTTTACTGCACGGCCGGCTGAAACTCTTTGTGTCTTTTCAGGGTTACGAGTAACGATCACATTTGCATTACAAAGTACTTACTTTCACCTCTCTAGCAGAAAATTCGCGAGAGATGTACTTTAGTTTTCGAACTTCAGCGGAGAATCAGTGGAAAAAGCTGAAGTAAACAAAAATTACATAATTCCCAAATTAATAGCTTTTTAAGTTCTGTTAGGAGAAAAATAATTAGAATTTTTAGATGTGACAGAAATAGTCTTTTTCGAATCTCCTGTTAAAAGATTCGAATTACGTTCACCTCTCTAGCAGAAAATTCGCGAGAGAAGCAACTTTGAACACAACGGTATGGCAAAGCCAGCTTCGTTTTGGGATGATATACCGGACACAGAAAAAAATAGCACAAAATTTAGGCATTGCAAAATGCTTGCGGAATTTAAAATGAATGAAGAGTATTACTGGTATTGTTATTCCAGAAAGAATGCTGTTCTTTTGCCCCCAGGGGGCGGGAGGGATCTCATGAGGAAAAGGCACTCGATTTTTTAAACTTCTGTACAAATATTCGGAAAGTAGAAAAATATGTTCAGGTATTTTAAAGACCGAAAAATATATGTATATACACCATTTCTTTTCTCTTCAACCAGCACAAGTTTCATAATAAATATGGCTAAATACATTGATATAGACTTTCCCACATTTGGGGGAAGGCAGTTGTTATGATTAAACGAAATATTTCAAGTAATGTACATGTTTTTGTTGAAGATTTATTTTTATATCACATGTATTTACAAATACTTTTCATCAGAGATAATTTTGCATCGTTTTATATCACCCAAAAACATTCTTATAATTATTTTATATTAAAGAATTGCTTTTTATCATATACATCTTCAATTATTTTTCATTAAAAAGTGAAAATGAGTACTGGGTCCTGTGTCATTCGCACTGTGGTTAACGATGAGGTCCTCATACTGCGAAGCTATTATATTTGAATTCCGTGATGTAAAATAGGAGGAAAACTTTGGATCTACGGCTTTTTTCAGCAATTGCAACAAACAAGGAGGATTAGTCTGGGTACAATGCTGGCGGGCGGAAGCTCAGAGCTTCGACCATGCACTGCATATCCAGCAAATCCCGTTCCCGTGTGATTAAATGTTCACACAATGGCGCGCACAGAATTTCTTAAATTGGGTGGTCCAACAAGA
Organism: Macrothele yani; assembly: GCA_039090855.1. NCBI lineage: Eukaryota > Metazoa > Arthropoda > Arachnida > Araneae > Macrothelidae > Macrothele > Macrothele yani. The sequence continues at coordinate 604,176 of JAYWMT010000206.1, read as the reverse complement.
AATCCAACGAACAAAGTGCGTCATGTTATATTCATATTTATTGCATTGTCTAACTAGCTTTCAGAACGAATGAAATCAATCTAAAACTAAATGGCCTATGCTTTCATAACAAAAGGTATGACTTGCTTCTGAGAAAAAATGCATTCACCGATCGCTTAAAAATGAATTACACTGCTGCTTACTGTTCAGGAAGTCACAAAAATGAGGCGTATTTTTTCCCAAATTTCGATTCAATTATTTTTTGTTAAATTTAAAAAAAAATCCACTATTGCTATTCCAACTGAAAATTCGTGCTGCAGGAAATTGTGATCATCAATTATCTACACATCCCCGAGAAGTAGTCGAATGGGCTGCAAGTAAAGATTTCACCTGCAGCTTTGTTTAATCAGATTTTGTGTGTGTGAGGGAGAGTGACAGAGAGAGAGAAAGAGAAACTTGTTTATTATATTCTTAAAAAACAGACACATGTAACATCGATGAATAATGAAAAAGCTAAGTAAAAACAACATTTAATTCACCTCAACTTTCACGAGTGAATTATATTAAGTTATGTGCTTACAGCTTTCCGAACGAATTGTATCGTATAACACTTAATTAATAATATTTGCTTTTACAATAAAGGATATGACATGCATTCTGAGAGAAAAGTCATTCACCCATAGCTTAAAAAAGAAAGTCATTCACCGGTTCCTTAAAATATGAAGAGGCATTCACAGATTTCTATTCAGTGAGTCACAAAAATGGGGAGCATTGTTTTTCCAAATTTTTATTCTATTATTTATTTTTTCTAATTTTACTAAATTAGAAAAAATATCTCGTTATTGCTCATTAAACTGTAAATTTGTGCAGCAGAAAATTGGACGCTCATTATAGATCCATGATCTCGGAGAATGGGCTGCAAACAAGGGCGCACCCAAGTGGTCCCCCGGGTCCGCACCCTCCCATGATGCCAATTGTTTTGTAATAGGATTCCGACACCATTGGTGTCCGGACCCCGCCCCCCCCCAGAGACCAAGTGTTTTGTAATAGGATTCTGACACGAGAGATTCCGACACCATTGGTGTCCGACACGAGAGATTCCTAACCCTCTAATTGTTCTCCAATTTTCCTAATTGGTGAATTTCAATTTTAAAAACTGTTGAAATCACGCATTTTAGTGTTTGTTCTAAAATACATTCTCTGAACATATAATATAGCAATCATCATCATCATCATTGTCAACCATTATCAATCCACTGCTGGACGAAGGTCTCCCCAAGTTTCCTCCACAACGGTCTGTCTTGTGCCAGTCTCCTCCATGTCACTCCCGCATATTTACGAATTTCATCCACCCATCTCCCATGTGGTCTTTTTCTGGGTCTTTTCCTGTCCCTTGGAATATAGCAATAGATAAAATAGATAAAATAATTACAGGGACAGGAATATAGCAATAGATAAAATAATTACATTTGTGGTTAACTCCTTTTCTGAAATATGTATTTTTATTAAAAGTAAAAAAAAACAATGAAAACATCATTTGCAGCTGGATCATAGGCGCCGATTATAGGGGGCAAGGTGAATCTTGCCCATGTTACTAGGGGTGGGGAGGGTGCCGATCCAATATTTTTGGTCTTGTTCAACTAAATAATCGCGCCTTGGCCTCATAAAGTGGACCAAGCTTCACCTTATGAGGACAAAGCGATTTAATTCCGAAAAAATTATAAATAACAAAATAAGTAAACCTTTTTTCCCATTTAACATAAAGCACTGCTTATTTGATAAGAAACTTGGTTGTCAGTCCGTATTTTGTTCGACATGTTCTCGTGATTTTTAAAACAATTATGAAAAATAAAATAAATAAAAATACAGAAACGTATCATCTCTAGCGCCCTTATGTATCTACTGTATTTATTTTTTGCGCTTCGCGTGCTTTGTTTGAGTAATAGTGCTGATTTTTCATACTTTTGATAAACATTTGGAAACAAAATCTCTCGGGATATTTTTATAAAATGGCAGGCTGAATTTCATTTTTTAAATATTAATATTCTGCAAAATAATATTTCTATTTCCTTGTTCATTTGCTGATGAGCAATTACAATTGCGTTTCAAAATATACGTCGAATCTCATAATTTATCTTTTTCCCCTTTCCCTCCCCCCTCCCTCATTTTCAATTTTTATTTTCCTCCTGACAAAGAAAGAGATGTGGTTCTCCCACGTCTGATCTCTTCAAGTTTGCACCCTCAATAATTTGATGAAGTCGGCGCCCCTGAGCTGGATAATTCATGAATACAATGTATTAAATTCTTTCACAGATCAAAACATTTATTATAACAGTCACGTCACGTAAGTACACATGCATGAGCATTTTTACTAGCATAGCCGGACCCCCCCCCCCCTATTCCGAATTTTTGGGTGCGCCCCTGGCTGCAGATAAAGACTGCGCTTGAAGCTTTGTTTAAACCAAGCCCTGATGCCTTCATTTTTCTGGAAAAAAAGCATAGGTAGTGGCAGAGAATTCAAGGTACCCCAAACATTTCGGGGTCCCACTAGAGTCCCCCAGACAAGAGTTTGCAATTGCCATCTAGCTAGTATTAATGCAATAACTAGGGGCAATAATGCTTCATCTGAGCAATGAAGGACAAGATTTTTATTGGCGGGAGACTGCACCTTACGGAATTTCCCCCTTTGACGTGTGTCCACCGAATGACTCAGCAACTGACCTGTGGTCTCCAGTCAGAAGGAGGTGTGGGGGTCTATTCTCGCATTGGGTCATAGAACAAAGAATGGTATAAAGAACTTGATGGCAGTGGTAATCTATGACAGGTTTGTTTTGCACCCTGCTGAGTGAGAAGGGGGCAGCAACTGTTTTGCTAGAACAGCGGAATGCCAGCCCCTATGTTAACATATCATGTTCCAGGAGAGGGGAGAATTCGTAGCCACAATCCCTGCAGCTTCCGTGGATTTTTGGCAAAAACATTTTCACGTAGACCGGCAACTTAAAGGGTTAAGAACTATCTTAGCAATGGATCCTATATCGTTCATTTATTGTTTCGCTCATGTATCTTTCTGTAGCAACCAGACCTGATATCACTCATGCTGTGAATTTTCTCAGTCAATTCAACAACAATCCAGGCAAACATCACTGGATAGCAGCCAAAAGAGTGCTGAGATATCTAAACGGCACACAAAACATGGGGCTTGTGTTTGACCGAGCAAAAGAGCCATTGACGGTTTTTGTAGATGCAGACTGGGCTTCCGATATAAACGATAGAAAATCCTATACCTGATATGTATTTAAATTTTCCGGAGAAGCAATATGTTGGGAATCTAAAAAGCAAAGAACTGTCGCATTGTCAACTACCGAAGCAGAATGTATCGCGCTTTCAGTAGTTGCTAAAGAAATTGTGTACTTAAGTAAGAAATTTTCTTAATGAACTTTCTTCACAACCTATGACGTCATCGACGGATATATATTGTGATGACCAGTCAGCGGAAAAGCTAGTCCATAATCCTATCTACCATTCCAGGGCAAAGCATATTAACATTCGTCATCATTTTGTCAGAGAAATATATGAAAGAGGTAAGATTTATTTAAAATACCTGAGTTCAAGCGACATGACATCAGATATTTTGAGAAAAGGACTAACTGCTAATCAACAAAAAAATGTTACGAGTTATTGAAATAAACATAAAAACATAAACATAAAAATGTTGCGAGTGTTATTGATTCACTAGTGCTGAGTAATATATATTAGAGGAAAAACTCACAAAATGTTTGTATATGTCGAAAATAAGAATTGTGTGGGGGATTCTAGATAATCAATCCTTATTTTGCTTTTTAATCTCATGTAATGTCGTAATTGTTCATATGTTATTATGTTTATTTATCCAAGTCAAGTGCAATGCGTGACATGTATATATCCCGACATGCATTGTTCTCGTGACAAGCACTATTGACCGTACGTGCTGTAACGGCAAAATGCAACATCAGACCTGTTCTTGCCTTCGTGGCGTAAAGTTGAAGTCAGTAGTCATTGCTGTATTCTATTATTTTTTAAATGTTTACAAGCTCACATGATTTTTAACGATATTAAATGATAGATTTAAATCACTCAATGATGTCTTTAGTTTGTGGTTATTTCACTGCGCAATATGTAGCATTTACAATGCTACATAAAGGTCCACGTCTCTGCACCATACGTAAGCACTGGAAGGATGCATTGATCAAACACTTTTCTTTTAAGACATAATAGCATATTGCTCTTGAAAATTATGCTGTTTCCTCCAAAAACTCCCCAGGCAAGTTCTATACGCCGATTAATTTCTTCATCAATGTGACCCTCACTTGATATCTGCTGTCCAAGATAAACGTACATATCTGTTATCTCCAGCTTTTCTCCAACAATGGATAAATCTTCATTTCTTGTAAAAGCATTGTACATCACTTTTGTCTTCCGAAAGTTCATTTTTAATCACACTTCTTTTCTCTTGTAAGCAAGTTCCTGAATCATACTCTGCAGCTCTGATGGGGTAGTTGCAAAAATGACTACGTCATCAGCGAAACAAAGGTGATGTTAGATAATCTCCATTAACATTTATCCCTTTGTTTTCCCAGTTCAGTGATTGAAAGACGTTTTCCAATGTGGCGTTAAATGAGCTTGGGAGATAGGGGGTCACTTTGTCTCACTCCCTTTCCAATATTTATGTGTGCTGTATTCTCAAACAGCCGAATCTTTGCACTTGCGTTTTAATAGATGTTATTTATAATATCAATGTATGTATCTTCAGCACAGCAGGAATTTAAAGCCATTGTAACTGCTGATGGTTTCACTGAATCAAAGGCTTTTTCATAATCGATAAAAGCCATGCACAATGGAAGTTCATATTCCCTCGCTCTTTCAATTATTCCACATAAACTGTCATAAATATTTAATTATTTTTTTTCCTTTTGATCCGTACAATTTAAAACTTATACCACTAGAATAAACATTCTGTTATAAGTAATGTATAGTTTTTTCGCTAGCTGGTTGGCGTAATCTAAAACTGTGATTTATCTGATACCTTTGTCAGATATCTGCACTGGCCTTATTTGCGAGCCCCGCTCAGGCTCCAGCCCATGTGTTTAAGGCCCGGCCCGTTTCAAATATTACACACTCGGGCTGCCTCAGTAACGGCTATTGTTTAGGCTCTTGCTGGTGGCATTTTGTATTATGTTTTATTTATATCGTATTCTTTTAAATAATAAAAATAAATAATGATATGAGTTATTATTGGAAATATGTATTTTAATATATGCCAAAATGATTTTACTAAGCTATAACATTTAAAGATAATAAAATCAAACTAGGCCTGTTCAAAATTCCTCTTTATCAAAACTAGGAAGAGGTAACACTACAAAAGAAAATCCCTATACGGAGTAGGGTAGGAGAAACAGTCGATGCCCACTCTCTCATACAAACATCCAGCCCCGTCCCCTTCACTGCAGGCAACCCCTGTCTCTTATTTCACACAACAAAAACACAGACACGCGCACTCACTGGGGTCTCAATCTTTTTGTTGTCAACCCACCTCAAAATGTTTTTAATATTTTAATACCTACAGATGGTGAAAACACCATGGGTGCTTCTTATGTTGTCTCTGATTATGCCCTGGGCTATGTCTAGAAAGAAACTAAAGCCAGAAAAACAGTTAAACCGAGCAGGAAATAGGGTAACACGACTTTTTTCCTTTCTCCACTATTGCGATGAAAATAATGGGTAGACTTGGCCCATGTCGGCTGTGAGTGTTTGGAAAAATGCCCGGCCAGACTCATTGCTTAGTTCTCTTACCTGAAAAAAAAGCCCAACACGTAACATTTAGACATCTAGTCTCTCCTTCAAAATGTATGCTTTGAACTTTCTTCCTAATGCGATGGAGCACCTAGAGAGAAATGTTCGGCTCATTGCTTCTAATTCTTTTGTAAAGTATTGTTTTGTCGCTATTATGGGTAAATTTATTTTTATGCTCCGAATGCATCTTTTGTGCAGATGGTATTTTATTCAGAGCTGACCTGTCTTGCCATCGAGATCTCTGGGTCTGATTTCGTTTAGCGAAATAATTTACCACGTAAAAACAGTTTCAAATCTAATTTCACTTTTTCGTTTCGTTTAGTCTTGTTTAACGTGGTTTTGTGGAGCAGTTCAGTTTGTAGTGCTGTACTCATGTTTATATGTTTATAAGTTTTTCATTTCATTTCATTTACTATTTCTGCTGTTATAGATTCATGATTTATTTATTTTTATATCGTTATTTATCTTTTTTTATAACAACAGCAAGGGTGCTCCGGGAAAAGGCTAAATGCGTGAAAAAGAAATTTCTCTAGACTATCGTTGTATCGAACTGAGGTCTAAATCATCCCAATCTAAACGAGGGGACGTTTTGTAACATAAAACTGCTATTCTCGCATACACGCCTTTCTTCAAAAATTAATGAGGTACGTGATCGATGTGCTGGAAACAAATTTGGCAAACGATCTCGTCGAGTCTCAAATCCAGCAAGATTTAATCCTGACACAGTTTCCTAAGTAAAATATTTATTTATAAGACGTTTAACTAAAAGATTCTTTACCATTCGTTTGACATTCCTGTGTCATAAGCGATTCAATACACACCGTAACAAGCCTTGACATTTTAACACGTTGAATTAACGAAAGAAAATTAAGGTTTCCCAGTTGGTTGGAATAATTATAAATATAGTTATAATTGATTTACTTACCACTTTAAATTCGTACTATTATAAACAGAAGGGCCAACGTCGTTGACCTGAAGCCTGATTAATAATTTTTTTCACTATTTTAACCTTCCTTATATTTTTTTCTTGGACTTATACTGTTTTATCTTCGTCTGTAATTTCAGCACGTATGAGGCAAATAGGAAATCATTTTTTTTTGTCTTTCGAGCCTTATGTAAAAACAAATCCAGACTGAGCTTTGAATTTGAAAAAAATATCTATTTAATCCCTACGAAGTACGTCTGATTCTATTTTCAGTCCTTTCTCATTGCTGTTGAACATTTGTATAAATCTGATTTCTTTGATAAGCCGCATACAAGAAATTTGTTTTTAACTACAGCAATGAGTAGCACAAAGATATTTCATTAATAGTGTTTAATCGTTAAGAAACAGAAATAATTAGCAGTTTAATATTAAAAAGGAAATTACGTATATAATTTTTGTTTTGTTCTCATTGCTCTATTATATTTTAGTCCATTTAATAAATCGCCTTTAAGTAGGCTTCAGGTAAAATAGCTGCTCTTAATTTAGAAAGTTGCTGTTTATATAATTTGCTTGCCTTCCATAAAGCTTAACGAAAGCAACGATTATTAATATTTTTATTTTTACAGGATTTTCCATCCAACTCACAGCACATTATTAAACTGCGGTACGCAGCATTCTCTGAATAGCCTTTAAAGGTAAGCGGGATGCTGGGTCTTAAATTTTAGCTGGTATTAGTTTGTAAAGCTCCGATTTCTGCATGATACATGGTAACATTTGGGTCAAAATTTTGCTTTGAGGAACCCGACGTATGAATTCGTTCAGATCTACTAAATAAATAATTATTTTAACTTCGATTTTTTTTTTTTGATTGAAGGTTTAACGACCACCGTGAGCAACTCAATGGGCTATAAGCAGTCGCCCGTCCCTAATTTAGGGTCACTGGCTCCAGGGAAGGGAGAGAACCAGTGCCGTAAGACAAACACAACATCCATGCCTCACCGGGATTTGAACCCGGACCCATTTCGGACGAACGATCAGAGGCTTTAACTTCGATGATACATTATATGCTTTCCATATCTTCTGTGAAATCATTTCCTGTTCGCAATATGATGGTTTATTTAAATCAAAAAATGAGAAATTTTGGTAAGATAGGGAACTCCATTAGTGACCAAGCGTTTAAAATATTACACTGTCGTTTTGTTCTTCCGATTAAAATTGTATTTTTTTCTACACATTAGACTGCACGAAATCGTTAAAAATTCATTGTGTTCTGGAATTTGAGTACCAAATATCGAACATCAAGAACAATATATACCTGAAATTCCCTAGAAATTGTAATCACTATTGTTAACTAATATGACACTGTCGATGACACGTGAATTTATAAAAGTTGGACAGTACGTTGCATTCTTTAATCAGAAAAAATCAACGGAGTACATTTCTCGTACATTATTACCTAAATTGTTTGAAATCATCCTTATTCAGATTAGTGTTTCCTTATATAAACGAATCACACGGACCAGAGTTACCATCATCATACGAAATACGAAATTAAATGAAATGCTCGAAAATAAAACAAAAAGCAAGGTTAGGTACGGAGTGTGACGTCAAATCAGTGACAACAACAACAAAAAAAAACAATAATTTATTATTTATTCCCAAATTTTCTGTCAGTGACGTTATGGCGTATCTCAAAAATTTTAGGTGTGAGTAACTAATGTTCGAGCAGAGTTTCTCGAAACCTAAGTCATTTCCCTAATCATGGCAAACATATGTACATATTTTAAATAGTTCGTAAGCTCTTATGCTTTGTATTTTATGAATCCATGGACTGCTGTCCTGCATCGTAAATTGGTATCCTTGATACCTTGGTAACTCGATTCATTTAAGGATACGCTTTTTTTAATTTAGGGAAACAGCATGGATACTTGATTATATTTGTACGCAGTTTTATTTTTGAAAATATATTATTAAACGTAAATTGTTTAAGGTTTCCAAATACTTAGTCTCGAAATACACTGACGGGAAAAAAATCCCAACACCAAGAAGGGGTTGTGTTAGATAAACGACAGTTGGTAGGCGGTTAGAGTACATCTGTAAGATAACGTCTATGCAGATTTCGCGCTCGGCGCATGCGTGTGGCGCTAGCAGCGCCCCTCGGAACATGCAAAGCAGGTTCGCTGTAAATACGCGCAGTAACGTTCGTGAGCGTTAGTTATCGTTGAGATTCGACGTAGTGTGTTGATATTAGTCAAAAATGCCTTTAAGAAGACGAAGACGCCATTATCAACAGCTCACGGAGTTTGAATGAGGTCGTGTAATAGGGCTACGAGAAGGTGGATTTTTTCCGCAATATTGCAGAACGACTTGGCAGGAACGTAGCGACCGTGCATGATTGTTGGCAGCGGTAGTCAAGGGAAGGTACTGCCTCAAGAATACCGGGTTACGGACGGCCACGTGGCACTACTGAGAGGGAAGACCGCCGTGTACGGCGTATGGCCGTGGCGCATCGTACTGCGTCTGCGGCAGCAATTCGATCTGCAGTTGCCACCACAGTGACACAACGAACTGGTACAAATCGGTTACGTGAAGGAAATCTCCGAGCCAGACGCCCTGTAGCGTGCATTCCACTTACTCCAAACCACTGCAGTTTGCGACGTCAGTGGTGTCAACCTAGAGCTCACTGGAGGACGGAGTGGAGACCTGTTGTGTTTTCTGATGAAAGCCAGTTCTGTCAGTGTGCCAGTGATGGCCGTGTGTTGGTTAGAAGGAGGCCAGGTGAGCGCCTGCAACCAACTGGTCTGCGGCCGAGACACACTGGACCTATGGTCTGGGGAGCAATTTCCTATGACAGCAGGAGCACTTTCGTGGTTATCCCACGCACCCTAACGGCACAGTTGTACGTCGGTCTGGTGTTTCAACCTGTTGTGCTGCCATTCATGAACAGCATTCCAGAGGATTTTTTCCAACAGGATAACTCTCGCCCGCATACCGCTGTTGTAACCCAACGTGCTCTACAGAGTGCCGACATGTTGCCGTGGCCTGCTAGATCACCAGATCTTTCACTAATCGAGCACGTATGGGACATCATTGGACGACAACTTCAGCGTCACCCTCAACCAGCATTAACCGTCCCTGTATTGACCAACCAAGTGCAACAGGCATGGAACTCCATCCCACAAACTGACATCCAGCACCTGTACGACACAATGTATGAGCGTTGCGTGCTTGCATTCAACATTCTGGCGGTTACACAGGTTATTAATGTACCGGCATTTAAGATTTAAAATGGCTCTTCTCGCGCTTACATTAAGCTGTGATCTTGAAACCTTAATCGATTAAATATGTTACCTATACAAATGTATTGCCGCCATTTCATTCCTCTACAACTATTTTTTCGTGGTGTTGGGATTCTTTTCCGTCAGTGTATAACGATGTCGCCTGTCACTAGGTCTATTCAATTATTTTACACTACGGTGTGTTATACTAAAGTAGCAATGTTGCTGAATAAATGCGTTTTCAATTCCTCTTGCGCTCCTTGTCAAGTGGGAGCATCTCGGAACGTAGCGTAGAGGAGGATTGTTTCTCATATTTGCAAATCTCTTCCAAAAGATATCATTAAAAAAACAAAGTCCTATTTCATGGGAAAACATATGCAGAAAGCAGTTTGACTTACCGCTATGCGTCCCAATGTGTTTTTTCTTTTGAAAGTTAGTAAGTGTGGGAATTCCAGGAGAACAACTTCAGGTCGTTATAACAGCCTACTTGATAGACAAAGTAATATAGTTAAAGGATTCCACACAGGAAAAATGCATAAACAAGTGAGTCATATAGATCAGTAGCTCATACTTTGCGTTCTATTTCTCTTCTTACGTATAATATACAACACTAAATGTTTAGAAAATGGTGTTCACAGGTACGTGGAGCCATGCTGACAGCAGTGTATCTGACAGCTGCTTCAGGGTGCATGGTGAAGTTCCACAGAGCGAACAACACGCTCGAGGTGGTGCCACAGATCGTCAATTTGGTTTAAGTCTGCGAAATTAGCGAGCGAGGAAAGTACCTTGAAATCATTATCGTGCTCTTCCAACAAATCTTGGACATTTCTAGCTGTTCGACACGTCGCACTGTAGAGCTGGAAGATCCCTTCCGCCCACGGAAGACAATCAGCATTTATGGGTGTACGTGGTCTGCAAGGATGAATTCAAAACGATGAGTGGCCTAACAGAATGTCAAGAAATCTTTCCCCAGCGCATAAAAATGCCCCGATCAGCTTGTGTAGATTCCAGAGATGGCTGAAGATCGTTTTTTCTCCTATGTTTCTCTTCTTATACGCGAAAGTCCATCCGTTTGATGAAGAAGAAAACGTTACTTTTCGGAGAAGGCAATCCTTTACCAATCCGCGAAGGTCCAAATCCGATGTTTCCGTGTAAATGTAAGACGTTTCTGCCGATGCAATTTCGTTAGCATAGGTACATTGACCATCCGTCTCTATCGAAGCCTCATACGCAGCAGGTTTCACTCAATGGTCATTTTAGACACACTTTCGGTAGCCCCCTGGTTTATTCGGCCAATGAGGTGCCCTAATGTAGCATGTCGATCGGCCCTCACGCACCTTCGAAGAAAATGTTCACCTCTAAAATAAATTTTCACATCGCTTACTCGCAATGATGACATTTCTCCAATCACGATGCACATTAACCACAGCAGCACGCGAACAGTTTACAAACTCTGCTGTTTCAGAAATACTGCCACACTTGGTACGAAAGCGGATAATCATCCCTTTTTGCAAATCTGATAAATCGCTCCTTTTATCCATGACAACAACGAGTGACATGTTTTCAAATTGCAACAGCACACCTTATGTACTCTAAAAGCCAGCTAAGGACACGTGCCTTCTTTCATTGGCTACGCGTTGTTGATGTCAAAAGTAGGAAGTGGTCAAGATAATGTTACTCGGCTGTCTATATGAACGCTATAGAATTTGGAATATTGTTAACATAATTTGAGAGAAATTCGTTTTTGCCTAAATCTTTCCTCACAATTTTTGAAACTGCGGAGCTTACTTTTGTGATTAAATAAACTTCTTATCGCTAAGGGTATCGTATCTTTAGTTTTCTACGGTGTTTGCGCTTATTTTTATTTATATATATATATTGACCCCTTTGTGTAATATGAGAAGTGTTAAACCTGTGTATCTGTGTAAACATTTCATTTTGCAGAAACAACAAATTAGTTTCTCATCATCCTTCTTTTAGAAGTTTAAATAAATTTGAAAAAATTCGTGAAGAAATATCAGTAAAAATTATTTGTGAACATTTCTTTAAGAAACAGTATTTCGAAATTTGTGAAAATTTCCTTTGGAAACAACTTTCGATTTTTGTGTAGATTACCCCAAAATGGACAATAAAAATTTGATACAGATCTGAAATTCTAAAGAAACTCACCGTTACAAATAGAATTTCAATAAAAAGCAGTAAAATATTATTTCTCCTTTCACCTATCGTTCTGAAAACATTGCACCGAAAGAGCAGGTCGGTGTGATGTAATCTGGACTACTTTTAAACCACAGTGTTTTAGAACAAATTAAATTTGTTTTAAAGTGTGGTACTCTAAAGTTTTGGTCCTACCAAAACTTTCTGCATAAACCTTGGAATGAAGCTTAGGAGCCCTCTAACTTCAGGGTTTTATGAATTAATTACTCGAAACATGTTATTGCTCTTTAGAAGGATTTGTTCTTATTTTTTCATTTCTTTTCTGAGTAATTACAAAAAAGCAATTCATTAGCGAGCAAGATTAAAATACAGCTGTGGATTTTTGTGTAATAAATGATACAATATTTTGGATCAAATAAATTCGTACCTTTACGTTTGTTATGAAAAAAAAACATAATGAACAACGTGCATTCGTTTGGGTATCACATTTGAAAGTAGTTCTTTTTCGTGTTAATCATGTGTGACTCACTTTAATTCTGATTTACTTTGGTCTAAAGGCCATTTTTTAGCCCACATATGAACATTAACTTCTGCAAATAAAATGTCGGAATTTGCAGATTGGGCAGTTTTCAGCTAATGAAGCACAGCATACGATGTGATGAAAACGTCCTGTAAAGCAGCGGTCATTTTGTCAGATGTGCCAAATTAGAAAATATACTGCGCCAATGAAGAGCTCGATGGATCACACACAAATTCGTGTGGCCGCCCCGGTGGCGCAGTGGTCTAAGGCGTTGGCCTCTGATCATTCGTCCGAAAGGGGTCCGGGTTCGAATCCCGGTCAGGCATGGATGTTGTGTTTGTCTTACGGCACTGGCTCTCTCCCTTCCCTGGAACCAGTGACCCTAAATTAGGGACGGGCGACTGCTTATAGCCCATTGAGTTGCTCACGGTGGTCGTTAAACCTCCAATCAAAAAAAATGCGTGTGATTTTTTTCGGTGAATTTAAATTGGGGCACTGCGTAGGATGCTGCTCGTAACGTCAGTAAAACATCTGGGAATGCACCGTTACTGAACGCAAAGCAGAACAAATATTGCTTGGTTAAATTTGGGTTGGGCGATATTTGTTTCCAAAAGGACCCGTAGTATAGACTTATAGATTACACGAGGACATTCTTATCATACGTCTGGACTTAGTTTCTGAATTGAAAACATCTGCAGATTGCACATCGTTTTAAATCGGCATAGTTGGTGGATAAAGCAATTGGAGTAAAGATGAGTTACATTGAATATAATTATTTTCTTGCTTTGGAATGTCATGAAGGGAACTCTAAGCTTAAATTGTCAAGTAATACATCTTTCTCATTTATACTAAATCGATATGTGGCATCTCGAAGGTTCAAGTACAAAGAAGGGTGTCAGATGCCATTTCGAAGTATCTCTAATAAGCAGCATTACTAAGGTGCTGATCATTATTTGTATACTTTTCTTCACAACGCAGCTTATGAATAGCCAAAAATCGATTTAGTCCTAAGTACTGATTTATGGGTTTAGCATAAAGCAGATGGATTGTAAGCCATTCAATGCGTATGGGTATCCAACTTTGTTGAAAATAGTAGGGAAAAACAAAATTTGTTTAATTTTTTCTAAATACATTGCATGGTTTCCACTGAATTAAAATGTATATCAAATTTAAAGTAATGTTCGGAAACTTTTCTGAACAGGAAAACTGTATATGAAAATAGATAGGACATGAAAATTAAGAAAAAAAACCCAATAATATGGAAGTAAGTGCAAGATTTCAAATATAGGCACCTACAAATACAAAATACTTTCCGATCATAGAAAATAATATTATTACTTCGTATGTTGAACAAACTGCAGTCAGAATGTAAAAAAGAAAAAGTGCTAGGACAATGTTCGCATATCCTACATACGTAATATTCCATGTAGGAACATACCATGCTCTGCAAACCATCCTAACTCCGTTTTCTGTTCTTAAACATCGAACATAAACGCCCACCTATGAATGACATTATATGAGAAAGAAAATTGTAGTTTTGTATTAGCATCAATATCTTACTTAACACTTTAAATTACTTAATTATATTTACAAATAAATATATATGATAAAGTTATCTTATTGCCCACAAGTTGCAGTATATTACGAAAATAAATTTGTATTTTAAAAATTTCGCTTAACTGTTTGTGAATGTTAGAGTTATCTGTTTTCAGGAAAACGAGTTAGGACTCGTTAAGTGAGGGCGAAGCATTCTTGTTTTGTAAAGTTGTGTAATAAAAGCCTTTCGGTTGTTCTTTTAGTTTTGGTTACACCATGTTTTCTTTAAAGACCGGTTACAGTAATATAAAATATTTCCAGAAAAATCGAGTCAGTGTTCGTTCTAAAAATTATATGTTACCCGCTATTATGAGGAAAAGTTAGGTTCGTCCCCTTCAAAAGCCCGCCCATGGGAGACCAAAGCTATGGAATCAAAAACAAAAAAGGAAATTGGATCCGTTTGCAGACTGATGCTGTTGAAAAACATGATTCTTGTACGATGTGTTACCGAATTTGTTGGGGTCATTTGCAAATATCTATATTTAAAATACTGCAGTAGCTGGCGTCACTCCTTGAGTAAAGAAACGTTGTGTACCATCTTGGAAATGCAAGATTGAAATAATTTGTTGGTGAGGAGTTTCAATTCGAATATTCACATATTTGTAGGAATCATTTTGAAATGATAGAAAATTTCAAACATTTTTTGGTACTGTTTTGTATTTTTTATTGCGGTTTAACGACCACTGTGAGCAACTCAATGGACAATATGCCGTCGCCCGTCCCTAATTTAGGACTACTGACTACAGGGAAGTGAGAGAGCCAGTGCCGTAAGACAAACACAACATCCGTGCTCATCGGGATTCGAAATCAAACCCATCTCGGACAAAGGGTCAGAAGCCATCGCTTTGACACACCGGGATGGCAAGACAATCCGTTTATTCCCGTTTTACTTCCTTCAGTGCATTTCAATACAAGAATGAGTCTCAAATAGCAAGAAAGCAAGAAAAACGCAGATATTTTTCTAAAGCCTGGGCAAATATAATGTAACAAAATGTGGTGAATCCTGATTCGGGGACAAACTGACGGTGTATCCCCAGATTGAAACTTCATTTGAGGACACACACACACTCACACTAATTATGCATTTGTCACAAAAACACTTTGTTAAAAAAATTGATGCTTTGCATCTAAACGTTTGTATCTTGAAAAGATATGTCTTGTAGAATGTCGGTGATTTCGAAAGGTAAAAAGTAAACTTCTGATCAAGAAGACTTACTCAGCAGAATTCAAATTATATACCTTAGGTATACATTCCAAATTAAGAAAAGGGGGAGTCTTAAGCACAGACGAAAAAGGCGCAGTCTAGGGCCGCCATTTCTAGGACCGCGGATGTCAATCATTTGCTTATATAATTTTTATTTTAAAACCTTTTAAATAATAAATAAGAATAATGATGGAAAGATAAGTACTACCCTTTGAATAATTTATATTCATTTTATAAGTTTTACTTTTGTGTCATTAAGGGTAAAACTTTCTGTTATCAGATTGAAAATTGGTGCTTTAAAGATAATGAAACATGCTCGTGTTTTAAGCCATTACTTCACTTAGGAGAACGAAAGGCCAATATTTACCTCGGGCAACATAAGTAAATACTAAGGACTGATGTGGCTAAGGGAAAACCGCATAACTCTTATGTTATTTTTGAATAAATAATTGTGTTGAGAAGTTTCTCAGTTTGGTTAAGCATCAGGGAGAACTCAAAGGAATTATAGACAAAATTTCTTCTTGCAATAAGCAAGCTGGTAGATAAGAGCAACGAATGTTATTGTACGTACAGTTTTAATTAGATATGTTCCGTTCAGTAAGAACAACACTTGTCCTTCATTATCTATTGGCTTAGCAGAACTAACCAGCGGGGCATTCAGTTTGTTCATGCAAGTTGCCTCTTTCCATTCTGATGGGGGCAGAATATTAAAGTGAGAATTTGGTTGGAATACAATGCACAATGCAAAATCAATCATGGATGTCACCCTCTATGTTTCGAGCATAGCCATGATTATAAAACAGAGGGCACATGTATAGGCAGAATTTTCGTAAATGTGCAAAATGCTTTAGTGCGCACGAGGGATTGAATTTCTCATATACCAAAATATTTTAAAAAACCAGTACATTTCGGTCCTCTATTTATTATGTATCAACTATTGACAACCGAATCTATATGATGAAAGTATATGATACGAGAGAAAACAAAAATGACGCTGCCTTCTGATGGAAATTAAATAAAGAAAAGCAATAATTTCATCACATGTGCAATTAGAACGAAATTAAAATCATACGTAGTTGAGACTAAAATTTATTTTAGAAATACATTTTGTTGCAATAATTTGACATACACGATAAAGATATGTCTGAATAGTACTTTCTGGGAATTTGCTCAGGTGTCGTAAATTTGTAAATGTTGTCCAAATAAAATATATACCAGCAGCTGGAGTTAAGTGCATTTTATTACAACATCAGAATATGTGCACAGCTAAATATATACGTTATACATGGGTGCAGATAGCGGTAGAAATAGGGAACCTCTAACGTTTAGGCAAGTGTCCAATTTGTCGATCATTTTATCGATCATCTGTCAAATGTTTTATAAACCACAGCAACACACGTTCGAATACAATAGTTCTTGGTGGAACATTGTGGCACTATAATATCTTCGTATTCCCTGTTTCATCTGCAAACTCGTTAATTGTTATTCTGCTGTTAACTTTCATGAGTTCTTCCACTGCTGCGATTGTTTCGACGGTCCAACCAGCTTGGCTCTTTCGCCCGGCTCGACTATCTTAAACCACGCAGAAAGGACTGTCTTAAACTAAATTAACATGCTAAATTAAAATACCGACAATGCACAAGTATATTAACAAATACAATTTGTTTTAGATATCAACAGATTAATTCCACAGAACATTAGCTGTGAATCAGATAACAACATTTGTCTTGAGAGGCCTTTGCACTATAGAAGAGGAACAAAGAATTTAACTTGACCCCTACATTTCTCTTCGGAAGATGCGCTTAACGCCAGACCGATGAAAACTGAAATCCCCAAAGAGGCAGTCAACCCAGTCCAATTCGGCACAAAGCAGTTAACTTGGCCAATATACTTCTTCTTGGCATATGCAACTGACTGCAGACAGATGAGAACGGAAGTTAAACTTCAACATCACACTCCACGCACAGCCATACTCAGCCTGCTCTGTATTTCTCAAACTGCATAATACCAGCAAGATCGTCTGACTCCCAACTTCAAAAGTAACGCAGAATAGGTTGCACAAAGAAGACAAAGATACTTTCATTGCATGCTCTTTATCTTACCAGCCAAGATACATGCATCCAAGAATATGCAAATGTACACCAAAACGATGAACCGAAAAAGAAGTGCCAAAGGAAAAGTGTCTTGACGCCTTTAAATTATATGCCATGCCCCATAAATGCTTTTCTCTGATAACCTGTAACGTTAAAAGGTGTGATAATGGCGTGTGATTTGCCAACTATTGGCAGATTTCTAGTGCTATCAAGTTCATCATGAAATTATTTGCCTTATTTGAAGACCACACTATCGGCAATGTAAGCACTTCCAGAAGCCATCTAAATGCGTGATAATATTTCTGTTTACTTACTTGCCCCTTTAGTCAAAAATTGAATCTCGGCCCACTGTGACCGCTTGGAGGAAACGATGAAATAAATTGTTTATACGTTCCTTCGATATCCCTCACATCCAACGCTTCGCACAAATTAAATGCCTATTACCTTGCATTCCCCTTTTATGTGTAGTTACTGCAACCCAACCTTCGCTTCGGATGATATTGTTGCTCCACCTGTCTTCCAGATTGCATGTTTCAGTTTTAACGATTCATATAGTGTAAGGCAATTTTTAGAGGTTTTGAAAAGGAATCAGATTTTTTACTTTTTATATCAACCGATATGGCCTGTCTTGCAATATTACGGCAGGCACACGAGAACGGAAGAATTTAGGTTAATTTCGGTAACGATAATAAACGAATGAGCGTCAATTTAAAAAAAAAAACTAATGAACAACAGATACTTGACATTTCAAGTTTCTGAATGCAGTAAAAATGAAAAAAAAATATATAAAAAATATCAGAGGAAATTTTGTGACACACATCAAACACCTGAGAAAATGTCATGATTGAGTTCTTTGTTGGAGCTCCATAAGGAGAAAGATAATATCTGTTACGTTATTTTAAGCCTTATGGTAATCGCCCACAGAGATTGATTCCAAAGAAGTTCCTTTTTTTAAGTTGGGGCAAAGCACATTTGCAATAACATATTTGGAAGATAAATCCGAAGCAAATATATTTCCCGAACATTAGTTGTTCGGATGGTTCCAATATAAATTAACAGAAAACGTATACTAACAATAGTGTGGGGAAAAGTAATAGAAAGTATATTGTGACGTTATCACAGTAGCTCATTGAAGAACTCAATGGGCTACTGTAAATAAGGTTTCTTCCACTTCCATGATTAGTATGGGGCAGCCGATTTATTTGTTCGAATGACCTTCCAGAACAGCTACACAAATTTCTCGAAAATAGGGTTTCCAATAAACAGCTGTGGGTTTTACCATATTCAAGTAGAGTTTACACCATTTAAGAGAACTACATTCCTCACTCTAACTATAAATAAACCGAACATCAGTTACAAAAGGTATCCGACTGTTCCCAAACCAATTTCACGCGCTCAAGCCTAATTTACATCTGCATGCACTAATGTTGCACAACCACTGAATTCTGTCACCTCCAAACTATAGCTTAATATTATGTCCCGATTTACATATCAGAAGAATTCTTTCGTCTTGAAAAAGTGAAACAGCACTTCTATCATTTGCAGTTAATTCCCAAATTTTCATATTATTCAAAAGCACAGAAACAGATGAGCTACGGAAAGCAGTATAATGCTCATATTAATGAGAACAATTCAAGGTCAAGGAAATCCATTTTAATCTTCTGTAATCCCTTTCTTTCCTGATAAACGTAATGCTTTATGATCTGTTGTAATCCCGTGCTGATCCGCAATAAGTGTTTGTGATATGTAGTAAGCATTCTTCGCTCCTGCAGACTTATTTACATGCCCGAATATTTCAAAACGCTTATGTAGTGCAGTGGAAGGTTCGCATATTTTCCCCTGAACATTTAAAAAGTAATCTTTAAACTGTCATCTGTAAAAATTGTTGGAAAATCTTGAGAGATCTATTTGTTCACGAGAAAAACTGTTCAGTGTCCTATACAAACATTTTTTCACAGCATAACGTTTCTCATTGATGCTTAAAAGTAAGAATTATAATTCCTGGAAATGTTAGCGACTTTCTAAGTAAATTTCAAGCATATTTTTTATTCCAAATTCTGACGTAATGCAATACAGAATTTAACCGTCGAGTCACATTGTACTGACCATCTTCTACTTTGGAAGTCAACAGCGAGTAGCCAATGAAGGAAAGCACGTGTCGTGAGCTGGATATTACGATGTATGAGGTGCGCTGATGGCATTTTGAAAACATATCACTCGTAGCTGTCATGGCGAAAGGAGTGATTTATCGGATATGCAAAAAGGAATGATTATCGTTTTCGGGGCAAGGGTAGCAGTATTTCTGAAACAACGCAATTTTTGAACTGTTCGCGCGCTGCAGTGGTTAAAATGCATCGTGATTGGAGGAATGGCACCATTGCGAATAAGCGACGTGGAAACTGCTGTGTGCCACATGCCATTGATGTGACAGCTGAACGCTGGCTACAAAGGTGTGTGAGTGCCGATCGATACGCTACAGTGGAGCAACTCACAGGCCGAACGAAGCAGGGGCTATCGGAAGTGTATCTAAAACAACAATTCAGCGAACTCTGCTGCGTATGGGGCTCCAATGCAGACGGATGGACACAGCACCTATGCTAACGAAGGTGCATCGGAAGAAAAGGTATAAATTTGCACGGCAGTATCTGAATTGGACGTCCGCTGATTGGCAAATGATTGTCTTCTCCGATGAGTCACGTTTTCTGTTTCATCGAAGGGATGCACGTTGGCGTTAATGCGAGAAACACCACAGAACGAACACTATTCAACCGTTGCTGGAAAAACACAAGCTGGTGGGTGTAGCGTTATGATCTGGGAAACGTTTTCGTGGCATTCTCTGGGTCCACTAATAGCTGTGAAGGCACTAAGGACCGATTTCTTTATGAATCCATCCTTGCAGGTCATGTACAACCATATATGCTGATTGTCCTCCCAGACGCGAATAGGATCTTCCAGCACGATGATGTAATGTGTCATACATATATAAACGTCCGACAGTGGTTGGAAGAGCACGATGAAAACATTAATGTACGTCACTGGCCCCCTAATTCTCCAGTTCTAAAAGCAATTGAGCATCTGTGGGACCACCTTGATCGTGTTGTTCGCTCTATGGATCCTCCACCACGCACTCTCCAGCAGCCATCAGATGGACTGCGGTCAGCGTGGTTCCACATACCAGTGAACACCTTCCAGCACATTACTGAGTCACAACCAATCCGTCTAGTTGCTGTCCGCGCTGCACACGTCTGTTACTCTGGATATTAGCTGGTGGTCACAGTAATGTGACTCGACCGAGTAAAAGCTCTAAGAATGAACATGTGCTAAACTCATTCTAACTCTAGATGAACACGTAGATTAAAAAAAAAAACTTGTGTAAGATGAAGTGGACGAAAACATTTCAGTATCGAAAAGAAAAAAAGACTATTTTTTGGTAAAAGTCTTTTACTTGTATTTTTTTATTTTACAAGACGATCCCATTATGTTTATGCACATGTGTCATTATCGCAATGGGTTCTGTCAAGCAAAACCAATGCTTATCATTTTCCAAAGGGAACGATGATGATTGGGTGGAGCTGGAATTTCACGTGACCGGCTTTCTCTTGTGAGGTAACGCATCAGAAGAAGTAGAGTCTCGTGGTTGTAAGTGCCAGGAGAAACTAGTTATTGTCGAAAAAACGACCTCTTAAGAAATTAAATGAGAGGGACCTCTCTCTCCCTTAACGAAGTTTTGTTACTCAGAAACACCAACACACTTGCTTCCCCTCGCCACATGTATAGGACATAGGTTTAATTCTGCAAGCACCATCACTCGATCAGGCGTAACATAACTCCTCCCTTACGCGGAGAAACCCCTCAGGAAGACCGTGGCTTGAAGTTCTTGGGAGATTACTAGAAATACGACAGAAAAAACTTACTGGTTCTAAAATGTATGTAAAATTTCAGTTTAATAAGATATTATAATTCATTTTGTAAATAAATTACGGAGATATTGTTTGGACTTTCAGGAAATAAAGCAGAAACCCAACAACTTCTACTTTAACATTAAAACAATAAAATGAGGCATAAAAGTTTGGGAGGAACGTGAGTCCGTATTGCAGAGAGCTCTCAACGTCTGTAGCGTGTTTTTTCAAAGCAGCTTTTGTGATCAAGACATTCCATCTTTTCCTTCATCACACTTGGTCACTGATTTTAATAATAGATATTAATAGTGTTTCATAAGCAGGAGCATTTTATATCCTTATAACTATATGAACGATATAATTTTTCACTTTCCCCAAATGAGTAGGCCATATGAAGAGCCGTAGTTAAACATTGGCTTTGTGAAGAATTTACTCTCAGGTTGTAGTAAATGCATTTATAAGTAGAGATATGCAGGAAAAGAAAAAGAAGAGAAAATATTGTATTTGTAAAAATACAGTTAATCTAAATTATTCCGTTTTCTTTGTAAGAGGAGGAACTTTCTATATTAGCCATGACTCAAAAGGAGCTACGTAAATATTGATTAATTTTAATGAATGGAATTATTTGAAGCTGTTTCATGATCACTAGTTTGAAACCTGGAGTGCCTAGGTAAATCTCAATGACGGATCTTAATTTATTCTAGTCTAAACGGCAAATAAGTATCATATTCGATTTTTAACTCCTCCAATGGAAAACTTTCAGAGGAATGATAATTTTTCGAATCATAATTACAGAATAAAACATGAATTGCTTACTTCTTGTGGTACATAGAATGTATCGATATTAATTCAATTACTTCCGGTAAACTCGAAAACGTATATCTACGAGGAACGAATATTTGGGGTGTGCTATGTGTGCGACTCACACCCACAAGGAATCGAAATTTTATCTTCATTATCGATATTATTTTTTCTGGTTATTTTCTAACAAAACTCACCAGATTTCGTCCTAAGGCTTCGAGCGATGGTTAAAATCAATTTCCTCGTATAATGGTTTCATTAAAAAGAAAAGGTTTGTTCAGTAAGCATATCGCATTTGCGCTAGGATCCTGAGGTGTGCTTTTTCTTCGAGTGTGCAAATCCGACGACTTTAAAGCAGCTGTGATACAATCGCTCCCCGGATGTCCTTGGTCACGTTCTTATTTCCGTTTGGCTTCAAACGTAACAGCGGAACTCTCAGGTTGTGGTATACAAAATGAGCATAGTTTGAGTCCTACGGAACACTGCAGTTCAACGTTGTAATAGGAGTTGCTATTACCTTGTTGTTTTTCTCTTTCTGTATTTCAAATAAGACTCGCTAAAATTTGTCCGCTCAACTTAATATTCTTATGCAATATCTTCGTGAAGAGGAGAAAGTTCTTTGCTTCGTGCAGTAAACGAAACGTAGTAATATTTGCACCTGCAGGAGTGCTATTTTACCAAAGGACAGTCCAAGTCGTTAAAAAAGCTGCAATTCAAAGCTCTGTAGGTGGCGCTACAGGACACGTATTTGTTTCCCAGTGGCTTAAACGCAGTGGTTTAAATTTCCAGGGTATGCGCGCTGAAAGAAAGCACCACTGGTCATACTTGTTTGCGTTTGGAATAGCATGGAGTCATAAACACAATGCAATGTTCTGCTACGAGTTACTTTTTTAGATTTAGACAACTATTTAACTTAAGAGTTTTCTTTAGATTTGATGGATTTCCTTTCGTTGAATTTCATATGCTTAGTGATATTATTAGATTTGATATTTAACTCCTTGAATAATACACTGGCGGAAAGTAAAAAAAGAACACCAAGAAGGAATTGGCGGACGATCATGAAATTTACATATGTTAATGGAGTCGAGTTTACGTAGGAGTGATGTTAATTTCTGGACCAATCGGTGAGCGCTTACGCTACAGCACGGCATAATATGCAAATTATCGTCGGTGGTATTTAAGGAGTACGGCGAAGTGAATGTTCTCAGTCGTCGGCGTACGGACACGTGCGAAAACCCTGAAGAAGCTGCAATGCCTGGACATGGAAGACGTGTACGATTTCAGCAGTTATCGGACTATGAGCGAGGTCGTCTAGTCTGACTCCGCGAGGCCGGGTGGTCGTATCGTCGTATTGCGGAGCGAATTGAACGGGAAGTATCGGTGGTGGCGTAGATGGTCCGAGGAACATCCCCACTTGAGAAGACGTGGAACCGGGAGTCACAGACGGACTGATGAGCGGACCGATCGACGCATAAGAAGAGCGGCGTTGTCAAGCAGAACATCCATTGCGACGCAAATCCGAGCTGGCTTTGCACCTGAGGTGACTTTGCGAACAATCCGCAACCGTCTACTGGATGCAGGACTACGTGCACGTGTGCCTCTGGCATGTGTAACTCTGACTCCAGCCCACCGTCAGAAACGGCTGCAGTGGTATCGCGAACGTCTGCACTGGAGAACGCAATGGCGATCTGTCGTATTCAGCGATGAAAGCAGATTCTGCTTGGGAGCCTCCGATGGTCGTGTGCGTGTTCGCAGACGCACAGAGGAGCGTCTCCACTCCTCTTGTATCTGCCAGCGACACACAGGGCCTACAAATGGTCTCCTGGTGTGGGGAGCAACCTGCTATCATTCCTGTACACAACTAGTGTTTGTACCGGTACGTTAAACAGCACCTCCTACATCAACAACATTATTCAGCCCGTTGTTGCGCCATTTGTAAGGTCGGTCCATCGTGGTGCTTTCCAGCAAGATAACGCACGTCCACACACGGCCCGTGCAACGCAACATGCACTTCAGGGTGTGAGACAACTTCCATGGCCTGCACGTTCACCGGATTTGTCCCCCATTGAGCACGTGGGAGATTTTATGGGACAACGACTTATCCGGTCTCCACGGCCAGCCACGACAATCCTTGATTTGCGCGTGCAGGTTGAGGATGCTTGGAACTCAATACCCCAAACTTACATCCAACATCTGTTCGACAGACTCCATGCCAGAATTGCACAGTGTGACGCAGTTCATGGCGGTTCAACCTCGTACTAACCATGTTACATGGACATGTTATTTTTCAGTTTACCAGCAAATACAGCTGTATTTTGTCATAATGTCTTGATCACGTTATCATCTGTATTCCGTTATTATGCTGCATAAATTTCGTTGGTATCAGACGTCTCCTTCTTGGTGTTCTTTTTTCACTTTTCCGCCAGTGTAAATCATCTCAGGTAGCGTATTTCCTATCACCTCAAGAACGCGCTCAAGAAGATGAACCTCGATGTTAGCATCAGATCTCCAACATCTTTATATACCATGTTTAAAGGAAACGCTGAGAAGTCATCACTTTACAACGAAGCAGTAAGGTGATGACTTACTTATGCCATTCCTCTACTATATCCGGACGGATCGGCGAGATACCGCATTGGAATGACTAAGCGTTCATTTAGAATTAGAGTTAACGAACATAAAAGGGACATAAAGAACGGCAAAATAACCACGGCCCTATCCAGAGAAGTCAAGTCCAAGTACTCTGCTTCTATGTGGGATGACGTAAATAAATTAGCTTCCTACTCCACCCCAAAATTTACTGCCATTTGCGAAACATTGGAGATCATAACCAACAGCGAGTCGTGCAACAATAGCGTCTTAATGGAGTTGCAGCGAGTTTGGAACCAGTTCTTCAAATAGTGACTGCCTTATGGTTTTCCTTCTAGAATTCCGCGTGCCAAAACGAGCATAACACCTCGTGCCTTTGAATACCTGATTTCGTTCGAATGTATTCGTTATTGTCATGTCACCGCGTTCAAACTGTTGAACCGTTCCATTATCCAGCTTGCAGGTAGATGTATACCTTCCTTGAGAAAGCCGTGTGGTTGATGTGCGAAAGTTTGGAAACTTTTATTTCTTTTCTAGGTCAAGAAATTTCGGATCGCTAGCATAGTTATACAATTTAAGTAATTTCCTTTTACATTGGAATAATATCCTCACATGTTAAAGTATTTGCTATGGAACATGATGACATTTTATCACGAATAATAAATAGACCTAGTAACACTTAAAACCATTGCTTATGTTTCAAGCATACATCAAATTTCAAAAGCGAATGGCGCAAAAAAGTGGGATTTTTCTTTTAGACATAAATTACACAATCTCGAAGTTTTAAATCACACATTCTTCTCGTTCGTATTCCAGTGGACATGTGTAAATTACAGTCACGCATAACAGCGTTTGTTTGCAAAGCACAGTTGAAAATGGAAAAAATGCGATACCTACACAGACAGAGGCGATACGTGAATCTAATGCATAACCAAAGCTGAGAATTCTTGTTCAGCTACAATGATTGAAAGACAAGAAAAATGAATCACAAGCAGTATTTAATTTTCTGAATATAAATATCAAAGTTTCTAATTTCATTCCTGCGTCAAAGGAATAGCAAACGTCTTGGTAAATATAACACTGAATACAAAAACATTTTCATGAAAGTGTAGATTTAAAATTATCATGAATTATTAATAAGTGTTTTTCAAATGATAAACTTATTTAGACGAATTTATGTTACGGAGGACTACATAACAAATACAGCTGTCCTCCTAAATCGTATGAGAGGTTTAATTTTAATCACTAATGTAGTGCTCATTTCTTCATATGTATAATATTTTAGGTGTCTTGAAATACTGTATTTCTTCTGAAATAAACAGCCAGATAACAACGATCAGTCAGATAACAACGATTATTGCCTTATCCAACAAATGAAATAATTTTTTCCGACTAATCATTGTCCTGTCCAGCGTTTTCTGAAGACATCCACATTATCAATAACAAAAAAAGAAAAGCAAATATTGCGAAACGCCGGCGGCTGCGAAATGAGCAGTGGACAACGAGGTGTGTTTGCCGCAAACACTTTTATAAGAATCCATCTAATGACAAACTGAATCTCTGGAATCTCGTCCCAAATATTTTGGGTGTCAGAGATTATTTATTCTTCGTAAATTATGATTGCCCTCTATATGCAACAAACGTCTTTTCTCTCAAAAGTATGGGAATAAAAATCGTTAATTTTGATTTAGTGTCCAGCTTATTCGGTGGTGTTCAGATGGAATGAATGGCAGTTTTCCATTTTACGCAAAATGGCACTCTTCGAATACGTCAGAATTGCAGATTTCATACTTCCTGGTGCCTCCAAAAAATCGGAGGCAGCAGGAAGTACGAAATCAGCAGTTCTGAGGCGATATTAATTTACATCGCAAATATTTTGATCGCGTCCTTTTATTTTAATATCAGTTGGGTAAAGAGTAAAAAAACACCAGATGACATCAGAATCAAATTAATTTCGCAAACTTACGGTAATCACCATCACAATAGCAATTTGTGTTAATCGCCTCTGTTAATTAATAAGTGAAATTGATATTTAATAATGCCAAATGACAAATTTTCTATTGAGTGACAAAAAGGCAACGTGTCTAATTAAACGTTTAAGTTAGTGATTTTTGTTTGCATGCAAAAATACCTTAGAGCGCAATCTGGGATCCGAAAAGAAAAAATTAAATATTTAAAAGGTGATTGAATTCAATGATTGTATGGAGTTTTGTCCTTATTACATTCAGTATTAAAATAATTTTTTGAGGTTTTACTTTTAAATCTTAAATATTAAGAACATAAATAATTAAGATCCTATACAGAGTTTATTATTCTTCGTTTCGCATTGATCTAGGCACGAGTGAAGGAAAGTAGTACATGTAACACACTGTCACAAACAGACGCTGCTATTTTGCATGCTCGCCGTATGCACAAATTTGAAAAATCTCACTAAAAAAACAAATGCAATAGAATCAGAAATTCAGAACGTTGAAAACTGAACCTTCGTCATGTAGTACAAATATTTTCCTTCGACTGCCCTGAAACACTTTTTTTTGTTTACATCATATTCATAACTCCTTGCAAAACAGAGTTCAGGACCAATTCTTAGTTTCTGTATTGTTGGCCTGAGGAAAACAAACCTTAATGAAGGTAGCTCGTCCATAAAGAAGGAGGCTTCTACACTTCCTAAAATGATAAATGAATTTATATCTACAAATTGGAATGTAAGTCCTGAGAATACCGCACTGGCGTTATCACAAGCACGTTGAGGAGAAAGCAGCAGAACGCCTACGACGGTCGATCAGCAATTCACAAACCGAGGTTCAATTCGACCAATGGCACTTTCTGGGAAGTGGTGTGAGGCACGTTGTTCTAGGTCTACAGTTTACCAGTCCGCTGATAATTCCGGGAGCAGCGAAAGCTTGTAGAAAAGGACCAATCATAACGACCACTCCTCTGAAATTTAGTATATATTGCTCCACTCTCACATTATATATGCTACGTCGGCCGACTGATGACGCCCTCTCGGAAATTGAGAGGTAAACGGGACGCATCCACTTTTTATGCGGGTGGTCATAATTCAGGGATCACTCGGTGTTTATTAAACCTTATTCTTGTGGTACGTCTGTAAGACGTGTTTCAAGATCTTAACTGTCGCTTAATTTGCGCTCTAGAAATACATTCAACGTTTTTATATATCGCAATTCTTGTTCCAGGGATGGTTTCTTTCAAACCTAGAAATCCCGCATGAAAGGCAAGTCATCGCAGTATATTGTTCACTACTGATAATTTCATTTTCTTCGCTTGATCCTCCAATGAATGCAGAGGCTTTCCGATATGAGGAGTAAATTTGCACCATATTTTATTTTTCTAACAGTTGGACTACAAAGATTACTTCATCTCTATTAACATTTGGCACGACGGACACTTTTTGTTCACTCCTGATTTTGCGAGAAGCTAATTCCTTTTCCATTGTTCGTGTACAGCTATACCTGTTTGCTGATGTTTTCGTTTTCTTAAAATCTAACTTGAATTTTGTTTTTGTATGGGAAATAATTCAAAAGATCTTCTGACGACTCTCGAAGATTTAGTGTCACTTTCAGGGTCCAATGTTGGTATAATTTTTTTTAAAGAGTACCTGCTCTCAAATTGTTTCACTACAAGGGTTTACAAATTTTGACGATAGTACCCGTAGTGGTCGTCCCTCTAAAATTAAAAGACATGAATATCTATAGTTTTGAAATGGAAGTACGAAAGCATTGCTCACAAATGTTGTTATTTGGATTATTGTGTTTCTAATTTTCATATTAATTTACAATTTTTCCCTCAAAGTGTTGAACCTTATTGCACTAAAATTTCCTTTCAAAGGTTCAAAATCGCTGATCAGGAAGAATAATGTAACAAAATTCATTCAAAGGCATTGGTTTGTAAGAAAGAAAATGTATTTTTCTGTGATAGGGTGCTGGCACCACTTAAGAATTTGACATGGATATACCAGCCAGAAAAAAGTACTGATATAATGTTTTCTTGCAGTTTATTATTGTTAAAACAAATTATTAAAATCTTCCATCTTGGAATTGGTTTCTTTTCTAACTAGTTACTTTTGTCTAATTCCTTTTCCTAATTCTCAAAGCTTCCAGCTGGGCTTTTGTTAATACCATCTCAGACTTCATATCAATGATTAACAATTATATTGGCACATTTATCTATTCGTTACATTCAGTATCTGTTCCTTTTCGTAAGGAGTACAAGTAAAGACATCAATCGTTTGGAAGTATGAGCACGTAGGCACAACTCGTCCAAATAAAATTATCTCAATCTATTGAAAAACTTTTCCAGTAATCTTACGCGGTGCTGTGTAGCAGCACCTGACTTTGATACAGAAATACCGTCGTACAGGTTATCAGTAAAAAACTAAGTATTCGGTACCGTTACATGTACCATATTTACTTTCGTTCTACATGTTTTCGTGATCTTAAACGCCACACTGTACCCATTTAATATACAAAAAGATATTTATTGAACTTGATGTAAATAATTTTGAAATTCGTTCAAGATGTTACCAGCTTTAGCACTTAGAGGTCTTTAAGGGTTATAGAGGAAGTGATAGTCCACAAAACATGTTCAAATATCTAAACATAGAGGGAAAGTTTTTAAAACTCCTCTTTTTCTTATTTTTCAAGGAGGGTGCTTCGTTCTCTACGAATGGAGTTCCTTAAAATTACGGAAATATTGTGTTTCACTTTAAATGAATCCTTCATAGTAAATCAGGGGTATACTACAAGTTCGTCTCTATATATATAAACGAAATAACCGCTTCTGTTGGTGTACTTTACATGATGATTTTGAGAACTCTTATTAAAGCTTTACATAAATATATGATCCATAGGTCGTTTATGTGCTTAATAATAAGAAATGTCGCATCCTATTTTTTGACGTAAATTTGACTTTAAGCACGAGACAAAATCCTTCACATAAAGAGATATATGCATCATTCTGATGTAAAAGTATTGAGAAATAAGAAAGACTGGTTAATACGTGTTTAACTTTCAGTACTTAAATATACATGTAATTTGTGAATACAGAACTTGTGGATTCTATCTTTTAGAGCCTTTTAGATAAAATAAGAGTGCCACTTTGATTAATGAAGTATTTCCTAAAATGGCCACTGCCGGAAAATCATGTCGTGACGTCTTTCCTGATAACATATGCAATGAGTTCTGATTAGATTAAACCTTGAAGGGATTGGATCTGGCAGCATCAACTCGCAGAAGAGGAGTTATGTTTCTTCCGTGTTACATAACGCCGGTCATAATTAAGTTCACTACAGTTTTATATTTCCATAAAAGGAAACGGATATTTCTCATGAAAAAGGAACATATGCAAAGGTAATGAAAGCAGAACTCCGGTTAACATTTTACTGAATTTCTTTTTATTTCGAATTTCCATCGAACGTTGTCATTTGAAAGTTTATGTAAAATTCCATACAGGATTTTTAAAGCAGCAGACAGAACAGCAACTGCTTCGCTTACATTTGAACGTATAACTTTAGCATCAGAAATCTTCCGATTTGATGCAGCTTCGAATTCCGCTCCAAATGGATGTAATTTTCAAGTTTTCTGATGGGGTTGTTACATGGTGAAGACGAAGTAAGCTAATGGCTGTTCTGTTTCCTGCTTTAAAATTCCTGCAGTTATTCCATGTATTTGTGAAGAATAGTTTTTCCGAAATTTCCACAATACCTTCTATTTCCTTTCTTAAACATTTGTTTCTTATTTATTAAAAACCGTCTTTCGGCAACGATGGATAGCAATAAAAGATCGTTTCAGTTGCAAGAAAAATTTCCATGAGGTGATTCCTCCTACTTGTTTTTCAGAGGCAACTTCACAATATGTGTAAAGCGAAGCACTTCATTTGATCCGAAAATGAAATTTCACATAAAATCTCTCATGAAAGCAACAGAACTATGTGAGCCGACCGAAACGATGGTGTAATAATTTTAATTGTTTCCGCAATTGAAAAATATTACAATGCATACTAATACATCTTTTAAAACGAAGAATATACATTCATTCACCTCAGTGGTACGCTTGTGTTTTTCCTCCATATTCTATAATATTATTTATAGGTAAATTCCTCAAAATATGTTTCTTTGTTAAACAATTCTAAATTATTTAAAATGTGGTGCTATGTATGAAGATAAAAAGGCAAACAAATTGCGCAAGGAACTTTTATGGAATTTATGAAGGCTTTTTACCAGAAGATATACTTTGCTTCGAATTTCTTCCTTTTCTGTAATGTGGATACTTAAATATTTATAACAGGCAGTTTTTACTCAATGGACTGGACAGAAACCAACAATAAACATTTAATGTCCTCTTTCACAAATACTTATTACTTTCAAACTCTTTACACGTTGATTGCAGCATTATGCCATCCGTCCTTTCCATTCCTCTAGTAGTTAAAGATACATTTGTTCTGAGAGCCAGGAAATGTGTAGATACGACGTTCCAAATCGAAAACCGTATACCTCCTGTAAAGTTAAACTAAATAGTGAACTGAGTTTAAGGCAGTTATGAAAAGAATGTTGATCATCAGTATTGTGCAATTATGTTACTTTATTTATAGGTAAACGGTATATATTTACCTAAAAAAGAAAAAGCTCTGCTATAACTAAAATCATTCTTACGTAAAAGAAATATGCTGTGCCTCAAGTTTTAATATTTTATATTATTATCCGTAGTATAATTCATCTTACATGAAACGCTTCTTAGTGGCTGTCACGCTGTGCCTAATAGCTCAACGGATAACAAAATAAAACATATTCAGACATTTAATATGACTGGCAACTGTGAATATGTTCCTTTTCGACATTTAAAGAAACTTTGGAGCTTACTTCATAGGAACTAAATTAATGCGACGTTTTTGGACACGGTTCGGCAATTTGAAAATTCTGAAACCACTTACAAATGTCTATTACACAGCTGGTATGCAAAAGTATTTCTGCGAAAAATAAATGCAAATGATACACAATTTAAATTAGGGTGTGCTGCTGCCTACCTACGATGAATACGTATAAATGTTTTGGAAAATAAACCATAAACAACAGTACCTACTTAAAGGTTCAAATGCATTTAGAAATCGCATTTTTAGATATTAATTTTTCAATTAAAATTCTTCTATAAAAATAAATTTCATCAATAATTTACTGAGAACGTTAAGCATCTAGTATACTCTATTCGTACTGTTACATATATTAACATTATGAAGTTTGCAACTAATATATTGAAAATTATACCAATTCTCTAAAACGGATTTTGCACTGCATCATGGAAAAGCCACATTGTTAATATGAACTATTTACTGTGAAGATATTGTATATTTAAAATAATACTGCAATTGTGTCGTCTTTTTAAAATTCCCTTAGAAATCATCCTTTTTTTCATCTGTGGCAGAGGATTGTTGTTCAGGAAACTCGATTTTCTTTTTAAAGGGAGAAGTGTGATAAAAAAAGGGAGAAAAAAACGGCTCTCTTCTTCTGGGCATGAATATGAAAACCCATGAACACGAGAAATTAAAAAAAATAATAATAAATACCTGACATGAGGCGCTCACGAAAACTTAATGCTGATAAAGTCAAACAAGAAATTGACAAGGGTATATTATTGTCGTTTTAAAAACGATTTGGGAAAATAAATAAATATAATTTAATGCGATACACCTAGAAAAAATACGAAAAAATGTCCAACTGCATACAGCATTTTTGAATATCATTTACATTCGTAGGTTCGGTGATTAAACGTTTCGTTTCGCATATCGGGAATTGTTAAATGAAGTGAACATGTACTCATAATTAATATGATTTTACTTCCTCTGGAGTGAAATTCAAAATTTCTTATTAGGAAATTTTTTTTGACGTTATTGCTTTATTGTGGACATGAAACTTTAGAAAGATGAAAATAAATTCAGAGCATTTGCAAATGACGTTTGTTCTTCATAAGCACACGAGACAAATATTTATTCACCTCTTACAGAAATGAGAGCAGGAAGTTACCGCTTGCACAGAGGGCGCCATGATAGCATTGTTGAGAGACAAATAGCCCTGACGTAGTCTACAGGATCGTTTCTGTCTCGTGCAATAGTGAAGAACAAAGTGTGTGTTGAATTTAATCTGCAATATGGGTCATAAAACCGACGTTACTGAGTGGCAAAAATAAGCCATCGTGTATGGCCGTGCCCTCGGACTCAAATTTAATAAAGCCGCCTATTTTTTGTAGGGGTTGGAGCATACTATCCAGCGGGTCTACAAACAGTGGTGCAGTTTGCAATCAACGGAAAATCGGCGACGAAACTGTGGCCGCAAAAAGGAATCTCACCAATAGGGACCGCCCCCTTGTTTCACTCCTGGTAACAGCAAAGCGGTTTCAAAACAGGCAACAATTGAACCAAAATGTCAATGAAAGTCCACTGCAATCAATTTGTGAAAGGAAATTGCGGTGAGAACTGCATGCGATGGATATCTGGAGCAGACTAAAGGCCAGCCACTGAAGAGTCCTGTTTCAACAGCAAGCACGACGTCACCCGTCAGCAATGGGATCACAGGCTTCAAATCTCTACTGTCGAGGATTGGGAACGTGTAATTTGGTCTGATGAGTCTCGTTTCTGTTTGTTCTCCAACGATGGGAGGCGACAAGTGCATTGTAGGCCAAATGACGCATTTAATCCTGATTGTGTCAAAGGTGATGTTCAAGATGGAGGTAGGTCTGTTATGTATTGGGGATGTTTCTGGTACTGCTAAATGGGCCCTCCCATTGCAGTGACGATGAATTTGTACCAGCATGTGTAGCCCCGCATTTTGAATGAAAAAGTTTTGCACTTTGCCTTTAATCTCAAGGAGCAGCACCAAGTTACCACTGCTGTCTTCTAAGATGACAGTAGTCATGTGCATAGGACTAAAACTGTGTCTGAGTGGCACCACAAACATTCAGTAACACTGTCTCACTTCGACTGGCTCCCCAAATCCTCTGATTTACATCCAATTGAAAATTTGTGGGATCATTTGGAACAGAAGGTGAAACGCCTAAACAGACACCCACGTACTTTGGCGGAACTTCGGGACCAATTGACGCACGAGTGGTTGCAAATCGATGTGCAATACATCCACAACCTTGCGGAGTCTCTGCCACACCGGGCATGCTGCTATCAAAGCAAGAGGCGCTGTTACCAGTTATCAGGTACGTTCTGCCAGGGGTGACTACGTTTTGTCCGGTGTGCTTATGCAAGGAATTTTCAAAGCTTTGGTGTCAAAAACTCTGATCAATACAGTGCTTATCAGTGAGCATCATGCGGTCCCAACAGCGCAAGTTATGTGCATGAATGCATTGTAACACAGGAAATCGAAGTATCAATGACTTATTAGAAAGTGGTGTCATTTTCCTTTCGGGGACATGATTTAAATTAACATATAGTAGCCCGAAATCATCTTCCAATTCTTACACATAGAGAGTGTCTTCATAAAAACCCAAATTCTTAATTAACTTATTAGTAATCGCCATCACTTATTCTTATGCCCCACGACGTCATTCAGCATATGTAATCGAATGCAATTCTATCCTCTACTGGTCTGTCTGGCATAAAACATCGCAAGAACGACCCGATTTATAACAACTGGCGATAACACCATGGACAGTTTCTTTCACCAATTTGTTTTCCTCAAAGCAAAGATCGCTTCTCCCTTCATTCTGTCTGAAGGCAAAGTCAATTTGTTTCTGCACCATTTTTATGAATTATTACAGAAACGTAATCTTAAACCATTTTTTATTTTGTTTAGGTGTCACTTTTGAGATGTCTCAAGCCCTGTATTTATCTGCTAAATTTTTGTGACAGACACTATTCCCAATTCGTGTTGCGACGGACGCGGTGTGTTTATAGAAATTTACAGATTCGAAGCTACATTCCTTTCATTTATAGATCGTGTTGAAAAGAGGAAAATCAATGAAAATGACGGTAATTGAGAATATAGAGAAACGTGCAGTAATTGAAAACCTCAATTTAAAGGGTTGTTCACTGGAATATTTCATCTGGATAAGCAGAAAACAACAATACAAATTTTTTCCTACGAATGCCAAGGTCAAAAACCGGATTGTAGAAGTTCAAGTTCACAAGTTGTTATTCATTGATAAAAATTATCCTGATTAAAACTCTCTACACGTTACTCTAGAGCGATTTGCGTACTAATAGCTCTGCAGAAACAACGGAGGATCTTCACAAACTTTAATACTCACAGAACCTACTGAAGAAACCAGGATAGTGGTAACTAAACAATTTTCATCACAAAGGTAATTCCGAAGTGTTTCATGAATCACGACTAATTGACGTGTGAAAAACTCGAGTTACAAGAAACATATCACAAATTTGTAACGACATTTCCTTGAATTTCCTCTCTGATAATTTGAAATTTAAAATTGAAGAATATACACTCATGAATAAATTAACTACAGGACGAAACTCCAGTTTGGTTTTCTCTGGACGTCTCTTTTTCTTTTGTGTTGTTCAGTTTTTGGCAAAGATCGTGTTTCTGTTCAAAATGGAAACGATAATATCACATACACACAAAGCGTTCCTGTCGCACTTAAGAAGCAGATGATTTCGAAAATCTAAAGTTGTTTGGTAACATTTTTGGAAATTATATTGACTTGTAAAATCCTTTCTGCCAGATATTGGGAATTTGGTTTAACGAAACACTATAGCGAAGGCTACAGAGATAATGACTGACTTCAGTTAGATATTTGGCATTGCCTGTTGGCGAAATGATAAATCTTGAATTTGGAAGCTTTTGATTATGAGAACCAAAAAGCTCGATACATTGCCATATCGAGATTTCTACGCAATTGAAGTGCACACTACATGATAATGAAAATAACTGACAGCTTTTCCCCTGAACTGTACCGTGTCATATCTTAAAAGTTTAAAAATTGCATAAATATAATCCAAATAAATTCACAAACAGATTCCATTCCTGGATTTCAAAATGCTACTTTTGTGCTAAACATTCTACACATCAGGAAAGTTGCATTTTGCAATACACTGAAATCGTTTGCTATTTTCGTCATTAATGAAACTGGTTGATTTTATACCTAGTTTTAACAGTTCCTTAAGTTGGGTATTTTGTTAGCTAGTTTTACAAAATCGAAAGTAGCGAACTTTAGCAATGTATATCAGAAGGCAACAATGCGTCTATCCTCCACATATTGGGAAATTTTCGCATGAGGTACTTTTTTTCAGAAGCACAGCCTACAATGTTGAGGCTTTGGACGGCAAGGTCGCTATGAAAAATGCGCGACACGCTAAGCTCCCCATCTGGCATCAATTAGCTGCGCGCGACCCACAGCTGAATGACGGTTCGTCGCTTGGACATCTGTGCACCACTTTCGGTACGTACCTACTACTGCGAACGTTAATAACCCGCAAGCCGCGCCGTTTTCGAGATCGTAGTTCCGAGGCGCCGTGCCATTAAAATATCCTCTTTATCAAACTCCGATGAATCGGCAGCTTTTCCTATTGTGACTCCAAACCCTCTATTAAACGAAAGCCGGTCCACGGGCTGTATATATACTATTCTGTAAAATTCACCAGAGTCACCGTTTGTTCTCCAGGCGCGCTCATTTTAATAGGCTTGAGGTTGTCGGGATGTAGTAGCTCATCGTTGCACGCCCTTTAGGATATTGGCGAATTAATGCAGCTGGATCGACATTCCCCTTCTGCATACTGGTGAGTCACAAAGTGCGTACGGTGGCAACTTTACAGGGAATCATCTACACATTCGCGTCTTCAAACAAAGGGAGTCTGCGCAAAACATCATAAAGACCGGAGACTCGATGTCCGGCAGGACGGGGATTCGAACACACTTTAGAAAAGTCAGCGTCCCACGCAGTGCATAACGACTTAATCAACTGCGCTGCGCTGGTGGTGCACCTTCATATAACACGGTTAAAACATATGCTACTCTATTTGAACCAAAAATGATATCGTTGGACAGTGACCTTCGCGAGGGACGCTCAAAGATGGCGGTACCAGATGATATGTTCCAGAAAGTGAAATGATGTCAAATTGCAAATTTGTGTTGTGTATAAATTTCTGAGGACCAAAAGTTTAGTACTGGCATTGTATTTGGAATTTTGCCTGAGAGATTTGAGGTATTAAACATCTGTGCTAGATGAGTTCCTTAAATGCTGACACTTGAGATTATAAGCATGATCTTGTTGAAACATGTCATGATAACTTGTAGAAATTATCAGTGATCCAGATGACTTTTATTCCTGCATTGTGACTGGCCATGAGACGTGCCCCCATTTTGGGTTCCCTGCTACTAAGAAAACTCGCGAGATGTTCTTTTCTCCGGCAAAATGGTCCAAATTGTAAGGTCTGACTTTAGGGTTTTTTAGTTTCACTCGATCACAGAATGTACTATTAGTTCCTAGTTATATTTTTACCGTCTATACACGATGAAGATTTTGAATCTAAATATTCAAATCCGAAAAAGATCTTAAAACCACCTGCAACCAGATAAATATCTTTATTTGATCATTCACACACTACTAGATCTTTCAAAACGCTGTTGTACTATTAGTGCTGGAGACGTTTCGATAACATTCTGGAGCTCTCGTATTGTATTGAACTTTCGACAGGCAGTACAAGTGAGAGCAAGAAAAACAGATTCAGCCAGTTTCAATTGATGTACGGAGTAAAGCAAAAAACGAGTAAGGAGACAATTATTCCGAAACTGGTGCCATATTTTGTAAAATTAGTAAATTATATGTATTCACGGCTTCAAACAGATATTGTATGAAACCCGAATTACCAGAATCAAATAACGAAAATGGAAACTGTCGAATACTCAAGATTGTTCTGATACGTAGTGAAGTTGATTGGTACTTAATTTCCGCATGCTCCCAGCTACTTGGAATTGGACGCAGGTAGTCATTGATTGTCGCTGCTGCAATTGGGCAAAAGTGGTGAAAGACCGAAAAATCTCCAGCTTTATTGCTAAATGAGATCCCATAGCTCAAGGATTGAAAAACGTCACTAAAGTTGTAATTTTGCCACCAAATGTAACTTTAAATACTTAATTAAGAAATAATATAGATCAGAATGTTCAATACAATAAATATCTTTTAATTTTTTAGTAAACAAAACATCGAAAACACGTGAGATCACACCGAAATTTTAACTGTAATGAGGATATTTTGAAATCATTTTAGACTTAAAAAAATATTTAAAAAAGTTAAAATTTTAAATTAAACCGTTTCACAGGCAGAAAATCTGTAGGAAAAAAGAAGTACGTATAACGGACTTCTACAATAAGTAAATATTCTCACATGGAAATAAACAGCTACTTTTAGTAACTAGCTGCTAAAATCTATTCTAAAAGATTAAAAATTCGTAGTATAGCATTTCTCATGTGGGAGGAAGCCAGAGGCAGATATAGTTTTTTTACAATGCAAATACGAAACGATTTGGCGGAAAAATATAGAACAATCTGCACGGAAGTAGAAAATGTGTGCTTGTGTTCAAAATTAGCAGAAAATTTTCACTGTTACGAAGATAGTTTTAAAATGAATAATGTTCTTAAGAAATTGTGGAGTGCCGGTATCACTTATGGAAATTTTGTGAGATTAAAATCTTTATTACGATTTCCAACTCCATTATCATTTGACAGCTTATATAAACATGCGGAACAATAAATATCGTTATCTTCATAAATATTATTTTTGCACGGCAAAAGTTCTTTTCCCCAAATTTTCCACTGTTAAAATTTTTATAAATTTTTTGTGCTGTAAATACCATTTTGTTTTCAAATTTAAAGTTGATTAACAAAGGGTACGGCGTATAAAATCTAGTTATATTTCAGTTGTTTTGTTTTGTAATTTTACTTTTCTTTTTCCAACCATTTCCATAATCCTTCAGGAAGCCATTGCCGTGAAGTTACATTTACCAGGTGACCGACACCATATTTTATCCATCTTGTTTTCTTTTTCTTTAGAACGGCCGAAATGGTATACATACTTTACTTTTTCCTGGAAATCTAGAGAAAGAATCAGTAGCGTCAATTTGGTGGCACTGGAAAAGGAGTTTCCTGTTTTTAAAATTCCCATGCTCAAACCAGAGACTCGTAAAACAATTGTTACACTAAATGTTTATGAACTTTCCCTTTGGAAATAACTTGGATGAGCATTGTAATCTAAGCCAAACGTGCCGGATGATGGCAATAAATTTGCCAAAGAAATGCAATAATACTCGCCCCTAATTTTCTAGTCTCCGAAAGATGTCTTTGACTGTCAATATTATATCTTCACTCAAATATCAAAAACCTGCTATTAAAATACTACACTGGTAGACGAATGACGATGGGCAGATGATGTGTTGTTTCCCTTAACTTTATTTGAGGTCCATCGCATACGCCTTAGCTCCTTTAATATTACTAAAACATTTCGATCACATGTGGTATGCAAGAATTCCTTGTATAAACACATAAGCGTGTGCACATAAGTCTCACAGGCACCTTTGGATTTAAACGATGACAACTGACCGCATCATGTGCCATTGTCAATCTTGATTTACTGTTTAGGGAGATTATCGATATTTTGTTGGAAAAGTTTCTCTGGAGAACATTTATTTACCGGGATGAAAATTTATTTCTGACAATAATTTTTCTTACTTTTCCACACTGTCAAAGAGCTAAGCTCCGATAAATTTTGAAACTAACCTTTTTTTCTTTTTTTTTACCTTTGGTTTGGGGTTTAACGACCACCGTGAGCAACACGATGGGCTATAAGAATTTGCTCGTCCCTGATTTATTTCCTATGACTCAAGGGAAGGAAGAGGTCCAGTACAGTAAGACAAACACAATCACGACATTCATTCCTCACGGGATTCGAAAAAGGGCCCATCTCGGATGAACGATCATAAGCCAGCGCTTAGATCACTAGCGCCTACGTGCAGGGGAATCTACGCTTTGACGATATTCTCTAAAAGTCAGTGAACAAAAGTCAGGGAAAAAATGTTCGCCTGAAGAACGAGTTAATTCGTGGCTCCTAAATTCTCCTTTTCTGCTTGTACTGTATGACTTTCTTCTTACTTTTCAGTTCACAAAAGCTAAAGAAGAAAATTTTGCAGTTCTGTATTCAAAAATATTTTTTCTATAATATTTTACAAGATCGTGATAATAATTTGTGAGAAATTGAGCAAATAAAGTTATAAGTAGGCTGTTCCTCAATTGTTTTTTTCTGGGATCATTTAAAACGACAGCAGCTGGATGCTGACGTTTTAAATTATCCATTTGGTATTTGTTGTATAGCCCGGCGTTTTGTAGTTCTTTCCGAAAAGGCTATATTTTGCGTAAACTTCATCGTTACCAAATAAACATAAAGTTGCGCAAAATATATTTTACGTTTACCCACTATTACTGATTACTTTCTCTCAATAAATAACTGTTTCAGCACCTGACGTACTTTCTAAACTTCCAGTACAAACAACCAGAACAACGCTTTGACTTGCTCTTTATCTGACTGAAACGTACACTATCGCTATGAGCTTGACTTGACGCGAAGAGCAACAGAGTGTAGAAACCGCAGTCCCTCACCGTTTACTATTTTGATAGCAGTTAACTTTAGTTTCGCATTGTCATCATGTATCAATATGGCTGGGCTCAACGGTTTCGACACCAGTATAAATGAGGTGAAGTTGAGCGTCAGTCATCAAAGCCATCGGTGGAAGCTGAATAGTTTACACCATCGTGATTTACACTTACAGCATTGGAAAACGTAAAACTATCGGTGTACTACCGACGTACTGGTTTATTTTTTTAGTAATCACTTGACACACAATCCTGAATGTATTATATTCTTCCTGCAGGATTCATTTAGGCTTCCTATTTTATCTCCGTTATTATTTAATAAATACCCACTGCAATTGCATGTCTGTAAAACAAGAAAATATAAATTATTTGTACGAAAATTGATTTTTTTGATAGGAATCCTCTAAAATGATTTAGAAATACAAATGCTTTCTCACCTACCAAATTACTAACGCTGAACTCCAATTAAGGCCATTATGCGTGAAATTTTCTATTGCCTGAACCTTTTACGATAATTTTATTTTAAACATTGAGTATGAATCCTGATGGGTTTTTTTCTGACCTAAAGTCATTTTCCTTTACAAAAGTTAATTGTAATTTGCAAAACTTGTACATAGTATCCTCCATATTTAGACTTTAATAATTAATAAAGTTCAACGGCGCTGTGGGAATTCATCCATTTAATTTTCATCGGGCGTTCTTAGAGGAATGCAAGATATCCACGTACACTTCGAAACCACTGTCACCGAATAACTCATTTTCGTAAGTGCGCATCCTTTTGACACTATTCCAGATCTATTTAGAAGAAACTCGAACAAAAAAATCCGCTGGACGTAAAGCTGTGAATAGGTCCCTATCTGTGAAAAAAATGCCATACTGGGGAATATTACTTTTTTGAAATTGTTGCGTCTTTCAGAGTTTGCTTGTTCAAGCTTTTCGAAAGTGTTGGTAGAATCTATTTTTTTATATATTTGAATTTGTATTGCTAATTCATAATCAAATTTTTATTCTTTCAATGGTACAACATTCCTAAATGTAGTGGTACAATGTGTGGTACGCCCGGTAGTGTACATACACATCTGTATAGATTCTTATGTATAAGAAATGACAAGAGTGGAAGATATCTTGATCAGAGTAAAATCACTGAAGTGGCAATGAGCTGGACTTACCGCCAAAAAAACTGAAGACCGATGTGCTATTGCATTTTAGACTGGATTCCAAGAAAAAGAAAATGACCCAGAAGAAAACAACATGGGAGTTGGTTGAAATTAATAAAATGGGGTAGTGACATGGAGGACGCTGGTTCAAGACAGACAGTTGTGGAAGAAACTAGGAACGTACTTCATCCAGCAATAAACTGATAAGTCTTGTCAATGATTATTATCATGATGACGTAGATATCTGGATATATCTACATTCAGAGAAAAAAGAATGCACAAAAGAAAAAATGGGTGCAATGAAGTTTTTTTCTTTCTCTTTTTGAAATCTGCAGATTGTGGTCGCAGGAGAAAACAAATGTTGCTACGTATCTTTCATTCTGGTAACGTATATTCACGATAAAAATATTTCAGTGATTGTCTAAAAAGTCTGAAAGCATTCAGAGAGTAATGCTCGAAAGGTGTGTAACCTAACACAGAAGAGAGATTTTTCTTCTGCGAAACAAATATTATGCATGTTTTCAACCAAAAACAAAAGGGGTTTTCAACAAGAAACTCAACTGTTCTTCCGCTTTGAAAAACAGCACCATCTGCGAGCCTACCTTCGTTAATAACGTCAATTCACATACCGAAACGCGCTGTTAAAATGTTTTGACCATATGCAAAGAACTTAAGGAAGGGTCGCAAATTACAACGACCTTGTGTTACCATAGTTTACTTGGGGTTAAGCCTTTAAAGAGTAGATCGTCCTAAATTCAGATTGAAATTTATTTCATGTATGAAGACTAACAAAAGGCGAACGTTAGGAAACCATTCGTTGATTAAAATGAAAAAGAAATAATTCGTACAATATATATTTTAATTGTTTCACATAATATACTGCAAGCTTTTACTTCCTTATATGGAGGATATTATTTTAAATAAAAGAACACCACATCCTCAAAACTTTATTTAAAATCCATCATTAAATGAATTTACCACTTTCTGTTAAAATTTGTAGTTCGGAGTTCCTGGACGTACGTCCGTAACACAGAGAAAATTACTACAGTAGTTTATATCTGAATCATTGTATTTGAAAGAGCCTAAAATCATTCAAATCTCTTTTAACGTAGTGTTACAATGACTGTGAGTCGTAATTGCAAATCGTAAAAACTACGAATTGGAAGGAAAATGAAATATAGTCAATGATACAACAGGGAAACGAATTATTTGAGCTAATCGGCGCTCCTCATTCCCTCTAGGACACTGTTTTCCAAATGAATTCACATTTTTCTGCCATGCGCAGAAATATCTAGATGTTTGTGTCTGGTCACTTCCTGTGGTTTAAATGCTCCATAGTAACTTGTCTTTTTACCGTGTGCAGTGCTAATGTAAAAGACATGTAGTAGGCTGATTCTCAATTTGAAATTAAAGTCCCGAGGAAAGCAAGAAAACTAGTAAGAAAAGCATGAATATAGGTGGAACGTAGCAAAAAAAGTTGAGAAATACAGATAAGACTTATTTAAGTCAGAAATGGGTGATAAAGGGTGCTATGGCTGTTTATCCCTTAAACATTTCCGCTCTAAGTATTGATGTGCAAGTTGCGAAGAGTAAAAACGAAAAGCTATTTTCGATAAATATTGAGAATTAGGATCATGGGTTCCGCCAACCTCTTTTTTAATATCTTGAAGGGAAATATTCACTCCAAAAAGAGTCTCCAAATGCTATCTTAAAAATATGTCTGTCTCAAATTAAACTTTGAGATTTTAAAGTACCACTGGAAACGGCGATTTTACAACTTGCTAAAATGTAAGGTTCACTGATCCTACAAAGTTGAGTCATCTTAGGGAAGAAATAAATGACAGAACGTTCGCTGATTGTTAAACCCACGGCCTCAAACACGATATTCCTGTTTAACACTAGGATTAAACAAAACACAAATAATTTTCTTACACGTGAACACTAAAACAGTAGAATCCATGCGAAACGGTGAGTCAGGGGATCTTCCTTCAGTGGAGCAAATGAAATGAATAGTAAAATGAAAACGGAAATAAAATATATTTTTTTAATCTAGATTTATTAATTTTTGCTACAGTAAAGTAATTTGAATTTGCCGTTGAGACACTCAAATATCGAGCTGCCAACGGTGATAATTTAGTTCAGTAACTGCGTTAGGCATGTGCTGGAGGCAGTTTGTAAAGGCGAGTCAAATGGATTCTTACTCCAAATTGGAAGTGCGAGGAACAATTCAATTTTTGTGGGCTAAGCGCCTAAATTGCATGCACATCCATCGCGAAATTCGTGCTGTACCCGTGGAAAATACCATGTCTCGCCCGGCCATTTTGAAGTGGTGCCAATAATTTGAAGGAGTCCCATAAATTTGACGGACGATTACCGGGAAGGCAGACCATGAATATCCAGCACTCGGAAGCATGTTGCCACCGTTGACAACATTAAGCGGTATAATAGGTGTAACAAAATCAAGGAAACTGCCAGTACGTTAGATATTTCGTACGGGACTGTGCATTCCATCATTCACGAGCAGCCCATCTCGGAAATTGTTTGCGAGATGGGTGTCACGTTTACTCACCGACCAGCTCAGAAATAACGTTTCCTGTCGTCTTTGGCTCTTCTGCAACGGCAGTCTGCTGAGTGTCATAATTTTTTGCATCAAATCATCACAGTGACGAAATTTGGTTTCACCATCTCACCCCTCAAGCCAAAACTTCGTCCATGAAAGGGAAGATTGTCAGCTCTCCAACAAGGAAAAAGTGCAAAGAACAACCGTCTGCGGGAAAAGTCATGGTGACGGTTTTCGTTAATTGTGAAGGTATTGCTTACCCAGAATTTCTGCCAAAATGGACGACTATCAATGCTAATTCAAATTGCCAAACGCTAAGAAATTTGCGAAAGGCGATTAAGGAGAGACGTCGCGGAATGTTGAGCGAAGGTGTCATTCTGCTGCGCAACAACGC
This sequence comes from Macrothele yani, assembly GCA_039090855.1. NCBI lineage: Eukaryota > Metazoa > Arthropoda > Arachnida > Araneae > Macrothelidae > Macrothele > Macrothele yani. The sequence continues at coordinate 559,579 of JAYWMT010000206.1, read as the reverse complement.
CACACCTCACACAGCACGGAAAAGAAAGGTATTTGCTTAAGTCTCTCAAATGTGCGAGGTGTGGCAACATCCGACGATACAGCTACCGCCTACCCCGTGCGACTACCATTCGTTCCTTAAAATGAAACAGGATCTTAGTGGACAACGATTTCGAATCGATGAGACTGTGAAAACTGCGGTCCTTAACTGGTTATACCAAACTGGAGGAGACTTTTTCTGTACATGTACGGAAAAGTTAGTCACACGTTCCGATAAATGTTTACGATCCTTAGGCGATTATGTCGAAAAATGAATAAATATTGTACATTTAAACGAACATACATACCCAGAATGTAGATCTTTATTCCTTTTTTTATTCAACAACGTATCTAACTTTTTGATCCGACTTCCTACTTTAGAAAACATAGTCAAAGTTTCGAAGTTTGAATTAAAACAAATTCTGTCAAGTTATTTTGCTTCCTTTACTTCTAATGGAAAAACATTTGTACACATTTCTTTCACAATTAGTGTGTTCCCAAGGATAAAAGTTTGAACATCGTTTAAAATAACTTCATATTGTAACTTGGAATACTTAATTTTTTCTAAAACATAACCATAATTGTATTAAAAATTATTTCCTTTTCCTTTGGTGGTGTTGAAACCAGAAAAAAGATGGTGCGGCCTGTATTTTGAAGACGTCAGTAGACGTCAGTAGACAAACAAATGTTGGATTGCATAGTTATGGTAATGTTTTAGAAAATATTAAGTATTCAAAGTTATAAAATGAAGCTATTTTAATCGTTGTTCAAATTTTCATCCTTGGGAACGCATTAATTGTGAAAAAAATGTGCACAGAAGTTTTTCCGTTGGAAGTAGAGAAAGGTAGAGAAAGCAAAATTACTTGACGTCCACTTTAATCCTAAGATCATAGCTTTATAAAATCATTTAGGTTTGGCTTTGGCACTTCAGCCGATTTGGTAAAAGCGATTAAGTATGTGCTCCACAAAGACATGCTGGTTGTGCACTTCAAACGTCGTAGCAGTACTTTCAACGATATTTATACATCTATCAGCAGGACAACGCACCCGTCATTATTTCTTTTGGGGTGAAACTAGAAGTTCCTTTAGCGGGATTAGCATCAGCTTCTTTCTCGTGGTGAACTAAGTTTAGAGAATTTGTGTATTTAATTTCTTCGTAGCAGCTTGTGAATGAAATGCTTCTTGATAAGTTCGAAATATTTTTCCGTTTTTTTTTATTTAATTGACCTTTTTAGTCGTTGGATGGCATTTTCTAAAGCACTTGGAATTTCTTGCTGAACTTTCTATTTGTTTGTGGTTTTTAACAATTTAGCTTCCCTTTAGTTACTTCGTTACTTTGCAGTTCTCTGTTCAGTTTCGCCAGTGCTGGGAAACAACTTTTTCCACTTTTATAGTAACTTCAACATTTTCAAGTTAATTTCCTTAAGGATTTCTATATCCGAAATACAGTTCCACAATTTTATGAAACATGAATTCCTAATTTTCATTTCTGGGGCTATTCGGCTTAGCTCAAATTTTTGAAAATCTTTGCATTTTAGCATTACATAGAAAATATAATTTTAGTGAGCACAGTTATTCGGTAATAGCGCAACTGCTTTGGAAAAAACGAATTACTGAAACCTTAAAATCGTGGAATCATGATTACAGCAAATAGGAGATAACAAATGCAATGCAGAGGTAACACGAAATCCGCATTTTCACATATAGTAATACTATTTTGATTTTAATTTGGTGTACAGTTCCTACTTTTTGAGAAATTTATAATGATCAGAAAGATCGAATATATTATTATTCCTTATATAATAAGTTATATTTGTTTTCTTAGAGAAAGTAATTTCAAAATATCATGCCTTGTATTTTACCCAAAATAAGACTCGTAAATTCAGCATTAAACAGGGAATTTTTGAAACTTTCCGGGATTCGTGACGAAACGAAGTATTTGGTAAAATTTGTGAGAAAAATAGTGCAATATATCTGTTACAGTTTTGTTCTTTTTTTATGAATTATGTTGCGAAAAACCTGCAAAATGTCACGGTCCTGCGGTCGATTTTTGTACATAAAGTGCGAAGACATATTTTAGGGAATACAGAATTTATGGAATTTCGTAAAAGGTCTTTAGAATTAATAAAAATAGATAAAAAGCCTATACTTTCTAAATCGCGATATGGTTACAGAATTATAGGTGCAAATGTCGATTAATTTATGCTTCTGAAAAACTGTTTAAGTATCACAGGTAGTAGAAGAAATTTAATTTACTGTTGTATTGAGTGTTTGGCAGAAATTAAATTTACCGTGGTATTGAATGCTAGCATGATATAATGTATATTGAGTGTTTGTGTTTCTACATTTTTAGAACGTCTGTGATAGGAAATTACAGAAAACAAGAGAAGTTCAAAGATTTGAAACCTGCTATAGCGTTTTAGATAAACAAGAAATAAACATCTGCTGCAGCTCAAGAACGCCTGTAAAGAAATTAGCGCAAGTAAAGATACTGTGTATAAATAGTTATGTTTTTGCTCTTTACGAAAATAAATGTCCTATTCTATAATCAAAAAAGGCTGTGAAATCATGGAATTAGCATTTGAAGATGTGAAATAAGCATTATTTTTATAATAGAGCGGGAAACTGCCAAGTTTGTTTGAACAGGAAAAGGAACGTCAAACGGACATCCTAAGAAGGAAAGTACTTTTACGACTATTTCAAAAGTTCGTGCCCTGAATGAAAATCCATCCGCGAAAAGTCTTTAAAAATCACTGTATCAACTATACACAAAGTAATAAACAGATATTTCAATCTGAAAAAGATTAAAAGAAAACCATGATGTTCATCTCCTTTTGAGTGGACACATGGCTGAGGGCAGAAGACAGTGCAGACTTCTCTATCAAAATGATATAAATTCAGATATATTAAGAACATCTCTGAATTTGGGATCTAATTATTATATTTATATTTTTCTCATTGGTCTAATTCAATGTAATATGAACAAAATAAAACATAAAATATTATCGAAAACTGTTTCCTAATATGTTACTTTATTATTTATTGGAAACCGTTCAGATGGTTTTACACATTAAGTAATGGTTTGAATACATAACTCAATCATTCGATCATTTCTCTATGTTTTACATTGAATAAGAAAGTTGGAATTTTTTCCGACTGGTTGAAAGTTAATGATATTTCTGATTTTCCAAAGTCGATGGCTTGGATAGGATAAAAAGATAGGATGCTCTTCACATAGCGAAAGACCGCCCAAATGTCTTTTCTGTTTCACAAGATTTCATAGTGCGACTGTTGACTGGTTTCCGACAAACAGAACAAATTAAGGGCAAAATTTTCTATCATAAACCTAACGGGGAAGTGACCGTCACTTTTATTTAATTGTATGCAGAAATCTCCGACTAAATGGCCTAATATTAGATGTTTATTTTATAAAGCCACCGACTGTGGCGTATGCATGCACTCAATACCCGGGCAGCCGTTGGCATAGTAGTTAGCCCCGTTACCTGCCAAAGGGAAGGTCTCAAGGATCAACCTTATTTAGGTTAGATGCTTTGAACTATAAATACAGACTTTACGTCGAATAGCAGTTTAGTCCACCGAACAGACAGATCTGGTTCCTTGTTAGAAACATGGGCGTATATTATCCACCCCCACACACTTCTCTCTCCCTGATTGCTTGTGTGTGTTTCTGACTTCTCTCTGAATGACAGCTTTTCAATCGTGATCCTCAAAGTCCCGCCTAATATGTCTTCGGTTCAAGTACTCGACTGAAATGCTTCCCTTGTGAACCAGACTGAACAAAATAAATCCTACATGAATGATTGTGGACTTAGTTGTGGTGTTTTCCTGGTGGCCAGCAGGATGCCACCGTTTCGAGATTAGCATAGATATTTAAATACGCGAAAAAAGAAAATCTATGCAGTGCCCAAACATGTTCACCATGTATGGAAGTCACATATCCTGTAATAACTTTTCAATTCACAGAACTCCGAGAATGTGCCGAAGAACATTCCGCCTACGGAAGTAGCAGTGGTTATAAATTTGGTTTGCTCTTTGGCGTGGAGTCTAATAATTCGACCAGTCCTTGTTTCAGGTGAACGAGAAACTTACAGCATGTTTTCCTGTTTCCATTAGCTACATCATTTCTGCAATGCTTTTCGATATGAGTCACTATCTGTGGGATTACAGATCTCTATATCATTAAGTATGAACTTCTGAAATCAATACGATATAGAAATAAGGCAGTGGGGCCAAATGTTGTTTCTTATAAAGTTGCAAACGGAGTTTTAGATATCTTCATTGATGACATTTTTGTGCCTTATTAGGCCCGGTAGTTATCTCCACCATAATTGAGGATATCATTGAATTGATAGGATGGCACGGGTTTTACCGTAACCATCAAAAGCATGTTTGGGAATTAATAGGAACACAAAATGTATCTTGTCACACAACTCCAACGAAATATCAAGTGCTGAAACAAGCGTTCGTACAGGACTTTGCTTAATATATGCCACGCGAATAAGTTGACGTGTCAGCAGTTACCCATAACGCATAGCCACACGAGAAGCTTGATTTGTTTATTTCATTATTCCCCACTTTTTGTGTTTTTTCCTACGATCTACCGCTAATCATGATTTGAACGGCTACTCATCAGGGGTTTTTCCGCAGTCGGCATCATGTTTCCCCTAATTGGTTGAAACAGTGTATGTTGATATGTGTTTTGTGATATTTGGATCAGTCTGTAAAAATGGTGTTTTCGAGATACGGGCAGATTTGTTTGGGAAATTTCTATTTTTGTGCCTTGTCAAAGGCTTAATGCTAAAAACAAACCTCTTATTTTGAAACTACAAGTACAATTGTGATAAATATTATTTAAAAGCGCTTTTTATTATATTAAACTGGCTACTTTATGAACTGCGCGTGTTTCTTTCTTTTTTTTTTTTTTTTTGGCACACTAAAATTGTAGAAATAACAGGACACAAAGCTTTTAAAAATTAAATAATTTCAGAAAATATAACGCTGCATCTTAAACAGTAACATAGGCAACGAAAGAAACATGTGATAGTATATATCTTGAAAAATCCTAGTGGATTGCTTTTTCGTTTCTAAAAGTGTAAACACTAAATGCACGTAACTGCAACTTTTGAGAGCTTCTCGCTGTTACACTTACAAATATTCCGACTCAAGCATCACGTTTCACCAAACATTTTTAAGCTTCAACAGGAGTGCCTGAGAAACGTACAAATCGTTTAAAGTTGTAGATATATTAGAATTTCATTGTCTCTGTGTATCAGTGTATTGAAGGGCCCGACATTGGTATAATCTGGCAGGTCTTTTCATGGGATTCTGTGGGTGTGTGAGAGATAGAGAGAGATTTAACAAAATTTCCACCAAACATTAGTTGGCTCTATTACTTTAAAAGAGAAGCAGATGACTTCGATTCAGCAAGCGATTGGCCTACTCTAGCTGCATTTTGAATCACGCATGTGGAATCGACAGCACAACGACAATTGCACAGCAGCTTATTCTTACGTGCGATGTTAAATTCGATCGACTTCGTGCAACAAATTAATCAGCTTAACGAAGACAGTCCCCCGTGGTAGAGAATAAAACAAGGAAATGCCACAGTCTCTTTTTTTAAATAACTCCGTATTACTTCGAGTCTTCTTCAGTTGGTATTGATTCATTATCAGGCTTATGGTGATTGGAACTCTTGATCTTTATAATAGAAGAATCATTGACCATAGTATTTGGGCTGTTTCCTCTCCCAAAGAAATGGTTCAGTAGCAAAAAGTACGTGCTCCGTTCCATTTGTTAGACGGGTCTATAAGGTCTCCCTCAATGGTTTGATCTTGTTTTGCTATTTTCACTTAACCCAAGTCAGACAGCAGTGTTGGCATTTGATCAACTAGTGTATGCAGATCAAAACATCTGAAGTGATTTTTTCTCGATCCTTTTTGGAGAAAAGAAAATGACAGTCATGATGGGGACACTACACAAATTGACACAGTTTTCCTTGTAGTGCTGAGTGTATGCTATAAGTGATGAGATACTTCTGGCTGAAACCTGCCGTGCACATCACGTTGGCGAACATTTAGTGGCAGATCCATCAGCTGGCAGTCGTTGATAACCCTGCCACATGGCTGTGAATATGGCCCTCCATTATGAGAAATAAAAGAAAATATCTTTCCTATGTTATAAAAAATGTACCTTTGGAACATGAAATAAACAAATAGGTTGTTAAAAATGTAAGTGAACGTGACAAGAGCATGTAAATGTGTTAATTAAACAATCGCCTTCAAATCCACGAGGACAGGACAAGGCTTTGAAAAAGTTGATACACCCGTTGAAAGGGAGTGAAGTTCTCTCATTACAAATAAAATCAAATCGTTTCGTTGAAAAAATATTATAATATATATATAAAACAGACATATATGAAAAATCACTTGCCATACTATAAAATTAAAAAGGGAACCTTCAAGAAAACTCTCACACGTGGCAGCACAGTGTTGAGGTTAAAAACTCTCCTTTGCAAACAAACTGTCGTATGTGATATTATATCGGTAACTCGGCGTTCTTCCAGACCGATTGAGAAAATTTTCCCTGAACATTTATTTCATGCAGATGAAATTCTTCTGGAAAAAAATATCGCCGACCGAAACGTGATGTCATCAAACATTGACAACGTGAAGAAAGAAAATGGCGCTGGTTTTGAAACGTTAAGGAGTTGTGATTTTTTCGCCACCATAGAGAAGCAATCGGACCAGATACAGCAATCCATTCCTTAGTCACGTGATTACTGGTTCCTACTGCCGGGAAACTAGAGGACCACATTACGTTAGACACCAGTTACGGCATCCCCAAAAGCATGCAGTAATAAAGATTAAAATATTATTTTATATGTAAGTCTAGTGAACGGAAGGTGACATTTCTTCCACAACACAGATTTTTTGTTCTCAAGCATCGACTACTAGTTGGCGATACTTGTTTGCGAAATTTTATTCCGTTTATTGTACAATTTCTAATTTTTCTACAGCCTTGCAGCTAGACGTGCTGTCACGTATTACGAAATAAGATTCAAAAGTACATGATCGTTACCTTTAGGTAATGCAATCGCTTGAACGTATTAAAAATAACTGAAGGTAGTAAAACGTTCTCTCATTTTAACGGTTTATTAGGAATTACTAGCTTCACGAAAAATTTCGCCATTGTGCAGTGCTACATTTAAAGGACAATTATATACTCAAATATATTCCTTTAAGTTGCAAAAACAAATTATTTTTTTAGTTAGCATTGCCAAAAGTTTCATTTTATTTCAGTTATTTATTAATTCAGTTGCCACTACAGCAACTAGGAAAAGGGGGGAGGCCGTGAGGCCTGACATAGCCCTCCTGTCCCCAGAATAAAAAAAAACATAAAGCTTAACAGAAAAGGCAAGCCAACACATATATGGTAGGTACACGTACTTGCTCACAACCAACACATATAACAATGTGTTCCATCAACAATAGTCTTCTTTATATCTAAACAAACAAGTATCATATACACTTCTCTATATAATCACATATATATTTATAAATAAACAACAAATAACGTTTGCACCTCACTGTATAATCATACTAACCCACATTTCTTCCATTGAGTCGAAATTGCCTATTGTTTACTAATTATTTCATAAGATATGCCTTTAGTTTTATTTTAAATAAGTTAAAATTATTAATTGATGTTAGTTCTTGGGGCAATGAGTTCCATAATTTTGGGCCACTATAATTTATATTCATTTTAAGTTTCTCAGTTTGTGGGAACATTGGAATTAGTATTGATCTATTCCTAGTATTGTGGTAATGAGTATGTATATTTAGTGTTATTATATCATTGTGTATACCACTTTTAATTCTTTTATTCATTATTTTTCCCAAGTTATAATCATATAATTGCTTTATGGTAAAAATATTATATATATTGGGGAAGTTAACCCTAAAATATTGTGGGGATCTTCAAAACATCTGAAATCAAAGCCGTTGTGCCATTTTCGAACTCAATGTAGGTTGCAAAGGCCTCGGGCTCTCTCCATGTTGTTTCGTCTTTCGTTCTTTCTATGGGCTTCTTATTTTTAAACACATTTGTATATTTTTTCAAAATATATTTTTCGAATCATTGGTAACGCATTTTTCTATGAAGGACGCATTTCTTCTTACTTTCCAATATCTGAAGTAGGTATTTGTTTTGCTACCGAATATCTTGGTTGATGTTTTGTCTTATGTATTTCCATCTACATCTAAAATATTTTGTGAAATACTCAAAGAAAAGTTGTGGTAATGCAACTTTATGGCAGTTTTAGGAGCTTCATGGGCGTTCCCTGTTCCTTCGGGAAAAATATTATATATCTAATTTTAATTGCAGAAACAAGTTATTAAATTTGGCTAGAAAGAAATGATGTAATCCATGATAAAAAAACAAAGGAAATTGTCTAGATGTTATTTGGAAAGTAAAAAGAATGGCTAGAAATCGAATATTGAAAGATTCCAGAATCCTGTCGGAAAGTCAGTTTCCAATGAAGATGGTTGCTCTGGAAATGGATTGTATCTGGAATAACAGATGGACTTCTCTTCCATTGGAGAATAAAAATCTGGATATTTCTTTCTTTCTTTAGAACTCTAACACCTGAAAATATCGCATGTTCTGACAGTTAGTTTCTAAATTGTGTTATATTTTAATGACTAATGTGGAGTCCGGAGCTTAGAGTGCCGTGTGTGTGTCATAATATGAACTTAGAGTTTTAAGAAATTTTTAGATTCAAAAATAATACTTTTCTGTCGTACAATTCAAATTTGTGATGGTAAATTCAGTTAGGTTTTAAATTAATATGAACTTAGAGTTTTAAGAATTTTTTAGATTCAAAAAAATATAACTTTTCTGTCGTACAATTCAAATTTGTGATGGTAAATTTAGTTAGGTTTTAAATTATAATAGAGATAACGTATATTGAGTATGGATGGTTAAAGTAATGATAAAAGTAATTATTGTTATTATCACTGTTTTACTATTGCATAGTTATAGCGAATGCTAGTGGTTTTTCAATCAACATTAAAATTTACGTGTAATAAAAACAAATAGGATTTGGTTAAATAATATACTTTAAGTGTAGGGGTAGATTGCTATAGCAGTAAATTTTTCAGAATTTCCTTTTTTGTTAGGGGGATTGGGGGATTTTTACAGTTCTACAGGGAAGGAGCTCTTTTCTCTTCTTCCTGCTGTTGGTCTTTTGACCCACTTCGGAACAGTGTTTCTTTTCGAATATTTGCGTTAGAGTTTTTTCCAGGTCCCTCGGTGTCTGCGCCTGACGGCTTTCATCATGATATGAAGAGAAGAAGCCACAGCTTTGTATAAAACTGTGAGAAGGATCATATGTGGTCAGAAAGTGGATGGCATTCAGTATGAAATGTTGAGCGCAAGGTAGTGTGTATTAATTCAGAATTAAGATTTTCGAAACCAATCCTTCTGTTGAATAGTTGAGAGAGTTTTACATGAGTTCCGAGCATTAATTCTTGTGCATTACTCGCCTCCGGGCGAGAGGGATATAGGGACTTGTGAGGTCCTCTCCGGAATTCATTCTGAAGTGGATTTCATGAGGTACCTTGATTATAAAAAACAAGGCGTAATGGGCGTTTTGAAACAGCGTAATGTGTCCACTTTATGTTGCGATAAGAGAATGTGTAGTCGCATCATGGTTTTCTATACATCATTATAGCTGTCAATTTCTGTTGTCTGCCGGTCGATTTTAACAAGCTTCTATCTATGCTCCTTTTCAGCGGCTGGGGGATTTGTAAGCAAATATCTGTACAATTTCGGCAAACGTCTCTAATACAACTTGCATTGAAGAATTTTTATGATTGGTGCCTTTATTTTATTTTTCGTACCCAATTCCTGATACAGAGAGTCCAGAGTTAGAGTTTCTGTTTGCTAGAGCTAGAGCCATTGGTCGGAATCACAACAAATATGAAATGAGGATTCTTGAAGCAATGGCATTTTCTTTGACGGAAAGAAGTTGTTCCGAAACTTGCTTGCGTGGATACCCTTGGCGTTTTTTTACAGCAAAGAAGAATACAAATTGAAAAAATCAGAAGTGCTTAGAGCACAGAAGGTAGATTTGTGGTTACTTGTAACACTTTGAATTTGATGTCTTCCGTTTTGAGCAACGTATTGAAATCCCAACATTGCATGCTCAACCGCAAATTAGAATATTACTCTACGCAATAAAAAATTTCTGAAATTCACGGGCAACTTTCCGTCATTTCTTTCGTGAATTAACAAAGCATATTTCTAATACAAACTTTTCCGTGAAATGACGGAAAGAAACCTGAACTTCACGGATGTTTCTTATACCACAGAAAAATTCCAAATTTTCAGAGACCTTTTTCCAGTTTATTTTTTGTATTGAATATAAATTACCGTTTTAGAGCTGTGTTAACGAAAAATTCTGAATTTTCAGAAAACGTTCCGCAATTCCTTTCGTATATTAACCGAAAATCCTTTTCTCACTTTTTCAGTAACCTTATGACGAGAAATTACCGGTAATAGGAGCAATTTCTGAAAATGCTTGAGGTTTGATTAACTTTTAAATTTCAATTGTCTATTGAATTTTGAAGTTCTGTAGCGATATCGAATATTGCGGATAGCATATCGCATGGATTTTGTTTATTGTGGAATATGTTATTTCTTCTCCTTTCCCCTATTTGGTGCACCAGCTACGTAGTATATATTGTATTACTGTAAGAAACCGGGTACTCATTGCACAGATGATTATACGATGTCTGCGTATTAATTAGTCTTCGGATAACTTAAGACAAAAGCTGTTATAGCGATCAAGAATAAATTTTATATTTAGTCTTCGCTCGCGGGCTCGCGTGTGTGTGTGCGTGTAAAATAATAAAATAATACTATAAAAAAGTGTCACCATTTTTAAAGATAATTTTACTCTTTTCATATTGAGAAAAATACATGCAGGTTTAACCTTTGTCATTGCATAAGTTAGATTCCTTCCTCTTCCTTTACGTGACCTAGAAATAATAAAAAGGTTTTAGAGATGCTGCGTATATTTTAAACAAGTTAATTACTTTATTCAATTGATTTCTGTACACTTTATTTTATTTCTCATTTATTATTAATATTTTAGTTTTGGGGATTTTTTTGTTTTATTTTGTTTTTCGAATTATTTGTTGGCTGTGTACCTAGCCTGAGGCCCGTAGTTGTTTAGTGAATTTGAAATTCTCCCGCAGGTGTTAAAAGCTGGGACACCCGTGCCTTACTTAATTGTGTTAGTTAGTAGGTAAATTTTATGAATTATTTTTAAAAAACATCACAATATGACTATAAACAATTACAGTAAGAGGTCACTGTTTTAAAATTAAAATTTAATTCAGTTTTAAAGCCTACTAAATGAAAATCTTCCATGCGTTTAAAATATAAAGCATAATAATCATTCAAACATAACAAGTTTTTTTAGTTTTTTTCTTGAAAAATTCCAATCGATTTTTTTATTATGTCAGCAAAATGGAAGACATCTACCTTTTTAGGAATCTTTACGTAGCTTAGAGTTATTTCTTGTAAACATAAATTTCTTAAAAGATGGTTGTGAAACAGAATGAGTACTTTCTATGATGTCCTTTTAATTAGTGTCAACTGAATTTAAATTCGCTAAATGAGAAATTTATATTATCTGTACATTTCATTTTCAGCTTATTGCAACTGTATCATACTTTTGTTACAGATTTCAAAAAAATAATCATTTGAAATTTTGCGACAAACTGAAGCCTTGGAGTGAGCTGATTCGTTTAGTTTGTTTCCGTGCGAGATAGGAATTTGAATTTGTCCTCCTCCTACAGAGCGTCTTACTGGTTTTTCAAAAAATATTAGCTTCATCTGGAAAGAAAACAGTTAATTTATTTTACAAATCTCGAAAACATTCGTTCTCAGAGATAGGGCAATCAGTTGTTAGGTATAATAACATAAATAACAAAATAGTAACCTACTTGAGGACTTTGTTCACGCCTTGTTTAAGAAATAAATGCTTCACGTGTCTAGATTAGAGCGACTGCGATAATAATTCAAAATAACTACAGTTAGGTACTATAATATAGTAATTGATTCTTGTTATTTACTATTATGGTAAATATTTAGTAATATATATACTACTAATGACGTAGTCATTTTTGCAACTAGCCCATCAGAGCTGCAGAGTATGATCCAGGAACTTGCTGACAAGAGTAAAGAAGTGGGATTAAAAATGAACTTTCAGAAGACAAAAGTGATGTTCAATGCTTTTACAAGAAATGAAGATTTATCGATTGATGGAGAAAAGCTGGAGATAACAGACACGTACGTTTATCTTGGACAGCAGATATCAAGTGAGGGTCACATTGATGAAGAAATTAATCGGCGTACAAAACTTGCCTGGAGAGCTTTTGGAAGAAACAGCATAATTTTCAAGAGCAATATGCCATTATGTCTTAAAAGAAAAGTGTTTGATCAATGCATCCTTCCAGTGCTTACATATGGTGCAGAGACGTGGACCTTAACTAAAAGAGACATACAAAGGCTGCAGACAACTCAAAGAAGCATGGAGGGGCGCATACTTGGTGTAACCAGGAGAGATAAGAAGAGGAACTCGTGGATCCGAAAAATGACAAGAGTGGAAGACATCATGATCAGAGTTAAATCCCTGAAATGGCAATGGGCTGGACATACTGCCAGAAGGACAGATCATCGATGGACAGCCGAAATTTTAGATTGGATTCCAAGGGACAGGAAAAGACCCAGAAGAAGACCACATGGGAGATGGGTGGATGAAATTCGAAAGTATGCAGGGGTGACATGGAGGAGACTGGCACAAGACAGATCGTTGTGGAGGAAACTTGGGGAGACCTTCGTCCAGCAGTGGATTGATAATGGTTGACAATGATGATGATGATGATGATACTACTAATGTATTTATACACATAGAAAGATGTTTCTAATATTGTAAATAACTTGAATATAGTACTTGCAAGTAGTTTTAGTACACTTAAAGAAAATAAATTATTTCAGTGTGTTCAAGAAGCGTAAACCTTCAGCTATTACCTTTTCAGTAGTTTCATGTTGCTACATAGTGATGTACACCGAAACATTTCTTACCCGGCAATGCACCGACAATACAAGATTTCTAAGGATGTCTTGGGATTTTGATACTAACACGTAATAAGAACATACTTTAACTAATGCAAGGAACTTTGTTGATCGCTAGAGATAGTATTTTTTGTTCCAACACAAACCACACATGTTCGATTGGATTGATGTTTGGGACATTTGGATTCTAGGTCGATAACTGCAATTCTTCTTAATATACCGTTAATCATCAACTAACAAAACGGGCTGTGTAGCTTGGAGTATTATCCTTCTTCAAGAAGACTCAACTAAACGGGACTATCCTCGGTTTTCCAACAGAACATTTCTTAAACCACAGCAAATCATACAGCGGATTGTTTTCTTCCCATGGTGCATCTTGATGCTAACACTATCCTTAGCTCACGTCTAGAATGGATGAGTTATGGTCGACCCACACCTTGGCAGCGGTGCGTAGTTTCCTCTCTTCGGACAACATCTGAGGTTACTGACCGCGACTCACCGTAAGTTTCGCACACATATGGAAGCCCGGGAAATGATCTAACTCAGTCATCAGGACATTCAAATTTGTCCCTTTGTCAAATTTGCGTAAGACCGTTGCCTTTGCTATTTGAAGAACAAGAGTAACACAACATCTTTCTAGTATTATTTCACAGCATATAAGAACACAAAGATACACAATCGATTCACATTATTGTGACCACATCCTACTTTTGACGTTAACAGCACGAAGCCAATGAAAGAAGTTACGTGTCGTGAGCTGGCTTAGAGGGTATATGAGATGTGTTGTAGGCATTTTGATAACATATCACTCGTTGATGACATGGATAAAACTAGCGATTTATCAGTTTGGCAAAAAAGAATGACAACCGAGTTTCGGGACAAGAGTAGCAGTATTTCTGAAACAGCGCAATTTGTGCCCTGTTCGTTTGCTGCTGTGGCTAAAGCGTATCGTGATTGGAGAAATGACACCACTGCAAATAAGTCACGTGGAAACTGCGGCGAACCACGTGCCATTGATGTGAGAGGTTAGCGTCGGCTTCGAAGGTGCCTGAGGGCCGATCGACAGGCTACAGTGGAGAAACTCACTGTCCGAATGAACCAGGGGACTACCGGATGTGTGTCTAAAACGACAGTTTAGCGAACCCTGCTGCGTATGGGGCTCCGATGCGGATGGATGGTCACTACACCTACGCTAACGAAGCTGCATCGGCAGAAAGGGCTTACATTTGCACGGCGGTATGGGAATTAGACCTCCGCTGATTGGCTAACAATTGCCTCCCCGCTGAGTCACGCTTTCTGCTTCGTCGAGCGGATGGACGTTATGGTATAAGGCGAGAAACATCAGAGGACAAATATTATTCAACATTTGCTGGAAAAACACAAGAGGGACGGGGCAGCGTTATTTTCTAAGGAACGTTTTCGTGGCATTCCCTGGGTCTCCTCATACTTGTGGAAGACACTATGGACCAAATTTGTTATGAATCCATCCGTGCAGACCACGCACACCCATACATGCTGATTGTCTGCCATGGGGAGAATGGGATCTTGCAGAACGACAATGCGACGTGTCACACAGCTAGATATATCCGCGAGTTGTTGGAAGAGCACGATGAAGACTTCAACGTACTTCCCTGGCATCCTAATTCATCTGACTTAATCCCAACTGAGCATCTGCGGGATGAACTGGATCGTGTTTTCAGCTCTATGGATCCTCCACCACGCAGCTTCCAGGAGCTCTCAGATGTACTGCAGTCAGCATGGATCCACATACCTGTGAACACCTTCCAGAACCTTACTCAGTCATCGCCATCCAGTCTAGCTTTCGTCCGCGCTGTACACCGCGGTTACTCTGGGTATTATCTGGTGGTCACAATGATGCGACTCGACCGTGCATTTACATCTAATATTTGAAAAGAGGTATATATTAATTTACATAAGATTTTTAAAATGTGTTCATCAGCCATCACCCTCCTGCCTTTTTGTTCGCAGTATGTAAATATTGTAGAACAGATATTTACGTAATTGTCCATTCTCCATATTGAGGGATCGCCGTGTATTTTCGTAAATTATGGAACAGGGAATGGCGTATTTAAAATTTGCCGAAATTCAATGTATTTGCATTCAGGTCACATTTATAACCACGGCTATGATTAAACAAGATCAGTTTTAGCCACCTCCTCAATGTGGAATGGCGATATCAAAAATTGTGTAGTTTTCGAATCTTTTGTTTATGAACTTGATGATGGAGTCGTTTACGTGACTGTTTCAATTTCTAGAGAAACGAAAAAAAAAACGGTAAACACTTAGCATAGTGAAAACACTCAAACTAATCACACGAAAGAAAAATTAATGAACAGCAATAGGTATCTCTCATTTGCAAAATGCGTTCCGTATGATAAAACTGATATTGCTGGAGTTGTTCTTACTCGACATTCGTGGTAGATGACAATGGATACCGTTTCCTACGGTAATCAACTATTTTTTCCTTGAATGCTGCAATTTCAAAGACAGCAGTTTCGAGGAATTGCCTTGAAAAAGAGATACAGTTGAAGTTACCAAATATCTATTTATTGTCATTCCTCGACAATTGTTTTTTACTTTCATTTCCCCATCGTTGATCGTGAAAAAGCCTTTTTTTATATGTAACTCTTCCAAGCATTAAGGAATTCTGAAAATCGAATTCATTTATTATTTATAACTCAGCGTATATAACTGGAAGGTATTATTCTGGTGAGAAGAATATCTTCTAAATTCTTGTGCTGGATTGTAATTTATTACATAAATGATTATCGCAGACGGTCTGATATGGATTCGTCAATTTTTCATACACTAATCAAGGTAGTTGCTTTCGATGCACGATCATTACAGGAAACTCTACATACTCATTGACGGAATTTAAAAATTTATTGAATCAGTTAAAATGTCAAAATAAGAAAACATAAGAACTCCTTCGTTTCCCTAGAACCCATCATCAGTTTTTCATGCTTAAAAATACTGGAAAATAGATATAGACTATGCAAATGCATTACCTGTTTAAAGATAGTTGTATTAGTATGCCACGCAACTGATCTCATTATCTGGATTACTAAATATTTTTGAAATTTGTACAAAATGTATACAAAAATAATTTCTCCAGTAATTTTCTCGAACAATCAAATTCCGTATATTTGGAATATCTGTTTGCTTTAGTAATTGCATTCGTGCAATGCAGTCTTTCATATTATAAAAATCATTGCTGTATAATATGTAGGAGTTTGAAATTGTAATTCAGTGGAGACTGCGATAAGTAAAGTGTAGTAAATGTTAATTATCGTTAATAATTGCATATTCAGCTCTTTACGTTCAATCTGTGAATGTTTTGAATTTGTAATTGAAACAAAATTCTAATTTGACACAAGCTGAGTTCAATGTGTTTCTTTCATGAGACAAGTATTAAAGCAATGTACATTTCTTTACTCAGAAAATCGGAAACGCTGCTCTCAGAAAAAATTGAGAAACAAAGTCCACTAGAAAGAAGAAGCAAGAAATATTCAAATTATTCAGTGTACTTAAAAAATACGTTCCCGAATTTCTCTCGCAAGGATAAACAACTGAAATCAAACTAAAGAAATATGTTGGAACGACACCGACTACTCCATTTCAATGGAAATAACTACAAGATACATAAAGACAAATAAGAACGTATGTGTTTTCATAATGCAAGAAACATTCGCCAAATTACTTGAGCTGCTCAGATCCCAGAAAAGTGGTTCTGGAAAAACTTTAATATTATTTTGCGTCCTGCGTTGAATAAGTCAATTAAATCTCTCTCAATGGTTTGTTATTGCTTTACTATTCTCACAAAATCCAAGTTAACAAAATGTTGACTTTGGATCAACCTCACAAAAATTGAAGTCAGACAGCAGTGTTGACGTGTGATCAACCAGCGAAAAACAGCTGAAATGATCACTTTTTGAACCTTATGCAGAAAATAAAATAACTGTCATGATGGTAACACTACACAAACTGATATAGCGCTCCTTGAGTGATAAGGGTATGCTAGCAGTGATGAGTTACTTCTGGGTGAATTCAGCCGCTCACGGCAAACTAGCGATCTGTTCGTGGCATTGCGAACAACTCACAGCCTTTAATGGCCGTGCCACATCTCTGTGAATTAATACCTTTCATTATAAAGAGCTAAATGAACGTATATTTCCTGTTTAGAACAAATATAGCTTTGGACCATGGGGAGAAACCCATGTCATATTAAAAATGTGACAGAATTCGACACGAGCACGTAAATATATTAATTAAACAATCGCCTTTCAAGACCACAAGGACAACACCAAAATTTGGATAGTATTTTTAAGTTGGTACAGTCGTTGAAATTGAGTGACGTTTATTACAAATGTTATGAAAAATAACTATAACGAGTTATGAAAAATAACTCGCAATATTTTAAAAGTAGAAAGAAAGCCCTTTGTTTAACATCGAGCAGGTACATGCTCATCTTCAAGAGAACTCCCACACGTGACAGCGCAGTGTTGTTGTTAAAGTATCTGCTTTGCAATCAAACTGTCATATGTTGGATGCTAGAATGGTTAACCCGTGATTTTTCCACACCGATTGAGAAAATTTCACCGGCTTTGGAACGTCATACATATACATTTCTTTTGGGAAAACGTACAGCCAACGGAGTTTTCACGTCATCCAACGTCGACTACGTGAAGAAAAAAACGACGTTGAAAGAGAAATGTTGAAGAGCAATGATATTTTTGGCCAGACCTGGGTAATTGGCGGACCAGATCCGGTACGCCATTCGTTACGTCAAATGATTGCCCGCTGCCACTACAGGAAAACTGGCAGACCACATTAGGTTAACCACCATTTATGGCATCAGATTGCACGACCATTCAGGACAGCTTCTGGCAGGTACTGCCTGGTATGAATAATTGACGACCTGTTTGCAGCATATGACAACTAATGGTGGTGGCAGCTGTTGGCTTGCTACTGGTCCCAACTGCTGCTCCATGTTTTGACCGCCGGGACATTTTTCTAACTTCTGCGCACAGGCACTATATTTCTGGGCCCATGCTGCACTGTTGGCTGCCAGGCCTCAGAAGAAAAAAGGCACTTAGCTTTATTAAAAAGGGCACATAGAATTGCAAACATGAACGGAGACTTCTTCAGTGAAATGAAATTTTTTAAGATGTGATTTTTTTTTACTTAACGTAGCGACAATAGATATAAAATATACATCATTGAAAGAGACGGAACTGAAAGCATCATGAAAGAGACGGAACTGAAAGCATTGTGGGTGCTGATCAAACTCAAAATCCAATTTTACTAACCGCATGCAGTAATATATTGAAAAAATATGATATATAAAATAGAAATATCTACATCTTAAAGAAGTGAAAAAAAAATTTAAGAACAAGCATCATGCTTTAGCTTCGACTTCTATTTGAGGAAGTTTGTTTTGAAAATACTGTATTACAACGAAAATCCAAACCAATTAGGACAACTGGTATTTTTGATGAGTAGGTATTAGTTAACATGTAAGAAAGTAAAATACGTAAACAGTTCTAAATTACATTTTCCAAATACATGTACCAAAAATCTGAAACTGTGTAGAAAAAATTACGTAACACAAAAAAAAAATTATTATGAAATACGAGTCAAGTTTGCCATTTTTACTACTGCTGTGAAATTCTTACAATAAAAATACAAAATTCCAAAACGTACCGTACAATCATAACACATTTTAAGAGAATGTTTACATTGATTAAAAACTAAATACTTTAAAACAAAAGTTCATGCAATTTTTTTTTTCAAAAAAAATAATCACTAAGTTTTTGTTAGACTATTTTGAACTTCTAAAATTTGAGTTGAACAAAACCCAGTTTGTTGTTCAAATAAAGCCATGGCACTGTCCAATGCAGGGAATGGTTCAGTAGAGTAGGACCTCTGCATTATGCTGAGTGCAAAGGGGAATAACTTTCCACCAGGCTCATAGTTAACAATGTGGCTGAGGGATGAAACAAAGGGTGGTGCTACCTTGGTAATGGTTGGTAAAGTCTTATCCCCGTAAAGAACAAGATATTGTGGAAGATTTCACCTTTTGTCTCTGAGTATCAGAATTCACCTCCAGCTTGGACACTTTGTCCCCAAACTCCTTAAACCAATAAACTTAGGCGATTACATTTTCATCAAACGCCAAGTTAAACTGAACGCGCTGTACTTAAAATTTCCACCACCGCAAAAAAATAAGACAAGAAAGATGACACCGAATTTTCAGGTGTAATAAACACGTCTTTTGAATCCGTTCTGACGCAAATTAAATTTATTAAAGCCACTTAAAGTCAATGGAGCCGGTATGGAAAACAATAGTATCTGACGGAAGAAAGACGTTTTTCAAGCGGGTTTTAATTCCTCAGATATCTCTGTAAACGGAATCCTGAACTTACGCCCTCTGGTTGCAGACTTGTGCGTTAAGAAAAACATGAATTTATATGTGAAATATTTCGCACCGGAAACGCTCTCCAACACAGAAAAACAATTTCAAAACGGACTCTCAGAAACAGAGATATCGACAAAAACAAGATGTGACTTTACGTCCCATTGCGGGAAAACCATGCATTATTTTAGAAAGAAAGTATTCTCAAAAGGATTTTCCATATGAGCGGTATCGGTCCAAGAAAAAAAAATTAGTCGAGTTTTCAGGAGCCCAGATTTTGCTACAATTACATCAGAAGCAGAAATTAACCCCTATGACTCCCGGTGGCCAAACCATTATTTACCAAACATTAGAAATTATGTGAAAATATTTTCTATCAGGCCTTGTATGCGATACAGGAAGAATTTTTCAAATCGGTGTTTTAGAAGATAAAATAACGCAGAAATCACAATTTGCCTTTGTTCCCCCTAGCAGGAAGTCTATGATTTACTTCAAAATTTTGAATTTTTAGGAAAAACATTTCGCATCGGAAACACTATCCAATAAAGAAGGATTTTCCAAATCGGACTCCTAGAAGTAGAGATAATGACGAAAATGAGATATATATATCTACGCCCCTGGCGTAAAAATCACGCACTATTTCAAGAAGAAAATGTTCCTAAAAGGTTTGTCGACATGAGTAGTATTGGCAAACAAATTACTTTTTTTTCAATCGAGATTTCCGAAGCTTATATTTTGCTGGAAATACATCAGAAGCGAAAATCAAGACTTACTCCACCTGGTGGCCAAACAATTTTATACAAAAATGTGAAATTATGTGCAAAGGATTTCCCATTAGGAACTGTATCAGGTGCAGAAAGAAATTTTCAAATCGGAGATTTAGAAGCAGAGATATAGTGGGAAAAGCAAATTACCTCTACGCCCCCAAACGGAAAGTCTATGAATTACTTGAAAATTTTGAAATTATATGAAAAACATGTCACACTGAAAACACTATCCAACAAAGAAGAAGTTTTTCAAATGGGACTTCTAGAAGAAGAGATATTGACGAAAATAAGATATATATCTAAGCCCCTGGCTGAGAAACTTTGGAATATTTTAAGAAGAAAATATTCCGAAAAGTATTATCGATGTGAGTGGCATCAGTTCACGAAAAAACTTTTTCAATCGATATTTAGAAGCTCAGATTTTATGGTAAATATATCAGAAGCAAAAATTAACATTTTCGCTCCCTGGTGGCCAAAGTATTCTTTACCAAAAAAATTGAAATTATACGCAAAAATTTTTCCTACAGGAGGTGTAGCGCTGAAGAAAAAGATTTCAAATCGTAAATTTAGAAGAAGAGTTATCGGGAAAAATGTCATATATTTTACGCCCCCTAGCGGAAAATCTATGCATAATTTGAAAAAAGTAACTATATCTAAAATACTGCTCGACATAAGTGGAATCGAAAGATAAATAATTATTTTCAATCGGATGTTTAGAAGCAAATACACTGACGTAAAAAAAATCCCAACACCAAGAAGGGGTTGTGTTAGGTAAACGACAGTTGGTAGGCTTTTAGAGTACATCTGTAAGATGACGTCTATGTAAATTTCGCGCTCGGCGCATACGTGTGGCGCTAGTAGCGCCCGTCGGAACATGCAAAGCAGGTTGGCTGGAAATACGCGCTGTAACGTTCGTGAGCGTTAGTTATCTTTGAGATTCGATGTAGGGTGTTGATGTTAGTCAACAATGCCTTTCAGAAGACGAAGAAGCCATCATCAACAGCTCACGGAGTTTGAACGAGGTCGTGTAATAGGGCTACGAGAAGGTGGATTTTCTTTCCGCAATATTGCAGAACAACTTGGCAGGAATGTAGCCACTGTGCATGATTGTTGGCAGCGGTGGTCAAGGGAAGGTACTGCCTCAAGAAGACCGATTTCCGGCCGGCCACGTGGCACTACTGAGAGGGAAGACCGCCGTGTACGGCGTATGGCCGTGGCGCATCGTACCGCGTTTGCGGCAGCAATTCGAGCTGAAGTTGCCACCACAGTGACACAACGAACTGTTACAAATCGGTTACGTGAAGGAGAGCCCCGAGCCAGACGCCCTGTAGCGTGCATTCCACTTACTCCAAACCACTGCCGTTTGCGACGTCAGTGGTGTCAAGCTAGAGCTCATTGGAGGACGGAGTGGAGATCTATTGTGTTTTCTGATGAAAGCCAGTTCTGCCTGGGTGCCAGTGATGGCCGTGTGTTGGTTAGAAGGAGGCCAGGTGAGCGCCTGCAACCAACCTGTCTGCGGCCGAGACACCATGGACCTACACCTGCAGTTATGGTCTGGGGAGCAATTTCCTGTGCTGTCAGAGTGCGTGGGATAACCACTATCGTGGTTATCCCACGCACCCTGACAGCACAATTGTACGTCGTTCTAGTGATTCAACCTGTTGTGATGCCATTCATGAACAGCATTGCAGGGTGTGTTTTCCAACAGGATAACGCCCGTCCGCATACCGCTGTTGTAACCCAACATGCTCTACAGAGTGTCGACATGATGCCGTGGCCTGCTAGATCACCAGATCTTTCACCAATCGAGCACGTATGGGACATCATTAGACGACAACTCCAGCGTCACCCCCAACCAGCATTAACCGTCCCTGTATTGACCAACCAAGTGCAACAGGCATGGAACTCCATCCCACAAACTGACATCCAGCACCTGTACGACACAATGCATGAACGTTTGCGTGCTTGCATTCAACATTCTGGCGGTTACACCGGTTATTAATGTACCAGAATTTCACATTTAAAATGGCTCTTCTCGCGCTTACAATAAGCTGTGATCTTGAAACCTTAATCGATTAAATATGTTACCTATACAAATGTATTGCCGCCATTTCATTCCTCTACAACTATTTTTTCGTGGTTTTGTGATTTTTTTCCGTCAGGGTATGTGGATTAAAACGTATTTTTGAATTCGACATCATCTGCATTTACGCCCTATAGCTGCGAAATTGTACATCGTAAAAAAACGAAAGTAACGATCATCATTCGCAAATTTCAAGCTTCCCAATGAAAAAAGAATTTTTCAAATCAGACTAATACACTGGCGTGCAAAAATGAAGATCGCAACGGTTTTTCAAATGTAACGTCATGCAGAAGTGATCCACATCGACTCAACCATCGACTCATAAGGTCCCCAAGATGTAAGAATATGGGACAAGTGAGCAAAACTTTCCAAACAAGGAATTCAAAGGATACAAAGGCTCTTTATTGAAAAGGTAGTTTCGAGTACAACTGGACAGAAGACAGAAACGTCCATGTGACAGGCGGCTGCCAAGAAAAATCCAGTCATTAGGACACTGTTAAAAATGTCAGCTCAACGTTTCACCCAAAAATGGTTCAAGTACGTAAGGAAAATGAATGTTTCACTCAATTTGGGTGAAACCGATAGGACCCACAATGCGATTGTGTGAGATTGTGCCTGATGGTTCAAACAGGCACCACAATGTGGTTCAACGAAATCAAGGGCAGCCCAGTGATGGTATATCGTGCATAATTACCCATTTCGTGGGTATTTTAGAAGAAAAAATTAGGAATGGGTAAATGGGTATTTTTTTTATATCCTGTAGGTAAATTTGTTTCATCGCTTTCGCATTTTAAAAATCTTCTACATCGTAATTTGGTGCATGAAGCCTCGTTTTTAAACAACGCCTACATTGATTGCGCAACATTTAACAAAAGTTGAACATCTGACGGTGGAATGGCTTTCTAACGGCATCGAAAATTGCACCAAGTTTGTTGTTGAATAAAAACACCTAAAATTACCCATTACTGCTAGCAACTTATATTATGTTAGTAAACATGATTATGTGTATATGATATGATTTTTTGGTGTTAGTAAACGTAATGTATAATATCATATAATTTTTCAGTTTTTAAATACAGCTACTGTATTTAAGAACAAAAGTCTAAATTAGTGTATCTTTAGAATGTTATTAAAATTTTAACTTGTGTTTTTACGGTACTTTTTCAATACAAAAAATTTTAAAGAAGTCAATCAGTAGAGATAAAATTATAAGTAAATTTGTGAAACAAATATTTTAAGCTTAAAAATGTACGTATTATACATAAATGCCAGCATTTTTCGCGAATATGGATTTTTTAGCCATAAAATGGGTATTTTCTTTGCTGCATATGGGTAAAATCAATTTTACTACCTAACATTACTGCACTCAGCATCGCGCTTTCTTAAGGTGTGGCGGTGGCGCTGCTGTAACGCGTGCTGGTACTTGATAGCTTGCTGGAATGGCGGCGTTCTAACGGCATCAAAAATTGTAGTATTGGCTTTCTAATTGAAAATATTGCTTTTTTAAAGGGATTTTATGAGTTCTTAAAAGGTAAGTTATTTCCTGTTTCAGATCATATTCTTCGAATTCGAACACAATTCATGTTTTCGTTTCGTAACATGTGGAGAAACGCGAACACCTTCATGCATTCGTTTCACAACACGTGGAGGTAGTCTTAACAAGTGGACGCGATCATGAATTCGTTTCTTAACACGTTTATATATCGTCGACTGCATTTTAAACTAGGAGCAGTAAAGAAATTGATACATTTTCGCACTAAACATAGCTGTTTCGGTTTTTTATCTATGCTGTATTTTTGTGAAAGGGTACTAAAAATGTATTTCAAGGAAAAGGAGGGGGTAATGCATGTCAAAATGAAATTTTAATTAAACCTTTTCATTTTTATGAGCTAATGAATATTTGTTTAGAGAACGGTATTGAATTTGTACTTAATTACTCAAATATGCTTCCATGTGCCTCTAAGCTATTGGGGAGATAACACACATAGTTAGAAACGCAGCTTATTGGTATGTTTTAAAGAATACTCTATATTGCTCTTATCATACACTAGATCAGCATTTCTTAGGGTTGATTCAGCCAGTTGTATGCAAGAAATATATTAGGTACAGAATAACAGAGACAGGGATTTCCGTCCCAGATTACCCTAGATGTAGTGAAATTACTCTAAATACGAAATACAAAATACTCTGTTTTAAACCTGTTTTTAAATTAAAAATATAACTAAGTTTTCTACCATTTTTTAGCCACAGGTACATAGTTCACAGACTTTACGATAAGCCAGAATTGTTTTGTAAATTCTCAGAGTGGCTTTTACTATATTTCTGTAACCACCGTTTCAATTCAGGTTCTTGCAACTATATAAATTTTAAAAAAATTCTAAAGTGGGGGCTTTATAATAGAAATCCCAGTAATTTGCGTCTGACTGGACTGTTTTCACTAGACCTTGTGCTGCTGAAAGCACTTTCCTGCAAAACACTTTTTTTGCATTTGTGCAAAACCTTCGCGGTGTGTCCGAATACTTTTGGTAATATACAGGTTATGGGCCATTCTGTCAAAATCTGTAACTTTTAAATTACTAAAATTCTCACACTGCATATACGGTATATTCGGTTCTTTTTCACTTTTGTTGTCATTCCAAATTTTGTCAGTAATCGGTTTTCGCAACTTTCTTATCTGTACAACTTTTATTTCAAACTTAGGATAATAAGACCTCTGTAATCGTATTCAAAAACATATTTAATAAAATTCATAATAGAATTTTATCGCCTAGACGCTTGTCAGAGTGCTGTGTTCATATTTATTACATTTTCAATTTGAGTTGTGGTGCTTTATTTATCAATACAAGCAGACTGCTATTATGGTATGATATTTTGAAGCATGTCTTTAGAGAATTCAGACTAACTTTAGGAATTTGAGATTGGCTCTCGAATTGCGATATCATTATAGTATATACTGTACATATATTATAAAAAAATATTATACTCAAAACAATTACCCAGAACTCGTCTTTCTTAAGTTCCAGCTGTGTCCGGGAATAAAGTATGCGCGTGCCCCTATTTAAAACTGGAGTTAAAAAATCACTTCTAAGCGCGTTCAGAACAAGACGATAGAAATTAGCATCAATGCCAAGTCATTAGGCTTTTCTTGTCCTTTTAGCCTTCAGGGGCTACCTCGTGTTCGAAATGTTGGATCCACTTTGCTATAATTTCTGATGAAGCAAAATATTGATTATGCAAAAATCAACAAATGATCATGACAGAAAAATTATTATTTAAATTAGCCCAAGGTGCTTCCCCGTATAGTTGAATTACTTATAAAAGACTTGAGTGCAGGATTCCAATTGCAGAACTGGAGGAAGTGTCCAAAACCAACTGAGGTGATGGAAATCAAAATTGTACATAATCCTGCATGGGACAAACAGACATAGCGCATTATACGTCGAATGCGAACACCATCTTTCTGTGATGAGGTTCACAATGCATGAGGTAAAATGAAATACAATACATTTCATATTTGTTGACTTGGATCTGCGTTCTTTAAAGTGTGGTCTGCGAACTAATGGTGATTCGCAACGGAATGTCAAGTAGTCCTCCGGATATTTCAGAAATTTCAGAAGAAGCAAATTAATGAAAGAATGTATTTCACATCAGGGCTCCAAAACATACCATTACACGACATGCAAAAATCCGATGCAGACAAAAAAATTCCCATTAATGAAATATCTAAATTTTATTTCCCAGCCTTTGTAGAAAAAAATGGGGAATCTGCGAGCTTGTTCAAAGATATTAAAAAAATCATACTCAAAATATGACGTCACTGTGACTTCATTTTATTTTTATAATTGCTTTAAGCACTTGTATTAGTTTCTTCTAATGTAGGAAGGAAATTCTAACTGGTTTGGTTAGAACTGTGGTGGGCTTCAAAGGTATGAATGTAAATAATTTTAAAACTACAGGCCTTAATAGGAAGGGAACTTTTTCGGGCGGGAGGGGGTGCCTTTTTAAAGGGTGCAGTTTCAAATTATAGCAAGAAAGTATACAAATTATTAGTTTGCGGAAATAGGATTTACAAGTCCTACTGAAAGTAAAGGAAATCTGACTTGATAAAATCAGATTTACATAAGCAGCAGAAATAAGTCCTACTGTAAGATCTCTTTTAAAATAAATCCAACTGCATTCAAAATATTATACTTCTAATACACATCACTATTAAGAGAGGCACATTCCTAATATAATAAGTTAATAGCTTTTAAGTAGTAAATGAAACAGACGTGTGTATCTAATAAGGATTTTTATTTTGGTTTCTTAAATAAACGTATACCATTTATGAGCAAGGTTATATTTATAATAAAGAATTCATTGAGGATAAATCTTGCAGTTTGTTGCTAGCACAACATATGTTCAAGAATAGGAAAATCTGATCACATAAGGTGTGGTTAATCAACACAACAAGGTGATTAATTTTAGCTCTGATGACAGAGAGCATTGTTAACAGCAGCCCATATGCTAATGCACATTTAACCTACATTTTATGGGCACAAACATTAATGGATAACTAATCAGAAGTGCATGGGAAATATATAAGTGCACATTTTCTGCCATCAGATACTAAATCATCTTTAGTTCACTGTTATCCATGTAACATCTCCTGTACCAAAATCTGATTTCCAAAAATAATGCTGACCTTTTAAGCTAGAATTTCTTACGACAGCTTATTTCATCTGATTAGTTAAGTAAAGTTTTTACTCAAGTAATTTTTTTACCATAACTATACATTTTTATATATTGCAATTAATATCTTGAAAATTGTATGCTGTTATATTTTTACTTCAGCTGAATTCAAGATCTCCCCACCCCATTTCTGTCATCAAAAAGCCTAGCTGTGAGCTGCATTTCACGCTCATTATGTACATTGTAAGCTGTATAAAATATGTCAGTACTATCATTTCTTAATGGGGGCTCTAGTTACACAAGACAAAGAGAAAGAGCTAGTTAGAACATGAAGAAATATTATTATGAGTTGATGCCCACATACATATTAAACTTCTTGAAGTCATTTTTATATATGCGAAGAAAGAAAAGCTTACGCAACAGTACTTGTAGCTGGAACTTAGCTTAGCTTACTGCTGCAATTCTGACCATTAAAGACCAATATTTTGTATTGAAATTTATATGCAAATCCAATACAAAACACTTGTCTCAAATAGTTAAATCTCATATTCAGTAACCTTCACTAGCAGCAGCAAAATGCTTTCCTTTCACATGCAATGGGTGCCACACTAGGTATGAGTGTATTTTCTCTTAAAAGGCTTAATCTTTCCGTCCTATTGGGAAAACAAAAAATGAGGGGTAATGAAAGCATGGATACACAACAAGAATACCAAAGAATATAAAATATATATATACAATACAGGAAATCTGTAACAACTATCAAAATATTGGGTAAGAGAGATTTACACTGGTGTGCAAAACAGTACAGGCTGAGCTAATCAGTACACTGAGCTAATCAGGACATGAACTGTGAGAAAATAAACCGCAATAAATATTTGAATGTTTCAGCTACCACAAATACTTCGGCTTTGAAGAAATTACAAACTGTTGATAAAACAGAGACAGGTAATAAGCTTGATAGACAAAACACATATGCCACACCCACTGTGCAAGGAATGACCTTTTAGCTATATCTCACTGATTTTACGAAAACAAAAGTAAGATATCATGTAAAGGAAGAAAAGGTAACAAGAAGGACTTTAAATATCAACAGAGAACCAAAAGGGGAAAGTTTAATTAAAGCATATATGCTGTAATTAATATTAGACAGAAAAAGCATATTATTCATGAGAGAGTTAAAATGCATAAAAACAATGTTTAATCTCAGAACATATACATGCATTACAGAATAGTAACTAAATCAGGTAAAGAAAACCTTTAATACCAGAAGTGAATGAAACACGTGACTGATAGCTTATTTATGGAATATCAAAGCAACTGATGATCCTAAAATGTTTACTGCTCTGTAATATGAATAAGAGAACATGAAGTTTTAGAATACCAAAAAATGTGCAGTGACTAGAAATGGGTTGGCCTAAATTTATTTTTGGAATGGACAGGTAATTTTCTTCTTTAGGTTTTGTGAACAGAAACATAGAGAAATCATACAATACAAACATAAAATGAGAATTAAGGAGCCACGTATTAGCTCGTTCTTCAGAAAAAACAGCTTTTACATGACTTTTGCTCACTTAATTCGGAAGGACATTGTCAAAACCTAGATTCCCCGTTCCGGTGGTCATTTGTCCGAGATGGGTCCGGATTCGAATCCCGTGAGGAAATAGGTGTTGTGGTTGTGTTTGTCGTAAAGCACTGGCTTATGTATCGCTTTCCTGAAACCTGTGGCCCTAAATCATGGACGGGTGAATGCTTACAGCCCATCGAGTAGCTCACGGTCGTCGTTAAACCCCAAACTAAATATAAAAGAAGAAAAGGTTAGTTTCAAATTTATCTGAGCTTAGCTTTTCGACAATGTGGAAAAGTAAGAAACATTCTTGTCAGAAATAATTTTTCATCCCGGGAAACAAATGTTCTCCCGAGAAACTTTGCCAACATACTATCGATAGTACTATCGATAAATATGAATTGTTATTTTTTGACTATCGCAAACTATCGACAGTCATTACTAACGATATTTCTCCATCTCTAGTCGGTAATTCTGATATTGTTAAAACATATTGTATAATGACTCTACGTGGCACTGTTAGCCGCTGTGAATGACCCTGAAACTAATTGTCTTTCAATTTAAAAGGGTAGCTATCACCCTTTTTGTTCCGATTGGAATTAAAGTAGCATTTGCCTTTAGCGCCGATATATCGCACATTGATATTCAATTCTATATGATTAACTCCGTGTTCCCAAACTGTTTTCTCTAAGCTGCAATTTCGGAATAAAACGTTTACTCCTCGCACCACCAGAATTTTTTGTTGATTGGAAATACATTACAAACAAACAAGAAAAGAACTCCTAGTTGTGTTTGATTCATAACGTAGAACACAACTACTATATAATATTCGATAATTATAGCAACTTGTGTATTGGTAAATAAAACGCAAGCTTTAAAGCCAGTAACTTTGATAAATATCGACACTGAACTCAGATCAGTTGATACGCGATAAGTTTGCTTTATGAATTTTTTTATACCTATATTTGTATAGGATTGTACGAGGCTTATCATCCTAAGTCTCAAATAAAAATTTAACAAATATGAAAGCAAGGAAAACCCATATCTGAAAAAATAAAGAATAACAGCATAAGAGGAAAAGAAACAAATACATCCTATGTATACAGAAACCATTTTATTTATTCCAATCGCAAAAATAATAATCCCACAAAATTCTAGTGCTATTTTTAAACCTGTGACAAAACATTTTTTATTATTGTTTTTTTTATCTTTATATTTCTCGCTGTCTGCCTGCAGTGTAACTTCATCTCCATTTGTATAACATGTGTTTTGATTGCGGTTGGGAATGCGTTATAAGAAACGACTGCATATAGTAAATGCGACATTTACGCTTTAACACTATCATCATGAAATATAATAACCATATCTTGAGTTATTTAAGGCATTTTAAGTCAGAGCATTAACACTGAAAACAATTAATTGTTCAGTTCTAAACTTGCTGATAATTACAGGTTATGAAGAGGAATATGTGCGTGAATTATAATTTTTTGTAACACGATAGATCACAGATTTATCTCAACGAATTGCATGGTTTCCTCTGACGTATGAGGTCACGACAGCTGGTTTGAACGCATTTTCAAATTTTAGAATACCATGTGTCTCGTGATGTCTAATACATGGTATCGTAATTTATTAAGGTGCATTACGTAACGTTTCAAATGTATTAGATTGCAATACTTAAGGACGAACCAGGTTTTGACCTGTAGAGTCAAACAGATACAGCCTGGATATATGAAATTCCTATCGTAAGAATTACATTACTTACCAAAATGATGACTGGAACAACACTAACATAACTGCAGGAAAGAGGTTGGCGTCAGATGGGTATGTGATAACTCCTAACATCGATGCATAATAGTCACGGTCTATCCATAGTTCGCACTAGACTGTTGATGAGTTCGTACGGAAGCTTTGATTGTTCTTACGTCAACACCATCTTTAACTAATTAATACAGACATTTAACGTGAACCAGGAGCATCAAACAAAGGTCTTCGCTCTTTCCACGTTTATAAGGGAGTCACGGAAAAATTCTCATTGGCCGCCACCGGGAGTCGAACCCAGGGTCTTCCAGTTACGCGCCGGATATGCTTCCGCTACACCACAGCGGCCTCGAATTCCTCCAGACTCACACACGCTAACTGCCAAGACAATTTGGCAGGTTGCTTCTTGGAGCCCCGCACAATGCTGGGGATTCACCAAAGATGGCGTACATGGAAGACCCTGGGTTCGAGTACCGGTGGCGGCCAATGAGAATTTTTCCGTGACTCCCTTATAAACGTGGAAAGAGCGAAGACCTTTGTTTGATGTTCCTGGTCCACGTTAAATGTCTGTATTAATTATTCATTCGCCTTCTAATTATTTCTTCAGTGGCTGCTTACCATCTTTGGTGAATCCCCAGCATTGTGCGGGGCTCCAAGAAGCAACCTGCCAAATTGTCTTGGCAGTTAGCGTGTGTGAGTCTGGAGGAATTCGAGGCAGCTGTGGTGTAGCGGAAGCATATCCGGCGCGTAACTGGAAGACCCTGGGTTCGACTCCCGGTGGCGGCCAATGAGAATTTTTCCGTGACTCCCTTATAAACGTGGAAAGAGCGAAGACCTTTGTTTGACCATCTTTAACTGTTCCACATTTTTTTCTGTGTGTTGTTCTGCAGCAACGCTTTTTCCCAGAGGGTTTCACGTGTTCTAGAGGATTTAAATCTTGGGAATATTCGGGCGTAACCATTCAATGAATGTTTGCGCTCTACAACATTTGATCAACAGCCACCGAATGATGGGTTTTGGTGTTATCATCCATTAACGCGAATTGTAGTCCAATGGCACCTCGGAACAGATGAAAATATGAAAGGATTACTTCGTTATAGTAGCGCGCGCCAGTTACAATACCTCTTGCTAATATTTGGAGCTCCGTACGTCCATCGAATAGAACGCTTCCCCATACGAATGCACCGCGGTCGCCATATCTGTCCCTTTGGTTGATGTTTTCGCGGTGATACCGAGTGTCTACTTCACGCGAGATTAGCTAATGACTAGAATCACCGGAGAGACTAAATCTACTATCATCAGTAAAGAGCACCGTTCCCCAGTGTTCTGCTGTCAAACCCTTTAGTTATCTAGAAAACAGTAAACGGTATCTTTGGTGAGCAGTTTTTAATGAAACAAAACGTACTGCTCGTGGGTCAAACAATATTTCCTTGTGAAGTCGTCTGTACACTCTAAACTGCGATATTATGCATCATGGGCTCATGATCAGTTGTTTTGCAAGGTTACTGGCTGTCTGGTTTCGACCGATCATTGGCCGTAAGAGTAGATAACTGTCATCAGTTGTAATGATTTGGGTGGGCCACCACCACCGGTCTTTCGAAGAGCTGTACTTGTATTCTTGAAAATGGACCACGCACACGATACTATTATGTGGGCAATACCGAGCTCTTGGGCCATACTCATCACAGTTTGACCCTTCTCAATGCTCCCAATTATTCGACAACGACAAAAATCAACAAGATATATTTTCAAGGCCAGTTCGTCCCGTCCAGCACACAAGAAACCAAACGAATGTGTGTAACCGTTATGCACACAGTCCTGTTTCTTCCGTTTAACTAATGACATTGAAGTGTGTGATTACACTTAATTCTCAGGTCATGGAAACCACAAGACATTCTGCGTTTTTACGCATGTGCTACTGCTCTTGCTGCTAGACCCGGTCCTGAGTTACTTTATATGAGTTGCTACTATTTAGGGCAACGTTTTACTTTTTCCAATTTGTCCTTAAGTTTTAAACATGAATTTATTTCTTTATATTATGTCATACGCGGTGTATTTGGAAATTGTGCCCGTATTGTTCTTTTCAAATTTTGCTTTCAGTTTATTATCTGTAATGCTGCTTTTATAATAATATGTTTGAATTTTCACTCATAAATTCAACTTATTTACTCAGAATTTTGTTTCGCCTTTAGTTAGGCCTATTGGAATAAATTATTAAATACAATTAGATATCCGCATGGAAGCTCCATGCGGATATCTTGCCGAAAACCTCCGCCGCCTTTGTGATGTAACAACTTCGTCACCTGCAGGGTTTTCATTAAACCTTGCAAAACTGTGGTGTGTGAAATAAACGAA
The DNA here is from genome assembly GCA_039090855.1 of Macrothele yani. NCBI lineage: Eukaryota > Metazoa > Arthropoda > Arachnida > Araneae > Macrothelidae > Macrothele > Macrothele yani. The sequence continues at coordinate 526,761 of JAYWMT010000206.1, read as the reverse complement.
TATATCGTACCAAATATTGCTTTCAGCTACAACAAAATAATATATAGATATATTTTAATACATTTGGTTCTCTGGCAAATTTACTGAAATTGTTTTTCTGGTATTCGTCTTATTCTTCGAAATTTAACACTCCATACTATTTTGCAGAAATATTTATGCATGCACTTTTTTACTTGGCAGATGGATTTGTTCTTGAAACGAATAACCCGTGATATGGTGCACAATGCTTTGAGTGACAATGTTGCGCTAAATATGTTAATAAATATTTTACTATCGTACAAGCTTTTAGTTGAATCTACGTATAATGTATAAACTCCAGCTAGTAACAATAATCTAATGTATGCTTTAAAAATGACACTGTCTACAATTTTCCTTTGTGTTCCGTGATTTCTTTCCCCTTCAATTATTGTGATTTTTGTGATTTCATTTTGAATTGTATCATTGAATGCAGTTTCGAATACACTTATCATATCTGTTATCGTTGCAGCTGAATATCTAGTAATATTTTGGCACCATCCCAAATTTTTCAAGATATCTTTCCTTTTGACCCTGTAAGTATTGCTCTATCAGATAGAAGACTTATCACGATTGTCCATCAGTTTGTTTTGCTTTCTGGGAACCTGAATAAACAAGTTTGATAAATCCATAGCTTGCGGCAGATGTTGTTATCTAACATTGTTCAGGTATTCAAAATAAATTTGCATATTTTTTTACTTTTTATAAAAATTATTATAATGTGTGTTCGAATCGGGTCACATTGAACCAAATGGTACATTAGTATAACTTGAAAAAGTTATTAAGGATACGGGAATAAATGAAAAAAACCTTTAGGAAGATATTTCACACTATTAAAAAACGAAATTATGAACATCCGTTAAAGTATACCAATGATTTACTTTTTTATGAACAAATGAAAAACATTTTGGGTGAGATAGACAAAACCTGAAAAGTATGGTTAAAAAGTTTTATTTCCAGGAAACTGATTTAATTTATTGCAACAAATCATACTTTTGCATTGCGATGGGTGCTCTTGCTCATGAAGATAAAACAACATAGTGTCAACAGTTCATTGACTCCCCAAAAACAGGTTTGAAAGGCTTCATTTTGTGCAGAAGGGAAACGAATTTACTTCTGTGTCGTTAGCTTATTCCTCTAAAATGAAGGAGCATTACGACAACATTAATCTGATATTAAAAGAATTAATTCTACAAATAAAATTGGCTCACCTGTGGCGATTTGAAAGTCATTGCGCTGTTACTTGTGTTGCATATCGCCTGTACTAAATTCTGTTGTTTTCTTGCGTGAAGGGGACAGTCGAGACAAGAAGTGTCATTACATCATGAAGCAATGTCCAAGGGGTGATTCTCTTACAGAAAAAAATGCGCAGAAATATGTTTCACATCTGCAGCTTTTCAGTCGTGAAAATAGCTTTTTAGCTTCACTTCATATAAAATTTGGATTTTTTAAAACCTTTGTTAAGGGCATGGATAAAAATATGCTTTGTTTGTTTTATTCGAAGTAAAAGTTTTCTTCAATAAGGGATGCTAAATTTAAAGATGACGTTTTTGTTGTCTCTCAAATGTGAACTTCGTTACAAGGTAGGAAATTCAATTCCCGCATAGATTAAAAGAGAATAGCGTGGAGAATGTTCAAAAGTGGTACGGAAAAGTTTTGGTGAAATTTTAAAGCACAAAGCTACCGTGACGTTGAGGATAAACTCATTCATTAATCCAAAGACATGGGCTGCAATATATCAATTCAAAATTCATTCCTTGAACAGGCACTTGGATTACCCTCAGCGACATACATGGATATCACTTTCGCCAAGACTTTTCGATCATGGAGAAGGGGTAGCAGGGAAGTCGAATTTTTGCATGCTTGCTGATTAAAGTGGGACACTTAAAAGGGTTGTTCAAAATGCTAATTACAGAAAACAAGAAAATCAACTTTCTCTTTTTAGGGAATATGAATAGTGTTATAAATGTACAAATAAATATGCCACCTTTTTCTCAGATATAACCTGTGTCACTAAAAAGCCCTGTGTCGTAGAGAAAACTAGTAAAATATCTGAATTCACCGTAAAAAGTACTATTAAGAACAAACATTATTTCACGTGTGCCAAAAGTTTAGTGTTGCGTTAATTGTATACCAGCGATAATGGGGGAAATACAGTTCGCTTTCTCAACACAATGGAATCTGTAGCAAGGAAGCAAAAGATAAATTATGACACTTAGGAGTAACGTATTTTTAGAAAAAGAAATTCACTCATAATTCAAATTTTCTCATATGCGTATATTGGAATACTCGAGTGAACAGAACACGAAATTTTTGACCCCTCCAACAGGAACTGTGGTTTCCTCTGGGTGAATTTTTAATGAGGCCAAAAACTTTATTGCTGTGTAAATCACTTTTTGCGTTTCAAGCTTAATAAAACCTTTTCGCAGAGCATTTAAAAATGAAATATTTCGGAGATGTCTTCACGAAATGTTTCTCGAACTCTGAATTTAATCATAACTATTATATATAATTTCACTTTATGTGAAAATGTCTTTGCGTTTCTACGCGCTAATAATGATTTACTGAAAGAATTAAACATTGCAATTCTGTCCGTGAGAGATTACTGGAATTCTGACGTAGATTTCTAAGGTGAAGTGAATACGACTTTTGAGTCAGAAAGGACAAAAATTTTGTGCGAATACATAACATGTTCGATAAGCGATCTTTCGTTTCTACAACAAACTGAAAACTTAAACAAGAAGGTTCAACCAGAGATCAAAGTGTTTCACTGGGAAGATTGTGGATAAGACGCGTAGTGCTTTCTTTAACGTCCACCAAGTTTACTATGCTCCACTATAGATAATGACCTCTAGATGTCCCCGAAGCCAAAAGTCGGTAGTGTTCGCGATGACTAATTTCTGGGAATCTAGATTCTTATTATTCTTTTGTTGGTAAAATGTGATATCAGAAATTGCTTGACAGGCGATTCCTTTATAGGAGGAGTACAATCGGTCACGATAAATGTTTAATCAAGGCATTCACCTTGTTGCATTGTTGGAATCCTTTGGTTCCCAAAAGAAACGCACATGGCTGTCTCTTGATATGGCATGTAAGAAGGAATGCGTAACCGTTTCTCGAGAAAGAACTTTCTATGAACTTAGATGTAAAATCCACCCCAAACCGTGACACTGAGAAAGTTCAAGGTACTCTCGCGCAAATTGTATGAATTTTCTATTCTTTGAATTACGAAGTGCGTGTCGACAACACAATGGATATCGAAATGGGCTTCGTATATGCACAAATTGTAAATGGACATGCATTGTCACTTCAGAACGACAACATAACCGTACGCCAAATGCTTTTTGTTCACCATGGTCAGTGGTAACTGTTGAGTGTTAGGATTATTGTAAGGATATCAACGTATAATCCCCTCAAAAGTTTGTGATCTTGATGGTTTGCATAAGAACTGAACAAATCGTGCCTTGCTTTTTAGGAAGCTAATATAGTTACGTTTTGGCCAGATTATTAACGTTGCAGTTATATAAATGAGTATTGAGAATGAATCATTTAAAACAAGATCATGTTGAATGTCCTTTAAGCTAAGCACGGTTACTGATTGCTATGATAAAATATTTTCTCATGTTTTGCCCTTTCTGCAAGACGCTTTGTTTCTACAATATGTCGGGATGATCGCCTATTCATTCAGTTTTGTAGAGTGTGAAAAACGTGATTTATTTGAAGATTATTAAGCGATATATATTCAAGAGATTACGTTAAATGATTATAAATACGTTGTGTCGTAAATACTGAACTGTACATATCTTAGCACATTTAGATATTATAGTTTGTTTTTTTTGAGTCGCACTTAAGGTGCGTATTACGTTACGTGAAAGACAGTCTCCGAACAGGGTGCTTTTTTTACAATACTGCGATAACAGCAAAATTATCAAAAAGGTGCCCTAGCTTTTATCACAATTACATTGTGCACTCCCCTTGGCACACTTTCAATGAAATTCTGGTAAGCAGTAGCAAGTGTAAATCTCTTTCCTCCTGCACAGCAGTGATCAGATAAAACACAGAATTTGGAGTTGTGGTTCGGACACGAATCTGACGTTCAAATTCACTCCAACGTCCTCTATATGATAAAAGGTCGAGGCTTTAAGTAGGCCTCTCTTAATTCTGTACATCAATATTCTCAACCCACATTCAAATGGAGTGTACTTTATTGCACGGCGTTTTGTCTCGCTGAAAAAGAAACAGCCCGTCTCCGTTAAACTGGTAGTGTCTAGGCAGTGGTTTGTTTTCTAGAATTTTCCGATACTTTTTATCGTTCGTGTTTCCAACCATAACAACCAAACCCCCGTAAAATCCATACCCCGGCAAACATTCCATAGCCCTGAAACCACCAAATTTCATATTTATGATGACATATTTTTCCAGGTATCGTTCACCTGTCATACGCCTGACCTAGCAACAACCGTCGTATCTAAAACCGCCTTTCCAGTGGTCTAAGATCCATACACGATGTGGTTTACACCAAACAAGTCCCTTACTCGCATTCTTAGTGGTTATTATATGCTTGTATCCATAGCTCGGCCATGGAAAATTAACTTGTGCAATTCTTTCTTGCTAACCCCTGACTGCCCACACCCACCCCTGCTGAACCCTGAACTTCTGGGGTGGTCGTTTCTGAGAGAGTTAACCCTTTCCGCGGACGACGGGTTTATGAGATATCTTGTGTATTTTTATCAATTAGCTTGGTCTTCTTTGACTTTTCTTGATAGTCCTCGCAAGTCCCTCACTTTTCCCTTTAGCTTCTTTAACAGTTGACTTTGCTGACTTTGGTTGTTGCAATTATATTGCAATCGCACACATGTGCAGGAATCTGATATGGCACCATATAATATCACCTCATTAGAATTCAGCGATCTCATCACGCGTCGCCATGTCTCATGCGGGGACGTCATACGATGTTAGATCAGCTTATCTGCAGTTTGAAAGTATATCTGAAAACACGTGAACCCTGGTGACGTCAATGCCTGTCGCAGGTGAAAGATTTAACTATCTTTGAAATTAGGAAATTGGCACTTCAAGCTAACAAACAGGTTGAATAACAAAGATCAGAAAGAGGTCTGCCAAACAATATTATACCTAAATATCTCGAAGATATTGCAGTTTGTTTGAGATTGACTTTTACAAAAATCGAACTTCGGCTCTTCTGTATGATTTTTTCCCCACAATAATGACAAAACATCCCAGCAATGACTATGAACGTGATCTTAACAGTATCAATAGCACAATATTGTTCAGTACTAATGATTTTTTTTTCTCAACTGATGATTTTTTACTAACTTATTTATTTATTTCGTGTCAGACGCAAGCGCAATACATCTATAAAATCACGAAATATATCAATAAGAATAATCACAAAATCGAAATGATAGTAACATTAACAAAACAATGCAAAAACTTAGAAATCTCAATTCAAACACAACTAAGAACTATTTAAACCATTAAACTGTAATTACGTGCCAATTGTATTGCTTTTTCTGAAGCAAACACTGATATATCTTCATATCACACCGCACTGGGCTTAGGGAACATTCTAATGAACAGGACATTGTTTGTATATCCCCCAATTACAGAAATAGTGTTCAGAAAGGAGAAAATTCCATTCTACCAAATTTTCTCTTCTTCTGGCCACGCCAGTCGTCAGCCTATTAAGAGTTCTTCACACAATCCATCCGCATTGAAATCCAGGCGATATATCCTCCGCTGTCTTCGTACGCAAACCGCCAAGTTCGGATGTCCGTTGGTTCACACGTACCCTGTGTGGTGGTTGAGTAATTTCTTCAGCAAATTTCATAAACTTCTCCTTGATTTCAAAACAGAAGGGAAGCGTATATAACCACGCATAACACGTAAAAAATCCCTAAGATATCCTGTCATTTCTACATCGAAGTGCATATTTCTCCTTATCACAAGCGATGCTATCCCTGCCACAACCTAGGGTTTTTCAAAACTCATAAGTCTCAGACACCCAGTACCAATCCTACAAGTATCGTTCAGAGCGATATCGACTTTCTTGGCATGAGTTGAGCTTGCCCAAACAGAGCAAGCATATTCTGTGGCAGAAAAGCAGAGAGCCAGTGCCGAGGTTCCCACAAATCTGGGATTTGCTCCCCATCAGGTGTTAACAAGTTTACGAAACAAAATATATCTGGCAAAAATCGTTTCTCTAAGTTTCTCAAAGTGCATCTTTAAAGTAAGAGCTCTGTCCAAAGTGACTCCAAGATATTTGGGTGTATCCGTATTCGGAAGTGAAGAGCCATTTAACATAATAGTTAGTTTTCGGTTTGCTTCATGATATCTCAGATGAAATGCTGTAACCTGTGTCTTAGCTGGATAAAAGGCCAATTTATTCCTAACATAATATCCTTGAAATGCAAGATCTTTAGCAAATAAAAATGACTTAGTGTCCCGTGGACGGGGCTGAGTTTTATAATAAACATTAAATAATATAGGTGAGAGCACTCTTCCTTGCGGTAAACCATTCTTCTGGTCTCTGCATCTGCTATCTGTATTCTGGAAATCCACGAACAATTTTATTTGCTTACAAATTTTCAATAATTGTAGTCCCTTTTCATTTCATAAAGTTTACACAACAATGCTCCGTGATTTACAGTGTGATATGCAGCAGTCTGGTTGTTAAAAAACCACACCAGATTTTATTTTGCTCATATCCGTCCTCGATATGTTGAGTAGGATTTAATACCTGTCTTGTGCATGATATACCTTGTCCAAAGCCTGCCTGTCCTGGAATGAGTTCTTGTTCTACCAGAACTACAAGCTTATTTTAAAAAAATTATTTCAAATATGTTGTGCGAATGACGTAAGAGCAAAATCGGTCTATAGCTACGAGGATCATCAGGATTTTTTCCTTGTTTCAATAGTGCTGTTCCTTTAGACGTATGCCACAACTTTGTAATTTCACAGCGCCTGACACAGTTATTACATAACGCCGTAATTCATTATCTCGTTCTTTGTCCGAAATGTTTTATCTTTTCATTCAAGAAAATATCAACTCCAACAGCTTTGCCACATTTTTTCCTTACTAAAGCACTTTCCACCTCATGTATATTAATCAAAATTTCCTCTCCAACAGTTCTTCCTTTGCTATGTGTCCACTTCCTTGTTTGACTACATTTACTATTATTCTTACTCTTTCCATGCAGAAGAAGTTGCGAAGCTATTTGATCAGCAGTGATTGTAGAAGTATTTGTCGATATTGCTGGATCATTGGTTAAGTTCTTTAATAACCACCATGCCTTATGGCTGCTTTTAGCTAAATCAAGTCTCTCGATTGTTGTCTTCCACTTTTCCATCTTACACCGTTCAACCGCCTCCACAAGTTCCTTGCGTATTTGAATGGTCGACTCCTGAAAAGGGTCCTCCTCATATAGAATGGTATATTGTGACAGCTAATCGTTTATTCGCGTATTCATATTTGGGAGGTACACAGTTCTACAGCCTCTTGGGATGTTCTGTCGTGGTACCCGTTGTACTGTCTTCACAAAGTGATTGTAATTTTGAGGAATTGGGTTTAAATCTCTCACGGCAGCATCCAGACCATGAGAAATCCCTTGCCAGTCAGCTTTCTTGAAATTGAATCGTCCCGTAAACGGGACTTTAGTTGGTCTAATGGAAGGCATAACCTGACAGATAATAGGTATGTGCTGAGTATATGGGAATGGGTCTCCAACCCACTTCACACACTGATGAGATATGTTTGCTGAAACAAAAATGAAGTTCGGATTATATCCACGTTTCCAAATTGCACAATTAAACGAGGCTGGCAACTCAGAATCATGAATCAACGCAAGCCGATTATCCGCTGCCCATACTTCGACCAAATCTTCATAAGCGTCATTCTCGGCATATTCCCATGCTCCGCTGTGACTATTAAAATCAACCATCACAATACTGGAATACTGGTCAATTTTGAACTAAACCGCTGCGGTTTGTTAAATTCGAACAGAGTATTTGGTGGTTTATATACCGAGGTAATGGATAAATGTTTAGTTTCCACTGCGATTATCTCATCATTGTCAATAATTTCGTACTAGCACTTATGATCTCAATCACTGTTAAAGAAGAAATTACCCTTCCGTAATGCTCATGGGGTATTTCATAAATACACTTCAGTCCAGGAACAAATAGACGCCTATCCGTAGAGCCACTGTGCACCTCATGAACACAAAGAAAATCACACTTCGTAGTAGCACACAATTCGGCAAGTACGTCTGATTTTGCAGAGGAAAAACCGTCTATGTCTACAGATACCGCAGGCACTGCGGGACTCATCAATGTTTCATTTACCACAGTTTCTCCGTCTACCAGTTTTCTCATTCGCAATGCTTCTGTAGTAGAGGATTTCACCAGTGATCACAATGTAATCGTTGCCCAGGTGGCACCACGTGGTGGCATCCTTTTTGCCCTGGTCGTATTCGTATCGACCACCGTCTGTGCTCAGACGGCCTAGGCTGTCAATAAAAGTTGGAATTTCCAGCACACGTATGACATTTTGTCCTCCGTTCTTTACAGACGACAGAGAAATCCCTCGTAATATATTTTGAGATTAAGGTGCTCTTTTTTCAGTTTCCTGAACACGCAGAATATGATTTTGAAAATTAAACTGTTCTTTCGATATAAACATTTTTTTTAATTTTTCGTATAACTGAACCCAGGTGTCAAAAAAGATCTACCCGCTGCTAGGCACTGCCTTCTAAGCAATAGCATCTAGATTTCTGTAATATACACCGAGCTTGACTCTCACTTGTGCAAAATAAGGACCACCAGTGCTACTATAACATTTTACAATTTCAGCGATATGTTTAATCCTTGCCAATCAAGTAAATATTTTTATCATCATCCATGCCTCCGGAAACATTGGCAAATTTTAAAATCTTGATGCGCCATTAGTTTATGAACATGAAAACGAAAGCAAGGGTTATTAAAAGAGTTCTAAATCAATGTTTTGCATATTAAAATATTCCTTAACAGTATGTTAACAGAAAGTTTTCAGTAAAAAATAATACAAAGCTTGGAATTTTTTGTACCGTGTTGCACCAAAATATAGTTTAAAGCTTTACAGGTACAAAAAATATAAATCATTTTACCATTTAGTAGTACATAATGCGGCGACCTTTAAATAACAAGAAACAAAGTAATATCTTCTTGATCTCAAAGAATTGCACCCCACTTATATATATATATTAAGGTAATATAAAGTTTGTCACAATTATTTATTTTCTTCAAGCAAACCATGGTTTCGTTGGGTAGTGATTGACCTAGCTTCGTCAGGACGAATGCTGCGTAAATATTCAAATTGTATATGACATCATAAATGGTGTTTACAGTCACGTGTTTTAAGGTTAAATGCTTCCACGCGCTTGAGAGAAATAGCGTGGATGCCATGTCATTAACAAGTGGCGTAGACTTCCGATATACACTACAGGCCACCCAAGATGAAACACCAAGAAGGACACGAGATAGCAAAGCCAGATTTACTGGCAAATGGTGTTTACAGTCATAACAACAGATACAAAGATGAAACGATTGAGCTTACAAGCCCGTGCAACTTGCGAAACACAAAGACATCAATAGTTCATGTGACCCCCATCTGGCAATAGCGGCCGCTACACGCCGCGACATCGAACGAAAGAGGCTTTGGATGTGGGCTTCGGGTATGGTGGTCCAGGCTGCTTCCACACGTTGCCACAGTTCATCAGGCGTAGCCGCGGGTGGTGCTCGTCGGGCCACTCGGTTGCCGATCAGCGACCAGACGTGTTCGATGGGCGATATATCAAGAGAACAGGCTGGCCAAAGCAGCAGTGACACCTGGTGGGCAGTGAAGAATTGTTGCACGATGCGTAACACGCGCGGGTGCGCATTGCCCTGTTGAAACGTGGCCGCTGGCAGGTCCTGCAGTTAAGGGAGGACTACAGGCTCCAAAACGTCGGAGATGTAGCCGTGGCTGTTGAGTGTACCGGCGATGCGTACTAGAGTGATGCGGGTGTCATATCCAATCGCATCCCAAACCATAAGGCCAGGTGACGGACCGGTATGGCGATGCATAATGCAGGCGTCATACAGTCTCTCGCCGCGGTGCCGCCGCACGCGGAACCGACCATCGTGGTGTTGCAGGCTGAAGCGCGATTCGTCGGAGAATACAATGTCGTGCCATTCCGTAGTCCAGGTGCGGCGTTCAACGGCCCACTGCAGCCGCACTCGCCGGTGGTGTAACGTCAATGGTAATCGGAGCAATGGGCGGCGTGCGACAAGTCCCCGCTCCTGCAGAAGACGTCAAACGGTACATGCTGACACAGGTTGTTGCGCAACACACCCTAATTCTTGGCTGTGTTGGTGTGGGGTGCGACCCGTCAATGCCCACCACGCAACATGCCGGTCCTCTCGTTCAATGGTGTGCTGCGGCTGCGCCAATAGCTCACGTCGGTCCGTCCGTCCCTACTTGCCTCACTGTGGTTGGATGTCTTCCCACACGGGCGCCGATATCTCCGTACGATAAACCCCTGTCGGAATAAGCCACTATTCGTCCTCTGTCGAACTCCGAAACGTGCTGGTATGACTGACGTATTCTGCGACGAAGCATCAGGATGTTTTCCACGCACAGGTCCGGCAGCACAACACACTTCCACTACTTCCACCCCGCCTTCTGTGCACCCTTCTTATAGTGCTTCTCGGTGGGGTGCCGGGCGCATATGATTTGCATATGCCCTGCAAGTTTATCGTTCGCATGTCCTCTCGCGGGCGACGCATGCTGCGAATTTCAGGCCAATCGGATTCTTCCTTCTTGGTGTTGCATTTTGGGGGCAAGCAGTGTACATGGAAAGCTTCAAAAATATCAAGTTCGGTGGTTGAACCTGGCTTGTCAAATAGTTTTGTTTCCTCAAAGAGAAATTTGTGATCCTTTTCGTAACAGTGTTTAGCCATCGATAACTTCTTTAGGTCACAATTCCGAATGTATGTCTTGTGCTCCTTCAATCGAAGACTTCCTATATAGGGACTGTCTTATATACGAAGCGCCACATTCACATGGAATTTGATAAATTATCCACGAGTTTTTGTCTTCAACATAATCCTATGATCCTAAAAATGTTTGATCCCATAAACAAAATGAGAATTTTAGGAACAAAAGACTATGTTCAAAACAAATACTCGTAGGGAATTTATAAATTTCCAGGTAAATGTGACGCTTCGTATATAGGAAAGTCCCGTAGAGCCTTGCGTTTTTGATTGAAGGAGCACAAGACCTACATTCAGAATTGTGACCTAAAGAAGTCATCGATGGCTAAACACTGTTACGAAAATGACCACACATTTCTCTTTGAAGAAACAAAACTAATTGACAAGCCAGATTCAACCACCAAACTTGATATTTTGGAAGCTTTCCATATATATCAGAAGTCTTCGCAACTTGTTAATGACCTGGCATGCATGCCATTTCTATGAAGCGCGTGAAAGCACCTAACCCAGACACGTGACAGTAAACACCATTTATGATGTCATATACAATTTGAATATTTACGTACCATTCGTCCTGAGGAAGCTAGGTCTATACCCAGCGAAACCATGGTCGGCTTGAAAAAAATAAATAATTGTGACAAACTACGGTCTATTACCTTAATATACAGGGTGTCCGAAAATTATTGGCCAGATTACAAAATTATATAAAACAAAACATTAAGCAGATAGAAAGAAACTGACTGTACTAACTTACAATGTAACTACACAAGTTAATAAATTTCATTGTGAGATCATTTGGTTGCTCGTAGTACATCCAAGCGATACTCCATTTCATGGCATGTATTGGCAAGCATCTGAGGAGTTATGGAATTAATAGCAGCTGTGATACGCTGCTTCAGTTCCTGCAAGTCAGTAAAAGGCGTCTGATAGACACGATCCTTCACATAACCCCACATGAAATCAGAAGTCAAGTCAAGTATGTTGCACAGTAAGGATTGAGCTTCCCCGGCTCCGTATTATATATCATGAAAAGGATATACGACCTAAGTGATATTACTAATATGTGGTGATGGATCTTTTATAGCCAATTGATTTGTAGATTGAGTTGATAACATCATTAGAAAGGTTGGCTTAAACCCCAAAACTACGGTGGTATTGTGATGGTGCTTCACATGGTGGAATCATCAGTCTTTGGAATCCTTTTGCCAATTCGGTCTAGAAGATAGGTACTCTTGGCAGTGCTGGATAATTTTTTGCCTTGGAATGTGGTACGTGAAATAATTTTTTGGCTACATGTTCATACTTACTTAATTTATTTTGACTGAACCTGAAGAAATAGTAGAATACCAAATTCTTGAATAAGGTGCCAATGTGCTGCCCTCTGGTGTGACTTCCGCAAGTTGATAATTGACTGATATATATATATATATTTTTTTTTCGGATGTGACATTATGACTACAAGAAGCAAACAAAATATATCGAATAAATTGGGGGGTAGTCCATGTTTAAATTTTTCTAATTCAGTTGACATGGAACTAATTTTGAAATCACTAAAAGATATCAATGAAAAAATTGACTCCACAAACTTAAACGTTACAAATGATCTCAGCCAGGCCTTGGATAACATAAAATTGGAACCTATTTTGGAATTGAAAAAAGAACTTAAGGAATGTAAGGCATCTATAGATCATATGTCGACAAATTATGATTCAGTTTTGGAACAATTGGAGTCATTTAGGAGAGAAAATGAATGTTTAAGGATTACACAAAATAATCTCTTGCAGCAGATGGAGTTCAAACAACTTGAATTAATTACAATATGACTTTAATGAATTGGCGCAATATTTACGTAAAAAAAATCTTTAAATTCATAGTCTTGATTTGACTCATATACATGATGAAAAAGAACTTAGAACTTATATGAGTACATTGGCAGCAGCTTTTGATGTACATGATTTCAATTTACAGGATATTGACATTATACTTCTCTTAAAACCAGATTCTTTCAATAAACCTAATGCTAATGTGCTTGTTCAGTTTATGTCCAGAACTTCAAAGGATAGCTGGCTTGATAGGAAGAGATCCACAGTATACAATTGTGACTTTAATAGTATTTTGCCCAACACTCGTGTATTTATAAATGAAAATGTTATTCCACCATATAAGGAATTATTCTGGCATGCAAGAAGACTGCTACATCAGGGATAAGTGAGATCCGTTTGGGTTAATAATGGACATATCTATGTCAAGAAAAATGACTCATCACCAAGAAAAAATATAATTTCCATGAATGATCTGATTGAGTTTGGTTTACCATCTACTTCCACTGATTCTACTGGTGTATGACTTTGGTATGAGAACTGACAAATGTAAACTGTATATGGTTTGTTATTATTATTCTACTTCATTTTATTTTATTCGTTTCATTTCTTAATTTGCTGCACTGGACTATTGTACAGAACAGCATTTGTACTATGTAATCAACTTATTTAATATTTCAGTAATTTATGCAAGTCATTGGAAATGTTGATGTCCTATTTTCATCTAGTAATTATTTGTGTATGTTTGCTGGATTTTTGATCTGAGGTCAAAGATATCGGAGTTATATTTGTTTGGATGCTATTAGTTTATAGTATCACTTCCTTATTATTCTTTGGTTTATTACATTATACCATCATACTTAATTACTTATTGTTTTTATTTGGAAGAAAAGAAGAAATTATAAGGTGTATAGAGGTTATTTCCATGAACCTAAGTTCTATCTTATATTTGCATGTTATTGGAGTTGATTGATGGCAGATTACATCACAGTCTTTAGCTCTTGTTTAATCACTGGAATTTGGGCATGGGAACTCATGGGTTTACCTACTTGTCAAATTTTTCTTATTATTGAAATTTTAGTATGGTAATTGGAAATTTGAACTATATTTGGTTAGCTATTTTTGTACTATAATTTTGATTACCTACCATTATTAGTTATTATACTTGACTGCTGTATAGTGGCTGGGGATCACTGGGAAGTATCAGGGAATTTGTACTGTGTATGGAGGTTACTGATACATATAGTTATGACTGTCATTGGAGTTCCTGGTGATATGTTCCTCTCCTGTTATGTGGGCATATCTGTTGGAATTTTGGTATGGGAACTGAAAAACTTGAATTGTATTTGGTTTTTACTATTATTTTTTATTAGTACACTGCTGGACAATTGCTAAGGACGGATGACAATAGCAACGATAGCAACCATAAAATGGAAGGCAGGAAAATGTGGAAATTAGCATAATTGCGGAATACAGTAAGACGTGTTGTGCGTATGCAAATTTTAGATTGCCGAACTTGTTCGTGACGTCATAGTGCTGATAAGAGATATAAAGGATTTGACGCGTATTGACCGTTGTTGTTCAAACGCAAAGTTGAAAGGGAAAGAATCAATTGACGAACTTGCAATTTTCAGTATGTCTTCCCGACATCACCTAGATGATTTTACGCGTGGCGGTATTATTGGCAAGATTGAAAAAGAGCGAAAAATAACAAATGTTGCCAGGGAGTTCGACGTCAGCCACAGTGTTGTTTCAAGGCTTTGGAAATCATTTCAAACAAATGGAGAGTGTAGCAAACGTCACGGGGGAGGTCGTGTTCGCAGTACGACACCTGCAGAAGATCGGTACATAGTGCTATCAACAAAAAGACACCGGCGCAGCACAGCTAGTGAGGTAGCAAATCAGTTTATGGCTGCTACTGGCAAGCGGATCTCCCGAAAAACTGTCGCCAGACATTTGCATGAAGGAGGACTATACGCCCGCCGTCCTGTTGTGTGCATCCCATTGTCCAGACGTCACCGTACCGCCCGTTTGCAATGGTGCCATCTACATCGCAATTGGACTGATAACGACTGGTCTGCTGTCCTCTTCTCAGATGATAGTAGATACAGTCTATCGTCTGATTGTCGACGACAACTGATCTGGCGTGATAGTGGTACTGCATATTGTCCAGCAAACATACAGGAAAGGGACCGATATCCGACATGTAGTGTCATGGTATGGGCTGGCATCATGATCAATGGCCGTACGTCCCTCCATGTGCTTCCAACTGGGACTATGACTGGCCAACGATACATTAATGATGTTCTGCTACCTCATGTTCGCATGTTCCGTGGTGCTGTCGGTGATAGATTCATTTTCATGGACGACAACGCAACATGTCATCGGACAGTCGCTGTCCAGGAGTGTCTTGAGAGCGAGGATATTCAACGCCTCGTATGGCCAGCACGTTCTCCAGATCTGAATCCCATTGAAAATGTGTGGGATGCTTTGGGGAGGAGTCTTGCTGGTCGCCAATGCCCTCCAATAAACAAGGACACCCTCATCCGTGCACTGACAGAGGAATGGGATAAATTACCCCAACAGCTGCTTGATAATGTTGTGCAAAGCATGACACCATGTGTGGAATCTTGCATCGCTCTCCATGGTGGCCATATCCCGTATTGACATCTTACGCCGGAACGCCTGCGGACGGTAATTGTATTTTTTTGACGTTTACGTATTCTGCACAAAATGGCCTGTTTGTCCCTTGAACACGTTCCAAAGCCTTCTGGATTTCAGAGCACAATAAATTGTCTTTCTTGTAATGTCCTGGCATTCTGACATTATTTTATTTCACTTGGCATCCAACCACACTTAGTTTTTTATGCGCTGTATAGCCGTTTATGATCCGTCCTTAGCAATTGTCCAGCAGTGTATATATCGTTCGTTAATTTACAGATATGTTGACCATTGGGAGGAAGTGCAGAATTTGTATTACATATAGGGGCTCTTCAAATAAACACAATTTTTATTTAATTTCACTGTGTCATTAGAGTTGCTCATTGACATTCTTCTATAACTGAAAAAATGAATTGTACATGGTCCCTTACTATTACTAACCTTTTTTATTACATTCCCTTCATTGTTTGGTTTATTAATTGATTATAACACAGAATTGTTGATTATTGAGGGAAATATAGAATTTGTATGTGTACTGAGGTTATTAATATGTTTATAATTTTTTATTGAGTTTTTATATGTCACTGATTAATATTATTGGAGAATGTCCTGATGTTTACATGGTACTTTAAAGATATTATGTTATGCAACAATAACTAACAGTTTGAATTTTTTATTTTTTTTATTCCTTTGGCAAAACAAAAAAAGGGAAAATATATATAGATAAAAGGAAATAAGGTCAATTGATTATTAATTGGTGCAGGGGGTGACCACCATTTTGTGGGATTCTCAAATAGTGCTTAGGGTAAGGGACTTAATCTTACAAAACTGCTTGGGGTACATTGATATATGACTATTAATTATTATTCAGTACAACATCTTAATGATACAATATCTAATAACCCTAATAATTCTCTAAATGTTATTCATCTTAATGCCGGATCATTAGTCAATAAGATATCTGATCTGGAGGCATTAGTTAAACTATTAAATTATCAAATAGATATAATTTGCGTTTCGGAAACATGGTTTACTTCTGAAGACTATTGTCTACATCTCCCATTCTATCAGACTTTTAATAAAAATAGGACTGAGTCTGGAGGAGGAGGAATTGCAATTTTTGTTAAAACAAATAATTTGGACTACACCCAACTTGAAAAATTGACATTTATTAATTCTGATATTGAAATTATTACACTTGAAGATCAATATAATATAATTTCAGCCTGTTATCGTCCACCAACAGCGAACCCTTCTTTATTTATTGAAAAATTTACTGATATACTTAATTATATAAATTTTACAATTAAAAAAGGACTGTTAGTGGGAGACTTTAATATTGATCTGTCACGGAATGTTTCATACCCACGAGAACTTAATTCTGCAATTGCCACTGCAGGATCCTATAACACTATTTTTTTCAGCTACAAGAATAACTCAATATACGGCCTCAATTTTGGATCTATATATAACAAATATACCATCGGACTCTATTTTATCAGGTATTCTTAATTTTCATTTTAGTGATCATCTGCCAATTTTCTTAATTTACACATATAGTGATATACACGCATCTAGACCAACAAATACTATCTCTCGAATTATGAATGAGAATAATATGAATCTATTCATAACCCTAGTACAAGATAGGAACTGGGATGAAATAATGCAAATTTCTAATCCTGAAGTGGCTTATAATTTATTTGAAATAACTTTGAAGAGATTGTACAATAAGGCTTTTCCATTTAAAAGAACCACGTCTAAATTCAAGAAAGAGCGGAAACCTTGGCTAACAAAGCACTGTCTTAATCAGATAAATAAAAAAAATAAACTGTTCACAAAATTCTTAAAATCAAGGTCACAAATTGATTATAATAATTTTAAACAATTTAGAAATAATCTTAACTCCTACATTAGAAAATTAAAAGAGATTTTTACTTTCATATTTTTTCTAAAAATAATCCAAAAGTAACCTGGAAGCACTTAAACATATTATTAGGTCGTAGGAATGTACCAAAGACTTCGATTCACCTCACTCGGGGTAACATCGAAATCACTGATCAAACTGAAATTGCTAATCAATTTAATAATCATTTTATTGTATCACCACAACGTATAATACAACAACTTCCTAAGCTGAACGATCAACTATTACCTCATTACTCCAACTCATGTACCTTAAATTCAATGCATACTTTGGAAATTACTAGAACCGAATTAATCTACCAACTGCAAATTATTAACATAAATACTGGACCTGGTCCTGATGATATTCTTCCCAAAATTTTAAAAACTATAACTTTTTTCATTGTTACTCCCCTATTATACATTTTTAATTCCATTCTAGCTACAGGTATTTTCCCAGATTCGTTAAAAGTTGCAAAAATTACTCCTATCTTTAAAAAGGGTTCTTTGACAGATATTAATAACTATCAACCGATAGCTAAATTATCCATATTTGCTAAAAATTTTGAAAAATTACTATTTGTTAGATTATTTGCTTATATTGAAAAATATAAAATTTTGCACAAAAATCAATTTGGCTTTTTACCAAATTCCTCAACAGAAATCGCTCTTTTACATTTAAAAGATAAAATTCAATCTAATTCTATTAATAATAAATTTACATTGGGACTTTTCATTGATTTATCAAAAGTATTTGATACTTTAAATCACAACTTATTATTATCAAAATTGTATGCAATTGGTATTCGGGGTACATTGCATAATCTCTTCAGAAACTATCTCACTGGTCGCCAGCAATATACAGAAATTGAACATACCAAATCTAACTTACATTCAGTCATTTCAGGAGTCCCTCAGGGCTCGGTACTTGCTCCATTATTATTTATTATTTAAAATAATGACTTCTGTACCTGTCTACGCAATTCAGATATTATTTTATATGCAGCTGATGCAACCATATTAATATATGGAAATGATGTTGAGACACTGGTGCGACAACTACAAGGCCGTTTTGTATCTATCACTAATTGGTTAACTAAAAATGATGTGGTTATTAATATTAACAAAACAAAAGTAATGATTTTTTCAAGTACGTTAACCCCTATTTCCTTAATTCAGAATATTAACTTACTCGGATCATCTGTAGAAGTGGTTCAAAATCATAATTATCTTGGTATCATTATTCAGCATGATTTAAAATCGAATTCACATGTTGACTACTTATCTAATAAGATCTCAAGAAATATAGGGGTTATTAGTAGAGCAGTGGCCAATTTAACCCCAAAACTAATGATTTTATTATACTATACTTTAATTCAGTCTCATCTGATCTACTGTATATCTGTATGGGGATCGACTACCTTATATAATATAAAAAAAATTCAGTCGTTACAAAATAGATTCATGAGACTATTACAAATTAAATTACAATACAGTCAATTTTCAAATACAGTCTACCAGGCTAGACTCAGTCCAAATGATTTTAATATACTAACTATTCAACAATTGCATATCTATAGAATTGTTAAACTGATGTTTTTGAGAATAAAAAATGGTTACTACCAAGATTTAATTTCGTTAAGTACTCGTGGTCATAATTACTCCACGAGACAAAAAACAACACTAATCCCCATGTTTCCACTAATAGAACGATTCAGATCATTTATTAATTATACTGCTCCGGCATTATGGAATACATTTCCTACTGATATTGTATCACTTAATAATATTAATATATTTAAACGAAAACTTAGGTATTTCTTACTGACCAAAAGTTCATAATGTATTATCACCTTTATTAATTTGTAGTACCGCCCTAGCTGTGTTTGATATTGTGTGGACTTGACTTGTTTATGTTTTTTTTGTTTTTTTTTATTTTCATGAAAATTGTGATGCTTTGGGAGAGGAGGGCACGTGAGGCCTATCAGGCCCTTTCCCTCCTCATTCCCTGTTGTTACAAAAATATATAGTGTGCTATATATTTATGATTGTGTAATATCATGTCTGTAACAACTAAAATGCAATAAATGAAATGAAATGAAATGAAATAATCCAATGGAGTTAGATCTGGAGAGCGAGGAGGCCACGCAATGGGACCACCACGCCCAATCCATCTGTTGGGAAAATGCTCATCTAAGTACTTACGTACACACGTTGACCAAAGAAGAGGCATTCCGTCTTGTTGGAAAAAGACGTTGTCCTAACTTTTGATGTGGGGTATAGCGAAATTTTCTAGCATATCGAAGTAAATGTCACCATTTATGTTTTCTTTTGCAGAAAAAGAAAGGGCCAATCACATCCCTTTTTTTGATAGGGCGCTCCACACATTAACTTTTGGAGAGAATCACGTTCCAGTTCAATAGCAGCATGAGGCGGTTCACTGCCCCATATCCTACAGTTGTGACGATTCACAATACCTGATACATGAAATGTTGTTTCATCCCTAAAAATTACAGTATTGAGAAAGTTTTCGTAGTTTTCCACTGGATTCAGCATATCCACAGCGAAATCATATCGCAGAGTGCGATCATTTACATGCATCTTTTGCACTATTTGAATTTTATAAGCATGAAACTTTAATTTCTTGTGCAAGATATCCGGAACTGTCGATTTCGGAATGCACAGTTCTGTGCTTGCCTTACGAACGGATTTCCTGGGGATTCGTCAAAAACTTTCATTAACTTGGTCAACCATCTCACCGCTGACGCTAGGCCTACCGGCTCCTCCACGATGTTCCACATTGCCAGTTTGTTTAAACTGTTTCATCCACCGCTTAATTGAATTCGTGGATGTAGGATTACAACAATACTCTAAACGGTACCGTATTTTATCTTTAATGACATACTTTAATTCTGAACGCCGTAACACACACATCGCCTTCTGCTGTAAGGATGACATGACTACTGATTGCGCATTTCTCATACATTCCTCATCAGGCCACACCTAGCGCCATCTATCGGATTCTGGGAACAACAATTCTGCAAACAAAAATATAGAAACCGTGTTAGTAATACGTGACATAGAAGAACAAACAATGCTTATAGTTTTTTTTGTACATCATTTTGTAATGTGTCCAATAATTCTCGGACACCCTGTATATATAAGTAACATCTTGTTTGAGATCACGCGACGATTAACTGAAAGGAACAAAAGATAGTTCGCAAGTAAAAGGAAAGATGTAAAGCAAATTAAAATTCCAAAGGTGGAAGGCAGGCCTTAGCATTTTTATGGAGAATCGAAATTAAATTGCTGTTGTGGGACAATAATGAGTACTATTTTAATCAAAGATATCTTACCATTAATTACGGAGATCGGGTTTCGTTTATGTATCCGTCATTGAATATCGTTGTTTTCTTTATTGATTTGTTCGCAGTATATATTTTTGAAAATAATTTATACTAATATACAGCACATCAATATTTGGTGTGGAGATGTAAAACTCTAAGAACTTTAAACACGCTTCAAAGAGCGTTTTATCTGACAAGTAAAAATTAACTTTGCTTTCGGCTGATTCTGTTTCGTGTTTGCATTATTTCGCTGTATTGTACTTTCCGTTGTAGGAAGTGCAAGTTTATTTGTACAGTAAAACGTGGCATGATATTTTGAATAAAAATAAGCAGGCCTCCTAAGAAACAACTCGAATTTATCATCATGTAAGTTAATCAAAGGTTTAACTATATATATTTTCGAAAACGAAAAGGACAAACAATCTCAAAATGTTCAGCACATTTTTTGCTGCAACCCGCAGTGTTTCTTGGAAAAGCTGTAAAAACATAAAATTATAAGCAGAAACAGGATGCCCTGATGGGATGGATCCGAAAGAAAAATAGTGCTGAAAGAAAATTAGAGTTTTAGAAATAGACGGTTTCCCATCACGAATGGAAGCTGCCGTACATATATTCCTGTAGCATCACACCGAAGAACAGCTTGCGCCGGGAAGAAGAAAATTGTTTTCATTTTCCTGAAGACAACTTATTTACAAAATTTCAAATTGTACTACGTAATCTATCATAGCACTGCAATGCATTTCAAGTCAAGTATCGCATCACCAATATTTGGCGATAATGCTAACAATGATAACGATTTTTTTATTTTTCCCTAATAATTCCACTGGAAAAATATTATCATCACGAGGAACATGTTTCGAGAAGTAAACTTCACGATTGAACCGCAGAAACGAAATAACTCATAGTTAGGAAAGTGGGCTGAAATAATCCCGTACGGAGGTATTCGCTTTCCAAGAAGTCGGCAGAACGCGGATAGAACGATTGAACTTACATATCAGAAAGCGTTGATCTCCTCCTGAACTTCGTTTAATCAAAAAGGCTATTTAGAGCTACGGTTCCATTCTGCGGTACGCGCCAGGACAAACAGGTATACCCGAAATCATTTAGAAATGGCAGTGAAAAAGTAGCTTTGTCAGCAGTGTAAGAGAAAAGTGAAAATTGGTGGAAATAATTCAAAGCTATGGAGAAGATAGTTTGGGGCTTCTTCGTTATTTGACCTTGGAAAAGCCCGCCTGTCCTTGCCTTGTTATTTTGGTGAGTGGTGAGGATTCCCTTACTTCCTCAAAAATGTGTGACGACCCGCGTTGCACAAAAGATCTGGTGAGCAGTAAACAATGAACGAGTGAGTTTTGCAGGGTGTTCTCTATATACGGTAGTTTGTGTCGTCTGATTAATTGCTCAATTCGTGCATTATCAAATACTGAGCGGTGGTTGAAATCGGTAGAGTAAACAAGTTAGTAAAATCATGCAATGTACTGATTACAATACCCTTTCCAACATACGAGAAATCATTTCTCAAGTTATGAGGATAATAGCTGTGGAATAAATCTCGCTCCTGTGCCCTGACCTTTGACCCCATTTCGATTGTCTTAAACATAATTTGTTCAGTACACTTCCGGGACAACGTACTAATGTTTTGTCGCAATAGAAGCCTTGTTTAGTCAAGTTATGAGGATATTGGCTGCGGAATAAATCTTGCTCCTGTGCCCTGACCTTTGACCCCATTTCAATGACATTAAACAGAACCGGTACTGTATACCTCAAGAACAACATGATAAACGTGTGTCGCAATCGAAGAATTTTCACGTAAGTTATGGAGCATAAGGTCGATGGAATAGATCCCGCTCCTATGTCCTGATCTTTGACCAAATTTCACCTATTTTCAAAAGGATTCGTCCCCAGGTTCTCACCTACCACATACTGAAATTTCATCGACATCGAACGAATTTTACGCGAGTTATCGTGCGGACAGACAAACAGACAGGCAGACAGACGGACGAAGCTGGAGCATATACGCTTCATTAGCCTACGGTTGGAAAGCGTAAAAAAGATGAAACATAATGCGGAAAGTTATCTATCGCTAAGTACTTCTCAGGACACGCCTTATATTTCAATTAAGAACAGTGAAAAGACGCAATATTCAGTTACACATACAGATGAAAAGAGAAAATACTGTGAAAAATACATGAAGTATGGATTTTCCTTTATAGGGGTTCAGGACAGTCCTAAGCCACAATGTGTGGTGTGTGGGGAAGAATTGTTCAATGGTAACATAAAACCCTCGTCAGTCTTGCGGCTTTTACAAACAAATACCGTCAGTTACAAAAGGAAAGAACTCAACTTTTTCAGCCTCTATTAAAACATTAGAATGTGATATCGAACTTCCCGTCAGCTAACAAATACAATGAAAATCCGGTTGAAGACCCGTACCGTATTAGTTACCGCATTGCTAAATGTGGTGAAAATAGCACTGCACTCATGCAAGAAATGTAAGCATAATCAATACACCTGTGAATATTTTAGGAACCAATCGTCAAGAAGGAACGAAACTCGATATGCTAGTGTAATAATATATTACACGTACAACGGCAGACAAAGCAAGTTATTAAACAAACAACTATTAGTTATGAAAATTTATAAAACCAACAACACAGTAATTTTTGTGTTGAATGCAAGAAATTGAGAAAATGCTGGTGCGCCATTATACATAAAGGACGAACCCCTCGCACCCACGAAATAATCGCATCGATTTCACACGATTCTTATCATATTGACCAAGTGTTATGTGAGCAACTTGTCCCACTCTTGAAAAAGAGCATTTCGGAGTTCCAGAATTGTCCTTTGTGGAAGCTGACGGGAACAACACGACTCCCTAGTTCATCCCTTGCATTCTCTATCGGATTCATATCCGCAGACCTTGCTTGCCAATCCATGTACTGAATATTTTAACTTTGAAAAAAGTCATCCACAAGTTCAACTCTGTGGGGTGTGCATTATCGTTCATGAAAACCAACAGCTCTTGAACCACAGCACCTCTAAATAGTCTCACATGTGGTTCCGGTATCTCGACTATGTACCTCTTAAGGCTATTTCTGTCCAAAATGTGGAGTTCTGTGCATCCATTCAGCATGATGACTGCCAATGCAACGGCTACATTGTAACCAAATTGATGAATTTCCCTGATATTTTTGGGATTATAACAAGGGTCCGCTTTTTCCAGAGTTTGATTCGACGAGAGTCAGTCAGTAAACTGAATCTGGACTCATCGGATGAAAGTTGCTCTTAGCTTCCTGTAAACAGTTTGTCTTGAAACATTTCGTCCCGAGGCGGTTGCACGCTTTGCAGATAGTTTGCTTAATAAATATCGGTCTACGACGTCGTGCGGTTAATGAAAAATACCTGTTCTGCTAAGGGGTTCTGACTCTTGAACAATCTTGTACTGGTTGACATTTAAACGTTCCTCTGTCTTTGAACCTTCTCCAAAACCGGGAGATGGCACTTTGCGGTACTTCGTTATGATTGAATGAATTTTTGAATTACTTCATAATTATTGAATGCAGCTTCAATTGTGAAGGACCGGATCTGCTTCAACTGGAGTACGAATAAAAATACTCGTTTACAGTGGCCATCCTGCGTCTGTCATCTAAACTGTGTTAGTCGAAATGCGCTTTTAGGATGAACCTTTCGTAGATGTAATGAAAATGTGTTAGACTTAAGACATAATTAATTCCATGTCTGTCTGACAGTACAACTGATAAAAGAGGTGACAGATCACTCTGAAAGAAGTGTCAGCTGACATCGGAATCTGTAGCGCTTCAGGATGTTTCGACTATCTCGCACTGAAAGGGAAAAACTGCTTTACCAAACCTAATTTTACAGGGTGTTTTTAAAGGAATGAGGGAGACGGAGCTAAGGGAAAAACAGCGTGATTTTAATAACCGTCATCCACAGATTATTTTGTACTCATACATTTTATACATCCAGGAAGTGATATGCGTGTGCAGCTCCACATCACAATTTTATTTAAAAATTTGATCTTCAAACTCGATCCGAAAAGGGATATACATGTATGTGGTATTATATGGAAACCATGTATAATAGGAAAAAATAAAGATTAAAATTCCTAAAGCTACTATTTTTATGCTCAAAAAACAGTTTCATATAAAAATGCGTTATATGTGGTTTAAAGACATTTATTATGTTGTATTATTGTTGTACTGTCTCTTGCCAGGTAAAACGATAACTCTCAAGTCTTGTTCCTTGAACTCTTGTATAATCTCTCATTTACCCAGCTCTCCTAGTCGAAGGCATAAGTATTACGGGAAATTAAATTGGTGATTTGCAAAGCTTGAGCATGTTAGTGACATGTGATTTAAAATCACTGGGGACTCATATAGCTGGCTGCAGTTTATACCTGGCAAAGTGTGTAGAATTTGCGAAATCTTGGCTTTCCTGAGACGAAGACAGATATGTAAGCTTTTTCATGGTTGTATGCCGTGTTCCCTACACTGTAAAAAATTTCATGGTCAAATTACGGTAGATACACCGGCAGCTGAGTGGCCGGTCGATAAACCGTATTTGTACAGTACCATAACGTAATGTTCATTAACGGTCTAATGACCGGGAAATAAAAAACGGTCAAACTACCAGAAAATGTGGCCTAACACGGTAGATCAACCGTAAATTTAATACGGTAGGTAAACCGTATTTTAAAGAAAAACATGGCGAAGCCTGTTAAATAAATCCGGTGTAAAGACCGTTTTTCCTTTACAGTACCGTAATTTTAGAGTACCATACTGTAATGTTCATTAACGGTCTAATAACCGGAAAATAAAAAACGGTCAAACTACCAGAAAATGTGGCCTAACACGGTAGAGCAACTGTAAATTTCATACGGTAGATAAACCGTATTTTAAAGAAAAAACATGGCAAAGCCTGTTAAATAAACACTGAGCAAAGTTGTTATTTTTTTTTCAAAAATGTTTAGCCACCGTTTTTTAGATTTAGTTTAATGACCTTTTCTTAATGTGATTTTTTGGTCTAATTAGGGCTTCAGCCAATTTTTGGGGCGGACTTGAACCGCAGTTTTAAGAAAAAACACGGCAAAGCCCATTAAATTAATATGGTGCAAAGACAGTTTTTTTTACAAAAATGTTTGCAAAATTGCATGTGTTTTTCACGATCTATAATGTGTTTGAGCTTTTGTTTTCATAATTCGTAAAACTCTCAAAAATACCGTATAATATATACACCAATCAGCCAAAACATTAAAACCACCTACCTAATACAATGTGTCTTCACCTGATGAGACAGATTCAATGAGATGTTGGTAGCCATCTCTTGGTATCATGACTGCAACAGATCCCACACTTCCTGTAAATTACGCGGGTGATGCTGCTCATACCCCTTCCTCCAACTGAAACCACAAATGCTCAATAGGATTCATGTCCTGTGAATTTGGGGCCTATGGCATTAAAGGGAATTCCAGTTATGTTCTTGGAACCATTCATGAACTTTCTTTGCAGTGTGACATGGATTAAATCCTTAATTTCAAGTCTTGTTGAAAGGTGCCATCTCCACTAGGGAATACAGTCACGAAAAGATAGTTTTAATGTTGTGGCTGATCAATGTACATTTCTGTAAAGATTTCAAATGTGGTCATCCCCAGAACGCCACTCTTAGTCTACCGTAATGGTCAAAATACAAATACCACCAAACTTGCTTATAATGAGTACTGTCGAATCATTTTCATTTAAGAAACAATATGCATTATGCAGTTTTACTGACGTAGATCACTGGGGTGAATGACTTAACTTGTAAGTCCTGTGCAAAATATTCATACCATTGAAAATCTAGATGAGCAAATTGTTAAAGCTTCCTCGGATTTTTCCAAAGGACTACTAAAAACAGTTAATTTCTACATGACAGCACAAAGTAACACATTTTTCATTTTTGTCCCTACAACTTCTGGTGTGACAATTGCAGTTCACTGTAGGTGTTTAAATTGGAAGGAGTCAGAAAGCCAAAGTGCACGTTGTTTGCAAGTATAACAAACAGATGTCAAAACTACAGAGATAATGGTGTATAGCAGTTGGCTTAAAGACACCGGCGAATTAGTAGTATTAAAAAATAATAAATGTTGCATATGCAGAGAACTAGAAACAAATCACCAACAGATATTTTCCAATGTGCTCAGGCAAAAAGTAATTTATTGTTTCTTAGATTTAGGACTACCATTACTAAAATACTGATATATAATTGAAACTTAGATACACAGGAAAAAGTACTGAATCAACTGGATTGCATTTTTTATTTAAAAAAATCAAACTTGATTGGTGTAACAATATATATACAGATCAACTAATATCATAGACAATGTTTTTTTTATTATGTGCCACTTATTGTCTGATATCTTTTAGCCAACTGTTGTGGTCTTTTACTTTGTGCCATAACTTTGAAGTTTTTGGATTGACTTCAGAATAAAGCTTCTTCCCTTTCTTCCTTTCTACCTTTGATCCACATACAGGATTTATACCCACAAAGCACCTGTGATTAAAGTGAGAAATTAACACAATGAAATACATCATAAAAATTCTGGCTTCTAAAAAAGTAACAATATATATACAAAAATAATATGTATCTTTACAGCACACTACTAGTTTGATTTTAAATTATTACAAAAACTAAATTATTTGTGTAGTGAGAAATCCTGAAGACCATCAATAATGGAAAAGATTTGATCAATTTGAATACTGTTTTTATCCCAAAATAAGAATACTGGTTGTACAATACAATGTTCATAATATTTGGCAAGTGTAGTGGTAAAAATTTGCAGTCAACTCAAGAAAATGAAGACCACCAAAAAAAATTGTTGTCACAATGGCCAAGTCTGAAAATTTGCAAGGCAGGTGGAATTACTAGAGGGCAACTGAAAATAAAAGACTGATGCCTTCATGGACTGAGCAGATTCCTAATACCTAGCAGACTTGTATAAAAATTAAATGTATCTGCATACACAACCATTGAAACAGAAAACTTGCTGAAAACCCATGAATCATAACACTAGAATAAGATAATTTAAAGAAAAATTAATATGACAATAAATAATTATTAGAACATTACAGATTCTAGAGAGGACAAATGTATATTAAGACTGAATGTGCAGAAATGTGTGTAAAATGGACCTTAAGGCCAAAACACTATGAACCTCATAAAAACAAGACTAATTAAAGTTTTTATATCTAGAAAAGCAGTTCCGTTAATGAACTTTCAAAAATTATAAATAGCATTTTCAACTTAATTCAAAAATAGTAGACTTATAAAATACATAAGGAAAATACTTTAATTTCATAACTAGCAACTGCAAGAGGAACCTGGCAATATAATTTATAGTATTTCTGTGTAAATGAAACTTTTGTTACAGTTCCTATATATTGAGAACAGGCCTTGATAAAAATCAAGAGGCCAGAAAAGTCTGTAAAACCAAAAGAAGTCACTATCGGAAGATGTGAAAATTTCTCGTTGAGATAGAAGTAAATATATTAATCTGAGTTAAAGCCTTAAGTGTTTTAATTGCTGTAAATAACATTTTTAAATCTACAAGCAAAAACTATCTGCAAAAGCTGCTAATAATTTGGAAACTATCCGTGTATGGCATACGCATGCACGTCTATATTCTGAGACTGATACCAACTGCAAAAATCCAGGAAAAGCAGCAGATCCCTTCTAGTAAATAGGTGGAAACAATTTATTTTTACACCCAGTCCTCAAGAAAGAGAGAGACTACTTATTTTCCTCGGTAAAGTGGAGGCTTAGGGTTAGAACAGATGAAAAGACCAAAATTATTTTAGTATTATACTTTGTTTAAAAAAAATAGGTTTATATTCTCAATAAAGGACATGTCACTATTTTTTGTGTATCATGCAATACATACACAATTATAGATGTAAGAAATATATTTTATACACTTTGTTAACATTGGAGAGAGAAAAAAACTTCAATAAAATCAAAGTTTTATCCAAAAGTTCCTATACTAACCTTTGCAAAAATTCCAATGTCACTT
Source organism: Macrothele yani (assembly GCA_039090855.1). NCBI lineage: Eukaryota > Metazoa > Arthropoda > Arachnida > Araneae > Macrothelidae > Macrothele > Macrothele yani. The sequence continues at coordinate 497,923 of JAYWMT010000206.1, read as the reverse complement.
TTGCCTCAAAGGGGGAGTGAATATTAAACACAAAATAGGCAGAAAACAGCATGAACACTGATTTTATTGGATTTTGCACACTATTGACACACATTCTGTCAATTATTAACATGAAGTTCTCTGGGTTTAGAACAGAGGAACCTAAAAAAATAATATATATATATATATTAAATTCCTAAAATTTTATGTAAAATTAACAAATTTAACAATGGTAATTATGCAGTTTTAACTTTTGTACTGCATCAAACCGCAGTTATAAAATGGTGTAACCAAGATACCCCTATCCTGTTAGACATCAGGATCTTTGTATTACTGTCATCAAATTTAGTTAAGATTTTTGCTAGTAACTTTAATAATGCTAACACTCACTGCAGAAGCAGGGCTCGCTTCCAACAACTTCAGAACAAAATAAGATTTACTTAAGTAGTGGGGGAAAAAAGGATCAAATCATGGACATGTAAAAAAAAAAAACTTTACATTTTTATAAATCTCCGAAGTGGCTGGTTAAGTCAAACCCAACCAACCATCTGCAAAATAATTAATTCACTACCCATTTATTAACTGCCGATCTTGGGAACTCCCAAATGACTTCCAAAAAGGCGGAACTCTTTCACCCCTGATAATAGCAATAACTTTGCAAACATTACTGCCTGAGAGTGCTCAGGCATGGAAATTTAAAATCATATCAAGTTGAATTCAGTTCATATGGGGTATGCAGATGTGTCAACTCTCCGGATGAATGTCAAGTTCTCCTGATTTTCACCGAGAATAATCAATTAGGATGGTCAGCATTCCATCAACCACCATGATTTTGAATCTCCTGTGAAATAATTTTCTTTCTGCGTCAAAGCAAGGAGACAATTGCAGTCATTAGTTTTGTATTTGTTCTCTCCTCCTATCTGCAAAAAGAAAGCTTCCCAGGTGGCGCAGTGCAGTGATCTAAGCGCTAGCTTCCGACCAAAAAATTTGCTTTAAAAAAATTTCCCCTAGCCCGATTGTCATATGACACCTTCAGCAAAGAGCTGACCTGCTCTGGCACTAGGAATGCCGGGGAGAGTCCATAATTGATTGACAGATGGCAGCTGCCCTGCCTTCTTGCAGTTCAGTCTTTCAACCCTTCGCCTCAAGAAATCCGGCGAATTCACTTAACGACAAAATTTGGCCTTGCCTTGTAACGAAAGGCTACGTTAGTACGATGCTTTTTGTTGTTTTTGCCGTCGCGCACAACCTAAAGAAGACTATAGTATGCAGGCCATTTTATGTTTTTATTATCTTGCAGAATCTACGTACCCGAAAAACCTATTTCAGTAGGAAGTTGGATGATCCGTGGAAGGGAGGAGCGTAATGAAGAGTGTAATTTCCAAAACCAAAAACAGACCACAACCCTTAGGAATACGAAGAGCTTGAATATTTTTAAACTGCACCCCCCCCCCCCCCCAATAACTATACGTAATGGACACCGATTTTACATGAACTTTATCTAAGTTAGGAAAAAACATATCTGGGGTGTATACATTTACAATACAAAAACTAACAATGCAATAAAATGGGTATTGCTTTTAGTTTTATTTTTGTTTGTTCTCCAGAACTTTTAGTGGACCAATAATACTTCTGGAAAATATCGATAAAAAATAGCGCTCATGTGATTTTATGAGCTGTAATAATCTCCCGATTTTCAGATTTTGAAGGTTGGCATGTCTGGGTATGACATTTTTACTTGCATGAATGTAAAAATACAATAATTAAAAAAATACAGTATTATAAAAAAAATGCAGAGGACAATATACATACAAGTGAAATAAAGCAAATACTTAAAAAATCAAAACATTGTACTGTTAAATGTGTGAAAACCAAATATGATACTAACAATTGGTTAGGCAGAATTTTAACAAAAGCATGGCACAAACTTTCAAAGCAGAAACATTCAGCAAACAATGATAAGTGAAGAAGTATGTGACTCTTAGAACTGCAGCTTTTTATTTCTCTAAAAGATCCGTGCATTTTCAAGCTTTGAAAATGCACGGGTCCATTTGGCCATGAACCTGAGCAAAATTTGGACAATTTTGGAGGTGGTATGGCTGGCAATACTTGAAGAATACTTTTACAAGCTTTGAAAATGTTCGGCATTTTGCCGCATGAAACAGACACGAGACTGACCAATGAAAACATAAAGGCTGAATTTTTTAGCGATGCGAGGGAAAAAAAAGCATTGAACATTATAATTACTAAGCACATCAGAATATGCAATCATCCTGTATAAGCCAATACAAAATAATTTTATTAATTACAACTACAAAAAAATTAACTTTTTTCCTGACCAAGTCACACTGTGTTGTCTCACAGGCTGTTGGAACTTTGTTAGAGCAATTAAATAACCAGTGCAACATCAGATTTGGCTAGACGCACCGAAAATGCTTCTTGGGGAACTATTATATCAGTCAACCTTATAATAATAAGTCCAACAATGACACTGCCACAGGACTGTAGCAGAAAAATCAAAATCACATTTTCAGTAGGTTGAGCAATCACAAATTGTCAGAAAAAAAAGTTTATTGATGTTTTCAGAGAGCTACCTATGGCAGCATCAGGAAGTCCAAATTACTAAAAACTTTGAAGTGATTCTTATAAGAGCCTGATTTTCACAAAAGTGCAATAAATTAATACTGTAATACAATAGTAGGAAAGAGGATGATTCAGAAAAACTTTTTCTTTAAAGAAAACAAAAATTAGTTCTCTTTGGTTTCAAGTTGTACGTACAGTTTAATTGCTTTTATGACAGGGTAACCCCCCCCCCCCAAAAAAAAAAAAAAAAAAAAAAACTTCAGTTTTGTAACAATATAAAAAATAACCAAAACAATGTTGAAAAAGGCTGAATTCAGCCAAAAGGTGAAAAAAATGTATGCATTATTAAGACAGGTAGCTTAGCATGGTTACTAGAAAGGTATCTATTTTAACAGTACATCTCACTCTCACACACAGTGTGTACAGACACTCAAAGGACAAAACATTAGATAATTTGGAAGTGTGCTTCCACATGTTTTCTCTATGCGGAAGCTCACTCCGAAGCAAATATCGAGAGTTGCCCTTCCGATTTTCCCCACATGCAACAAATGGACAGAATACACTGAAATATAGACCCACAATAAGATATAAAGGTTCAAATCGTGCAGACCTTTTTCAATATGTCACTGATTGCCAAACACTCCACTTTTATGAATCAGCACAAAGGAGATCTTCATATCAATAATTTATTATTGGCGGAAAATGAAAAAAAAATCTTAGAAATAAAAATCACGAATTACACAAAACATTTTCTTAATTTCTTTACATATGTAAGGAGTTCCAATGGAAAATTAGGAACATTTGCTAGTTCTTCCAGAAAATTTTAGAGAATAACAATGTATTAGCCTATATTGATGGAAATTCATGTATTTAACAACTTTATAGTTCCTTTACTTTTTCATCATGAATACCTTTTATTTGCAATCCCTTTTCCTTAGCAGCAAACTACTGGACTAGTTAATCTTAGTCAATAGTCTGTTCCAAGTTAATCCTCCGCCCAAAAGAGGAACAAAGATTGGAAGTTAAAACTCGGATGTACCACAGTGGTAAAGTCAACACCAGCTTTCATAGCTGGTTTCCCTTGCAAAAGCAACGACTTAAAGGTTGATGCACAGGGAAAAGAAAACTCATTTTACAAGCTTTATGTCTACATAATTGTTCTCACCTCTCTACAAAGGGGAAGGTACATAGCTATTCTCCACAGCAATCAAAACATTTAAAAATAGTGCAGGTAATTTACTTCAAAATTTATGAGTTAACACCATTAAAAGACAGTTTATTCTTCTAATACACACCAGCATGAAAATGTACAATAATTGTTAAACTATGATATAGAAAACGTGGGTTATTGCAGATGAGGCTTTTTTAGGTCACTGTGCATTTCCCTTAACATACCAACTGGAAGTGCATGTTTGCCAATACCCTGAATATGACGTGTGGTGTCATCATATTCTAAGAAAACAAAATTTTATGGTATGATAAAACCATAAGCAGTTTGAATAAAATTCAAAATATTCAAGAGGGAAATCATAGTGTTACCTTTTACAGCTAGAAATGGAGATGTTACTGCTTCATTAGGAGGACAGTGAGGATTGAGCACCAGAAAAAAATCAATTACTTTTGCATTACAAAATTAAGATACTGATAAAATATTGTTACACTTCATTTTAGTGATGCTATAAAATTCTACAAATAAGAAAAGGAACCAACATTAAAACATACAGCATGCTGAGGACTGATGTAGCTTTTTGTTTGGGGTGTGTGTGTGTGGGGGGGGGGGTGACGCATGCTCATTTTGCGCATATTATTCCATCTAGACTGTTTATATATATAGTATAGGTGGCTTCACCCTTGCGTTTGCCATGACAAACCTGCAAAACTTGGGAGAAATTAATATTTTTGCCAATTATTTGTAAATTAAAAACATTAATATAACTTATCAGCCATAGAATATTGTGTTGTACCCAGCCCTTCACTCTACAGCTTCCCATATCTTTATCCCTTTGCCAACATTAGATCAGAATACCAGCAATCAGAAAGCTAAGCTAGCTGATATTTTTTTTAACTTCCTTTTACTAGTGATAAAACTGTAACGGCCAAGAAAACGCATAATTTAACATTAAAAATGCTGCTTGTTGCCTTCTATGTTGGCTGAATTTGCAAGCGAATCAGGTACGGTTTTCCATGATCTTGCTTCCTGAATTACACCACCCACGCTCAAGGCCATTTGCATTGAATAAGCTAATTTATGCCAAAAACACCTCCAGTAACTTATGAAGAGAACACGGTTGTAGGCGAAAAATTATGTTCTGTGATCACAGATAACAAAAGGTCAGATTTTAATTTTAGATCCACTTCTTACCCGCAAAGGCACCTTCTGTTACTCCTGCATCCTGCATGCAAGGGTCAGTATTTCCCAAAATACAGGTGGCCACCCCGGTGGCGCAGGTCCGAACGGGGTCCGGGTTCGAATCCCGGTGAGGCATGGATGTTGTGTTTGTCTTACGGCACTAGCTCTCTCCCTTCCCTGGAATTAGTGACCCTAAATTAGGGACGGGCGACTGCTTATAACCCATTGAGTTGCTCACGGCGGTCGTTAAACCTTCAATCAAAAAAAAAAAAAAAAAGGTGAGAGATATCTGTAGATGAAAGGGTGGGCAACAAATTTTTTTTAAATCTCCACAACGTGCACACATATAAATGGAAAACCACTTAAGTCTACAAGAGAGTTAAAAAACAACAACTGTGGACCAACATTTTATCTGTAGGTCCATAAAAAAATCCACACCAGACATCTGTAAAAGTAATATCCAAATAGATGTGGGGCACTCTTCAAAAAAATAGATGTTAGCAGAAATTCATATATTTGGTGTAAGTAGGTCAATGTTTGAAAAATAATAGATAAGTGTACTACAGACTGTTTCACCCTTTCAAAACTTTTTTGAGACGCACTCCCCCACCCCCTCAAATGACCCATCTTACTGATATAGCACATTAAACTATTGAAAATCTGCTAGTAGATCTTCATACTTATACAACAGTATCATTTGATGTGTAGCCGATTATCAATGAAATGGTTGTTAAAACATAGTGATAGTATACCAGCTGACAATATCCAAATTATTGAAATCACAATATTCAAGTAGATATGAGGGTAATGCCAATATTCAGAGATATAGTGATCATCAAATATAAAATGTACACTACATTTCTCTACTAAAGAAAATATTCCAAATATTTGGTTTCTCTGTAAAAAAACTAAAATTTCATACAATTATGTTGGTTGTAATTGCAATGATCATTATGTTTTATAAAGTTTAAAGAAATCAATAGAATAAATTGAAAATTACCTCAGAAACTGCCAGAACAAATTTTACATCTTCATCAAAATATGCAGCAACTGCTGCAATTAGCAAAATGACTTGATTACCATTTTGCACATCGGCTTCTGCAAATAGCTGCAGTAAATGTGTCTTTTTCTGTGCACGAAAATAAGTCAAAAGTTCGGTCTTTCGATCTTCAACCGACTTGCAGAATTGGCTGTATATATCAATGCCTGTTAGTAATCCAAAGTGTTGCAAAAGGCCAACACCCGAAAACAAGTGTGGCCAGTCTTCAACTAATTTCACCAGGCTTGTTCCACTATTTATGTCAAGGCGCTGTAAGTAAAAGGTGTCACTGATTAGTTCAATTAGTTTTTCATCTCCCTCAGTGAGCTGGCTGAGCTGGGTTTTTTAAACTGAAAGGACTCTGTATTCTCATTGTGAGACCAGTTAGGTGGCCAGTTGATGCATCCATAACTATCTATCTTTGGCCTTGGAAGGGAACCAGGTGTGTTTTCTTCCTCTTCATTACAAGAGACCTTCCTTTTCCTAACTGGCATTTTTTATGTAGCCTGCACATGTTCTCAACCCTGTTCAGAAGTTGCTGAGCTAAGGAATCAGCCAGATCAGAGAATGTTCCCATTGATATTGTCGGCTAAAGAGGCATTGTACGTCTGTACACATGATTTTGCAAACTCCTGGACTATTTTTTGGAAGGGGTTGTAGTGTACTGAAATACGTCATCTGCAACGACCCTCACCAATTCTCCTCTGAGACTTGGTTTGGGGGTTCTGCCTGTATTTAAGAATTTGTCCCTATATTTCAAAAGGAAAAGATTTCCTGCCTGTATTTAAGAATTTGTCCCTCATATTTCAAAAGGAAGAACTCATCATTAGTGCAGTGGAACTTCATGTTAATAATGCAATTTCAACACCTCAGATAATGAAGGATGCATCTGGCTCATGAAAATAATTTTGTTAATAATAACACACTTACAGGAATACATCAAGAAGTGCAGCTGCTGGCGGAATGGTTCCTATGACTGTCTAGAAGCATTCACAGGTGTACAAAGGTCTTTGACACATTTTAGTGTGTAACAGGAAATAACTTAAAAAAACTTTAGGAAGGAGAACATTACAACACCGGGTAAACACTTCCATAAACAGCTTGGATCTCATGAATCTCTTGGAAGACTGAGTAGTGACTCAGTCTGCTAGGTGAGTGGTAAGAATTCAATTAAGGTTATCAGGCAAGGAATGAAATTTCACAAGCTGCTAGAAAAAGTTCTTACCCAAAAGGAGCGATTTCTGGTTTTTTTTTCAAAGCTGATGGCCATAGACAGTGTGCTGCAAACAAGGGTTCAGTTTGACGAATTTAATAAAAAAAAAAACAAATTCAGATCAAATATGGAAATTAACAGTTTGTACAACCTAATGATGATCCGCATGAATGGACCACCACTGGATAAATTTGATTTATCAGCTTCAGTGGACTAATGGTTTATGTTTAGATTTTTATCAAAACTATAGAACCCCGAGATTTACAGACTAAAATCGAATTTCATTTAGCAATAAGTAGTTTAGGTAATAGGCAGTGCTCAATACACTTATACTGTATTATTATTATTAGTCTTTGTTCCCACATCATCACCATTAATTATGTTTGTGCATAAATACCCTGAAATTTGCTTTTGTTTCACCTGACTCCTAAATTTTGGAGCTGGTTCCTAAATCTGAAGCTTATTTTTCCAGCCCTGTATTATGTGTTGTTTTACAGGTTACATTTGTACAAACTTTTATATTACAATACATCCAACAGTTTTTGAGATATCACATTTTTTTTATTTGTAACTTAACCTTTGCTCTATAGTGTATATATAAACCTCATGAAAAGTGAAATAGGGCAAAAATAAATTCTTACCAGCTTTTTTAAATGCTCTCAGTAGTTTTCTTGACTGTACTGGCTTGAAACATTCTTTTAAATCTGATTCTTCAACATATTCAATGTCCTTATACTTCGAAACTCCAGCATCAGTTAGTGCCAGAATAACTTCTTCAGTCTTGCTTTCATCCAGTTGTAGTGTTTTTGCGACAAATTCACGAACTTGCTCCATTTCTTAAAAAACAACACAATAATCAACATCATGTATAAGCATGTTTTATTTAAAGAATATAATTAATCTAAGTTAACATATAAAAAAATATCAGTTCAGTTTCTGTCGTGGATTCTTCCAGTTATAACCACAATTTTTCACTTGTGAATTGAATCATAATTTTAGATAAAGATTCTTCCACACATATCCACAGCAGCATTTCTCACTGTCTTTTAGGAATTTAAATGCCCCAAGGGAGAACTTTACTGACTAATTAAAAAAAATTACTGAACAAGATAAAAAAATTTACTTCTACTGACCATTTTGCACTCCTGGAACCAATATTCAGCTGTGTCAGTAGCAATAATGGCAGTGTACAAATAGCCGATAAAATATGCATTATCTAGTGCTCTATTGCTGTTGCTAAACCATTAAAAAACTTATGTTTCAAAGCAATAACTTTTTTATTACCACAACTGTAGCATGATAAAGGGTAGAAATCACCTATTTTTTGTCATTCACACACAAAACTCTGTCTGTACTTTTACAAATGTGCAAACCACTATCTGAGCACCAACGACCCTCCCAAACATTAACAATAAAAAATATTTCCTTGTTTTTATCTTCTAATATGAACAGTATTTCTCCAAAGACACAATCATTATCTTTGTTCTTTACGTTCAAAAACTGGCCTACAGTATAGAGAGTACCAAAAATTTTCACTTTGTTTGAAATGTGCAGAGGTTGACATTCTGATTCTTTTATTGCCCTTTGTATTTGAATGGAGTACAACTCGATAATGAAAGTTTGACTGTCTTCAAACTGAACCCTTTCAGCAAAAAGTGAGCCATTTAGAAGATAAGCTTGCAATAACTGATGTTTATTTTACAGTGTATGAGTGAGGTTTTGAAGTTCTGACATCTTCGGGCAACTCTTTTGAAATATGAATGTTTACTCTCAAAGCGTAATGTCCAAAGACGAATAAGTGGTCCAAATTTCATCGTTAACTCAGGATAGTGCAGAAGGAAGTGGTGCTTTGGTCGAAGAGGCACATCTGCAAAAGCAACCTTCCTTCCCTCCAAGTACTCTTCAATTATGATTTTGAAATATGCAATTTGTGAATGACTTATGTTAGGTGCACCGGCAAATTCCACAATTTCTCTGAGTGTAACAACTAGTTTCCATACAGAATCATCAGTATCTATCTTAGAGTACAGAAGGATTGGCAAAAAGCGAAGTAAGGCCCAGTTGTGACAAGCACTGCCATTTAACCTTATGCTTTTTGGGTGGAACACAGCAGGCCTGCAAGAAGCATCATGCTCAGAAAATGAAAAGCCACGTATTAGATCATTTAATAAAGTATACGTAAGCCAGCCTTTCTGAACAAAGTAATTTAGGTAAAGTGACAAATCATAGTCACAAACCCCTTCAAACTAGTCATGACCAACACAAGGAGGGAGCCCAGGAAGACAAACATGAAAGTACTGCAACTCATTGAACAGAGACGGGAAAATGATTCCTTGGCTACCCATGGCTAATTGCGAAGCAGATACATCATAATTTTCAACAGTTCGTGATGAAGCACTCAAATATAGATAATCTGAACTCTTCCAAGTATCTCTTTGCATTAGACAATAACGGCACATATATTCTGAAGTTCAGAAATTCTGGTTAAATCCACCAATAAAATGTGCTCCTGAATTGTCAGCAGTAATACAAAAAACCCTCCCTACATAACATACACCATCCACATTAAATCCATTCTCAATTTCTTTAAGGTCACCAATCAATTGCCTAAATACTACTTTTTGGCCAAACAATTTTACATCTTCTTCACAGCACAGTAAAAGAAGCTGCATTTGGTGAACTGATGACCTGTACTGAGGGTAGATGTTTCCTAATGTGAGATAAAATCCGAGAATTTTATGTTTATTTCGTGAAGAACCTAACGGGTTAACAACCTCAAACGCATCCTGAAAAAGGATAAGCTGAAGGATTTTTATTGATCCATCTGCTTGGCATTGCTGAAACACGCTACCGTCAGTAAAATCACTCATTCGATCTGCTACTTCATTTTTCAGTGGATGATCTACTTGATCCTTTACAGACTTATCGTGGAGCAGATTAACAAGAGTTTTTTTGTTGGAATGTAGTGGCAGTTACGCAAGCGATTTACCTCATCGCGACCCATGCAAATTTCAATGGGTTTGACAAATTTCATGCCTTTTTCAAAATATTGTTGTCTTAAATAGATAGATTTAAGAAGTCCCGATTCAGTATCGAATGCAAATTTTAAAAACTTTGAGTCATGGACATATTTTACAATTGGTTGTTTTTTCATCTTCAGATATATTTACTAATTCACTCAATTTATCAGTGAAACTCTGTGTGAAAAAGTAATCCTCCTGAATCAGTAATCAATTTATCTTTTCCGTTAACAACTGTACTGTTTTAGATAGGATTAGGCATTTTGATTCCAAAAGCAAGCAAAAAAGAGCAATATTTTTCAGTGTGAGTTCTTCAGAGATATGGCTGTCTGACTGATTAAGTTGTTCACTTACGTCAGAAGTGACTAGTTCTACAGTACTGTCAACTCTCAAGGTCAGGGCAACTGACTCAGAATTCAGAAACTGTGGAGATAGGAATTTTGTACTGTGATTCAGATGATTTCTAGATAAATGGGATGAAAATGAAGATTTGACTTTAAATGTTTTGGCACACCCCTTAAAACAGCATCTAAAAAAGCCTCCGGAGGTTAGATGTGACTTAATATGCGATATTAAATCAGAAACTCTATTAAATGCCTTATGACACAATCTTGGGTTGCACTTTAAATCCACTTCTGAATTGCAAAGTTGTAAAGCACGCAATCCACGGTGGCATCGCGATACATGAGTATTAAAGCCATAGTAAGAGCCAAATGTCTTGGAGCAACCACGCACCCCACACTGAAATCTAAAATTATTTACATTTCTATGAATGCTTATGTGGTGAACATATTTCTTCAAAGATAAAGAAACATAGTTGCAATTGACACACTCATACATGATGTTAAGTATTAAGTATGCACTATTATGCAAAATGTTTTATAATATGAGATATTCCTAAGAAAAACAGAAGGAATTACTGTTTTATGTATTGAATGTAAAATTTCATGTATCAAAAATAAACAATAACTTACACTACTTGCCAAAGGCTTTGATTCCTCTGAAACCAAATTCTTTTACATATTTTTTAAAAATTCAACCAATTTAGCATGCAGAACAAAGATTCATTACCAAAATTATTTACAATACAAAAAATATGTCCGCAAAAAAGATCCTCCGTAATTGTCAGCACTGTTGTTTTAAACAATATACAGGGTGTCCCAGAATTATTGGATACATTACAAAATTATGTAAAAAAACAACAACTGAGCATTGTCTGTTTTTCTATGTCACGTATTACAAACACGGTTTCTATATTTTTGTTTTGCAGAATTGTTATTCCTAGAATCCGAGAGATGGCACTAGGTGTGGCCTGATGAGGAATGTATGAGAAATGCGCAATCGGTAGTAATGTCATCCGTACAGCACAAGGCGATGTGTGTGTTATGGCTTGCGAAATTAAAGTCTGTCATTAAAGTTAAAAGACGGTACCGTTTAGAGTATGGTTGTAATCCTCCATCAATGAATTCAATTAAGCGATGGATAAAACAGTTCTGGCAATGTGGAACCTCGTGGAGGAGCCGGTTGTCCTAGCATCAGCGGTGAGACGGTTGACCAAGTTAATGGAAGTTTCCGACGAAGCTCCAGGAAATCCGTTCGTAAAGCAAGCAGAGAACTATGCATTCCGAAATCGACAGTTCACGATATCTTGCACAAAAATTAAAGTTTTATGCTTATAAAATCCAAATAGTGCAAAAGATGCATGTAAACGATCACACTCTGCGAAACGATTTCACTGTGGTTATGCTAAATTGAGTGAAAAACAACGAAAACTTTCTCAGTACTGTCATTTTCAGTGATGAATCCACATTTCATGTATTGTGAATTGTCACAACTGTAGGATATGGGGTAGTGAACTGCCTCATGCTGCTATTGAACTGGAACGTGATTCTCCAAAAGTTAACGTGTGGTGCGCCCTATCAAAAAGAGAAGTGATTGGCCCTTCCTTCTGCGAAAAAAACAAATGATGACATGTACTTGGATATGATAGAAACTTTCGCTATAACCAGATCAAAAGAAATGATTACATTTTCCAACAAGACGGACTCCGCATTGGTCAACATGTATACATAAGTGCCTAAATGAGCCTTTATCCCAACAGATACATTGGCCGTGGTGGTCCCATTCTGTGGCCTCTTCGCTCTCCAGATCTAACTCCATTGGATTATTTCATGTGGGATTAGGATCGTGTCTATCAGACGCTTTGTACTGATTTGCAGGAACTAAAGTAGCGTATCACAGCTGCTATTTAATTCCATAACTCCTCAGATGCTTGCCAATACCAGGCATGAAATTGAGTATCGCTTAGACGTACTACGAGCAACCAAGGGATCTCACATCGAAATTTATTAACTTGTGCAGTTACATTGTAAGTTAATACAGTCAGTTTATTTCTATCTGTTTAATGTTTTGTGTTATATAATTTTGTTATGTGTCCAATAATTCTCGGACACCCTGTATATATACATTTTTGTAGCAAATAAATGCAACAGAATAAAAACAAGAATTTTATTTGTTGAGAAGGAAATAAGAAACTAAGACTTTTGAATCCAAAAAATTTTGAAAACCGGTAGAAACAGTAAAGATTTTATGTGTGTAGCTCTGTGGAGCACCACATTAACAGGACCTGCAATTTTATGAGAGTTCCTAGTTCTCTTTTTTTTATGTGAAAAATACTTTTCCTTTTCCATACGTTAGCATGAGAAAGTATTGTAATCGTGAAAAATTCGACTCCAAGATGTCAAAGGAAATGCAAGTTGTGATGTACTTTGCACAAAAAAGAGTAGTCATGACTACTTTCTATTTTTAAATAAATCCTGTACCTGTATGTACCTCTTATTTTTCCAGTTTTTCAAAAAATAAGATTTTCATTTCTAGAAACTTGTCTCCTGCCTCATTTATTTAGCACTGATGGAGATAATGCTTCACTGGTGATGTGACTTCATTGCTGATATTCAATCAGAATGGCGACACAAGAGGCCTGAATGTTACATTGTAATTAAAATTTTCACCGATTCACCTTTTCATGATGTACATTCTCGGAGATTTGTTTCAATTCATTCATAGTGACAAACTGACAATGAGGGACAGAGGCCCCTTGAGATATATCAAATATGGCATCAGCCATCTTGATTGAAGTCCATGGTAAAGTAAGGTTTAGAAATTACCAGATGATTATATTTATATTTGGTGTTTTCAGTAACACGCTGCAAATTTTTTTTATTGGATTTTGCCTTTTTTAATGCAGGGGGGGTTGGCAGGTTTGGTCTTTGAAAAAAATTTCGCTTATCAGGAATTCAGGGTATTATTTTGGGTTCTGTATTAGGATTACAATTTATCTGTGGTTGACTTTATTACTATATATATATACAGCTTAAAACAATTAGGGAATATCGTAGTTTTGTATTAAAACTGAGTGACAGAAAACTTTAGAGGTTGGAATAGGAACTACAGACACTTAGTACGCTATGCAAAAAGAAAAATATGGCCAAAACAATTAGCAAATTTAAATTTAATAATTTTTGAGGAGACAAATGTACAAAGGCATATTTATGATCATATCGTAAAAATGAAAATAAAGGTAAGTTTCTCACTGAAAAAACATGTACGGCAATTTGCATTGTATAAGCCACGAATAAACGATTAAAAAAATTAAATTAAAAAAGTTTTTGCTGCCGTTCAATTTGAAAAATAATCTGCAGGGTAATTGTGCTGGAGAGGGGCTATATATTTGGAAAAGGAACTCTCTCTGAAAAACATTTCAGTCCAGGATTTGCACGAAGTGAAGAGGACGGAAAAGGGATGTCATAATGAAAGACCGGGAAAGCTGTAGGAAGGGGCGGCGGGAGTTATTTTGTCTTTGTATTGTTGGGAAAGACAAAACGCTGACTGTGCTTGTGCCCTCTCCTCATCAATTGGCCAATAAAAATGTATGCACAGTGCTTGCTGCAGGAACCTAAACATGCACGCCTCATTTCAAAGTTCCATGTTCTGAATCTCGTGTACACTGTGCCTTGTATTTTAGTTTGTACTTTGCCACTTTGACCAAAGTCTTTGTTTCATTTCTTCGGACTCCGGGGTCTTTATGTGCCTAACTTTTCTGTCGAAAATTCCGCTTCTGGATCAACATTTGTGATATACAAGATCATATGGCTATTTTTTTCTTTTTCTTCTGAATGTCACAATCTGTGAATTATACGCCGGCACAGATTATACGAAAATAAAAAAAAAGTGCGATTTCCAGGGTCTGAGGATAAACGACGAAAATTATGATAATTCAGGAATTTGCGAGCCCCAGATGAAAAACAAAAAAAAAAACGAGTACCTTTTTTTTTTTTTGCCAGGGCTGAGGGCAGAACATTTTTGGACAGAAGTGTACGACTTTGACATTATACATAGCCCCCTCCTCCCCGCGGGTTCAATGTCTGGCCACTAAAAAATTTAGCTGGCCACCAGATTTCAGAATATTTTTCTACCTCTGGTTGTTACAAATACCTTGTTCATTCAAAATAATCAGGATGTACAGTAAAGCAAGACACGTCTGAGAAGAGAACGTTGCTCCATTAGTTTCTTCTCTAATCAGCAGGGTCATGTGCTCAAAATCTGCAAGCAGCACGGTGGCATGCGATTTAAGAAACACATACCAGAGGTTATCGAGCATACAGACCAACACCGTGTAGTCGGGTGCGAACAGTTTGAGTCGAAACATTTGTGTCAGTAGCCGTATAGAGTTTGCATTGCAGAAGAGGGGCGCTCATACTCCGGTTTCTCCTGGCAGTCAGTGATAAAAAAACGATCCTCATTTCTTGACGTTGCTTTCCTGTGACCTTGCCCTGGTCTTTGCCTTAAATTTTGGGTATCTGAAAACCAATTCCAAAATCTGGAAATCATGCTTCGAGACACTCCACTGGCGTCCGCTACTTGCGATTGGGTTTGACCAGCTTCTAAGTGACCGATAGCCCTCAGGCTACAGATTCGGGTAAATCACGTTCGGACATCACATTCAAAGCACGAGTCATTTTTATCCTGGACTAAACGATCATAAGATACAATTCACTTTTCATTCGTTGACAGAAACATACCCTTTTTAACGTCCCACAATCAATTTTGCATACTGAGGTGCTTGGAAGTATGCAAAAGTTTAATTGTAATAACTTTCCTTCAATTTCTCTTAGCATACAAACAGTTGATCTCAGTAGTTCATATCTAAACCACGATATCTCCTAATAGTTTTGAGCAGTG
The DNA here is from genome assembly GCA_039090855.1 of Macrothele yani. Taxonomy (NCBI): domain Eukaryota; kingdom Metazoa; phylum Arthropoda; class Arachnida; order Araneae; family Macrothelidae; genus Macrothele; species Macrothele yani. The sequence continues at coordinate 482,498 of JAYWMT010000206.1, read as the reverse complement.
TATTTTAAGCTAACGGGGGGGGGGGGTAACAATGATGTTTAGCATTGGTGCTAATGCAGAGTTTGACTAAGGAATTTCTTAGATTTAATCTTGGAACATAATGGCAACTCTGCCTGGAAAAAAGAGGGATTTGCCAGGCTATTTGAGATAGCTATTGGCTGGAAAACAATGGCATCAACTTTAACTGAGTAACAACTTATGTGTTTTTACAGTAATAAAATTTGACCACCCATAGAAATAAAGCGTTCGACGTTGGGCCGCATCCCAGCGATTAAAAAAATATTATCTACCATCCAGGCATGTAATAAATTTTAAACCCGTCACAGACTATGTAAAGAAATTAGGATGAAAGCACAAATTTTAACACAAAAATCAGCAAATGAAATTCTTAATGGATTAAGTTGATGAATGATTAGCAGCTGGGACAGGAAAGATATAGGAGGCAGGAGTATGGTGTCAGAGTTCTTGTTAAATCACCTACGATTGTAACAGTGCTAGCTAAATAATTTTCTGGCGCCCATGTGGTCTGCAGGGGAAATTGATCATTCCACGACTTGTGCCTCGTTCTCCAAAACCAGTTGTCAGAGCAGGGGTGTTTGGTGGGCTAAAGAAGGTTGGAGTATTTGGAACTTTTTGGTCCCCAACAAAACTAGTATAGCCCACACCTGTTTGACTGAGGACTGAAAACTTCGTGTGGGTAAAACAGTTCCGAAAAGTGCAAATTGAAGAAATAATTTGCATTATTCATATTAAATTTAGGACTTCCATTGTCTAGAAAACCTAAATCTTTTCTTCTACCTACAGAGATTGGATGTTTTTTCTTCAAGGTTCTCTCATAAATTTGAATCTATTTTCATGTGTGCTCTTTGGCATATTTTAGAAAGATGCGATAAAGTTGGTACTAAATTACAAAAGCAATCACTAGATTTGTTAACTGGACGTAACCTTCTGTCATTATCCCATTTCATTGCCAAAAAAAGAAATAATTTTGAAAAATATGAAGAAATAGATAAAACATTAAGTGAAAAATCTCCTGGAAGTTTTGTCAAATTACAATAAAAAAATATGCACATGGCAATAACCGTAATGAAACTATTCTTCAAGGACAGAAAAAATGTGAAGTAGAAACATTTAATGTGATTATTGATCAGTTGGATAGCAAATTTAACAAATGTCTGTTAGCTTATAAAAAAATTCAATTTTCATTTCAGTTCTTAATTAACTGCCAACTACATTTCTCCAAATAACTGCTTAGATTTTTACAGTGAGGATTTGGATGAATCTTTACATAGTAAAATTTCACAGTTCTATGACTTTATCAAGTGTGAATGTAGCCAGTGCACAAAAAAATGTTCTTGTCAAGACATTGCAAAACACACACACATATATATATATATATACATGATAATTTGATATTTTCCCAAATGTATATTCACCGTATTAAAACTACACTTGGTAAAAAAAAACTTGTGATTGACAATGCTTCAACAAAGGCTTAACAGTCTTGCTATCATGTCATTAGAGCATGATATTGCTCAGCAGTTAGTTTGACGATTTTGTGCACTTCTTCACAAACCTCAAAGCCAGAAAAGACATTTTAAAGACGAACGCCTGAACTTTTTTTTTATTGGAGGTTTTTTTTTGATTGGAGGTTTAACGACCACCGTGAGCAACTCAATGGGCTATAAGCAGTCGCCCGTCGCTAATTTAGGGTCAATGGTTCCAGAGAAGGGAAAGAGCCAGTGCCGTAAGACAAACACAACATCCATGCCTCGCCGGGATTCGAACCCGGACCCCTTCCGGACGAATGATCAGAGGCCATCGCTTAGACCACTGCGCCACCGGGGCGGCCTTATTGGAGGTTTAACGACCACCGTGAGCGACTTAATGGGCTATAAGCGGTCGCCCGTCCCTAATTTAGGGTCACTGGTTCCAGGGAAGGGAGAGAGCCAGTGCCGTAAGACAAACACAACATCCATGCCTCACCGGGATTCGAACCCAGACCCCTTTCGGACGAATGATCAGAGGTCATCTCTTAGACCACTGCACAACCGGGGCGGCAAACTTTTGTTTTTGTGCATTCATTTTTAATTTATGTTGCCTACACTTGATTCAATGTTTGAATTTTCTTTAGTATAATTTTTTTGTAAGATATGTGGACACTTGAGATTTTGGGGTATAACTAGCAATGTTTATTTCTTACACAGTACACCTGAAGAGATTTTTTGAGGGGTTTTTCTTAGCTCACGAAGCAGTTCTAATGTAATTACTGCCTAGCATCAGTGACCTGTTTGTAAAACTTTCTACGTGCAATTGTGTTTGCATTGAAATACACCTTTTGGGGTACTCATTTTATAAATAAAACAAACAGATATTGGTACTGCTATTAAGTTTACACGACGCGCCTCGAGTTGTGCGTTGGGCAATTTTTCTCCCATTTTTTTTTGTAATTTTACCGAAAAAACTAGCAGTTCAGCAAGTATTACTGAACTAAAACCTGTGTACTGATACATTTCACCTCATTTTTAAGAAATTTAATGGTTCTGATAAATTCCTATCTTACCAGAGAGGGAGCATGCACACTGTTCACACAAGTTTCTGTAGTTATGCATTGGGCGATATTTCTCTCATTTTTTATTAATTTTACAGCAAACACTGGCAGTAAAGCAAGTATTACTGAACACAGACCTGTGTATTGATATATTTAATCTAATTGTTAAGAATTTTAACATTTCTGATAAATTCCCATCTTACCGCAGATTGGGCACACATACACTGCTCACTAGCGAGTTCTTCAATGTGTTGGTTTGTAGAAGAAATGCTTAAACATCTTTAAACAACATTTTAAAGATAAACTCCTGAACTATGTGTGAACATTTGTTCCTGTGCATTTATTTCTAATTTTGTTGTCTATACTTGATTGAATGTTTCTTTAGAAATAAATATTAAAAATTATAATTCAATGCATCTCTTCATGTCTGCAAACACATAAGATGCATTTTACACGGCCTTAATACACTGCTGGACAATTGCTAAGGACGGATCATAAACGGCTATATAGCGCATAAAAAATTAAGTGTGGTTGGATGCCAAGTGAAATAAAATAATGTCAGAATGCCAGGATATTACAAGAAAGACAATTTATTGTGCTCTGAAATCCAGAAGGCTTTGGAACGTGTTCAAGAGACAAACAGGCCATTTTGTGCAGAATACGTAAACGTGAAAAAAATGCAATTACCGTCCGCAGGCGTTCCGGCGTAAGATGTCAATACGGGATATGGCCACCATGGAGGGCGATGCAAGATTCCACACGTCGTGTCATGCTTTGCACAACATTATCAAGTAGCTGTTGGGGTAATTTATCCCATTCCTCTATCAGTGCACGGATGAGGGTGTCATTGTTTATTGGAGGGCATTGGCGACCAGCAAGACTCCTTCCCAAAGCATCCCACACATTTTCAATGGGATTCAGGTCTGGAGAACGTGCTGGCCATACGAGGAGTTGAATATTCTGGCTCTCAGGGCACTCCGGGACAGCGACTGTTCGATGACATGTTGCGTTGTCGTCCATGAAAATGAATCTATCACCGACGGCACCACGGAACATGCGAACATGAGGTAGCAGAACATCATTAATGTATCGTTGGCCAGTCATAGTCCTAGTTAGAAGAACATAGAGGGACGTACGGCCATTGATCACGATGCCAGCCCATACCATGACACTACATGTCGGATATCGGTCCCTTTCCTGTATGTTTGCTGGACAATATGCAGTACCACTATCACGCCAGATCAGTTGTCGTCGACAATCAGACGATAGACTGTATCTACTCTCATCTGAGAAGAGGACAGCAGACCAGTCTTTATCAGTCCAATTGCGATGTTGATGGCACCATTGCAAACGGGCGGTACGGTGACGTCTGGACAATGGGATGCACACAACAGGACGGCGGGCGTATAGTCCTCCTTCATGCAAACGTCTGGCGACAGTTTTTAGGGAGATCCGCTTGCCAGTAGCAGCCATAAACTGATTTTCTACCTCACTAGCTGTGCTGCGCCGGTGTCTTTTTGTTGATAGCACTATGTACCGATCTTCTGCAATTTTTGTACTGCGAACACGACCTCGCCGGTGACGTTTGCTACACTCTCCATTTGTTTGAAATGATTTCCAAAGCCTTGAAACAACACTGTGGCTGAAGTCGAACTCCGTGGCAACATCTGTTATTTTTCGCCCTTCTTCAATCTTGCCAATAATACGGCCACGCGTAAAATCATCTAGGTGATGTCGGGAAGACATACTGAAAATTGCAAGTTTGTCAATTGATTCTTTCCCTTTCAACTTTGCGTTTGAACAACAACGGTCAATACGCGTCAAATCCTTTATATCTCTTATCAGCGCTATGACGTCACAAACAAGTTTGGCAATCCAAAATTTGCATACGCACAACATGTCTTACTGTATCCCGCACTTATGCTGATTTCCACATTTTCCCGCCTTCCATTTTATGGTTGCTATCGTTGCTATTGTCATCCGTCCTTAGCAATTGTCCGGCAGTGTATATGAAGGACAGGTATCTTACATATGTATATGACGTACATATATTTCTTATATGACAAAGGTATTTTACGAGCACTTGTGTCCAGAATTAGGGGCCTCAAAAAAGCTTAGTCCTGCATTGTTTTACTTATTTGTAGGTAATCAGTAATCACCAATGCTTAACAAATAATTTGAACGAAATACATTAAATAAAAATCAATTGTTTAAATTCTCATGTCTGCCAGATGTTAACAAAAACACTTAATACTAATATTCTCATCATAATGCACTGTAACTTTCACAAAGCAAAAAGATACTTACCAAAAATAAATGCTGTGGGGCACGTGCTTCTTCGGATAACTTTCACGTGTTGCCTGTAGAGTAGAGGTGCTGTCCAAAATGGCGGTGTCAGTCGACTGAGTGAACGTGAAAAAACAGTTGTACAACCGCTTTCAGAAGAATGTTGCCAGATTGTTAAGGTTAAAATACCGTAAACGTTAAAACAGTTTAAACACCGTGAACATGTAGTTTATCTACCGAAAATTTACGGTTGATTGCCAGCTGGCGTGTTTACGATCTGTAAACCGTCTTAATCCGGGTGAAACACTGTAAATTCACCGCAATTTTTTACAGTGTAGGAAAATTCTCTTTTCATCTGAAAGACAGTACACTTATGGTTAGCATGTTCGCGTTAGGTACCATGATGCGTTCTAACGGAAATATTGAGCCATCGTTGTAGTCGAGAGGTCTACAACAGTTGCTGGGAATCATTCCTTCGTGATGGGCCAGAGTTCGGTTCTCCGAGGAGGCATGAGTGATACGCTTACACAGATCCTTATCTTCTGCGTCAATTCCCTGCTCTTAAATTAGGGATATATAATGCATTAGCAATTATGTAATTAGGGATATATAGCGCAAGTGGTCTACACTATATATAAGAGTAGTCTACGGAATCTCTGCAGTTTAACATTTCGGAAGGAAATGATTCCGTTTTCTTCCCCAATTAGTGAACTGGAACATATATGCAACATATTATGTATGCAATTTATATTTAGCCATGCACTGCTTATATTATCGGAAAGAGTACATGACAAAATTAAATTAAGGGCTCAACCCTCCTCTTTGCAATTGAAGCGGTTTCCTTTAGAGCTCTAAAAGGTTTCCGCTGTGAGCCGCCTCGGTGGCGCAGTGGTCTAAGCGATGGCCTCTGATCATTCGTCCGAAAGGGGTCCGGGTTCGAATCCCGGTTAGGCATGGATGTTGTGTTTGTCTTACGGCACTGGCTCTTTCCCTTCCCTGGAACCAGTGACCCTAAATTAGGGACGGGCGACTGCTTATAGCCCATTGAGTTGCTCACGGTGGTCGTTAAACCTTCAATCAAAAAAAAAAAAATTTCCGCTGCGAACAAGCTCATGCGTGCGCTTTGCATTGAACCTAGTGCGAAGTTGTTTTCGTTTTTTATAGAGTTTCAGGTGACGTTGGGGTTCCGTGTCCATACTCAGAACCCCGAACGCACTTTGTTGTATGGATTAAAAAGCAGTAGCAGGAATGCAAGGTAAAATCTTCGAAATATTTTCTTGGTTACAGGAAGTTCATGTATAAAGACTTATTATATATATGTACCGTATCGTCAGCTGCATTATAATGTTGGGTATAATAATCGACAGATCTGACAAATCGAGATATTCATTCGAAATAATCATTCGAACGATTTCTAATTTTAGAATTTACAGGTAGATGGCGAGATACGCTCAGAGCTGCCTTCTGCGTTTGACGAATCGAGATATTTATTCGAAATAACCATTCGACTTATTGTAATTGTTGCTGTACACTCACAGCTTTCAGTCACTGGACGGATTGACCCTAAAACATTTTCGAATAGCATAACCGAGCTCAAGAAGTACACACCTGTACTTATACTGATTTCCATAAGACACTTTTACTTGCTCTCTGGGAGAAACAATTTTACGACTATGATAAAACTTACTATTATGAAATGACACTAGCATCTTGTGACATAGGCGTAGCCAAGGGGGTGGTACTCGGGTCCGGACCACCACCCCCATTGAGGAGATTTAGTATGAATTTAAAGAGTGATATTGTGAGTATATATGGGACGTAACCAATGAACCAAACCCATGGACCAAGGAGATTTCTGGCTACGCCACTGTCTTGTGATAAATCTGACCATGGTAAAATATCACACGATTGATTATTCTAAAGTGGTGAGTCACATGACCAACTAAAAAAAATCGCGCTGCGATTTTTTATAATTACTTTAGACACGTTGTATTTAGATCCTAGAATTCAGTTCAAAACAGCAGAAATAGAAATAAAGCAGCAATAAATATGCAAAATCTATGAAAAAATATGTATGCACAGTTTTTCTAGAGCTATTTTAAAATTATTCTATGTATGATAAAAACATGAAGAAAATCTGCGATAAGATGTACTGTACTTACCTCGAAGTTCCCGTAAGCATATCCGGCACGTGTTCTATGAACAACAGTTGAAAAACAGCTGCACCTATTTTAGCTGATATCTTACTACGTCTCTGGGATTGGAGCTTCGCTGGAGGCATTTTTCGGTGGAGCTTGCCTATAATCGGATTAGCAAACTGTCCCTTTGGAAGTTAGGAAATCGTAGATTTACAGCAACATTCAACGTTTATAGGCTTCCAACCAGTTTGGGAATAGAAGACGTAGGGACAGCTTTGCGCCAACGTTTAAATTTCTCTGATGAAGTTAATCCCTATGACGTTGACTGATCATGAATATTTTATTCCAGGTGTAGATTAAAATGCTGATCGATATAGTGACTATTCACCGATATATAACGCTTTTGTCAGTTTCATCCAAAAGGAACATACATGTTGAGTACGGTCCGAATGTGTAATGCAGTTTTTCCTTCAAATATTAGTATATTGAGTTTTGCATAGCGGCCATTGTTATATATATTCCGTTGTTTTAATCAGAACAAACATTTCTGATAAGGGAACGTCCAAGAAAATATAATTTCTTCAAACGAAAGCAAATGCGACACCATTTCGGAACACATTTAGAACATATTCCTATTGTGTTCTCAATGTGTTCCAAATGCGTTCTGAATGGCCTCCGAATGTGTTCCATGCTCAAACACAAAGCGTTCAGAATGTGTTCTGGAAAATAATGTGTTCTAAAAATTAACCCAAGAACACAATTTACGAGAGGGAAACACATTTGGAACGCTTTCGGAACGCATTCGGAACACATTTGTAGTCAGCGGAACGGAATAGAAAACATTTGGCCTGTCTAGCTGCTGACCGCAATACACAGGCGGTCACTCTGGATATTAATTGATGATCACAATAATCTTCATTGCGTAATAATTATCTTTTATTTGCATAATAATTTCTGACGTGCATCTGGCAGCTGCTGGAGGATGCGTGGGGAAGGATTCACAGAACGGACAACACGTTTGAGTTGGTCCCACAGGTACTCAATTGGGTTTAAGTCTGGGTAATTTGGTGGCGACGGACGTACTTTGAAATCTTTATCGTGCTCTTCCAACCACTCTCCCACCTTTCTTGCTCTGTGATACGTCGCATTGTCGTTCTGGAAAATCACTTTCGACCCAGAGAAGAAAATCTGCATGTATGAGTGTACGTGCTCAGCAAGGATGGATCCTTAACGAATTCGGTCCATAGTGCCTTCCAGCCTTCCACAGGTATACGAGGACGCAGATAATGCAACGAAAACATTCCCCAGACCATAATTCGTCTCCATCATCTTGTGTTTTTCCAGCCATGGTTGAAGACACTTTTTCTCCGATGTTTCTCGTCTTATACGCCAATTTCCATCCGTTCGATGAAGCAGAAACCGTGACTGATCGGAGAAGTCAAGCCTTTTCCAATCAGCGGAGATTCAATTCAAATACTGCCGTGCAAATGTAAGCATTTTCTGCAGATGTACTTTCCATAGCATAGGGACAGTGTCCATACATCTGCATTGGATCCCTATACGCAGAAGGGTTCGCTGAACTGTAATTTTAGACACACTCACGCACATTCACAGCCGACGATCACATCTCACATCAATGGCACGTGGTGCTCCTACGTTTCCACGTCCCTCATTCGCAATGGCGATATTTCTTCAATCACGATACACTTTAACCAAAGCAGCACGCGAAAATTTCACAAACTACGCTGCTTCAGAAATACCGCAACCCTCGGCCCGAGAGCAGATAAACATCCCTTATTGAAAATCTGATCAATCGCTCCTTTTATTAATGACAGCAATGACTGATATGTCTTTAGAGTGCCTATACCACATTATATATACGCTCTAAGCCGGTTTCGAAGTATTCTTTCATTGGATACGCGCTGTTGACTTCAAAAGTAGGAGGTGAACACAATAGTTTGGCTCGACTGTGCATTTTCAGCATTAGACAGGTTTCCACAATACAAAAATATTGGAATGATACGGAAGGCAGACAGAAAGTTTCATAATGTAATGAAATAAAGTTTGGTGTTGTTACTAAGGAAAACGAATTGATCTTTTGATGTTCTTTAGAGGGAACCAAATTGTTTCTTTTTTTTTTTTTGGATGCTCACGAAAAAATTATTATATAATTATATAAATCGTAGAACATGTCTATTGTACAGAGGCTAATTTAAAGAATGTACAATAGGTCATTTCTTCTTTCTTTCAAGGAGGTATCCATATGATAACATGAATCAACAATAAAAATGCAGTGTATTTCGACATATGCCAAACTGACAATACCTTTCCCATATTAGTTGTCTGAGTGGTTTTTGTGTTGTTGTATTCTTCCGCTACCTATATGCATTTCCCTAGATGAACTTTTATTGCGAAATTTCAATGTAAGTGAGCATTTGTAAATGAAATGCACACAACTGATACTGATAGAATAATCTGTTGCTTTTCAAGGAGCAGATGTCTTCTTTTTGACTTACAGAAACTAATTACTGCAGGTGACATACCTATACTGCGATGTTTACTATTGTTGTAAATATGAACAAGACTCTCCAATATATTAACATATCTATATGAAGACCGGTGAGTAAATATTCGAAACATTTTTTGTTTCAAAGTTCTGTTGAATCGCTCAATTACACTTGCCTTAGTATTACTATGAGTAGCATAGTGTTTAATATTAGACTTTTGAAAAAAAAGTATCACTCTTTTATTAAAAAACTCACTTCCCATGTCAGTTTGCAATTTTTGTGGCTTTCGTTTCTTGAATGCCTTTCTAAAGCCAGATAAAACGGAATCAGGTTTCTTATTTTTCAAAGGAACGACAAAAGCGTATTTTGAAAATACATCGATAATTGTTAGAAGATATTTCACACCTTTGTTCTGCTTTGATAAAGCTTTTAGACCTACTAAATCAGCTTGCCATAATTCATCTTGACCCAGTGATATGGTTTTCCTGCGTGAATACTGAATTCTTACAGGTTTATGCAAGTTATATGTGTCTTGTGACATTAGCCATTCTTTCACTTTGTTATACGGAAGCTTACTCTTTTGTGCCAATTTATTAATACCACCAAAACTTGCAGGATGTTTAAAATCATAGTAAAGGGATTTCAATAACTTAGCCATTGTGCGTCTGGGGAATGACTTCTTGATTAACTTAATAATGTACTTCGTGTCATACGTTTGCTTCCTGAAGGTCTGTTTGTTTCCAATGATAATGAAGTTTCAGAAGTACTTCTACGTCCATTTGGAGAAACCGGGTCGTAAAACACAGATGAACTATTAAATCTCGAAGTTGGAGAAGCTTTTATCGTATCCCTCAGTCGTATGTTACCAATCCATTGCAGAGGAAGATTAATTGATTTTATGACTTCAAAAAAGGGTTGAAATCCTACTGGTGCAGTATCATGTTTACGGTTTCTCATACGATATGAAAATAAGTCTACGATATTACTACCAGCAACAGAATCACCATCAATAGCAAGTTCTCTTTTATTGCTCCATTTAAAATTTGTCTTTTGTAGCATGGATAAAATATGTGGAATAAACTTCTGATATAAGCGAGGTACAGTTACTACGATTGATTCTGCAATGGGGTCTTAAGTCATCATCATTCTTTAAAGTCTCAGCATCTGAATACGTTAAGTTATGTTCTTCGGATGGAGGTACGATGCTTACAGACACAGGTGTTCTTATAGAATGAACAGTCTTTTGATATCTAGTGATGAGCGGACTCAGCAGTTTAACTTTTACATCATCAGGAATCGAACTTAGATCTAAGAGCGATCCAATATCATCTTCTAAAAGTACTGAAGGTTTTTGGAACTGATAAGCTGCAAGCAACTCAGAAGGAACTAAAGCCATTTTATGAGCCATAGTTTTTATATATGGTTTCCTATTGCTTTTCCTATCAAACCTCCAAGAACTGATAACACAGTAGGTATTATTAACGGCTGAAATCCACCAGTTTGGCTGGCTAAAATTTGTCTTTCCTTGTCTAGAGGAATCTTTTTATTTACCAACTGTCGAATGCCATGTTTATACTTCTTTATTTTATGCAAATTGATGGGCAAGTTTCCTAATAAGATGTTACTACAGATTTCACAAATAGAATGAACCTGATCCTTTGAAGCTGTTTTTAATATAGCTTTCCTCTGCAAAGGCAATGACGTACTTAACAGGGCTAGTAAGTGGTAATTTTTTTAAATATTTTTCATTGTTTTGGTAGATAAACCCAGTAAACACCGTTTTCATCAGGAAAACAAGACTCTCTCAGTCTTAAACTGACATCCGTTTCAGTTAGAAAATCGAGAAGTAAATAACCAAATTTTTGAGTCGTTGCTTTTTTATAGGCATCCATCAAGTATTCTGACTGATGAATAAGAGCTTGACGAGCTAAGCATTGTAACTGGCTTAGGTCTCCGTTATTTTTGAAAAACAAAACATAATGCGTGTTTAGACTTATGTCCCGCATTACTTTATTTCGTAGAAACAAGTTCTGCATTATTAATTTCACACTTACATTAACATGATGCGAACCCACGGTAAGTAGAAACGCTAGTTTCTCTGTGAGAGAACTCATTAAGTTATCGATAACAACGAGCTCTATATCATCAAACGTATCAGGCATTCCGCGTACTAATTCAATGTCTTTCTCTTCTAAGAACAATGTTTGGTATACTGAATAACACCATTTGATTTTTTTAAGCGGGCAATCATAGATGTTTTGATGAATCATTTTTCTGACGGTGGTTGTCTTCCCTGATTGCGAGGGACCAACAACAATGCAAGTACTAGGATGCTTAAACTTCATTTTGACAAATACGGTTAAACTCCTTTTAAAGTAACGGTACACCAACTACATAAGCTTTCAAATTAAGATTCTCATCGCGAAAAAAGTATCGGATGTCATAGACATTCATTCCATCTTTCTCACATTGATGAAAATAATAACTGCGTCCAAGATGTAGAGATTTAGAGCATGGAGAGTTTTTTAAATCAACTTCTAGTGGTGCCCTCGTTTCAGTATTAATAACTCAATTAACCAAAAGGACTATATCCAAAGTAACAGCAAACGCAGTGAAAAATATAAAGAATAATTTGTCATGATCCATTAAAAAAATTGGTTAGCTCTCTATATCAGCCTAGCCGAAAAAATTTCAAGATTTTACGGTTAAACTACAAGAATGAAACTTTAGGGGTTCGTTGATACTTATATACTCCATGTGCAACTGATCAAATTTTCATTACCGTCGAAATGCTGACGTGTCTGCTTAGCCAAGATGTGATCAAGCCTATACTACTAAGAGAAACTCGTGAATCAGAAAAATACCAAGAGTGGAAGACATCATGATCAGAGTAAAATCCCTGAAATGGCAATGGGCTGGACATACTGCCAGAAGGACAGACCATCGATGGACATCGGAAATATTAGATTGGATTCCAAGGGACAGGAAAAGACCCAGAAGAAGACCACATGGGAGATGGGTGGGTGAAATTCGAAAGTATGCGGGAGTGACATGCAAGAGACTGGCACAAGACAGACCGTTGTGGAGGAAACTTGGGGAGACCCTTCGTCCAGCAGTGGATTGATCATGGTATACAATGATGATGATGATGATATAATATATTTACCAAGTAATATACCATAGGTATTTCAAATGATTTTGCGAATTGATTTAATATGCAGTTTGAAGGAATATCATATTTGCTTTAACGTTTAATTTTTAAAGTGCGGCGCGCAAACAGTTATCTTATTTATGATACTAATCATTGCTTTATGATTGAGATTCCAATGTAAAACAAACAGTTATGTATATTTAAGAAGACTGGATTTCTTTCTAAAAAAGTGTGAGGTGCGTGCAAAAATTAATTTCTAATTCTAATCTGACAGAAGAACAGTATCTGGTTGTAAATACAACCGTATTTGGTCTTAAGGATAAAATGGATATTTGGGATACATTGGCAACACTACATGAAACACATGACGTGAAGGTTCACGATGCAACATAAACTTGATGGAGCCAAACAGCAGAATGTTCAAGGATTTATCTTTCTGGTGGCGGCTGACTTATGAAAAAATAGTACCGCTTACCGCTTACTTCAGAATGCGTGCGAATATTATATTAAAAATTATATCAGCTCTTGACAAGCAAACGAACTCATGATTCTTATGTCATTAGAATATGTTTACAGAATTTTTCTGGTAGATGTTGGCCGTCAGTTCCTTTATTAGATCATAACGGTTGCCCTCACAAGTCTCAGCTTTTCGATGATTTCCTCGAGTGAGGGCTTTAGGTATATGGATCGGCCGCTCAAGTCTCTTGACCTATATACAAGAAATAATGGCTGTAATTCCTTGAAAAACACGTAGCACCACGTTAGCCTTATCTCCCAGAACCGTTTCTGCGTTACTTCATCAAAATTTAACATTAAATATTGAACACGGACTTCATAATCAAACGAATTCTTTGTCTGCAGGTTTCCTCAACAATCTAGTGGTGAGCATGTGTCATCGTTGAAAGAGCTGTCTATCATTGCCAGGTAATAAATTCGAACTGAGAAAACTTTAGTTTTATATTTGAAAAAAAAATGTATATAAACATTTCATTACAATTCTTTGTAAGTAGAAATTTTCGGCTTGTATAAAATGCATCTAGCCTTTTAATAGGCATAGAATTTTAAAAGTGCACATCATTATTGTATCTTGTGAAGGTTGTGCACAATTTGCATATTGTAAGTGCTTAATGTCTGACATATATTGCATATCAGGCAGTCGCTTCTGAAATTTTCAGTTTCGCGGCTATAGCCAATCTAAATCATCCGACGAGAAAACTACATCCCGATAGATGAAACATCTGTCTACATGAAGATATCTGCTGAATTGTTTAATAAAAAGTTTATCGTTTTACTTCATGATATCTGTCTCAATGGATTAAAGGACTTGCTTTTCTCTAAAACGAAATAACTTTTGTACATCAATAAAACTTCTACGTTAAGAAATATGATTGTATTTTCTATGTGCGACTTTTTATACGATAAATATGCCAATCTTCGCAAATCCTATTAATTCTTATCATTCGGTGTTATTCTGTGAAGCTCACGTGAAGCATATATTTTTTTCTTTATATGTATTCTAAAATTAAAAAACACAAAACGTTGCAAGACAAATAAGTCACTTCAAATCATTTGCATTTTAAAAATTATATGCAAACATTTTTTTAAAATGAAATACTAGAAATTCATAATGAAGAAGTATCCACTACATTTAAAATTTTTCTTGCGAAGTTAGGAAATTCTTACACGACTGTAGAGAATTTCAATAGGAATACCTATTGTATTGAGAAAAAAACGAGACAGTACGAGTGAATGAACGACCTTCAAAAAATATAAGATTCGAATTAAATTATTCACCGAGCAACTTGACTACGCACAATGTGGCCTTTATACTAATGTATTCCACGAAATCGTGTTACAATGTCTGTCAAACTATCCTGTTCCAGACGTTTATATTATAGTGTAATTCTGACAGAGGTGGGTAGTGAAGTGTAATACACTGATATCTTCCCGCATTGTCTACAAGCAGGAGTCAAGATCATATTCAACATTGTTGGCTACGAATCCTCAGCTTTCCAATCCTAAATGTACGTCTCCATAGTATACATTTTGGTTTCTTTTGAAAAATTCTTAAACACTCGAATCCAAAGAAAGGTGAATCAAAAACCCGAACATAAAGAATAAAATCGAAAAAAGAACATACGTGAAAAAGGGAGAAAACTTGAAAAATGCAAAAAAAAGACAAAAAAATACTGCCGGCAGTATTCCAGAAACGAGCCGATTAGACCATGCGAAGTTGATGTCAAAAACCAGTCTTTCTGGTTTGTCCAAATGCGGTCCGGTCAAATCATTCGCTGCTTTCATCAGTAGCAGCTGCAGCTTTCGTTGACACTGTCATTCGCCTTCAACCATCTCAAATCCTGACAATTTACTATCCAACTCATCATCATAATTGTCGCTGCAGAGGCTTGTTGTGGCGCCATCTCAGGGTTGTGCCTTTTATTTCTTACTGATTTGCTTTATAATTCTTTTTTTCTCCTTTTGCTTTATCTTTCTCTTTTAATCCAGTATTTCTAGGTGTATGACAAATCATTGGAGAGGTGCGGTTGCAGCAATTATGAGCTTACTTTTCCCTATTAGTACTGATTCAGATATTTGATCTCAATAAGAGCTATGAGTTTATTATCTTGAAAAACGAGCGGTTTTCACAAGTCCCACAGTGTTTACAAATGCATTTTAATTGCCACTGTCTTTGTCTCCAAAACATCCTGAAGTGGTGTTCTTGAGTGTTTCTCCAAGAGATGTGGGCTATCGTTTTTATTTCAAACATTTCGCTATTTATCATTATGCTGCAATCAAATTATCTGCAGAATCACGTTTTTCTAATCCAGTCTGCACTCTGGCGCACGTAAGTTTCTCCCTTTTAATTTTTATTTGGTGTTTACTGGCTAATCTATAGGGGTTTTTCGAAATTTTTTTATAACTGAATGTGAGTAAATAGTTAATTATGTCACTCCAGGAGATCTAAAACACACCGCCTTCTTAACCAGCCTTTTCTCTTATCTTTCCTACGTCAGTACTTCATAACTGTCGGTGTTGGGTGTTTTATGTGACACGTTTTTTCTGCATGAAAATACTGACCCATTTCTCGTTGTTTTGCTTTTAAATAAATTAGTTTATTTAGCTGCAATTTGGAGAACAATTTGCCTCTGGGTGGTGTTTACCTTTTCGATTAGCTGAGGGAAGTGGCTAAGTTACTCTCCCTTCAAAATCTTATGTTGCCATATTATTTTTGCTATGTTATTGTAATTGAAATTGTGATATAGTAGCGCACAGACACATCAGTCCCAAGCCTGAGTTTTTAGTCTGTCTCCGTACGAGATCGGCAGAGTACAGTGTCTGGCACTTCTGCCTATTGTCCTGGTTATTTAAATTTATAATTGTTTTATTGCTTGTTTCGCAACGAGATGTGAGCTACTATTGTAAGAGTTTTTGCCGCGTAATAAAGTTATCTCGATTTTTTAATAGCTTCTGAAATAGTCGTTCCACACTGTTTATAAAATTTAAAATGAGATTGTATTTCTTTTATATAAATTTAATTTTTCAGGGACTTTCAATCAACTTTAAAGCATAATTATATTTTGATATCGTTTTTCTCCTTTAAACTTTCTACAAAACTCATACATTTTTAGTGACAAAAGTACTTCCTTCTCATGGAAAGTTACGTTATGGTGCTTAATGTTTCCGCTGCTTATTTAATTTCGCAAATACGCTCATCGTAATTCCAATATTGTTTCAAAAGTACTTACGAGAATTTAAGAAAGAAGGTTACCAAACCGTTCTGTTATCAAAGACTGTCCTCCAGACAGCAGTTTGTAGAAGGAAATAAAATTGACCGGAATATTTAAAAAAATTCATTACTCATTTCATAGAGTGATATATTAGATGGTTTTAGTATTCTTGAACTTTCGCGCGGTAAGAATATTCGCTTTATATAAATGTCGTCTGTCAGAAGATACCGTAGGGTAAGACTGCGAGTTGCCTAGTTGTCGGAGCAACTATTTTGAGCCCGGGTAGTCTTGTGATCGACTACGTAAGTCAAGTTCCTCAAGCACTGAATGCCTTGATCCGGATCGTCAGGCTAAGTCGTCTGACCGGTTATACGCGATACACCATCCCCTTGGTTCTTTGTAAGCCAACAGCGCTTTGATCCCATTCCCACCTCTGGCGCATTTCCCGAAACCACGTTATTTGCTACACGCTAATCTGTATTTGTAACAGCTCTTCTGGTATCCGTAATAGCGCCTCAAGGTCCAATCTAATGTACATTCGTTTCCACCGGCAGCAACAAATTCACCGTGTGATACGGATAATTGCGTGCAATCTATCTCTTTGGGCCCCAAATCATTGTTAAGCGGGTAAAAGGAGATATTTAAAAGAAGAACGGATGGAGAGCAAAGAAGCGATAAGTAGGGAAAGGAGATGCGGAAAAGAAGAATCCGTATAGTGTAAAAACATTTAACTATTTCTAAAGATTTCCATGTGTAATCGATTAAAACGTATAAAAGTGTAATATTTTGTAAAGTAATTTAGGTATTAAAATTATCAGACGAGAAAGAAATTCTAAACAGATTCAATATGATTTATTGATATTTGTTTCACCCTTGAAAAATATGTAATTTAAGTAAAAATTGGGATGAAACAACAGTTTCTTCAAGTTTGTTAAATGTAATTTGCGAATTTGATTTCGCAATGCATCATACACTCATCGGACAAAAACTGAGAATAATTTTCGGGAATTTCCTGTTGCAATATCTCATTTTAGTTTGAACCTCTCGTACGCAACCTCAGTGGCGCAGATCATTCGTTTAAAAGGGATCCGGGTTCGAATCCCGGTGAGACATGGATGTTGTGCGTGTCTTACGGCTCTGGCTCTTTCTGCAGCCAGTGACACTAAATTAGAGACGGACGACTGCTTACAGCCCATTGCGTTGCTCACGATGGTCGTTAAATCTACAATAAAAGAAATCATCTCGTACATTTACTAATGCATCGAGCCAGGCTTAGTGTATTCGTTATCTGTAAGGCGGGCTCTATTCGTTATATCTTTGGGTATCATTACATCAGCACGGATTAATTAGATATCGAATTAGAAAATTTCTATGAGATGCATGTCGAATATGTGATCTGGAGGTGTGATGATAAATCGGTGATAGCAGTATTAATACCAAGAAGTAGTAATTTAACGGCGTTCCAGAACTAACTGCTTTTTCTGTTAGAACAACAAACACATGAGTATCTTTTCTAGATAGCTCAAGGGATACACATTTATGATAGGAAAAGGTTTGCATTGAAGCACAACAAGTTTAATACATGTTCATTCTCTGCCCTGGAAATATTTAAAGATAAAGTTTGGGTTTGCCTTTAAGATACAACCTGTGTATTCTGATATTTTACTGCAGTGTATGGTGTGCTATCTATAACCCCATCCCATCCCCTTAACCATGAATAATATTTGCTTCATGTACATTCAACGTATGCGCAATTGTTAGCAGTGCACAGTGACCAAGGGTTGTTTCCCTTTCGCTGCAGCTGTGACGCCTAAAAGCAATGGATTGCTTACATTTTCTTAAGTTACATACCTACGTGTCAACCCGCACACACCTAACCCCATACTATAAGTTTAATGCCAGACATGGAAAGTTTAAGGATATACACGTTTTTTGTACAATGGTTCCGCTGACAAGAGGAAGTAGATAACTGTAAGATACATGTTTTGTTATTATTCGAATTGAGTCAATCCGGTTTTTTTTCCAGAAGAAGCTCTTCCTGTAAACCAAAGAAAATACATCAAGTAATTTATTTTCCTATTGTTTGTATTGAGTACTACATTGACTTAAGGAAACAGCTGAAAAACGTTAGGTGCAACTTGACTGCTATTATAGAAGAAATAATTACGTGGTTTAAATATTACCTGTTGTGGCAATTCGCAGTGCAAAAATTATTCCTATTAAGGAAATCGGTGTGTATTCGTAAAGCCCTTGCGTAGTTGGAAAAGTATTTTCGTAAATCTGTCATCTCCGAAATATTTTGGAAGTGCACTTCAGATACATGTATCAAATAATCTTTACCCGGAATTTCTGCAGTGCTATATAAGTGTCACAAGTATATGTCATTTGTTATACGAAAATACATTTCGCTTGACTGTGGTTTTCTTTCTTCCGTTGATTAAACAATCACAATACGTACTGGACTTACCAATCACAATACGTACTGGACTTACCAATCACAATACGTACTGGACTTACCAATCACAATACGTACTGGACTTACCAGATTTAAAATAATTATTTTTTGGTGAAATCACAAAAGAAAATTACAATAACAATATTTACCCTTTGAAGAGTGAGTTCTGCCACATATTGAGAAAAACTTATAGTACCGGTGAGTTCATACTTCTCAGAGGGTTAAACAAATCATCAATACAACGAAAACAAAATGAAAGCATAAGATTATGAGATCTCTTGTTGCCCAGCTACCTCCGTGGACGATTAAGAAAAATGATAAGAAATCGTCAGTGACACACGACGGGAGACCTATTACTTTGCATTTTAGTTTTTGATATGTGGACAGTTCAGTTTTTGATTTCTGGACAGCTTAATAAAGTTCGTATGAATTATTATGAACACATTTCTTCTAGATCAATAATAATTGACTCAAGTTTAATGGTGTGATTTAGGAGATCAGCAATTTTAGCTTTACTTTTGACAAAGTTGGGCAAGATAACACAACAGTTAGATATGTATGATTACGATAAGAAAAATAGCATATCATAAAATGAAATTTCATTTAAATGATAATACGTTGCACGAATTTATTCATAATTGCTACACAGTTTTCAGTAAATTTGGACGGACGCTATTTGATAAATTGAAACCAAATTTTTTAGGATAGGATTTAAAGCACGCAACCGCATCGAGATTCTTCTGAGTTATGCGCTGTGATTTTTTGCGATTCAAAATTATAAGCGAAATTGTAAGTCTTCACGCTTTTGCACGAATCATTAAAATATTGCTTTGATTTTGTTATTAGTGCTTCAAAGAATTGGTCCCAAATTAGACTGTCTGGTGTGGATAGTAATTAGTGCTTCAAATAATTTGATCCAAACTACGGTTTCCCATTATGTAATAACATTATACTATTGGGGATGGCTACCCTCATATTACTATCTGGCCTAAGAAAAATATCTTAATATTTATTAATAGTACATAATGGGAATTTTTGATAGTTGCAATTTTGTGGTTCTCTAGTGACCACCTGCTACTATATTTGTAGAAGTTGCGCTTGAACTAAGATCCTCTTCTTATGTTTACTACACTAATTATATCTTGTTCACTATTTTAGAAAAGAAATTGTTATTCAAATTTGGAATGAAGAATGTAATAGGGATAATTTAGATTTTTTTTTATTGGAGGTTTAACGACCACCGTGAGCAACTCAGTGGACTATAATCAGTCGCTCGTCCCTACGTTAGGGACAGTGGTTCCAGGGAAGGAAAAGAGCCTGGACCGTAAGACAAACACAACATCCATGCCTCAGCGGGATCCGAACCCGGACCCATCTCGGCCGAATGATCAGAAGCAATCGGTTAGATCACTGCGCCACTTAAGCGGTTTAGAGTTTTCACCAACCTAACAGAATGAATTACGTGGAAACCAAAGTTAATGAATCTGTCAAGCATTTATTAGATGGGATTAAATCGTATGGTTATATACTATAAATTTGTGTGCTTGAAATTGACAAAAATCACTAATTTCTGTTCAAAATATATTTTACTCTAATTCAGATGTTTCTGCGGGAGTTGTGATGCGTAACTTCGAAATCAATGTTTTACAGAAGTGAAACAGGGGAGTTTCAAGCTTAAAATTTCAAATGATTTGAACTTCCAGCCATTTAGAAATCTATCAAATACAACATTTTCAATACAAATACATTACGAACGGTAAGAGTTAGCAGGCCACGGAATGCACTTTACGAGCCGGCCAATTACAGAAATTGCGCGCAGGCCAAAATACTGCTACCGAAACATTTTCTTTTATGTATATCTGACAAGAGTTTAGTATCGGACTTTAAGTACACTGGCATACAAAAATTAAGGACGAGACGGTTTTTTTAATGTAACGTCGTGCAGAAGTGCTTCACATCTCAAGTCATAACATAAGATCCCCAAGATGTAAGAATATGGGACAAGTGAGCAAAACCGTCCAAACAAGGAATCCGAAAGATACAAAGGCACTTTATTGAAATGGCAGCTTCGAGCACAACTGGAGAGAAGACAGAAACGTCCATGTGATAGGCGGCTACCAAGAAAAATCCAGTCTTTAGTAGGGGATATGATCACCCCTGACTGCGTTGCAGGATTTACAACGTCTGTCCATGCTGAGCAGGAGGTTGTATAGGAGCTGTTGAGATACCGCGGCCCATTCATCTTGTAGCGCCAATCGCAGCTGCGGAATAGTTGCTAGCTGCTGGTGACGCTCTACCAAGCGTCTCCCGAGAAAGTCTCGCCCGTGTTCGATTGGATTTAGGTCCGGGGACCTTGCGGCCCAATCCATGCGTTGAATATCTTCACTACCCAACAGCTCTGCGACAGCCACTATACGATGAGGTGTAGCGTTATCGTCCATGAATAAGAACTCAGGACACACAGCACTTCTAAACAGACGCACGTGAGGCAGGAGAACCTCGGTACAATAGCAAACACCACTGACTGAACCTCCTTGGAAGATGTGGAGGTCTGTACCGCTTCCAAGCATGATACCGCCCCAAACGAGAACCCCGCCACCTCCAAACCGGTACCTTTCGATGATGTTGGAGGTGTGATTGCGTGTTCCCTGCTCTCTCCAGATGTGTATACGTCCAGAATCGCTCGTCAGACAAAATCGGCTCTTATCCGTAATGACAATTCGTCCCCAGTGCTGATGTGTCCAGTTCTTGTGTTTCTGGCACCACGGAAACAATTGTCTTTGATGAGCAGGCGTTAATGGCACACACCGTACTGGTCGTCGTGAAAATAGATCACATTTGTGCAGTCTCCTAGCCAAGGTAAAACGCGATAACGGACATCCAGTTGTCTGTTGCATGTGTCTTGTGATTTCTCTCGCTGTCTGCCGTCTGTCTCTTCTCGCCTGTATGACATTATAACGGTCGTCCGCCGCCGTGGTTGCTCGTGGACGACCACTGCTAAACTCTCGAACAGCTGTTTCTGTCGTTTGAAATGCTCTCCAAGGTTGTGAAACGATGCTTTGAGCGATCCCGAACTCCTCGGCCACACTTGTCACACTTCGACCTTCTTCAAACACCCCAATGAGGGTACCTCGGGTAAAGTCATCCAGATATCGTCTACTGGATAGCCTGTTGGTCATATGACACGGTGGCAGCAACTCGACGTTGTTCAAACCGATGTACACCGTGCAATAGCTTTCTCCGGTTTGCTGAGCGTACACCGCCCGTGTGCTTTATACCCTTCCGACACTCCCCCACACACACACACACTTCGCCATGCTGCATATATGCGCATGCTCTAGCGTACCGTACCCTAGTCTATCTCCTGAGTGGTCTTTCGGCTCGTTCTGCCTGCTTGTTCCACTGTTATGCTAATTTCTCCTCTTCGTCCTTAATTTTTGCACACCAGTGTATGAACTATATGGATACTAAAATTAATTTGGTGGGAATAAACTGTAAAATCCCTTATGATTTAAACAAAAAGATTTACTATTTTTTATGGGAAATTTATTTTATATAAGATAATTTAAACACTTTTTTTGTGAGCTTGCGAAATGTCAGTTTTCCAGCTAAGTAGCTGTTGGGTTTCTAGTGTAATTTCAGCAATGTTTTGAACTTGTGCTTAAAAGAAACCTAAGAATATGTTCCATTACGCTGACTGTTAAAATTTCTACATAACTTATTTGCGCATGACATCGCATTGGAAAAGAACCAGAAACCGAATCGTGATCGACACATTGCATGTAAAAGGCCCTCGTTTTACAACGTGATTTTCAAAACCCAAAGACGCATTAATTTTGTTAATGCGTGTTATTAGTTTTGAAATTTAATTCTTTGTCTTGTCTTTTCAAAAATTCAACAACAGCTGTCGTTCTTCACATCTTCCTGTTTTACATCAGTGTAAGGTACAGACCTTGAGGTCTGCAGAAGTACGATATCTACAGAAGATTGGGTAGACCTGAATTGAAAAATTGCTTACTATAGGTTTGCTGAAGGTTATGAGTTGCTAAAAGAATTGGAACTATAATTCATACGAAAAGATAATGTAAAACGAAAAGACAAGGATTTGCTGTAAACATCTCTGATGACAGATATACACTGACGGAAAAAAATCCCAACACCACGAAAAAATAGTTGTAGAGGAATGAAATGGCGGCAATACATTTGTATAGGTAACATACTTAATCGATTAAGATTTTAAGATCACAGCTTAATGTAAGCGCGAGAAGAGCCATTTTAAATGTGAAATGCTGGTACATTAATAACCGGTGTATCCGTTAGAATGTTGAATGCAAGCACCCAAACGTTCATGCATTGTGTCGTACAGGTGCTGAATATCAGTTTGTGGGATGGAGTTCCATGCCTGTTGCACTTGGTCGGGCAATACAGGGACGGTTAATGCTGGTTGTGGGTGACGCTGGAGTTGTCGTCCAATGATGTCCCATACGTGCTCGATTGGAGAAAGATCTGGTGATCTAGCAGGCCACGGCAACATGTCGACACTCTGTAGAGCATGTTGGGTTACAACAGCGGTATGCGGGCGAGCGTTATCCAGTTGGAAAGCACCCCTGGAATGCTGTTCATGAATGGCAGCACAACATGTTGAATCACCAGACCGACGTACAACTGTCCCGTCAGAATGCGTGGGATAACCACGAGAGTGCTCCTGCTGTCATAGGAGTTTGTAACAGTTAGTTGTGTCACTGTGGTGGTAACTGCAGCTCGAACTGCTGCCGCTGACGCAGTACGATGCGCCACGGCCATACGCCGTACACGGCGGTCTTCCCTCTCAGTAGTGCCACGTGGCCGGCCGGAACCCGGTTTTCTTGAGACAGTACCTTCCCTTGACCACCGCTGCCAACAATCATGCACAGTGGCTACATTCCTGCCAAGTCGTTCTGCAATATTGCGGAAAGAAAATCCACCTTCTCGTAGCCCTATTACACGGCCTCGTTCAAACTCCGTGAGCTGTTGATAATGGCTTCTTCGTCTTCTTAAAGGCATTCTTGACTAACATTAACACACTACGTCGAATCTCAACGATAACTAACGCTCACGAACGCTACAGCGCGTATTTACAGCAAGCCTGCTTTGCATGTTCCGAGGGGCGCTACCAGCGCCACACGTACGCGCCGAGCGCGAAATTTGCATAGACGTCATTTTACAGATGTACTCTCACCGCCTACCAACTGTCATTTATCTAACACAACCCCTTCTTGGTGTTGGGATTTTTTTCCGTCAGTGTATTTGTGAATTGTTCTTGAGTAGGGGCTTGTACCACTGCAGAATCTTTTCATTTCACGTAAATTTCACGTACCATTGGATGTTCATGCCGCAATTTCCATTATCGTTTAAAAATCCTTATTTAATTTTTATAATGTGGAATAAAATGTATTTTAGATTAAACACTTTCTAAATAAATTTATGCCTACCCGAGAGAAGCAATGGCTCGTAAAGAGACCGCTGTGCAAGGACCAACTTTGTTATATTTCAGGCACTCTCATGCAAAATAATTTTCTAATTGGTAGCAAATGCAGAGATATGGTGTCTCTAAATTGCGGGCAGATAGCGGTTGTAATTATCGACAGTTTGAACATCTACTGTTCTGTCGCAAGACAGGAAAATCATAATTCTATTACAAGAGTCTCCTTTCATGCCAGCAAAATTGTGGGATCCGAAAGACGCGCTTCATTTTGATTCTAAATTTAATATAACGACAATATATATGTTTAAGGACATAATTCATAACGACACTGTTTTGGAATATTCCGACTGATAAAACATATGACAGGTTACACTATGATAAATAATTCTTGCCAGACGTCTGAAAAAAAAACGTTTCATTAAACTTAGACTATTCTGCCGCTAAAAGGTTAAACACCCGTTTGTAACGTAGTGTTGTACGCCGTGTTTTAAATTACGTGAATTCGATCACACGTTGGGGCTGCCTTACTGAAAGGAAGTGTCTCGGTTTGCTTGTAACATTACCCGATAATTATTGCTTTGTGCTTAAATAAAGTATTTATTTCCGTCGCATGTATTTTTTAGTCACATAATTTTGGTTCAAAGTTCCATCTTTAAAACCGAGCCTATACACGAGTATACACGAAATGTAATAATGTCTTATCGAAGCTTTGTAGTCGTTTGAAGCGACTACTAATATATTTAAAGCTGTCAGTTTTATCTGAAAAATATAAATATATATATAAACTTTTAAAATAATTTCCGTCAAGTGGAGCATATTGGTTTCAATTCCATTAGCCTTTCGGTAGGCATCCGACTTAAAGAAAGGTTAATTTCATAGTTTACAAGAATTTGTTTGAGTACTAGGCAGCTGATTTGTAACCTCAACTGCGTCTTTAAACTCGTAGATCTTGCATCGCTGGCTACCAACTGGCTTATCAGACCTATAAAACAACGTAAAAACCACTAAATGCATGTATCAATTTCGGAGGTTATGGCCTTTTCGATTTAATGAGAAGCATATCATTTACTTTCTGGTTTAGTGTGGCATTGTATTGCATAACTTAGTTTTTTTCTGCAGAATAATAATAATTGAGATCATAATTTTGGTTTGGCAAGATGGGGCTTTCTATCAGGAAAAATATTTTGCCTTGGTTTTCGAGTGTTCTAATGGTGGATGTGGGTCATTTTTTCAGATGGACCCAGTTTTGAGACCCAGATGGTGCACGGTGCTAAGCCTACTGCTCTGCTCTGTATTTGCATTCCTTCAGATATATAGCTGCTTTCTTTTTGGAACGTGTTACTACTGATAGTCCAAATGTATATATAATTATTAACTACATAACTTGTGATGTTAAGAGAAAATCAGAATACCAACGTTTACCACAGTTAAAGGTTTACTATACATCGACTATATTTTCGCAGAACGTTTAACTCGGCATCATCAGGGTGAATGGATTTGTCCCGATTGCATTCGTCTTGACGATGGCGAGCCAAACGTTCTCCGAAACTGCAATCGATGTAAAATAAACCTTTGATTGTTGTAAACATTGGTATTCTTGATCTATACTTACAGCCCAATCTACGCGAAGTATTTGACGCGAGTAAATATCCTCTAGGAACTGAATGAGAATTTTAGTTTTACATTATGCGTCGGCATTTTGAGGAAAGTTGGCAACACTGGCGGCGTTTAGTGGAACCGCTTAATGCTTTCTCTGTTTCCATCGATACCCAAAAATTTTGTACAAGATTTGACCCAAATGTAAGCCTTATTTGCAAATAGCTTCTCAGTATGTTGATATATTTTAAAAGTATATGTTATAAAATACGATGAGATCTGCTGGACATAACGGTGCTGTTCGAAATAGTATCCCTATTATTGATAAATCCTACATTTAGGCGTTCGTTCAACCCAAGATGTGTAAGTATTTTGTGAAAATTCCTAGGACCCTTTCACAACCTGTTAGACTTCACCTCTACTGTATTCTCTAAAGCTTGTTCACATAGTTTTTGAGTCATGGTTACAAACATATGAATGTAGCGAATGTTGATTTATTGTCCAGCCCATTGTTAAAATTGCCTGAGAATTTAAAAGGAATCAGAAATTTTCACTTGTCATGCAACCATCACCAAATCACCATTTCCTTGCTGTTCTTCTTACACTGTATTCTGTGTGAGAGAAGAATTTTATTTTCCAACCTTGATTTGAGTACACTGCTCGACACAATAAATGACCCACCATGAAGGAACGGACAAACTGACACGAAACGTGACATATATGTAAACATACACTGCCTTACCTTTGATTATTCTACTAATTATAATTAAACTAAAGCACGACTGGTTCCTAGTGACGCCAGAAAAATGAACGGCTTATTAAAATATATTTCTAACAGGGTAACGAAAGTGTAGCGTAAAATTACGCAAATTGAAATGGGTGTGACCGTTTTCTAAG
This sequence comes from Macrothele yani, assembly GCA_039090855.1. Lineage (NCBI taxonomy): Eukaryota > Metazoa > Arthropoda > Arachnida > Araneae > Macrothelidae > Macrothele > Macrothele yani. The sequence continues at coordinate 455,725 of JAYWMT010000206.1, read as the reverse complement.
TTTGAAGCGAATCAACAATTTACAATCTAATAAAAGGAGGTTGGATTGTTTCCCTTAAGGAGCAGCAACATAGAGTTAAAATCCTGAGAAGAGAGTAAATTATTTTTCTTGTAGCCATTTGAACACATGAGTTCATTTTAAATCACAAATTCATTGAACATGCGTAATTGTTTTTTATTGGAAAATGAAATAAACTGTAGCACATTATGTTTTTAAATTAAATAATATATTTTATTGATAAATTGGTGAAAACTGTTTATTGTTTTTTTGTGATAAAATAATAGCAAGTGTATGATATAATGCGATAAATACCTTTCGAATTGCTAGAGTGTTAAATAAAAAATACTTTGTAACCTGCAGGGAATATTTGCATCCAATCTAAGTAATAAATGAAAATACGTAAGTTATTGACCTCTATTTTTTATACACACTATTCCAGCAAAAACCTTTAAAAAAACGTACCTATCGTAGCGACAAGTTGACTAGAAGGAAAAAACTAATGCAGTACAACGCTGTTTCTCTGTTTAACTGGACAAAGCGGGACCACAGGTACTGTAATTCCGATAAACGAAAATCAGAATAATTCGAAAAACGCAGGCAAAACACTGTGTACTTTTATGTTACATAGCAAAATGGAACACATGACTTATATTCCATTTCTAATACACACACCTTACACAGAACATTCTTAATCATGAGCAAAATAATCTGTTAAATTATTTTTGGGCCAATTTCGTGTTTCGTTGTTGTGATGCATCATATCGTAGTCGCTTCACTGTCAAAAGTTCGTCAGGTGCTGTTTCCTGCTTCCGCTCTAAATATTTCATCACACGGTCCAGCATTGGCGTTGTTTCTTCATGATTCCTTCGTCTTTCTCCCGAATGTGTGACTGTATCGCCACGGAAACTGCCGTCAGTGTAAATAATTTCTGTAGAGGAAAAATATTCAATAATTACATCTTCAGCTATCAGCTTCTCACAGACACAATCATTTCTGTTTGCAGCAAAGAAATGACGTCATTTGTTTCAACATCTGAACATTCCTCTATACTGCAAACATTTCTGAGAATTCTGAAACCAGTAAATAATCATCTGTTTCTTAATAGGTTGTACCACTTGTTTAAATTTCCGACCCTACTTTTTCGATGATTCTAATTGCAAACTCAATGATACAGCCGCAAGCGAATGCAACCATGTAAATAGTGTCTTTTATGTTTATCGATTTCAACAGTTCGTTCACACTCTTCGCCCCCCTCCCCCATTATCTTCTATTAGTAATCTACCTAACATCTGCTCTCTGTATCGATCAAAGTGTTTCCGTAAATGCTTCATACATAGGATGTAGCAAATTCATCATATTAGGAAATGAAAAACTAACTAAACTTTATGTCACTGCTACCCAGCTCATCGGCTCCTAGATCTGATGCAGCGTTTCCAATAAACAAATATGATTTTAAAATCTGGCATTCGTTTTGTAAATTATTTTTCTTACGTAAGGCACAAAGGTTTGAACAAACCGGTCTCTTAAAATGGAAAAGTTCATCCATGCATTTTTTTGTGATATATGCACAAGTGGTAGGGACGGATGATAAAAGGTTGTAGTGTTCTTGCGCTTTTGGAATTTTTAATGACGTAGAGGGACTTATGCTTCCCAGACGCGTTGGAAGTCAAGCCGTCACTGCTAATCTTTACTTACATTTTTATAACCTTGAGCCGAATCTTCCCGTTTAGAAATCAAATTCTTTCCGGGAAGCATCTTGCAAAAAAATCATTTATTTTAAGTTCTATGAATTTGAACTGGCTTCGAATATTAAAAAAATCTTTTTCGTTAAATTTATTTTTAAAATTTTCAAAAGCTTTAAGATCTACGTTAATGCTTACACCATAACGTGGATTTCACTTTTCTAAGTAACCTAGGCTAGCTGTAAATGAAGCACCCCTCAGTTTTGTGACCCTTTGTATAAGTTGAACGCATTTTCTGTAAAATCGCACACAGAATCAAACTCAATCTCATAATTTAATAAATAAATCACAGTGTAGAAGATTGTACGAAACAAGTGTCTGGTGCCTGGTCTTAAGCAGTCCCCAGGACCCTTACCTAGAATGCTAAGGTATGCTACAGGAAAAAAATAGTTACACAGTGAAGTTTAGTTAGGCAATTAGCTGTTTGAGTTCCGAAAAGTAGGAACAGAATTAACACGAACGGAACCAAGACACACCGACGCCAAAGGACGATATTCAAAATATCAGGATATATACCCACAGGTTCTGCTGCTCGAATGAGGTATACACGTGAGCTGGAGATCGCCTCACGTAGAACTGACATTTGTCTCACATCATTTTCTTAAGCTTACCATTGTCCACAACGTAACACACATATTCTCTCTGAGGAGCAATTACCTTCTAAATATATTTTATCTTATTGTCCCATCTTATTCATCTTGACGAAATACGGACAGAACTACTTAAAATCCTAAAGCACAAATTGTGAGTTATACTCCGTTGATTGATATCCATTGATCGCTGTTGAGATGTGATTGTTAATGTTTATTCTACGGCAGTTATTTTGTACGAATTAAACCTCTCCGTTGTTCAGAAGTTACATTGTTTGAAGGTGTGCGTTATCGGAGATGTAACTGTAATTTCTTGTTTCGGAACACCGTTATAGAAATCGCAATCAAAGCTTTGAAATTAGCTGAGTAGTTTTTTTTTGGTTGGAGGCTTAGTGACCATCGTGAGCAACTCAATGGGATATACGCATTCGCCCGTCCCTAATTTAGGGTCATTGGTTCCAGGGAGAGAGAGAGCCGGTGCGGTATGACAAACACAACATCTATGTCACACCGGGATTCGAAGCCGGACCCCTTTTGGATGAATGATCAGAAGCCATTGCTTAGAACTCTGCGCCATCGGGGCCGCAGTTATAATTTACTAAGAATTACTCCATAGTACTTTTACATTGTTGCATGCCAATCAAACTGTTTACACTTTAATATCTGAAACTTTTGTTATATAAAAATGATTTCTTTTTTCAAATCGCTTCAATGTTAGTTGTGTCATTTTTTGCTGAGCCATTCATTTGGCCATTATTTTCTGATATGTACTCCAAGATGCTTTTAGCAGAAACTGCTTTAAATAAACTTGTCAGTATCTCATTCAATTCACAGCACCGCATAATACAATTTGGTGCACAAATTATTCATCTTCACAAATTAGCATATCTGGTGTGCCACTTGAATCACGCTATAAGTTCCGCATACAGGGATTTTTTTTTATTTATCCGCTAAAGACAACTGGATCCCAAATAGGGATCTGAAGGTTATTTCTTTTCGTCCCAGTGGAAAGGACCTTCTTCGGATCTGAAAATAGAAAAAGACTCAATTTCAAATTAGGAAATGTTTCCAGAAAGGAAACTCAGGAATTATAATATCCAACCATGTGTAAATTTCAGTTTAAATAATTGACTTTTAAAGGTGGACAGACATTTAAAAAAAAATTCCTTTAGAAAATTGCGTGATTCATGTAATAAGCCAAGTGTTTACATGAAAAGTTTCTCAGTACATACAGGATTTTCAATTTTGCAAATTAAGAATTCCTAAGACTTAGGAATCTTTAACTTAGCCAAATAGGAAAAACTACACTGCTTTTCTTAGATAATAAATATCTGTTAAATTTGCTTAAAATTCATACCTTTTTCGCTGAACATATAAATTATAAAAGTCTCAACTTCAACTATTGAAGAAAAGGAGTTACTAATAAGAACTGGTTTTCTACTGTCTCTTATATTTCAGTTTGAAATATTTAAGTTTTCAAGAAATGATTATTCCCTTCTCAGAAGACGAAAACAATGCACATTTCATAGTGATTCCATTGTTAATTAAATCTTTGGTCTCCTTGATCTTTAAGGGCAACCCTTTGGGATGCTTTCATTCTGCGGTTTCTTTCTTTTTGGAAAACAACCATCACATTCCTTGAATACACTAATCTATTACCACACCATATGTCATTAGAAAAATCCAAATGTTAACTGTTTTTATGGAACACACTGGATGTGACAGAAAAATATAAGTAAAAAATAAATAAAAGAGGTCGTGTTGTATTAAAAATTTGGTTTACAAAGGTCTTTGGCACAGATATTCACATTGCAATAACTACTTGGCTTCTTTCAACTCAGGACTCACAGCTTATGTGTAATGCTGTCGAGAAAAGCCATGATCATTTGCGATATATAATGATCCACTACGGGAGGGAGAGTAACGACATTTTCAGTATATATATGTAATTAAAGTTAGCCAGATGTTATTCCTTCAGCCAGTTTTCTTTCTTTCACTTTAAATTTAGGGTGTAATAAATGCAACAGCTGATTTTTATCTTTCTACAGATGAATCTAATAATAGTAACAACATAGCATTCATTTTCGTTTTGAGCACCCTGAGGTAATTTCACAACATAACGATATTTTAAAATTCATGCAAGTATGCATGCATCATGACAATGTAGCGTAACCTTGTAATTGCCCCAAATTTAAACAGTAGAAAAAAAGTTTTCTGGTTGGCGTTCTGCTTTCTGCTCAGTGAACTGATAGAATGAAGAATTATGAAAGCTAATATATCGACACAGTAGAAGAAAAATAAAAGATGATCTATCTTTTTAGGGTTGTCAGGTCATTTCATCTGTTTACCCCAAAATGTTCAACTGAGACAGAATCTCATTCCTAAAAGCTCGAATCACAAATGACCTAAAGCTTTTGTCAATAATTCACGGACACCAGGCTTTTGCAAGGAATAGAGAGAGCTCAATGACGGATATAAGAAATTCAAAATCTTATGTCCTTCATCTTGCTCATTTTACATTCACTGTCTCTCCATGATTCGGGGTTATCTGTCCCATAATCCAGTGGTACATATTTTCACAATATAATTAATTCCTTGAAATACAGACAGCCGTTTAACATAATGGAACCTTGAGCTTTCATCGGTGAATATGAGAAACGAAACTGCCGAGTTTCCGAAAAATACAGTAGTAGATAATCATGCAAAACATTTATATATTTTCAGACAAAAAAAACTTTTTGCACATGTAAATGTAACTTTTAAGTAAAATTCGTTTGTAAAATAGTTCTTATATTGCACCCATTTCTAAATCCACCCTGTTATCAAAGCCTTTCCCATAGTTTTAGTAAAATTGACAAAATAGTAATAATAATATAAATTTTGCTGCGTGGTTTAAATCAGTTATTTGAAACTAATGAAAGTGCAAAACAAATGGCATCAACAGATTTAGGATTGACAGACCACATAGCATAGTTCCTAATTAGTGAGAAAACAAGGACTACTATTTAATTCCTAGATTTATTTCACATCTTTAACTATTTTATGTGTAAATGTATTTATTACTATGATAGAAATTTTTAGGGTGTCTGTACCTGGATATAGCTACAGAAGTTTGGATGAGATCCAGGAGAACACACACACATGCATATCCCTCTGCAATAACGGCAGTGGGCACACTCTTAAAATCTAACTTGCACACATGCACGCCAATAGGATAAATAAATGCGGTAAATTGCGGTGTATGCATGAAATGTCAAATCATAGAAGAAAAATATATAGATACAGATTATTCCGATTGAAACCTGAATATTACACTGCTGGCCACCCAAAATGCCACACCAAGAAGAAAACATCCGATTGGCCTGAAATTCGCAGCATGCGTCACCCGCAAGAGGACATACAAACGATTAGCATTGCAGGGCATATGCAAATCATGTGCGTTCGGCACGCCACCAAAAACACTATAAGAAGGGTGCACAGAAGGCGGGGTGTAAGTAGTGGAAGTGTGTTGAGCTGCCGGACCGGTTCCTTGGAAGCTTCCTGATGCCTCGTCGCAGAATACGGCAGTCCTTCCAGAACGTTTTGGAGTTCGACAGAGGATGAATAGTGGCTATTGTCTTCTTCGACGAATTCCGCTTCTGCTTGCAACACCACGATGGTCGGATCCGCGTATGGTGGCACCGCGGCGTGAGACTGTATGTCGCCTGCATTATGCATCGCCATACCGGTACGTCGCCTGGCGTTATGGTTTGGGGCGCAATTGGATATGACACCCGCACCCCTCTGCTACGCATCGCAGGTACACTCAACAACCACCACTGCATATCCGACGTTTCGGAGCCTGTAGTCCTCCCCTACCTGCAGGACCTGCCAGCGGCCACGTTTAAGCAGGACAATGCGCTCCCGCACGTCCCACCAGGTGTCACTGCTGCTGTGGCCCGCCTGTTCTCCCGATATGTCGCCCATCGATCACGTCTGGTCGCTGATCGGCCTTCGAGTGGCGCAGAAAGCACCACCCGCGGCTACGCCTGGTGAACTGTGGCAACGTGTGGAAGCAGCCTGGACCGACATACCCCAGGCCCACATCCAAAGCCTCTTTCGTTCGATGCCGCGGCGTGTAGTTGCAGTTATTGCAAGCCATGGGGTCCACACGAACTATTGATGTCTGCGTGTTGCGCATGTCGCACGGGCCTGTAAGCTCAATCGTTTCTTCTTTGTATCTGTTGTTATGTGTCCAGTAAATCTAGCTTTGCTATCTCGTGTCCCTCTTGGTGTTGCATTTTGGGTGGCCAGCAGTGTACTTCTAATTTTTCTACTTAACGAAGTATTTTTAGTGAATTTCCTCAGCGATTAACAAAGAGCTGTCCATTTAAAGGTGTCGGGAAAAATGCGTTTAGCATCATATATAAATTGGAAAACGAATTTCCCAGAAGAAATAATCCTTCATAAATACATGGTAAGCATTGTAATGCTATTATTGGTATATTTTCAATGTATTCTATGCTACTATTTCCTTCAGAAAACTTTAAAATTTACGCCATCCTGGAGCTAGTATCGAACCCGCACATCCCAATTCCCTGTCGAATATGCCAGTCACTACACATTCCTTGCCCTGGGTAGTGTAATGACTGGCATGCTCGACCGGAAATTGGGAGGTGAGAGTTCGATTCCCGCTTCAGGACGATGAAAATTTTCAAGATTTCTGAAGGAAGTGATTATACGAAATATGGGGTAAATATGCTAATGATAGCACTACAATGCATTTAGCATTTTCTACCATCCGCGAATATTAACCTTGGAAATTTAGACTGCTATTATCCCAAAATTCACAGGAAATCCTGCTCGCAAATAAAATGTGAGGCACGTAGATTCTGATAGCCTAGAAATGGAGAAACAAATTAAAAGTTTTATAATCTACACAAATTAAACTACGTCCAATTCCCATGAGGAAATTTTGATATTCAGATCATTTTAAATACTGATTTTTCAGATGTCTGGATAAAACTCACGATAAATGTAAATGGACGATGACATCGTCCATTTTCATTATCTCCGCGTATTTGATATATATTCAAGATAAATGCTTTCTGCATTAAACTGGTTTTCAGTGTATAGCAGAATTTTCCAAATCTCAAATCTGCGTTTTAAATTCGTGGAATAATTGAAAATGTGTGAAACAAGATACTTCGCTGTCTATTGGATATGAAGTACTCAGAAAGACGTTTGATATTGAATCGAGTTTTATAGCGTACATTACTAATGATAAAAACATAAGTGATCAGACAGACACGTTCGTGTGATAGAACACATCATACTCAATACCATGTGTACCCACCAACAGAGTCGATAATGGCTCATACACGAAGTGGCCTCCACTGGCACAGGATCTGGATGTGTCAATACGGAAGGCCGTTATCTTGTTCTCCTCAATTCGTACATGTTCATCTTAAGAAACTGAAGATTAAACTTGACCGGCCTCACCTCGAGAGGTCATATATATCTTACACTTATTCAATGGGCGAAAGATCTGGCGAATACGATGTCGAAGGCAGACGTGGTACACATCGTGCCTCCTGGAGTTGCGATATATTTCGCGCCACAGGAAACCGAGCATTGCCCTTAGGAAAGATGGCATCAGACATCATTGAAGATATAAACGCTCATCAACTTTTGCAATTTTCACTACACGCTGGAAGCTGGTCAAGGGTCCTGCAATCTACAGAATGAGGTAACGTGAATGAAACCCAGGAGCGCACTAAAGTTGAGCGTCATGTTTCTGGTACGTTTGACTCTGCATAATGCATTCCTCTAGCAGCCGAGCGCCAATGTATCATCGTACAAGGGCCTATCCATAATGGGCCATCTGTTTGAAACGCGATTCATTGAAAAACGATGTGCTTTCATTCATCATCCCAATTCCCGAGTTCTTGGGCATCATTCAGACGCTGACGTATGTGGATCAACATGAAGTGAAGTTGAAGCAACGAATGACAAGCGTTAATATTTTTCTGCAGAAACTGGCGTCGGACAGAACTTCCAAAACAAAAAACCGTTAATGTGATATAGAATTCCAATATTACGGGAACCATGGAGACGACGACTGGTAGGTCCTGCTACGACGTACTATGGAGACGACTGTATTGTCATACATTGGTGTCTCTCTTTTATCTGAATCCATCACGGTAGTGAGTCAGATCTTCGTCATTCCCCTGTTGCCATATTACAATCACTGTCCTCACGTTTCTGCTAATAGTAGCGATGATATAGCGGAAGTAAAGCGAATTAAAGCTCGCCTCCCCACTGTCCAACTAACTGGTGTAGCTCGAATCGAAATTCGTGAGCTGTACTTAAAGGCTTTGTTTTCTGCGGTGAGGTCAGTTGCTCCCACTACCTTACCGTCACAATTCGCATGAATCGGCTATGGCAACTTGTTCTTTGCTACCTGTTTTTATACCTTCTCAGAGACAGTTACGAGGGCGTGGCTGCCAAAAAAAGAAAGATTTAATCAAATATTCGTCAATTATTTTGATTTATTTAATTATTTTGTTTTATACACAAAATAAATCTTTGATTTAATTCCTTTGCGCCTAAGAGATCTTTTTCCAATAACTCCTTTATTTTCTTCTTTTTGTGTTATTGCTGAGGTACGATGAAGTATGTTTTCATAAGATTCTTTCCCCTGTTACGCCTGTAATTCCTTGCATGCAATTAGCTGACCGCACACGTTACAGGAACAAAATCAAAAATATATTAAGATTTCAATATCCTTGATCTTTTCCTTTTATCCGCAACGAAAACAAAGATTTGGAATTCCACCCATCGCATTTGTCACATTAAAATTCGTTTCTCGCAAAATTTTGAACTGCTACTATTTTCACTGTGTTATTTGATGATATCAATATTTCAGAAAGTAATAAAGGCCAAATTTATGAAAGTAAATAATACAGTATTGTAAAATAAAACACTAAAGCAGATGTGCGAAGAAGTGACGATGTGTGGTTTGCAAGTAAAATGAAAAAGGCTGACGTTTTATTATTTCAAATTATGGAGACAGAAATGCTACAAGAATCCCGTGATTGTAAAGAAAATGTGTTTCTGATCAGCTTATTTTAAATTAATATTCTGCTAAGGGTTTTCTTGGAATCTGCCAATTCTTCAACAACGTGTGTGATTTATTTGAATGCTACCGGAAATTCAAAAGGAATTATATATTTCCTTTAAATTACTTCGGAAAACGTAAAGTGCGACATAAATTACTTATTCCTGATCACATCCAAAAATTAAGCATTACATTCAGTGTCATAAGAAACAAAATTATCATTTTTTCTTGATTTATGATGTTCTCTTTTTTGAAATAATAAATTTAATTATATGTAATGTATGACTACAAAGCTTGCGGTGTTAAAATAGAATAATAATAACAACGTTTCACATAATAAAATGTTTATTATACATCGACTATAGTTTCGCAGAGCGTTTGGCTCTGCTTCCTCAAGGCGATTATAGAGTAAACATTCAAATCATTATAGACATGCCGAGGAGCCGCCGTTGATGTGCGTACGGGCAACTGACGGAGTATGAACGAAGCCCTATTTCGGATAAGCTATTTCTTACGGAAACGTACAAACCAGGTCTTACTGTATTTTTTTATATGATGAATTTTTTGGTCATTGATAAATTGTAGAGAACAAAATTCAGTTTCAGTTTTATATTGAAAAAAATAGGATTTGTTATAATTGATGAACGGCATACCTGTTTTCATCGCTCTTCTTTTTGCTCATCTCACCGTTACTCGGCATAACAGAACGTACACTGCTGGCTACCCAAAATGCAAGACCAAGATGGAAGCATCCGATTTGCCTGAAATTCGCAGCATGCGTCGCCCGTGAGAGGACATACAAACGATTAGCTTTGCAGGGCATATGCAAATCATGTGCTGCCGGCCCTGTGTGTGGGAACCTTCTTGATGCCTCGTCGTAGAAAACGGCAGTCATTCCAGCACGTTTCGGAGTTCGACAGAGGGTGAATAGTGGCTTATCGCGACAGCGGTTTATCGTACCAAGACATCGGCGCCCGTGTGGGACGACATCTAGCCACAGTGAGGCGAGTATGGATTCGGTGGGTGCAGGAGGGACGGACGGACCGACGCGAGCAATTGCCGCAGCCGCGGTACACCATCGAACGAGAGGAACGGCATGCTATGCGGTGGGCATTGACGGCTCGCACTGCCACATCACGAACGTTAGCGCAGGAAGTAGGGTGTGTTGCGCAACAACCTGTGTCAGCACGTACCGTTGGACGTCATCTGCAGGAGCGGGAACTTGTCGCACGGCACCCATTGCTCCGATTACGCACCTGGACTACTGAATGTCAAGACATTGTCTTCTCCGACGAATCCCGCTTCTGCCTGCAACACCACGATGGTCGGATCCGCGTGTGGAGGCACCGCGGCGAGAGACTGTATGACGCCTGCATTATGCATCGCCATACCGGTCCGTCGCCTGGCGTTATGGTTTGGGGCGCCATTGGGTATGACACCCACAGCCCTTTGGTACGCATCGCCCGTACACTCAACAGCCACAGCTACATCTCCGACGTTTTGAAGCCTGTAGTCCTCCCTTAAATGCAGGACCTGCCACCGGCCACGTTTCACCGGACAATGCGTGCCCACATGTGGCACGCATCGTGCAACAATTCTTCACGGCCCACCAGGTGTCACTGCTGCCGTGGGCCGCCTGTTCTCCCGATATGTCGCCCATTGAACACGTCTGGTCGCTGATCGGCAACCGAGTGGGCCGTCAAGCACCACCCGCGGCTACGCCTGATGAAATGTGGAAACTAGTGGAAGCAGCCTGGACCGACATACGCCAACTCCACATCCAAAGCCTCTTTCGTTCGATGCCATGGCGTGTAGCGGCAGTTATTGCCAGCCATGGGGGCCACACGAACTATTGATGTCTGCGTGTTCCGCAAGTCGCACGGGCCTGCAAGCTCAATCGTTTCGTCTTTGTATCTGTTGCTATGTGTCCAGTAAATCTGGCTTTGCTATCTCGTGTCCTTCTTGGTGTTGCATTTTGGGTGGCCAGCAGTGTATTTTCAAATTTTGTAAAAGCTTCTGAATTATACGAGTACAATGATTTTAAACCTGAATGTCTACATGAAACGAAAAGCCGTTTATACCGTTGAATGGAATTCATAATTGTCCACTAGTTATCAAAGGGCATAAAGGTTGTTTAACAAAATCAGTTGCAAGAGTGGGTCATAGTGGGCGTGGGGTTTTTTCTTTTTTTTTTTGGTTAAAAGATATCGTTTATGTTATTTCAGTTTTTGTTGGATCTCATTTATACAAACAAATCTTACTTGAAGCCAAATTTTAATCTAGGTCAAAAGTTCTTCTTAGGCACAATAATATGTTTTGTATAATAACAATATGATACTCTTCACAATAATATGATATTGAATGAAACTTTTTTTGCAAATCTTATGTGATGAAGCATATGCGCTTTAAAGAGTATTTAATGCTTATCTTTTGTTATTGGTATTTTAAGTAAACAATGATATGCTGTAAAGTATTTAACTCCTCCCAAAGCGGAATTTCTGTAAAATGAAGAACTTGTTGCCCTTCTACTGTCTTTGATGCAGTATTAGCAAACTGAGAGAGTAAGTCTAAATCAATGATTGTACATCTTCATGAAATAGTCGTATAATGGCCAAGGCCTTCCTGTTGAGCAGTGATCTAAATAATGTGTACTGATCGTTCGTTCCATTGGGATTCTCTTTGTTCGCAGACGAGGCACGTGTAACCCATGAGTCTTTTTTATCTTGCTTTCTTTCTTACTTGGAACCCGTAATAATTAATTAGAAATGTTCGACTGCTTATAACTCATGTTCTGATAAAGATATAGTTTAGCGGATTAAATGATTTTTCAAAACAATTCGGGAAGAAACGATATGCGTGTTCCAAGTACGTAATTTGATAGAGAATGGTGAAAACAAATTAACCTTTATAATGCATTTTAAGACTTTTACCGTAGAGTTCATCTGCAAGTACGACGATATCAACAATAGCTGCAGTGACTGCGTCAAGGTCTACTCCACCGAACCGAAATATATCCATTCTCTTCCTCTCCTCCCACGGCCAGTTCAGGGGCGAAAGTTAAAGAAATCAGCCGGTTTCCCTTTTCGGAGTCAAATAAGCCAAGAGCTGTGAATCACAAAGAAAATACTTTTTCCTGGAGATTTTTTTGTATTTTTATTACAATTGTTGTGCAAATCAGAAATAATTCTTCTCTTGTGTAAAAAGTGTTAACTGCAGAACTATCTTCCAGAACTACCTGTTGTAGCATGGAAATGTCGGCTGTGATTTGTCGTCGAGCTCCTAATACGAGCTTTTTCTGCCTGTAAAAGTTATTTCCAGATGAAATGAACTAAACAAAAAGCGACGAAAACGTCCGGACATGTAGTTTGCAGGGTTGACGTATTCGTAGAATGTCAAGACAACTGCAAAAATCGTTCACAATATTTTTTTACCTGGATAAAAGGAATGCGTTTACCTGAATTTATGGGCCTAAAAACAAACATTTCGTGCTTTAACGGCAGGAAACAGGATAATTTGATGGTAACTTCCTGGGAGTATGTGAAACTTTTTGTGGAATAATACAAAGCATGTACATCTTCGTCAGTAAAGCTGGCGTTTTAAATTGAAGTTCTGCATATCTGCTACTTCTGTTCATGTAACGTGCAGGGGTACAATTTAATTAATAAGAGAGAAATATTTTATCCAAATCTCCCGTCGGCAATACGCCCTGTTCCTCATAGCTCAGAAATACCTGTACCTAAACCTACTGAGATAATAGAAGACATTCCTGAAAACTCTGAAGACGAAGGTCAGACTTATGACGAGGTCTTTCACGGTGTTTCAGATAGCAGCAAGCCCCAACCTTTTTCCCAGCTGGAATTGAATGATTTAGTCAGAGATATGGGCCTTTCTAAAGAATCTGCAGAACTCTTAGGCACTAGGCTAAAGGAAAGGAATTTATTGGCTCCTGGTACCTCTTTCTCATGCTTCAGAAAGAGAGAAACAGATTTCGTTCCTTACATTTCTCAAGATAGTGGCTTGGTTTACTGTAGCAATGTCCCTGGATTGATGGAGATGTTTAATATACAGTATGACGTGAACGTGTGGAGGCTCTTTATTGACTCGTCAAAAAGAAGCCTCAAAGCAGTGCTTCTGCATAATGGCAGCAAGTATAATTCAGCGCCATTAGGGCATTCTGTGTAACTGAAAGAATGTTACGAGAATTTAGCTTTGATTCTCACCAAATTTAAATATAAAGATATTGGATGGGCGATATGCGGTGATCTAAAAGTGCTTTCCATGCTTCTTGGACAAAAAACAGGATACACCAAGTACGCTTGCTTCTTGTGTGATGGGACAGTCGGGATAAGGGCAATCACTGGATCAAAAAGGAGTGGCCGCGTAGGAAAGCATTAAAACCTGGAAACCAAAATGTAGTAAATTAAAATTTGGTTGATCCCAGTAAAGTCCTCTTGCCTCCACTTCACATCAAGCTTGGCTTGATGAAACAATTTGTTAAGGCTCTATCAAAAGAAGGAGAGCGCTTTAAATATCTTGGCAACAAGTTCCCAGGACTGTCGGAAGCAAAACTAAAGGAAGGTGTTTCAATAGGTCCAGATATTCGGAAACTGTTTACAGATGATGTATTTGAAAGTAAAATGGTTTTGAGTAAAAAAGAGGCCTGGGGAGCTTTTAAGGAAGTCGTCAAAAATTCCTCGGGAACTTTAAGGACCCCAACTTTAAATGTATCGTGGAAAACATGTTAACGAAATTCAAAGACTTGGGTTGTTCGATGAGTTTGAAAGTGCATTTTTTAAAATCGCATTTAGACTACTTTCCCGAAAATCTTAATGCTGTTAAAGAAGAACAGGGAGAAAGATTTCACCAAGATATCAAGGAGTTGGAGCGCCGATATTAAGGTAGGTGGAACGTCAATATGATGGCGGACTACTATTGGATGCTGCACAGAGAAAACCCGCATACTGCCTACAAGAGAAAAAGTGCCAAAACGAGCTTTCAGGGGAAAAGAAAAAGACAGCATAAGGACCTATGAATACCAGGATGTATTAACAATGGTAACTGCTCTTATTAATATAGTTTAGCAAATCATTTCCAATAGTTTTATAAATAATAAATTTGTAAATAAAACACTTAAACATATTTTGAAAAGACGTTCATTTCGCCAGAATATGTAAAATAGGCTTTCTTTTCCATATATTCAAGCCCATTTTGTGAAACATACTTACGTGATTGAGAAAAATGGATGCCATATTTGAAATCAGCGCACCAATCAATATAAAAATCAATCATTACATTGCAAACACTTTTTCATGACTCAAATTTTGCAGGCCTGTGTAATTCTTTCTAGTCATGGTATAAACAACAAATGGATAGTGTTTCATATCATGGATCAGCTAATGTTCAGTAATTATGTAAATCCCGAAAAAGATGTTTCTCATTTGAAGCTGTAAGTAATGCTCAAAGTTTCTCCATTTTGTTTTCACTTTTTTTCTAACTTACGCATAGTTCGTTTGAGTCTGCAATGATTTTTTTAACAAATCATGTTAATATAATTTCTAGAGTTTTACAGATCATCGTAAAAAATCAGTATTTATAAATCCTTTGTGTCCTCCTTTAGCCTGGACAACTGTTGGCATGCAATTGAGTATGACTTCTACTAGATGCCAGTGCAGTAGTAGGAGGATCTACAAAGGTAGAAAGTTCAGGTATCGATGGTATTGCTGTTATTCATCTGGTTGAAGTGTAGTCGTCTGCTTGACTTCCTCTCCAGACGTTCCACAAAATCACGTAGATTTCCAAATGGGGTCAAACCTGGTAAGTTGCTAGATTTGGTTCCATGTGGGATGTTTCAAATCAGCGATGTGTTTCGAAGAAACCCGATATCACGAAACTTAATTTTCTTTAAGAATTCATCCGAATATTACTGAAAATACAATAATATTTGCTGTACATGGATTCGTAATCAGTTCCGGTAGTATCAGGATTGTAAACGTTGGTCCACATGAAACAAATGCAGACGTTCGTGGATGTTAAACATTCCTAATGCTATGCAAACATTGGATTGGCCTGGAGACTTGATGTTATGCATGTGGTAACCGCATGTTTGAGCTACTGACTCAGAATAGAGACCTGACGATTGAGAAATTAGAATACATATCATGATTCATCAGGCACCGCACCTGCTTCCAATCTTTCCTCATCCAATCCGCACGATATTGACACTAGGAAAGTCGTTCATATCAGTGGAGTTTTGCTTGCAAAGTTCTTGGACTTTGTAGTTATTTTGTATCAGTGTGCGACACATAGTCGGGCGGGCTATTGCTGCTTTTTCTCCGATGTTATATTTGTCAGCAAACAGCGATCCTGTGCTGCAGTGACTTCTCTGTACTTGGTGACGCACAAGTTAGTTCTCCTATAATTTAACATTTGTTTCCGGTTGGTTGATTTGCCTTTTCGTTCACTATTTCAAGTACACCGAGGTCCTAGAACAACGCGAAAGTATTAACTTTTCCAGAATGGTAGAACCAACTCTATTTCGCCAGCACTTTGACTTTACTCAAACTCCGATAAATCTTTGGCTTTACACTCATGTCCATAATGCCAATTTCAACTGAAACACCAAACTCGTATGTACATGACTTTAGACTGCAGGCCACACCACCTAATTTTTAGGTTAGCATCGAGTACACCACACTTTGCCCTAAGGTTGGACGTTGTTTAGAGAGCTGTCAGGGTATAAGTCATCATTAAAAAGTGTAATGAACTTTTTTTTGGCGAAAATCTGCATTTACAGTTGTACTTTGAATTCAGTGTTTGTTATAAAAACTCGTGGTATAGATAACGACTTTCCAGTAATTGCTTTTGAAATTGCATGTACGGCCCGGCCCTTTCGACATGTGTTGGCTTCTCGTTTCTCAAATGCACAAAGCCTACTTAAAGGCTTTGGTGGAAGTCAACACACAAGACATCATATACGAAACTTTGGTATTATTAATATATAAAAAACACTTTTTCTCCATATTTAACTGTAAATCATCAAATATTTTTAGTTTAGTTATTTAGCATAATCTGAACATAATATCACTGAAGAAATTATTTAATATTGTGTATGTAATTTCGTAATGTATAAAATGTAATGTAAATCACGTACAGCATGTTTTTAAAAAAAATTAAAACTGCTACATTTCATCTACGTTATTTCGTCGTAGTCAGGAAACTGACATATTTGAAGTTTGTTGATTTTAAAGAACTCGCAAGAATTGAGAGAACTATGCTTTAATATAGTTTACAGCTACAACGTTGTAATATAATTGAAGTGGTAATTCGTTATCAGTAAATAAATATGTTTCCTTAATACATATACCGAGTGCGCAAGAAAAGTGTCCAAAAAGAATAGGCAGGTAACAATTGTTCGTAGCAGTAAAGTGAAAATTGCAAAATACGCAGCAAACAGAGGACAATTGAGATACTAGCTATGATATTTGTACCTAAAATACGAAAATTAAATACTTGTACAGGCCCCCACGGAAACCAAAGTTATTCAGTAAAAAAGCACCGGGACGAATTAGTCGGGAGGAATTAACCCGAACGCTTTAGAAGAATATTTAGCCTCTATATAGACACTTGCAGTTCTGAACGTATGCCAGCTCTCCTGCATTGAACATGTGCAGCGTTAACGTCCACGAAACGTAATATTAAAGTTCATGGAAGACCATTACACTATTATCAGCCTTCCAAATTTTCATTGCACGTGAAATGCTTTCACACTGAATTTATATAATGGAGTGCATAAATTTTCCCCAATTGCTAACATGAAATCAAAGTATCTCAAGATGTGAATAAACTCAAAATTGAATATAACGTACAGCATTCAGTAATATATCTGAAAGCATTATTATATATACTCATGAGCCAATGAATTTGTTCACTGAGCCTAGATAAAGGAGAGCGCGAGGGGTGGCGCAGATGAATGTCGCAGAACAGTTCATATTTATATACAACCCGAGGACCGGCTTTCGAGTAGTAGAGTATTCGGAGTCAGATGGAAAAAGCTGCCGATTTATCGGAATTTGAAAAAGAACAAATTGTGATGGCACGGCGCCTTGGAATTACGATCTTGGAACGGCGTCACTTATTTGTTGTACATATACCACTGTATGGAGGGAGTACGTATCAAATGCAGTGCACCAATAGCCAAACAACGAACCGTCGTCCAGCTGTGTGTCATCAGCAGCTCCCTGATGACAGAGAGGAGCGGAGACGGTCGCGCATTGTTCATAGCGAAGACAGGGCTATAGTTGCATCTGCCACCCGCAGCTGAACAGTAGTGATCAGGGCAATACATCTCAGCCTTCTGCGCATGGGTCTGCGTAGCCGAATACACAGCCGGAATTTCATGCTCACTGCACGTCATCGCCAACAACGCAGTAAATGGGCTAAATATCATCGAGACTGGATCGTGGATGTTTGGAAGAAAGCAGCCTTGTCTGACGAATCATAATTCTTAGTGCATCACGTAGACGGCCGAGCGCGTATACGCCGATTACTAACGGAGGCTATGGCATCTGGACGCACATTTTAGCGGAAACAGGATGGCGGCGGCGGTGTTATGTTGTGGGCGATGTTTTCTTGTGGCACTAAAGGCCCCGTTATCCGGATAGCACAATCCCTGACAGCTGTCAAATATCTGAGCATCGTTGCGGACCAAGTTCACCAGTTTATGTTAACTGCGTTCCCTGATGATGACGGCCATGACCAACAGGTTAATGCGCCATGCCACACTGCCAGAATCGTCAAGGAATCGTTCGCGGAAAATGCTGGTGACTTTCTGCTAAAGCTCTGTCCTCCAAAGTCACCTGAAATGAACCCAATCGAACATTTGTTG
This sequence comes from Macrothele yani, assembly GCA_039090855.1. NCBI lineage: Eukaryota > Metazoa > Arthropoda > Arachnida > Araneae > Macrothelidae > Macrothele > Macrothele yani. The sequence continues at coordinate 437,410 of JAYWMT010000206.1, read as the reverse complement.
TTCGACTTGAAAAACGGTTTCGCGCTAAATCAACACACCCCGAAATTTACAGGGACTAGAAGACCCTCTGTTGGACGTAATGGTACCAGGAATCCAAAGTACCTATTGCCACCTCATCAGATCGATGCCTCGCCGATATCCAGCTGTTTTGCAGACTAAACGGGGCCCTACATCTTATTTGGTAGGTGGTCATAATATAATGGATCATCGGTGTATACATTCAAAGTCCCCTATTTAATATCTATTCACTCATTTCAACCTTTGAAATGCTCTAGTGAGATGGTCATTCGGTGAAGCTTATTTCGGAAATATAGTTTCGTTTATTGCTTTTCAATTTCTGATTTTCATTAGTGCCGTGAGGTTGGATATGAAACTATGTATAGTGCTAATGGTGTGTTACTAAAAAGGGGCTAAAATAGCAATATCGCGGAGAGAGCTGTTAAATTTAGAATAAAACAAAAGATGTATGTCACATTTGTCCCATGTTATGCTACTGGAACGTTGCTCTATTTATTCAGATCTTTCGGAGTAACCTGTTTACGCTAACCTATTATGGGAGGTGTCTCGTCCTTTGTGAACAGTGGTGCTTAGCGGATCCAATTAGATTTCTGAGCGATTTGGGGTGTAGCAGAACTTCAGTATCATTGGAGATTTAATTTCGGTTATTTGGTCTGGTAACAGAATCCACTTTGTTCCAATTGTGGTACATAGAAGGTTCTTTTGATGCTAAGTTCAGACGTCGGATATATTTCGAATATTCTGATTTTTGAAAGATGTAGTTATTAATTTTTAGGTTTTCTTTATTGCCCTGCATATCGTTACACAAGGGTTCCCTGAAGAGGGATATTGTGGGTACCAGAAGAGTAAGAATATGTTTTTATAATTCCTCGGACAATTAAAGGGCTGCATGTGATATCATTAATTCTTCTTTTTGCTATCAGCAGTAAAGTGATCCGTGGTGTAGCCCTTGTCTTCATTTCTTGAACGCTTCTGTGTATATGCAAGAGATTAATGGATTTTATCTAAATTTATTAGACTTGTATTATTGTGTTACATTGATTACTAGTGGTATAAATGCCGTCAATAAACGATCGGAATATTCAATATACGAACTCGGATTAAAATTAAACTATTTGATTTTAATTCAAGTAATACGTTCAAGGTACAAGATCTTTCAAAGTGTCAAGCACTTTATCGTCAGGTACAACGTTTTAACTGTGGAATTAGAAGTTAAACTTTAAGCAAATAAATAATAAGCTGAAAGACAGTTGATACAATGTGCATGTATATACGTGCGACATCTTAGGGTGGATTGTGTTACCAACACGTTCCGAACGTTTTACAAAAAAATCAAAAACGAACCAATAATAGGGTTTATCATTATCTGGGTTTATCGTTTACTAACGTACATCACTGCAGAATGTAATATAGGTTTGGGTCTTTTACGAAGATAATACGAACGGCACCATGTAGTAAATGTGCTACACCAAAAGAGGATTCCATTCACACATCTGATTTGCGAGCTGTTCTATTATCCCTCCGGAGAACCATTTTCTGGTAGTTTTAGACTTGCTGCACCATTGACAGTGAAGCTGTGATGACGTTGTTCTGGTAAAACCAAGGGAGGCGGCAGGTCGAGAGATGCTCGATTTGGCACACCTGACGCAAATTATCACTCCACGTTAGAAGTCGCTCAGATGGCTCTTTTTTCCCACTCCAGTTTTCAATGCAACGAAAGCTAGTGCTCGTTAATCTAACTTGCCTGATTCATGCTGTCCTGAAGTGACACCTTACATATTGAAGTGAATAACTTGTGTGACGGCGGCTGGTTCCTCTAATAAATAATCATCTATTAATAAATCTGGAGCACTAGATTCTGGGTAAAACTGCGATTGATGGATGGACAGTGAAAGCAAAAGGAGCAAGATAAGAGCGATATAACACTCATATTTCGGCAAGGAATAATTATGTCTGGTGTTGGGAATTCAGATCAACAGGTATTTCCCAGAAACTTCCGGCTGGAAATCGCCCAGAGCGTTAGGTCATTCTGGAGTTATCGAGCTTTTATGAATGAAATTCTGACTCTTCAGGAAACCTTTGCTGTAATGACATTAAATAGTAAGGTTAATTCCGGACACGGCAAGACTGATGTGCGGACACATGAAACGATAAGATCTATCCGTTCTACCCTACGCGTGTAGATCCTTATTTTCTGTATTTTTTTTTTTGACTAAATCATTGACCCAAAAAGAGAAAGAGAATTAGAGAAGGTTTTTTTTAGTAAACGTGAGGCCTATTTACACGGTTGTGTTACTTTTCCATGATACATTCCTGATTTGCATAAATTTCCAAATACTGTTGTTGCTTATTTACCGCAGAAGTCTTCACAAGAAAATGAATGCCTTTTTGCTAGGATTATTGGATTCATCGCTAGATAACATAAAAATAAGATGTCGAATTGATTTTCCCCTAAATGGAAAGGGAATCAACAACATCTGCCTAATATCAAATGTGATGTCCTGGTTCGAATCCCTGCGAGTCATGCATGTGTGTTTGTTTTGTGTCACTGGCTCTCTCCTTTCCCTCGGAACCAGTGGCCAAAATTGGCATCTGGATAGGGATTTGCTGACGGCGGTTGTTAAACACCTTACACTACACGAAGGTACAAAAAAATGTCGAAAAGAAATAAAGTTGACCAAAACAATTTAAACTTCTTGCATTACCCATTTCAATAGATTGTTATAATGGATCAATTAAGTATTTTCAAACTTTTGAGTAGTAAGAATGTTCGCTTTATATAAATGTCATCTGTCAGAAAACACCGTAAAATAGGTCCGCGAGTTGCCTAATCGTCAGAGCAACTACTTCTAGAACGGATAGTCGTTAGATCGTCCCAAGTGAATCGAGTTTCTAAACCACATAACACTCTCCTTGAACCGGATCGTCACACTAAGGCGTCGGAACCAGTATAGGCCGTACCGCATGCCTTTGTTCAACATAAACCATCCTCTCTTTGATCCCATTACAACGTGTGGCACATTTCCTGAATCGTCGCAATTTGATACACGCCACTTTGTTAGTTCGCACTACATTTTTCACATCCTTATTTCTGCTGGCAGGTTCATTCTAATGTAATTTCATTTTCGACTCACACCAACAGATTCCCTTTGTGATACGGATAATTTCGTTTAAACCTTACGTGTAGGCATCTAACGAGTGATAAATGGGAGAAAAGAGATTCGAAAAAAAAGAAAGGGCAGCATGTAGTGTAAGTGCCCTTAATTATTTTTAAAGATTTCCATGTATAATCGATTAAAATGTAAAAAAATTGTAATATTTTGAAAAGTAATTTAGGTATTATAATTTTCAGAAGAGAAAGAAATTCCGCATAAAGTCGATATGAATTGTAAATATTTTTATCACTAATTTCTTTGAAAAATAATTAATTTATCTTGCATTTGGTTTATGTATTTCTACATAATAGGACATTTGGCATCTGTATTTCAGGAATTTGAATTCGCAACACATCACATACTCAGAGGACAAAAACTGAGCATAAATATCTGGAATTTTCGGTTTCAATAACTGATTTCAGGTACTAATGCCTGGAGCCGGGCTTGGGGTCCTTCCGTTCGGTATCTCATCGCGTAGCATTACATCGTCAGTGATCAGTAACATAACGAATTAGAAAGTTCTTATGAAATGCGAGTCGAACGTGTGATCTGGAGGTGTGATGATTAAATAGTGATGGCAGATATTAATACCAAGATGAATGAATTTAACTGCGTTTCAACATAAACGTTTTTCTTCTGTGAGAACAACAAGAACATGACTATCTCTTCTAGATAGCTCACGGGATGTTCTTTTATGATACTGAAAAGTTTGTATTGTAGCACAATAAGTTTGACACATGTTCATTCTTTGTTCGAGAAACTTTTAAACTTAAAGCTATGGCTTAGCGTTTAAGGTGCAACCTGTATATTTTGATCTTTACTGCAGTGAATAACTGTGCTATGTGTAACCCTTCCAGTTTGCAATGCCTAATTTCTAATAACTAAAATCTAAACCTTTTTGGAAGCAAAATTATTTTTACAAGCAAAGGCACTTTCTCGAAACTCACTTTGATGAGCTGAACGAACAGCACATTCAAAGAGGTGATCAAGTGCCAAGAGCAGCTTCTACAAGAGAAATTGTAGAAGCAGTTAAAGTACTTGGAAGAATGTTAATCTAATGTGACTGAACATCGAAAATCAAGAAACATGGTAGGTGCCACGCGTGCTGAAAGTACGACAAGAAAAGTTGAGTCCAGTGTGTGAAATGTGACTAGTGTACTTGTAGGATTCTTCTCACTAACGTGTGCAAAAGTTGTGATTAAATATGCCATTTATATTTATTCGGATATGAAAAGAAGCAATGCTTACAAAAATTATAAAGTAATGCAACGATACTGGTAAACTTTTCTTTTCACACTGCCACAATATCAATTCAGATAAAGATATGTTGACTAAATGTTTACATATGACTAATAACTCTTATATTCAGTGCCAATGGGACAATTTGAATCGAATTCCTGATGTTTAGATATTACACGAACAACATACGATTGGTAAAAAACCTATCTTCACAGCTTTCTTTAAGTTGCTCTTATTTAATTAAGTATCCTGGGAACCAATATCAAGCCAAAGAAAAAGTAAGTACTTTCATTTAGAGCACGAAACAGGATTTCTGAAAAGATAATATTTTGGTTCATGTGTCGAAGTTTTAATTGTGGAGAGATTCATTTCTTTTTTGTGATCCAGTAAGCCTGTGTCAAAATGATGAAATTAATTAAGGTTTCTGTGCGTAATGTTTGACATGCATGTATGTCACACTTTAGGAAATGTTTTATTAAAACTTGAATTTTTTCAACATAACATTTTGTGGGGAAAATAACACATAATTGTACCAAACGAGACACGATTTATTCATCCAATTAAAATAACGAGTAGCTAAGTTCTGCACAAAAGTAGAAACACATGTGATGTTTAATTCTTCTTCGGTAGGTCTACTGAAAGACTCATCAAATCAGGGAATGTACATAGAAATTGATTTAAAATTAACACTTCTCATTTTTATATATATAATTTATTTTCTGAATAGAAAACTGACAGCTTTAAGAGTAGAATAACATATCAGACATAGGGTTTTGACATTAGGATACGAGATTTATTGTAAATAAATTCATATATTACGTTGAAGTTGTTGAAAGTATTTCACTATAAAATTTACTAAATACAAGTAATATAATTCTACGAAAATAGACTGGAGTCCGAATTCGAAGTTCTGAAGTCAATATTTGGCAGATAATCCAAAGTGATCCACGGAGTGTTACAATGCTCAACAAGCATATGCAAATGGACACTAGAAGCAAATGCTCGCAGTGAAATTTGCGTGTCAGTAAGCTAAAGTATGCCAATTACACATAAGTTACATACTAAAAGTCAACTGGGAACGTTAGGGAGATTTCTAGCAGACAGCGTGTGAAAGAACCGTTCCAGTAGCTTCAGATCCATATGCTTCATACAAGTGTATCTGACGCTCTATGGTGGCAAATAATAATACGCATAGAAGAAAGGCAGTCTCAAGAGTAGGAAGCGAGGGAATTAAATATTCATCTCAAAGGATTGTGGCGTTTTTGGCAGCAATTCAACATACCGGCAGTGTTTCACTGAAGCCTGACCAAGCTCAAACTATGAGTATGACACCCCGTGATGGCAGGTACAGCACTTTAACCTCAAGGCCCCTGATGCCATATACAGACCGACAATCTCATAAGGAGTTATCCGTTTCTACTGGGTCTACGGTATCAAGATACACGACATATTGTAATTTTAATACAATTGGCCTTTCTACTTGGAGATCCCTGGTTTGTGTACCGATAACCGCATAATGAGTTATCCGTTTCTACTGGGTCTACAGTATCAAGATACACGACATATTGTAGGATTAATACAATTTGCCTTTCTACCAGGAGATTAATGATTTGTGTACCGATAACCGCATCTCACAGAAGAGCTCACTTGAGCTGGTTCAGAAAAGATTGTTTCTGGAAAACAGACAAATCTGCCGGTGCACTTGTTACAGACGACCCGAGATTAAGCCTAAAAATTTATTTTCACAGGCATTTGATCGAATGGAACAGGAACCCCGTAATGATGACATCAGCACCTGCGAACGAGAACGTTACGGAAGCGGAGGCTTGCTCGTGTGGAGTACAACTGCTGCAGATCACTCAACTTATGCGCAGGAGCCAATGATAATGCTTGCACATAGTACTACAGGACAAGATCCTGTAGTATTATATCAAATATTTTCGGTTGCTTGTACACCCTCAGTTCCGTTTAATGTATGATAAAGCTCACTGTTAAGGGCTCAGCTTGTCGTTGATTTCACATAGAGCGAGGATATTCGGTGTATATTCTGGCCAGCCAGGTCTCCGGATCTGAACTTAAGAGATTATGCCTTCTACTCTCTATGGGTGACACAGAAATTATTTTTAAACTAAACACTTACCTCATCAATGCAGGTAAATTTAAGGCTCCAGAGTGCCTATCAGTAACTTGGTGATGAGCATGTATGTATTGTTGTTTTGTGAGCTTTATGTCCATAAGGGTTGATCACACTCCTTATTCATACATTTTAAGTTACTTTCGTACATCACACCTGGGTGACATTTGCGGATGTGAATCTGAATACCCAAAATATGTACATATAAAACTGCCGTTCCATAAAAACTGAGAGTAAAATCAGCCAAAATGAAGAAATATCAGTACAGCAACATAAATTTTATTCTTCCTCAAAGTATCTTCCCTCGGATGATAAGCAGCGCTCTAAACTTTCAGTCCACTTTTCAAATTATGTGGGGAAGCCATTTTGTGATAGCTGCTTTGGCGACCCCTCTGCAGCCTGAATGACGTCCGTATTTGTGTTGAATGTAGCGCCACGGAACTTCTACATTGTCCGAAACAAACCGAAATTGCACGGTTAGAGGGCAGGATTGTAGGCAGACTATGGCACGATTTCAGTACTGCATGTCGTAACGATCTGTTGAAAGCAAGCAGCCACATGTGGGAGGGAGTTATCGTGGTGTAGGTTCCACTTTCCCCTACTTCCCGTAGCTTAATCGATATGTGCCGTCCCACGCGCTTCAAGAGCGGAATGCAATACTCAGCTTTGACAGAAATTTGGGGAAGAACGGACTGCTGGTACGATCAAAGAAAATTATCATCATCATCTTTCCAGCTGATTTGGTTCGGCAGAGATCAAGAATTCAACTCATTTATCCAATATATTTCTTAATTGATGCTTATTTATCTCTAGTAATTTCAAGGATATTCAATAGAGAATACGTTAAACGGTATTCCTTCATTGTCTTACCAACTCTGCTTGCGAACGTTTTCCGAGTGTCATACGATTCACAAAAAACAGCAAAGAACAACTCGTCTCACAAAATTATTTATTGACGTAATGTGCCTTAAAAAATGGCCTGTGAACATCTTACTACTGTGAACATAATCTAATCGTGATGAGTTGGTATGGTACGGTCAAACTCTTATGACCAGAATCTCCTGGTTCATTCGCTTTTGCAGCAAAGGGAAGGACATATTTGGCTGCTGGTCTCGTTCTTTAGTTACAGAAAAATATCTTTTTTGTTTGTCTTATAGTTACATCATATTATTTACTCATTCAGATTGAGATTTTTAGAAATTTGTTTGTTGTACATATAGTAATTGGGCATTGACAGGTTGAAATCACATTCTTTTAAATTAATACTTTTGTATTGGTCACAATAATGTGACTCGACCGTGTATTATATTATATTATATTTAATTATATTACAGTAAACTTTTTTAAAATTTGCATAATGTCATTTTTAATGAGACAAAAATCTAAAAATGAAATGCCTCCATTACTTCAGAACAAAATCTAATTACATGGAATATTCATAACATTCTGTTTTGTATCGTCGTTACGAACACAATTTTTAAAAATTTTGTTTTCGGAATGAGTTTACGTTAGGCAATTAACAAATTTTATTCTTTGGTATGGTAGGTTGTTGTATTTTCACTGTGATATCTGTAAAATAAATTATGTAAAATATTAAATGACTATTTCTGATTTAATGAGGATTATCTTTGCATATAGCCTTAGATTGGGATTACATGAATAATGAGTGAACATGTTACATTGTGAAAGTCCTCTAAATACGTGGCGTCAGCAAATAAATAAATACATCGCTCTTTCAACGTTCCAGAAACACATAGCAACCGAAAATTGCCGCCACCCTGGAATTTAAGGAATGTGATTCCACGGCGGCGGCTGATAAAAATTTTTCGGTTGCTATGTGTTTCTGGAACGTGGAAAGAGCGATGTATTTATTTATGTTACATTGTAATTGAACGGGATCTCACTGAATGAAGTTACTCTTGCGTACTCAACCGTCTGGTGGAAGGGGCATAAATTCGGTTTCCTGGTGAACTAAATGCTTACATTAAAACAATTTCAGCTGATTGATAAAAATAATTTATCTCCAATATTTTGTGTATTGGTATCACAGGGTCAAACACCATGTTCTTCCCAAACACACTGAGTTTCTCCTATAAAATAATGATTTTCTTCTGTATTGCCAAATTCATCTACAAAATACATTCCGAAGATTATGTTCGAAAGATCTCATACTAGATGTTTACGCTTATGGTGGTCAGCAGAATGGGCGCATGTTTCAGACATAGAGCTCCAGCAATTCCTTCCCCAATTCACCAATGATGTATCTCATTGAAATATTCATCTGCAAGGTAATGGCACTCATTTTAATTTCTCAGTGAGTAAATTAGTGAAGACTCTAAAATCACAGCCCAAATCCAAAGAAAATTAGAAACGGCAGAAACTCAGATAGAAAGAATAACAGTGAGATGTTAGGAAAAGAATGAATGAGCACCCATGTTTTGTTGTAATTAATGCATATAGATTTAATGTTACCAATTGAATAGCCCTTTAGAATTATTTTACTTGAAGCTGTAACGGCAATAGTTTACAATTCGATTCTTTAAAAACCTTGGGAAAGGGGTTCGCGCATCAGAGAAAGTAATGAGTTATTTGAATATTTTGAAATTACCTACGCAATTTTAGGAAATTAAAATAATGGTACTTGCAAAAGTTCGGCATTAGATGTAATGATCGTCCTTTTTTGAGAAAACGTCGTCTAACCATTATCTCCGTTTTGAGGAGTTTCATGAACATGTCCTATAATTGTGCCAGTAGTTAAAAATTAATTATATTGCCTCATTGTTTTCCCAGATTTCAGCTTTTCTTCCCCTTATCTACTAACTTACGAACTGTCTTAGCATACCAGGACTAAGAAGTCCCGTCGCTCCTTCAACATAAATAAACTGCATTGGTTGTTTCATAATCATAAGACCAAAGATTGTGTGGCTGGCACCAATTACGAAAAGCGAGGGAAACTAACGTCTGAGATCGTTTTCAAATGGAACTATGCATGCTTTCGAAGGTCTAGGGATTCCGTAAAAATCCCGGTAACCAACGCTGACTAACGTCCGAATGACCAGGTTCAAACCTCATCAGAAATGTGCGTTTCAAGAATTACACACAGCGAGTTCGGTAATTTCTCTCACCATAGGTTTTGTTGTATTTAGATCCTGGCTGTTCTTCTAACACATTCATTAAGGTAATCACTGGAAGCTTTGAACTACATACCATACCCCTGTGTAAAACATTTACTGTGACATTCGGTATGTACATCATTTACAATACCTCACTGTTTACTTTGTTGTCCCTTTGTTTCAACCATATAATTGTTTTTTTGGTTTGTTCTTGGGCCTTTGACTTTATCATTTTCAATAATTTAGTCATTTTCAACCTTAAAATGAGTACCATTAACCCACGACGCGAAAAATACTTAAACCTTTCTTTATTCTATTAATTTCCCATTCTCAATTTTGATTTTAAGGACTCACTGGGCTCACAGATGGTAAAATGCAGATGTTTGGAAGGCAAACGTCTATCCATCAAATCGATTAACACTTCATATGGTTTCCTGCGTGAGTGCTCAACAGAATCTCACCTGAACGGAAAAGACAAAAGCTTGAAGGCAAGGTCAATTAAACCGCAAACCACTTGTGAGAGCATGAAGAAATGCAGGAGTTCATTCGCAATATCATCTTACACGTATTCTGCTCGGTTCTGACCTGGTGATATTAAGTGAGTTTTCGTATCTTATAAAATACCGGATCATGAATGGCGCAAACGAACAAACGCTGTCTGTATTCCTGTAGTGGAATTTACTAGGACCTCTTATACAACACAAGCAAAGAGTGTGGAGGTAGATGTGCATATGTCCTTCTCCTTTGCGTTTAAATATAGACGGTTCCCCTGCGCTTTAACTTCTCCTCCTACGAGTCTTGGGAAATAATTCCTCACAAATGGAAATTAATGGACAGCTATGTTCATGCAATTTATTTCCTTGGATTTCCCTTTTAAAAATATGTATCGACTTCTCTGTTGTCTTATTTGAAATTTGTTGTTTTCCAAATTTAGGTTTTCAATGTAAAGATTCTACTGCGTTGTTATTGTCCTTTCAAATTTTAGCTTTACTCATCCGTTTCACAACCTGCATTTGCCCAGTAGGAATACAAATTTAAGTCATGCCGTCCATTTTCATTGTATTCCATGTAACCACTTCCTTCAGTAAACTTGAACGTTTTCTTCGTCCTGGAGCTGGAATCGAACCCCTAATTCCCGATTTCAGGTCGAGCAATATTTTTCCCGGCTGGCATACTCGACCGGAAAGCGCGAGATGCGGGTTCCATTTCCGTTCCAGGACGACGAAAAGTTTCAAATTTTCTGAAGGAAGTGTTACATGGAATACTGTGAATATATACCAATAATAGCATTGCAATGCTTGCCATGTATTAATGAATAATTTCTTCAGGGAAATTCGTTTCCCAATTATATATGACGGTATTTGTTCAATTGTTCTATACTTTCAGTGGAAACAGTTGCCAGAAATTGTGAACTTCTTACAACCCTAGCAGATAGTTATGCTGGTTGTCATATTGCGACAAAAAGAAACAATACTAACATCAGCTATGCGATCTAAAGAACACTTGCAGGTTCTTATATGGAAAATTTGAGATAGAGTTGGATATGTGTTCTGTATTGGAACAACAGTCAAATACTTCATCTGAATAAAATATGAGTCTGCAAACACCGTGGCATAAGCGAAATTATTATTTTTTTAATTTATCAGAGTATTAATTTAATTGTGCATTTCGGAAATTAAGTGTTATCATTGAAATATTAAAAAAAAAAGCTTTCAGTTTTATTACTAGAGAATAGTTTATTTAAATGAAATAGCGTTATGCTTTCAAAACGTAAATTAAACAACGTGAAGTCTTAGAAGCTCGGCTCTCGAGTTATCAGAACTCAGGTTTATGTATTCTAAGGTTTCCGCGCTTGTACGCGTGTTCTGTAGAGATGAGCTTAACTGCTACTTGCTGATCACGGCGCAAACTGTGACTGCTACTCAAAAGTAACAGTTATTTTTAACCGTGATTGGAATCACAGTTTAGAACCTGTTCTTTCCCTTTTGTCCCAGGAACGTGATAGCAGAATCAGCTAAAGTTACAACGGGAGTGTGAGTGTGCTGCCAAACATATAATTGGGCATACATATAGTATGTATGTGTCTCGGACCTTTTTTTTTGAAGCAGCCTACAAAATTATGAATTTGTTAGTTTTTTGATTCAGAAGAAGATACGGAGGCACTTCACAAACATGACAGAAATTTCGGTCCTTATATGTACCCCAATATAATAGTCACAATATTAGACTATGCAAAGTGGTTAATACCGTATCCTTTTTTGCAGGTTATGGGGATGGAGCGCTAGCGGAAAATTATAGGCAAAGAAATAATAAAAACCAAGTATCACATTTTATAAGTAAAAGGAGACTTTAGTTTGAGCAACTCATTGCGTCTTTATGCACGGAATGTCCTTGAAAGTTCACTTAATAGCTTGCATATTATATAAATGCATTGCCACATTGGTACAAGACCAATTTGGCAGTTAGTAATTAATATTTGAATTGTGGACAGCGCCTGAATGCCGAGTTGAGAAAAAATAATGTAAATCACAATTCCAGTAACCTTAAAGCAGTGTGAACGTCAAAAAAAAAAAAAGTTTTTTTTTTTTTTAATTTTTTTATTTAGACATCTAGCACACAGTTATATGTTTATTTTACAGATTCCTAGTATAATTCTGGGACAAATTGTAAAATTTAATTCAGTTTCGGAAGGCATCATCCCTCCTTCCGAAAAAAAGAAGAAAAACTTAAATTTGAATACAACAGTGTACTGGAAACTTAAAGCCCAGGCGCAGTGTTCCTAGGGATGGTCTCTGATCATTCGTCCGAAAAAGGTCTAGGTTCGAATCCCGGTGTGGCATCTATGTTGTGCTTGTGTTAGGGCACTGGCTCTCTTCCTTCCATGGAGTCTGTGACCCTAAATTGGCGACAGCCGATTGATAATAGCTCATGGAGTTGCTCACGGTGGTCGTTAAACCTCAAATTGAAAAATAAAATCTAAGAAGTTTTAGTTTAATCCGTCAACAGTTTTTTTAGTGAACTTATTGGTAGTTTTAGTTTGACTGTGGGATGATTCAAAACAATATTCTTTTTTTCCCCTAACGATGAGAGATTTCAATGACCTGCGACGAAGCACACTCGCCCAAGAATGAAGTAACAGCGAATTCACAAATTCAGCTGAGAAGCAACCAGCAACGCTGTGAAAATATTACGAACACCTGGTGGCAAGAATACCAAGCACAACAGCAGATATCGAGTAACAGGAGCAGAATTCACTCAGTAACAGTTAAAACAGTGCTGTGACACATCACGAAGATCATGCTGGGTAGCAGTGACAGAGTGGGAAGCGAGGAACGGATATGCTGTTGGCTGTTACAGTCATTGTTACTTAAGGTTTTCAGTAGCAGCCGCTACCTCTGATCTATCCGGGAGAAGCGGGTTTGATACCGCTCTAGGACTACGAAATTTTCAATTTTTCGGGTATTATCTAATTTACCATCTATGCCATATTTACACCAAAAAACGAATTCACATTTTCAAAATTTCAATATCCACTTTCTTAACTTGTCAGAAAGGACTAAAATATTTTGAAATGATTTGAATGAAGTTGTTTGAAATGGTAAAATGTACTTGTCAGTGGGACTAATCCTTTCCCATTCATGCTTTTGTCGTGGAGCAGATCATAAAGGACTTGAATTGTCCGCTATCTTATCTGACAAGTACTGTAGATACTGTTGCGATGAGACGGGCAAAAGGATTGTTTTACTGCAGTAACAAGCAGTTTAGTGAAATCTGTACACTATGCAACCTTTCAAGTTTTAGGAATGCAGAAAATTTTAGGCCAATGCGACCGCACACTGGGGCTGAATTTTTTTATCGTTTGGTTCACGTCGGTTAGCCTTTTATACGGTTAAAACAATATAGAGACTCACCACAAAATTACATGTTAAAAAATTTGGAAGCATCACCGAACCACAGTTTATACATTATCGATCCTTTGCAAATCATAACAAACGAAACAGTGGTAACGAAATGCATGTAATCTCACATTAACGTAGGCGGAAATTTTGCACTTCCATAAATGCATTATGGATTTGCGATGTACAGAATTTCTGTACTGCAACATTGAGGGATACTTTCTTGAGTATCTATCTTTGTAACCTTTTTCTTAACATTTTGTCTCTGTTTATTAGCACCTTCTGTAAACTGCATTAAGAGTCCGTAAAATATATTTTTATGAAGATATTTTCTCTTAACGTCCAGGATTAGCGTATTTGTATTGTCTTACATGTTCGATAATCCGAACGCATCGAAAATCCAAATTACCAGTGGTCCCAATTAGTTCGGATTTTCGACGCTCTTTTTCGTTTCAGGGATCTCGTGTTGGCGACCAAAGTGTTTTTCAAGGCTACAGTGTTTTTAGCAAACTGTCCGAAAGAGCATGATATGTACAGTGTTCATCATTCACGAAAAATGTTTTCTGCACGATGAACTATTCGGGCAAAAAATCAAATGAATGCTCTTCAGGTACAGTCCCGAGAAAACATTATTTAACACAGCATTTTTTTATATCAGGCATACTCATCGATATCGATTTCGTTTCCGTGGCTTCCGGTCTCAAAAAATTGTTATTCAAGAGACCATTTTTTATAACATCACAAATACTAATAGCTATCGCCATTGTTTGGCTTCCAAAGCTAAAGCCTGTAGTTTTTTGTTAAATTAGACAAAAACAATTTCCGGTCCTTAAGCAGGTGCAGGGGAGTTGGCCTATTTACGCTCTTCGAAGAATATCACATTATCAGATATATAGCTAACCTTTTGTGTGAAAAATAATCGCTTACACCTACATGTTTATTGAGATGAATCTAAATGGAAAGAGAAGGTGTTTCAGGAAAATATGATGAGTATATGCAAAAATCAGTAGAAAAAGCTGTTGATTTAGTTTATATCTCCTAACGAGAATACTTTTCTCCTAATAAAAACTCAACGCGAAAGCGTTTAGTAATTTGCAAAGAAAAACAAATTATAAACATATTTTATGTTACATTTTGTAATTATAATGCCCTGATAATGCCCTGCCTTCATTTTTAAAAACGGACCACCCGCTTTCGGCAGTGGTCCGTCTTACCTGTCAGATGTGGAGAGTGAAGCAGCTCAGGAAAACCCATTCCGTTATCTCATTGGCCATGAGAAAAAATGGAACCCGTCAAATGGCGAGCGTTATATGTGATGATGAAACGCAGCAGAGCACTAATGTTTTTGGAGGGGACTATGGACACTGCGAACGGGTTCATATGTTCCATTTGTGCTGCTTTATTCGGGCAGAGAAAGAATTTAAACAAGCATGTTAAAAAATTTCATCCGACTTTTTCCGTTATCCATGAACCTCGTATTGCAAGGAGATCGACATGCAACCACTGTAAAGTAATCTCCAAGTCACATCTTTTATCAGCTTCAGAAAAATGCTTTCCATTGCATGAAATGTTGTCCACAAATACATATATTTATTCTTTCAAAAGGCTTAAAAGGCTTAGTCCTACACAGCTCTGATGGAATGGAAAAAAAATTTAAGACATTTTTTTTTTTTTTTCGATGTTGACATTTGTCTGAAACAAGGAAAGATCATTGAAAAATGTTCTTCGCATTCCGTCGATGTGTGTAAAATGTCTCGCACGCGTTTCAAACGTGCATATGAAGTGAATATTTGCACACATGAGAAGAGTTGCGAGGACTTACAACACTAAAAATGAATATGCATTAAACTCATAGTACCTGGTATTTCAATGCAAACCTGTTTATATATAACGTCTAACATACACATTGCACACATTAGAAGTTGTTAGGACTAACAACACTAAGATTTAACATGTATAAGGGGTATGCAAAAGTTTCCACCGCTTTAAGGAGAAAGGAGACAGGAACAACCAGGAAACCAGTACACATTTATTCGACGACATATTGGCTCTTAGCATCAATGACCTTTTCCCATTTTTCAGGTAACAAATAAAAGCCCCGGTGATTGAATGACTTTGTGTTGAGCTGAAGACCGCAATGACGAAATTTTCCACATCTGGAAATGTGGTGAACCACTCTTGGTCTAGGGCATGTTGCATAGACTGAAAAAGATGCGTGCAATGTCCGGGGAGTAAAACGGGTGAGGTAAAACTTCCGCGTGTAACTGTTCAAAGGTTAATTTCGTGGTGGCACCGACATGTGTAAGGGGATGACTGGCCGGCGTTCTTTACTTGTCCATGGGCGTTTTTGCTCGATTGCGGTGTTCAGTTTCATCAACTGATCGCTATATCTTTCTGCAGTGATGGTTTCGCCAGGTTTCACATGCCAGAGCATTTTGATGGAGAATCTTACCATACACCGCGTGTGTCAGCATATTGTTCCTCGCCTTTTGACCTCCGAACAAAAGAATGAACGGATGTCGACATCGGGCAAATTAATCGACAAAGCCGATATAGATCCGACGTTCTTTGATAACATCATCACAGGTGATGAAACGTGGTGCTACTTGTTTTATATTTAGCCAAAGCATGCTTCTTCAACATAGAAATAACAGTCTTCACCGCGATCAAAAAATCCAGGCAGGATCGCAGCAAAGGGAAAGTCATGCTTGAGGAGGTGTTTTTTGATTCTCACGGTATTGTCCATTCCGAATTTATTCCTGAAAGCACAACAGTTAAATATGAATGTTATCCGGACATTTTACGTCGCTTACGGGAGTCAATCCGTTGTAAACGGCCGGAGATGTGGTGAAGTGGGCAATAGTGCATTCTCTATAGCAACACGCCTGCACATCTTTCCCTACTGGTGATGTAAGTTCTAGCCAGAAATCGTGCTAATGTGTTCCCCATCCTCCTATTCACCCGATTTAGCACTTCCCTGCTATTTATTCACTTTCCACTGAAGAAACAAAATCTGCAGGGACGTCGCTTGTTGTCAGCAAATGAGGTAAAAACATCAACGCAGGTGGCATTACGAGGGGTTGCAAACATGGCTTAGAGCAATGCTTCGAGAAGCATTACGAGCGTAGGCAAAGCGCATCGTCGCCAAAGGGAATTATCTTGAAGGTGATTGTTCATCAATGTTTTAAAGCATTCAAGGTAAGGAACTATACGCCAAGTTCCCGTACTTTAGGATCATGCCTCGTAATGGATGTTTTTCGTTTAAACATTTCACTATGTCACCTGATATGTGGGCACATGCATTAGATAACTTCTAATTTTGATTGCAGCACTCATATTATTGAATGTTTCTGAGAAGCGTAAGATAATGTTATTTTTACGTATCGCGATAGTTCTAACGTTTTGAGTATGGTATATTTTGACATTGTGTAAATTTCTTTACTAAAAGTTAAAAAAATTCAAACTTTTAGTAAAGAAATTACATAATGTAAAGAATTACATAAAACTTTAGTAAATTTCTTTACTAAAGTTTTAAGTTTGTCTTTGCTAAGTGCATCACATACGGTACCAGCTCGAAACTGTTGATAAAGCGTAGATATTATTTCAAGAACAGTAATAATCGCTGGAACTCCACTCGTAGCACAGTCACCTGTTCTTGTACAGCGATTTGAAAAATGTCCCTAAATCTGCAACAATTATATGAAGATATCTCCCAGCAGAATAAAAAATGCAGAAAACGTTTGCTGATTTATTTACGGTACAGCTTCTAACACATTCAGAAAGCAAGCTTTTTTTATTTCATATTTAATTGAATGCTTTAAATCAGTAAAGGGTTATTAGTAAAGCCCCATTACAAAATAGCAAGATATCAATGAAAGAAATACTAGATTACACCATTGTACGGTAAAAGTTTAGAAGTTGGAGTCCGTTCATTAGTGTAAATATGATATGAATGGTAAGTCAGATAATATCCGAACACTTGAAAATTTGCTATCCTGAAGACGCGGTTTTAATTCCCCCAACAGAACAATGAAATTTTCAAGTTTTCGGATTTTATCTGACTTATCATTCATGTCATATTTACACCAATAAACGGATTCCGAACTTACATATTTGTATTAGCGGTATATCAATTTAAAAATAATAGTTTGAGAAAATGTTTGATTTATCAGATACTTTTTTTTTCGCTTCCGAGTGATGGAAGAATAATTGCTATTTGCAAGGATCGGGAAACTAAGCCTGGCACTTATATGGCAATATCTGTTCATAAGTGTAGCATTTGCTGATAATTCGCGTAATTCTTTTACTAAAACGTGGCACCGAAATATTTTGAAGCGACGAAATAATCTTGAGTCTGTTTGGAATATTTGTGTCAAATATTTGTAAAACATGCTGTTGACTTTAAAAGTGGTGCTGAATTGGGTATGTTCGGTCATTCTTGCACAGCTGAGAAGTTGAAGATGACTCTGTTTCAATACTTTTGTGAAATTTGTCAGTTGTGACCTGCAGCAAAGTTCACGGTACGGTACTTACTTTTTCGGCGCAAATGATGTTTTTATGGAACAGGTAACAACTTTGTTTACTGTGTTTAACATTTCTGTAATTTTGTACCAGATATTTAATCACTTCCAACAGACTATCTTCAAATCTTCAAACAAGCATTAGGAAGTTGCGATATTTCATTTTATTCTCAAACTTTGATCATGAAAGACCCCGATTCACTCCCTGTGGGAAAGAGTTTAATATAAATGTCTTTTGAAACGAATTACAAGCTAAAAAGAAATTTCTTTTGTTAAATACAGATAATCACTTCAATAATTAAGAAAAGTAAATTTAGAAATCGTTCAGTCCTAGGAGGGCAAAAATGATATTTTAGTTTTTCCTATTGTTTAAAAAACAGTAACAGTTCTTCAGTATAATATAAAAATCAATTGTAATTGAATGGCAATTTTATGTTTTGTAGCATGTGATATATTTCATTTCGCATACACATGATTTAATAGTCGAGTGACATTATGTGAATCATATATCTTTTATATTTATCAGTAAATTTCAAACTGGTGTTGCTTTTAGTAATTAATTGGAAAATAATTTTATAAAAATTAAGACTTGTTGGCAATGAAAACAAAACTAGCAAATACTTAAAGACTTATGTTAGGTGAGCGTTTGGTCACCCACTTTTGGTCAAACCCCCAGTTAACTATTAAGATAAAAGTTAACGCCGTTTTTACACGATTAAACTTTTTCCCTATATTGAATTAAAACCCTACTGCTTAAAAACTTCATTTAAATAGTAAATATTAGCGTGATTAGCAAAGGATGTTGTCGTGGTTCATAAGCACATAACATTTTTTCATTACCCGTATTTAATTTTTATGTATTCATTTGTAAATTTCTGCCGTTAGAATTTTTTCTGCTAGAGGAAGTGGAATTATAATTGCTCGACGAAAGCTAATCCAACGTCTTTACCTTTAGCATCAAATAATACAAAATAGACTGAATGGTTACTGTATTATTACAACCTACCTAATACTTCAGAAGTACTGCTTTCCACTTACGTACAACTATCTAGCGTGGCATTGATTTAGTAAGACGCCTAAAGTAGTTCGTAGGTATGGCTAAAAAAGCTGCCTGTAGTGCGGCCTTCAGTTGAGGAATGGGGGTGATTAGAGTATTCCGACGCCTTATATATTTTTCCATAGTGTCACATAAATGCTCTATGGGAGTGATATCTGGGGAATTCGGAGGCTAATCGATATGCTGGAAGTCCGAACTGTGTTATTCAAATCATTCCCCAACGCTGGACTTCTGGCTTTTTGCATTGTCATCTTGTGACACATCGTCGCCATTAAGGAAAATATGCAACATTGCTAGGCTTCTAGAGTCAAGAAGTAATTTGAAACAATTTTAGGCACCAATCATACTTTGTTCAACATGAAACAGAGGTCCATTTTCCTGTCTGGAAAACATGACTCACACGATACAACAGCCTCCACGAGTTATATCGACTGCCTCGTGTTATTTCCGCTGAATGAGTTCACGAAAATCCGTTGAGTGGAATATGAAATGGGCCTCGTTAAATCGGCACATTTTTTGCAGTCATCCAAAGTCTATTTTTCATGACCTTTTGCCCCAGGAGAGTCTTTTACGACGAAGAAACGTGAACAGCCGATGAGGTTTTCGCGGTCGTCTTCTGTTATATCCCATGCGTGGGATCATGCAACGCATGGTCACGACAGATACTTCTTCAGTTTGACTTTTGTTGAACTGTGTAATCAACTATTGAACAAAGCTGCATCTGTTGACTTGTGTGAGACCTCGGACGGGGCGCTCAACTCTCACATCAACTTTTTTCGCGATCGTGCACAGTTTGGCCTTCGCGTCGTTATTTGACCATTTTCACGCTAGTCCTGATACACTTTAACTAGGCCTGCAGTGGTATAACACACTATATCAGTCGTTTTAGAAATCGAGGCACCGGTCTTCGAGCTCACACAATCTTTCTGAAAGTCCAATGGATCCAACCTTTCTCACATCACACTCTAAATTTTACTGCCTACTGTTTCAACCACACTTTATAAGTATATGCTACGTCGTTTAACGTATCACGCTCCCTCGGACATCACGTGGTCTGCGTGGGGGGGGGGGTTAACCAGTTTTGATCGGGGTTTTCATAATTCAGTAGCCACTCGGTGCCGAGATCGTTTGATCATTCCCGAAAGCTTAGATTGCGATGTTATTCATCACTGTATCCATTACAAATTTAATGCATCACAATTAAAAAAATTCATGGAACTAAACCCGATGTTTTTTTTAATATTAAAATGCAAACATTTTATTTATCAGAAGGCTGGAGTTAAAAGATATGGCAATGTAATCTACCTATCTACTAGTCTGATTTCAAATAAGGCTCCACTTTGTGTAACTCCAAACTTAAGAACAAATAAACATCGCTTTTGCTGAATCCAATTTGCTTTGCGTTCACATATGTTCAAGGAAAATAGGCTTTAATAACGATTTATAAGTTCAGTCAAAAAGCATATGTTGCAAAGTTAGCAATTTTTTGTGCTGCAGTTCATAACCATGAAATATCGTCAAAAGTTTCTCTTGAAATTCCGAGACAAGAGTGAGGGACGCGACACATGGATCTGCTCTAGAAAACCACGACAAATGTCCCGTGCTTATCGACCATTGGTCCAGAGACAGACTCAAGAGAAAGACAGACGGTACTGCTTCTTATATCCTGCATGTATTTCGTGCCAAAATGTTTTAAGGAAGATTACGGATTTGAATCCTGCCCTCCTGATAAAATAATATGAATTATACTCAAAAGGAAATGAATGAATATGAAGTATTACGTGAACAGATGCACTGAGTTAATGTTATTTGCAATGAATGTATTTGTGAAATCTCTGTGCAACAACATTTTTTGATGTGTAAAATTTACACAGCATAAATTCAAGCACAAAATTATCTCACAGATATGTGATCTTTTTTGACACTTAATGATTACCGTTTTTAAATTGTTAAAACGCAAGATTTGTGTGCTTTCGGCTGTAAGAAAGCTATGAAGTGCCACCGGTGGCCGAGTGGTCAACTTTCGCGACTTCCACGGAGAAACCTCAGGTTCAATCCTAGACGCGTACGAATGGTTGAACCACTCAATAACCGACATGGGTCAGATGGGCTCGTTAAGCGTTCGGACCCCGGGTACTGGCCCTATGGTATTATTTAAGGGTCTCTCCCGCCATCCATCCCTTTCTAACTCATTTCCATGTCATTTTCCTATCGGGCGCATTGGCTCACATATCCTAGGTTCTTATTTCTAAGGGTTGCTTAAAACCCGGGGTCAGACACTGCCTTCCTAAAATCCTCTATAGTGCGTCGCATAATTTTAGAGACAGAACAAATTCTTGAATAAAAAAGAAGCAACAACGAGCTGAAATGTAAACCTCATATTTATAGCCAAAATAGCTGGGACACGCAGCTGCACAATAGTTTGACGGAAACATAACAATTCCAACGCCAAGTACAACAAAAAAACAGAAATACGCTGTCTCAAAAATATAAAGACTTACTAGTTATGAGCACCTGCGGTACGAATATTGGTGCCGTTCTTCCGAATAACACTGAAAACCTGATTGGGTATCCTGTCTACCAAGTGATATAAGTGTACTGAACGGAGTGCGTATCAGCTTCGTTCAATCTGCCCTTCCAATGCCACCACACTTCAGAACTGCCGTCTATTCGCATTTACATCACGAGTAAGGATACCCCAGGGGTTATCGATAACGTTCGGATCTAGACTGAGTGCTGATCAATCCATTACGGTCACATGATGAGTGTTAAACCAGCTTTTTGTTGATACAGGCCGATGGATAGAGGCATTGTCTGGCTGGAACAGATAATCAGCACCCGCTAGAGTTTCAACAAACGGTAGAAGGTGGCTGCTGAGTATTTCCTGATACGTTTCGGAGTTTTGCCTACCCTGCAGAAAAGCGATATCCGTTGTCCCATTGAACGCAAAAGCTCCCCAGACCATTACAAATCCCCTCGTTTCTGTCTGCTGAAGAAGGTGCGTGGCTCGCGTCGTTAATCATGTCAATAGCAGTTCCAACCGTCAGGGCCGTCCAGGTTGAATTTTTTCTCATTGGAGAAAATAGTTGTTATCCACTCATTCGTCCAGTGCATGTGGCTGCTTGCCAATAGCAATCTAGCTTCCTTGTGGTGCCGCGTGAGGTGTGGCAGATGGCGCATTTTACGGAGCACAATGTTGAGCCTTTCCTTGATTCGTCGATGAAATGTGTCCTTTGAGACGGTGACATCAACAGTCCAAGAAACTTGACGTAGTGATAACCTTTGGGATGAAACTAAAGGCATGACGGCACAATCATCTCGTCTGGTTGTTATTCTAGGCCTTCCAGGCCGTTTTCTGGCAGTTAACGCTTCGCGTTTTTTAAAATCTTATAAATGACTGCCCTACTCCTCCCCGTGGCTTCACAAATTTTCGCTACAGGAAATACGTTTAAATCTTCTACACCTCCTCACCAGAAAGTTGACTGTTGCGTGGCATTTCGGCAAATGAATTTCTTACGGCAGGTCCACTGTCTTTTGTAGGCTGGACCAAAATACGGCCCATTCGCGTGCGTACAACATATTAATTTGTACATCTCATTTGCATGTGGCTACTTTACATAGTTGTCTTTATATTTATGAGACACCTAAAATTGCACTATTTCATTTCGTGGTGTTCTTTTCACACAATCCGGTCATATTGGCGGATAGAAAGGTTTGTTTTAGGGTTATGTCTAATTAGGCTCCACTTCAGCTTCCTACTTATATTCGCATTGCGTTCACGGCACAAAGTCGTCTGTCTCTATATTTATGCGACGTACCTTCCCTATGATCTGATCGAATGAGATGAACCGCCAACTAATGGAACAACGGTGTTTTCAAAATGGGTTACACTGTTATTGATGATATTTCTGACTTTGAGGTATTTACGCATCACATGGGTCTGTAGAAATAGAAGAATCGCTTTGAAATTGGGAATACTTCGTTACATGGCTGAAACGAAATTAATTGAGGTACAACCCTGAACAAACGTAGGAAAGCAAATGGAATTGTTGAAATTTTAAAATTTCAAGGTGGACGCTGCCGTTCTTTATCTTTTTACCGCTTTCAAACTGTAATAGGGAAGTACCAGAAGCAGTACAAACGAAAGTATTTGTCTTGCATACGTAACACAAAGAACAATATCATTGAGGTTGTTTTTACTAATGTGGAGTAATGGGTACTACTAAAAACATAGCGAACAATATTTGCCTTCTCCAAAATTTGAACATCTCAATAAAATTACACACATTTTCTGTGCAACCGAATTATTGCCTTTTACATAAAAGGCCATCGCCTTTAGTTTCAATGAATGAAATCGAACCTATGTAAATAACTTAAATAAACGTTTTTGTTTGAGCAAATGTAGAATTGTACTAATCTTACGAGTGCACCGAGGAAAACATTTCACAGGAACCGTTATTTTTAGTAATGAAAGCTTCTATTTTGTTAAAATTGTCAGCACTCTCTTTAAGGAATTTTAAATAAATAGCAAGAATTAAAACTTATGATTTATCACAAGCATCATCATCATCATCATTGTCAACCATTATCAATCCACTGCTGGACGAAGGTCTCCCCAAGCTTCCTCCACAACGGTCTGTCTTGCGCCAGTCTCCTCCATGTCACTCCCGCCTACTTACGAATTTCATCTACCCATCTCCCATGTGGTCTTCTTCTGGGTTTTTTCCTGTCCCTTGGAATCCAATCTAAAATTTCGGCTGTCTATCGATGGTCTGTCCTTCTGGTAGTATGTCCAGCCCATTGCGATTTCAGGGATTTAACTCTGATCATGATGTCTTCCATTCTTGTCATTTTTCGGATCCACGAGTTCCTCTTCTTATCTCTCCTGGTTACACCAAGCATGCATCTCTCCATGCTGCTTTGAGTTGTCTACAGCCTTTGTATGTCTCTTTTTGTTAAGGTCCACGTCTCTGCACCATACGTAAGAACTGGAAGGATGCATTTATTAAACACTTTTCTTTTAAGACATAATGGCATATTGCTCTTGAAAATTATGCTGTTTCTTCCAAAATGCTCTGCAGTCTATTTTTGTACGCCGATTAATTTCTTTATCAATGTGACCCTCACTTGATATCTGCTGTTCAAGATAAACGTACGTGTCTGTTATCTCTAGCTTTTCTCCATCAATCGATAAATCTTCATTTCCTTTAAAAGCATTGAATATCACTATATGCTACTACATTACTGAAATTTATCATATCCGTTCAATCACTGAATACTATAGCGAGTTTCCTATACTGCCTTCTTTAATATAAACCCCTCCTCTCTTTCGTTTCCTTAAAATATTTTAATTTATGTAGGTTATATTTTCGTAAGAGGGAATAAAAAATATGGTGCCCTTAAGGAATAATTTCGCTAATCTTTGAAAGTATTCAAGTGGGAGCAACTTTCGTAGCAGAGAGTTTCAGGGTGTATTCTGTGAGGGTATATTTTTCGCAAAGTGTACATTTCTTAAAGACAGAGGACATAACATGTTCAGACATTTTCGATTCGCCAGCATAGAAGAAAACCTGGAAATTTGGAATTATCAGATCGTTTGACGCATGTCCAAAATACATGTGCCCTGAGTTTAAAGTGTATCTGTTCACACAAAGAAACAGCTCACGAATAGAGAGTTCATGAATTTGATAGCAATCAGAGTTTAACAGCTTGTTAGCGTTTAGAATCATCTATCAAAAGAAACCTTACATTCAAAATACAGTGTTTTCCTATATAGCTTCTGTCACTGAAATGTTTTCCCAAGCCAGATACAACAGCCGAAACCCTATCAAATTGAGAGCATAATTACGTAAACTTTGCTCTTAGTGAAGGTCATGGGGTTAACGTTTCGCAGCCTGTAGTAGAAGGAACGAGCTACTGCTGTGAAAAATTATATCAAATTCAATATTACCTCCGTTAGAGCACTTAAACTTCTCACGTAGTTCCCTGGTCTTCGGTACCCGCTATAATAGTTATTAGAAACTTTTCATTCAAATTTTTTTTCACTGCATTCATTATACCATTGTAACTATCGATTTGCTACCATTTTTGTTTTTTCTTTATTTGGAAATAGGAAACTCTCAGATAAAAGCTGATCCCGAGAAAAAAGGAAATTAAGAAATAGTTTGATTCAATGTGACATAGTATTTCCTGTATCACAAATCCTGTGTGCTCTGGGGCATTGTATAAATGGAAGATATATAATTAATAAACAGCAATCGTACACCAACTATGCTGAAAATAGTATAACTACACTAGTAATCCGCATTTCTTGGTCTAGAATAAAAAATCAGTCAGGGAGCTTTTTCAACGAAGCTGCAGTTTACCTTCCGTGAAAAAAGCCATCTGGTTTATCCGGGAAATCTTGGATATTAATTTTCTATTCTACATAAGAAATTCTGATTACTAGTACAGGTATACTATTTTGAAATACATAACATTTAGCCAATTTACTTTTACCTTTATTTTTCCTTTAACATCCTGCTAACTCACGTGTTTAAGTAGAAGATATGCGACAAATATTCTAAAAGGACACCTTAAAGCGGCGAATAAATATATTAATGATCATAAAAAGCACAAGACCTGAAAAGAGTCGATTCACACCTTGATTTTTATAGGATATGCTAATCAAGCATATGATTAGCATTTTGGCGACACATGTACATACGTAACGTGTCTAGATAAATCGGATCGCACAAGAACAGCAGGGCCGTTTTACTGTGTGATATGTGCCGGATGACTCAGTCGGCATGTCAGTTCAGGGCCAGATGAAAATAATGTCACCCCATCGTCGTGTCAGACAGTCGCCCAATCACTTAAGCGGAATTGACAGGGATGGCATGATCGGCATGTGAGGCTGCAGTGCTATCCTTCCAGAGGCTGCCGGTCGTGTGGGGCTAATTGTGTCCGTCGTTGCAAGAGTGTGCAGGGTAATACAACAAAGGGAGCAGAACAAGAACAGAAGGATCTGGACGTCGTACGCAGACAACGCTAACGGACAACCGTCATCTTATGTGAATGTCTGCATGACCGTTCTGCATCATCATTGGCGGTTGCGTAGCAGTAGCGAGGTGTGCCACTTTCTTCCATGTCTGCTGTAACAATGCGTTGCTGGTTTTTTCAGAACGGCTCGTCGGTCCCGTCCCGGTCTCGGGTTACTTTCGACACTACAGCCACGGATTGCAATGGTGCATCGAACGGAGTCACGTGACGAATAGCAAAATATCGCGTATTCGGACTACAAGTGCTGCTGTTTAGGCGAAAACGCTGGCCGCATATGTGTAGACGGTGACATGCTGAGAGGCGTGGAAGAATGTATGTGCAGCAGGCATACCGCACCAATATGAGGAATTATGGCCTGTAGCATCTTTCAAAGATGTATTAGTAGTTATGAATATCTAAAATTCTGTAAGTTTGAATATCCAGAATAACTTTCGCGAAAAAAGGCAAATATTTCCATTATCTGTAGAAGCAGAATAAAAAATATAAAAAAACACCCATTGTTTATAGCATTTATTTTTTTTGTTCCAAAAGTCATAAAAAACGTTTGTTTCTGAATTACACTACTTCATAAGTATAGAGAAATCAAAAAAAGTATTAAATAACAAAAAGGGGAACGCACAATGGAAAAATTTACTACGTATATTAATGAGAAAGTAAACGCGAAGTGCAAAGCATATAAAAAAATGATCTACCAGGAAATATTTCCAAGAGTCAAAATTGGTGAAAATCGCAAGACATTTTAGGGGCGTTTTATTTTTGCTCAGGTAAAAAAGCTTCACTGGACCGTTACAATGATCTAGCAAGGCATATGGTGTCCTCTTGCAGCGATACAAATATCACACCTATATCATATGTTGTTGGCAAGACAGGATGTTAAAAAGCTTAAATGCGATTCCACAAAGCATCCCACACATGATCAATTAGGTCGTGGTCTGGAAAATGAATTGGCCATCGCATTCCTTGGCCATTTCATTTTCCCCACAATTATCCAGAACAGTAGCTCTGTGAGGTCTGGAGTTATCGTCCCTGAAGAGGAAATCTGGGCCAATATCACCACGAAAAGTTCTCAAGTAGGGACCAAGTACGTTGTCTTTGCATTTTGAAGCTGTTAAAGTTCCTGCAGAACAGACACGTAGCTCTGTGGCGCGTTGGACATACATTCCACACACCAGACATGTACTCAGTGAACTCTGTAATTTTATATTTCTTGTATGTTTCTAAGGGTGTAACGAATTGCAGATTCTCTCCTGAAAAGAACGCGACGGATCTCACTTTTGAGTGTGAACCTGGATTAGTCGAACAAGACGACACTGCCCAATTGATTTTCTTCCCAGTCTGAATGTTGTCTGTGTATCTTAGTTATGTCTGCATAACTTGTTGCTGACGGAATGAGTGGGATGCAATCTGCAGGTACTGCGTATAGTCCTTGTTCGTTTGGCCGTCTGTATAATGTTTGCCTTGAAAATGCTCATTCGCACACCAAAGTCTGTTGTAAAACAAGCGCTCACTCTGAAATCGACCTCTAATATCTCGCTGTTAGTGTCATATACCTTTCATCAGGAGCCTTTTTAATCCGTGGACGACTTGCCAAAGCTGAAAAATGAACATCTCCGGTGTCCTGTTACCTCCTCGAATGTATGAATTATTCAAGTTAGTGGATCTGGAATGCATTTTTTTGCGTCTGCCCGGGTTCTAACATTCGTGTAGTCCTACCACGGCGAAACAAATCCCATTTGCAGTCTTTATGACATACCGTTTTAATAAAAAATAAGTAATACAATTAAGAAATGTCGATAATACATATTACTTTTCGTATTTCTGTAGTTCCTACCCAACTCCACAGAGGTTCTGCTTCCTTTTTACTCCACTTATCGTTGGCCACATAGTATTGCGTCATGATTTTTATATTTGTATGATAACGTGTCTCTCTGGCTTGCTTTATTAACATCTTCACCAGTTCATTTGTTATAAAATGTCATTTTTTTATCTATGCTAAACTTTAGGACATAATTTACATGCTTTGGGAGAGCGATTTTCAAACTTTAAGAGCAGCACATTTGAAGCTTGGAAAATCCAGTCGAGATACAATCCCTGATGTAGGTTAGCGTATAAAAAATTGAGATTGCAATTGAAAAAATACACTGTCTATTATCTCAATCGAGAAATTCATTTCATTTAGAGAAATAATTTTCTCCACTGAGATAATAAAGAGTGCACTTTCCAGTTGTTGAAAACCTAAAATAGGTTTCACCGGAAATGCATATGAAATTCCATTTATTGTTCTGAAACGAAATTGGAAACTACAATTTCAAATTTATTCCGGCGTTTCCTTTTTCTCAAATTTTTAATAACAAATATGAACACCTTTTAGCAAATTTAATTTGTAAATAAAATTTAGTAGAATCTAATTTTTATTCCATATTTTTTATGTTTTCAAGCTGTACGTACTCACTTAAAGTTTTAATTTTACATAAGATTATGATAAGACAGCAGTTAAATTATTGTATGCATTTTCATTTACATAAATATTATCAGTCATTTTGATGAACCGTTGGTTGTGTTTAACAAGAAAAATACAGATATCCACAACAGTATTTCCAGTACTTGTCATGTGTTTAGTAGGATAACCCTAAAATATATTCTTCAATAACACAAAACAGAATATTTTGTATGAGAAGAACGCGGAAATTTTACCTTAATTTTGACAATAAGATATATTTGTGAGTGGCAGTAGAAACATTTCGTTATAAAAAATTATGCATGGGATTTTCACCTCACACATTATTTTTAATACACTGCTGGTCACCCAAAATGCAACACCGAAAAGGACACGAGATAGCAAAGCCAGATTAACTGGACACATAACAACAGATACAAAGATGAAACGATTGAGCTTACGGCCCGTGCGAAGTGCGGAACATGCAGACTTCAATAGTTCGCGTGGCCCACATGGATGGCAATAACGGCCGATACACGCCGTGGTATCGAACGAAAGAGGCTTTGGATGTGGGCTTGGGGTATGTGGTCCAGGCTGCTTCCACACGTTGCCACAGTTCATCAGGGGTAGTCGCGTGTGGTGCTTGCCGGGCCACTCGGTTGCCGATCAGCAACCAGACGTGTTCGATGGACGACATATCGGAAGAACAGGAAGCACACAGCAGCAGTGACACCTGGTGGGCCATGAAGAATAGTTACACGAAGCGTGCCAACTGCGGACGCGCATTTTACTGTTGAAACGTGGCGGCTAGCAGGTCCTGCAAGTAAAGGAGGACTACAGGCTCCAAAACGCCGTAGGTGTAGCGGTAGCTGTTTAGTGTACGTGCGATGCGTACCAGAGAGGTTCGGATGTCATGTCCGATAGCGACCCAAACCATAACGCCAAGCGACGGACCGGTATCGCGATGCATAATGCAGGCGTCATATTGGGCGCCGTGAGACAAGTTCGCACTCCTGCAGACGACGTCGAACGGTACGTGCTGACACAGGTTGTTGCGCAACACACCCTAATTCCTTCGCTAACGTTCGTGATGTGTCGGTGCGATCCGTAAATGCACGCCGCACAACATGCCGGTCCTCCCGTTCGGTGGTGATCCGCGGCTGCGGCAATCGCTCACGTCGGTGCGTCCGTCCTTCCTGCACCCACCGAATCCATACTCGCCTCACTGTGGCTGCATGTCGCCCCCACACGGGCGCCGATGTATCGGTACGATAAACCGCTGTCGCGATAAGCCACTATTCGTCCTCTGTCGAACTCCGAAACGTGCTGGAATGACTGCCGTATTCTGCGCGAGGCATCAGGAAGCTTCCCACGCACAGGTCCAGCAGCACAACACACTTCCACCCCGCCTTATGTGCACCCTTCTTACAGTGCTCCTCGGTGGCGTGCCGGGCGCACATGATTTACATATACCCTGCAGTGCTAATCGTTTACATGTCCTCTTGCGGGCAACGCATGCTGCGAATTTCAGGCCAATTGGATGCTTCCGTCTTGGTGTTGCATTTTGGGTGGCCAGCAGTGTAGAGAGTATTATTCATAATGTACTGCATATAACATTATATCTGAACAGTACAGATCTTTTTACACCCTATTTTCTTTGTAACTCGATCATGCGTTATTGCAAATAATATATCGTCCTTATTTACCAATTATTTTTAATAGAACACGTGTTTTCCAATTTTTAATTGCGCACCAATGCTCACAATGGTACTGTAAATCGATCCCTTAACTAAGATAAACGAAGAGGGAAACCACAAGGTAAACATGCGACGTTATTTCAGTCATGTTAGACTGTTCAATTACAGTAACCAGGAAGCTATTCACATCTCAAGATTTTCGAAAAAAAATTTATATATAATTTTTTTCTAGAATATTATACTGAAACACACTTTAAAAACTGTCTTATATTGAAAAAAAGAATAGAAAAAAAGCGATGATTCATTATTATTGTTATTAACATCTCCAAATTAAGCTTCTTTTATTTTATTTGTGTGCATAGAGATACAGTCCAACCCGTTTGTACCGAACCGGGATATAACGAATTATTGCGTATTTCTAACTTTTGAAAATCACCGTCGAAATAGCCTGAAAATAATATGTAATGCATTTTCCTATATCGAACGAGTTGAAGCAGCTTTACTGTATATAACGAATGTTTCGAATAAAGCTCTTCGGAAATTTTCTCGGACCCAAATCTTTTCAAGAAAGGTCACTCTTTTATTTCAGCGAAAGTGGGAATTACCTTGGACGAATTCCTGACGCTTCCAACGTTTTCAAACTGGTAGCAGTCTCCTCATTCAGACTGCTTCCAATTTGAAAGCGTTGGAAGCGTCAAGAATTCTCCAAAGTCACAATTCTTTCCTATTTGTATCAGTGTGCTTCGAAAGAGATAGGGAGAGGAGAGGAATCGTCCTGTTGAAAAATTCAGAATATACAAGACACCCAATAGTTTCTAAATTTTTCAACTGGACAGTTCCCCTTCTCCCCCTATCTCTTTCGAAGCACAGTGATGCAAATAGGAAAAAAGGGTGACTTTGTGATCTTCGAGCTGGGGCCACAAGAGAGAAAGCTGCTGTAGGGTGGAGGAGATTGGCAGAGTGTGAACCTAGTGCATGCGGGGACAATCCCTGGTCCTGACAGAGTGAGCAGGGGGGGGGGGGGTTGACTGCCTAAATAACGAAACCGTACACCTACGTGCCTACCTTTTGCCTGTAAACTGGTTGACCGAGACGGTGCCAATAGGGAGAGGAGGATTACGCTCCCAGAAGTGTGACTTCCGGCATTCTCGTGAGCAGACGTCAGAACATCTCGCTTCGTTCAGCCGAAGTCGCCAATCATGCAGGCACCGCCAAAATCTTCCGTTTTCGAAAAAAAGTTATAAATTATCAGCAGAGTTGAAAATCGAGAGAACAATTCAGTTGCTGAGGAAGAATATAAAATTCCCATAAACATTCTTTGTACGCTGATGTAAAACAAGGCTAAAAACAAACAAAAAGCCAGAGAGCATCCTAACGCCAGTGCTCGTCGTCTACGCAAGCTTCACTCTTCGGAAAGAGAAACTTCAGTGGGGGGGGGCGGAATGCTGCAGTAATTTAAAAATCGTTATGGCATCGTCGGCAGAATAATCGTAGGCGAAACTGGTGCAGTAGATTTGGATAGCATAAATCTCTGTTTGTAACAACATTAAGAAGACATCCAGTCGAAAAACAGGCCATGCTACATGTTCTACGCAGATGAGGCTGTCTTGTTCTGGTAGCTGCTTCCAAACAAGGCTCTCTCTCTTCGCAACGAGAATTACTATATAGGGAAACGCAGCAAAGTTCGTGTGACTATGTTGTTAGCTACAAGCTCGGATGGCTCCAATAAGCTTCGGCTGCTAGTTATTGGGAAAAGCAAATCCCCAAGATGTTTTAAAAGATGTTCGACGCTTCCCGTGAATTACAATTTCAACAAGAACTCTTGGATGACGTGTGATCTATATTTGAAATGGCTGTTTGAGTGAAACGAAGATTTAGTGAAGAAAGAAAGTGAATTGTGCTTACTCTTAGATAATTGTTCGGCCCACCACTGCGCCTCAAACATTAGCAACATAGAGTTGCTGTTTTTGCCCGCAAACACAACACCTTCATTTTAGCGGTTGGACAAAAGGGCAATTCGAGCATTCAAGGTCGCGTATCTAAGACGTGTTGATGAACAGGTGCTTCTGAATTTGCCCTTGGGGACGGAACTTAAAATAAACCTGCTTGATGCTTTTAAAACGATAAACAGCGCATGTGATGACGTGTGAAAAGACACAAGTTTTCGCTGTTTACATCGTGCAGAGTTTGTTTTTGATAAAAGTGAAACAGTTGAAACAGAAAATGATGAATTTGACTTTGAAGAGGTGTGGCGTGACTTATGCCTTACAGAAGTTGTTTCGGAAGGTTTGCAATTTGAAGAATTTGTTGATGCTGACAACAAAGCTGAGATTGCATCAGAAAGAACAGATGCCGAAATTGTGTCCAAAGTCACGGGGTTAAGAGCTGGAGGCTGCCAACAGCCATGATAATGATGAAGAGGACAAACCTTGTCCAAATATAGTGGAGGCTGTTTCAGCAGCAACGGTATTCCTACAGAATTAAGGAGCAGTTGAAGGTACCGGATTCACTTTGATTGACAAAATCAAACTGCTTGAAAACAGCATTAAGACAAATGCAAGAACTTTAACAAATTTGTAAAATCATGCAATGCATTGATTATAATACGCTTTCAAACGTACCAAAAATCGTTACTCAAGTTATTACTCAAGTTATGAGGATAATGGCTGTGGAATAAATCTCGGTCCTGTGCCATGACCTTTGATCATATTTCGATGATATTCTACAGAACCGGTTTAGTATACCTCCCAAAAACCATTAAAAAGTTTTGTCGGAATGGAAGCATTTTTACGTAAGTTATGATGCAAAAGGGCTATGGAATGGATTCTGCTCCTATGTCCTGACCTTTGACCCCATTTCGCCCATTTTCAATAAGGTTTGTCGCCAGGTGATCCCCTACCACATACTAAAATTTCATCGAAATCGAATTTTTTACGTTAGTTATGACGCATAAGAACAGTAGAATGGATCCAGCTCCTACGTCCTAACCTTTGACCCCATTTCGTTCACGTTCAAAAGGATTATTTCCCAGGTGATCCCCATCGACATACTAAAAGTTCATCGTAATCGAAAGATTTTTTACGCGAGTTACCGTGCGGACGAACATACGCATACAAAGCGTGACGTAATGAAGCAGATGAGAATCGCGACCATCTGCTCGCAAGAGTGTGACGTCATAAAACTTTAACAGGATCCACACGCAACGCGTGACGTAATGAGAAAGATGGCTTGCCGCGCGCGTACATCTGAAGCGCGATATTGTGACTTCATAAGATCGTCCCCAGGTGGTCCCCTACCATATAATAAAATTTCATCGAAATCGAACCATTTTTACGCACGTTATGACTCATAAAGGCAATGGAATGCATCCCGCTCCTGTGTCCTGAACTTTGACCCCACTTCACCCATGTTCAATAGGGTTCATTTCCAAGTGGTCCGCTGCAATATGCTAAAATTGCATCAACATCGAATCATATTTTCGCACGTTATGACCCAGAAGGGCAATGGAATGGATCCCGCTCCTATATCGTGACCTTTGACCCCATTTCGTCCATTTTCAACAGGGTT
Organism: Macrothele yani; assembly: GCA_039090855.1. Taxonomy (NCBI): domain Eukaryota; kingdom Metazoa; phylum Arthropoda; class Arachnida; order Araneae; family Macrothelidae; genus Macrothele; species Macrothele yani. The sequence goes on along the minus strand of JAYWMT010000206.1, from coordinate 403,536 downwards.
CGTCCCCAGGTGGTCCCCTATTCATACTAAAATTTCATCGAAAGCAAACTATTTTTACGCGAGTTTTCGTGCCGACAGGCGGACGGACAGACTGACAAACGGACGGAAAAAGCTGGAGCATATACGCTTCTTCAACCTACGGTTGGAAAGCGTCAAAAATCAGAAAAAGATGACTGAACATTTTATGCCTTCAATCATCGATTCTGGTAAGATTTCCTTTCCTGTCATATTGCTCTGTATCTTGTCTTTAATTGGTCATGTAATTCGATTCGCAAATTATAATACTGAAGTAAATAGTCTTAGTTTTTGTGTGTTTGCTTATTTTGTATATATTTAGAACCCCACTGAGAGTGGTAGGGCGGTAAAACGAGTATATATCGAAGTATTTGTGTATTGAACTACCGAGTTCTTTTCTTCGAATTCGATATAAACTAGTTGAACTGTATACTAAGACGCAAATTCATAAAAATGATCTACAGAATCAACAATTAATTATTTTTCTATGTTCGAAGGATGGCAAGCACAATTACTTTATTAATAAAACAGTCCACTGTTTCCACAAACCAAGAGATAGTAAATTAATAAAAAATGATGGCAGCATAATTTTTTAGGAGTTATGAATTAGCTCTGGTGAAAGTAAGTGGTAGAATCATAACTACAATAAAGTTGATAAAGTTGAATTTTACGTTGAAAGTGGAAGATTTGTGTTTCTTCTTGTCTGTTACACGTTAACACGTAGCTTGTACATCTTTAGCTTATTTTTCCTTTGTGCAAAATTTTATTTTATTTTTCTTAATGACTTCACAAACGGAAAGACCAAACTTACCTCAAAGGCATTGTCTTCTTTCCTTTAATAAACTTCATGCACGTTGTCAAAAAGCATTTGTTATGCAGCTGGCCTTTTTGGGCTGAGGCTCTCTACACATCCGCTCCCAGGTTGTGGTTGTTATTATTCCTCAGGACATGACCATTCTTATTTTCATTCATAGTACACTATCACATGTTAAATTCAGAATGTTGTTTGACGTGCGTGATATGTCGTCCATACTAAATGCATACTCACTTATGTGTGAGTGTTGTTGACCTTTCTAAAAACGGTACTCTATTCCACAAACGCACACTTACATACCAAATAAATACTCTTATATCCCACCTATATTCAATATAAAATTATTCCGTGTTATTTACACACCATGTAGAAACACGTACGTACTATTTGCACAACTCATACAAACACTTAATTTAAAACTGCTATCAACATTCATTATATAACACTATTTACATTTCACGCCATTCAAACTCCGTCAAATGTGATTTATGTAGCGTTCCATCTGCCCCATAATTCTCAAATGCTACATAAATCACAGTTGACGGAGGTTTAGAACGCTACATAATCACAGTTGACGGAGGTTTAGAACGTTACATAATCACAGTTAACGGAGGTTTAGAACGCTACATAATCACAGTTGACGGAGGTTTAGAACGTTACATAATCACAGTTGACGGAGGTTTAGAACGCTACATAATCACAGTTGACGGAGGTTTGAATGGCGTGAAATGTAAATAGTGTTATACACTGCCGGACAATTGCTAAGGACGGATGACAATAGCAACGATAGCAACCATAAAATGGAAGGCAGGAAAATGTGGAAATTAGCATAAGTGCGGGACACAGTAAGACGTGTTGTGCGTATGCAAATTTTGGATTGCCGAACTTGTTCGTGACGTCATAGCGCTGATAAGAGATGTAAAGGATTTGACGCGTATCGACCGTTGTTGTTCAAACGCAAAGTTGAAAGGGAAAGAATCAATTGACGAACTTGCAATTTTCAGTATGTCTTCCCGACATCACCTAGATGATTTTACGCGTGGCCGTATTATTGGCAAGATTGAAGAAGGGCGAAAAATAACAGATGTTGCCAGGGAGTTCGACGTCAGCCACAGTGTTGTTTCAAGGCTTTAGAAATCATTTCAAACCAATGGAGAGTGTAGCAAACGTCACGGGGGAGGTCGTGTTCGCAATGCGACACCTGCAGAAGATCGGTACATAGTGCTATCAACAAAAAGACACCGGCGCAGCACGGCTAGTGAGGTAGCAAATCAGTTTATGGCTGCTACTGGCAAGCGGATCTCCCGAAAAACTGTCGCCAGACGTTTGCATGAAGGAGGACTATACGCCTGCCGTCCTGTTGTGTGCATCCCATTGTCCAGACGTCACCGTACCGCCCGTTTGCAGTGGTGCCATCAACATCGCAATTGGACTGATAACGACTGGTCTGCTGTCCTCTTCTCAGATGAGAGTAGATACAGTCTATCGTCTGATTGTCGAGGACAACTGATCTGGCGTGATAGTGGTACTGCATATTGTCCAGCAAACATGCAGGAAAGGGACCGATATCCGACATGTAGTGTCATGGTATGGGCTGGCATCATGATCAATAGCCGTACGTCTCTCTATGTGCTTCCAACTGTGACTATGGCTGGCCAACGATACATTAATGATGTTCTGGTACCTCATGTTCGCATGTTCCGTGGTGCTGTCTGTGATAGATTCATTTTCATGGACGACAACGCAGCATGTCATCGAACAGTCGCTGTTCAGGAGTGTCTTGAGAGCGAGGATATTCAACGCCTCGTATGGCCAGCACGTTCTCCAGATCTGAATCCCATTGAAAATGTGTGGGATGCTTTGGGGAGGAGTCTTGCTGGTCGCCAATTGCCTCCAATAAACAAGGACACCCTCATCCGTGCACTGACAGAGGAATGGGATAAATTACCCCAACAGCTGCTTGATAATGTTGTGCAAAGCATGACACGACGTGTGGAATCTTGCATCGCCCTCCATGGTGGCCATATCCCGTATTGATATCTTACGCCGGAACGCCTGCGGACGGTAATTGCATTTTTTTCACGTTTACGTATTCTGCACAAAATGGCCTGTTTGTCCCTTGAACACGTTCCAAAGCCTTCTGGATTTCAGAGCACAATAAATTGTCTTTCTTGTAATGTCCTGGCATTCTGACATTATTTTATTTCACTTGGCATCCAACCACACTTACTTTTTTATGTGCTATGTAACCGTTTATGATCCGTCCTTAGCAATTGTCCAGCAGTGTATAATGAATGTAGATAGCGGTTTTAAATTAAGTGTTTGTATGAGTTGTGCAAATACTACGTACGTGTTTGTACGTGGTGTGTAAATAACACGGAATTATTTTAAATTGAATCTATGTGGGCAATAAGAGTGTTTATTTGGTGTGTAAGTGTGTGTTTGTGGAAAGGAGTACCGTTTTTAGAAAGTTCGACAACACTCACACATAAGTGAGTATGCATTTAGTAAAGACGACATATGACGCGCGTCAAACAACATTCTGAATTTAACATGTGGTAGTGTACTGTGAATGAAAATAAGAATGGTCATTTCCTGAGGAATAATAAGAACAACAACCTGCGAGCGGATGTGCAGAAAGCCTCAACCCAAAAAGGCCAGGTTCAAAACAAATGTTTCTCCATAACGTGCATGAAGTGTATGAAAGGAAAGAAGCCAAGACCTTTGAGGAAAGTTAGGTTTTCCGTTTGTGAAGTCATCATTATCTTGCACGTTAAAACACTGCACTTAATTGGTAATTATTGCTAAAGGAATTGCAAATAATATGATGTTTCTTAATTCAAGATCTTTTCTATCATATTCAGTTCTGCTGATGATTACTATACTCCGAAGTTCCAAAACATTGTGAGCTGCTCCCTGGTAAGTCATTTGTCACTTACCCGATGAGGCATGAAGGCTACAAGGTTTTCAAGTCTTGTGGTTTGAGGAAACATCCCTTGCATATGCTTCAACTCTTGGAAGTTACTATGTACGTACCTGCGTCTGAGCATCACTGATTTTACACGTGCCGCCAACACTGCACTTTACCGGCGAGCCATGTACTAGTAACTTCCAAAGTTAAAGCTTCAACTAGTGAAGTTGCAGATGCTATAACTCTTGCCGCCAACACCGCACGTATCCGGCGAGGCGTGTACTAGTAACATCCAAGAGTTAAAGCATTTACTAGAAGTTGCAGATTCTTTAACTCTTACCGCCAACACTGCAATTACCCGGCGAGGCATGAACGCTACAAGGTTTTTAAAGGTGTCTTTTGGTTGTATCTGGTACTGAAACTTCACTAGCAGATGAGTTAACTCTTGGAAATTACTATGTATATGCCTGCGCCGCAGCAGCACTGATTTCCTGTTACCACACAAAACAGAAGTGATCGATTGGAATGATGTTTGGAGAATTTGGAGGACAGGACAATAGCTGAAAATATTTCTCATGTTCCGCGGAACATTCTCGAACAATCCGAACATTGTGGCGGGGCGTATTATCGAACTAAAGAAAAGGTACTTCTAAAGGACATTATTATCTTTCCTGTGAAAGGATGTATTGATATTTAGGTAGGTGGTAAACGTCACAGTTCCCAGCACATGAATGACTGGACCAGGGTTTTCAGTAGAACATTTCCCAAAGCGCTAGACTTCATTCATCGGCTTGATTTTGTGCCACGGTGCATCCTGGTACTCTAAGACACTCCCAGGCATTTTCTTTCGTGAACCAAAGTTAGAACGTACACTGGTAAGTCATGCGGCTACGCAGCTCCATTTTCAGCAGGGTTGATATACTGTGTGTTGTGACACATTACTATAGTTAACTGTATTCAGATTACCGAGGAGTTCCGTCATAGTTTCTCTTCTGTATGCTGGTACCATACGTAATATCCTTCGCTCTTCTCTAGCATCGATGAACTGCGGTCATCAAACACCTAGCCGCTGAACGTAATTGTAAAATAAATTTTCATGGAAAATAGATAAAAGCAAGTTCAAATACTTTCTAAACACACACACACAATTAAATAAAATATATTTAGAATATGATAAATCAGTTTATTTTATTTATTCTGCAATTCCTTATACATCCTTAACAAGTTAGGGACAAGATGAACTACCTTTCAAAACAAGTATAGAAAACTAGCTTTCCGGTATGAGTGTCGTTTGAGGAAAAGGCAGTATCATACGGTTAAAACAAAATTTTAGGTTTAGAAACATGTCACCTTACATTAGAAATAGGACTTTGTCTTGATGCATGTGTAAAATTCTACATCATTTGTCAGTCATGGACTGATAACTTTGAAAATCAGGTACAATAAGTAAACATTTAAAGAAAAAATTAATTTGTTGGCAATTGTTTTATCTAATCTCTTGAAGCGCGTGCTTGTCTAAACGACGAGTGCGGACTGCGTAATACAGGAACATCATTTTATTCTTGGTAAACGGTTTGTAATTACCTCATGCCTTGCAATTATGTGAATGGATTCCCGGACGGAAGTTAAGTCCTATTTTGTCACATAAAATTGAGAGATCTTATATTCAAAGCAAAATTTACTTTTCGACCTAAAACACAGCATGAGCAAAAAAGTTCATTGGGTTATGCTTGTTAAAAAGCCTTTCATCTTTCATAACATAACTTGGTGTGATATATTTCGGATGTGCTTATGAATTCCTCCTCTACTTTTGACTTCCTTCAATCGCCGAAAGATGTCACTCTGCCTGATTTATTAACATAGAAGCTGTGAATCCGTGTTGCTGAATAAAGAAGGCAATGATGTACTTTTGAGAAGATACAGTTTTCAAATTGTTCTGTATGACCGCTTTACGAAGGAGACAATAACATTATTTAATATTATAAATGATTTGAGCTTATATATCATAATACTTGTTAAAACAAGGGTATTATTATTATTAATTTCTAAATTAGTAATTATGAATGCATAGCATTATAGCAGTAACTCTTTGTTTATTACTTATGTAACTGAAATCTTTAGACAACTGCACTGTTTTTTCGTAGCAGCATTCTTTTGGTGAATCACAGCTTATTATTTGGGAATCCGAACCTGCGAGAAAAACGAATTTCTCATTTCTTTTAGGGTAGGTATGAAAATCATTCGTCTCCATACATATTTTTAGCGCTATCCAAAAACCAACAAAAAGTTCTTTTAAAATACCATGAACAATGCCATCAAACTGAAATAAAATGTAAATTTTCTTCAAATTTATATATTCCGAAAAAATGCATTGCGTTTCTCAAAGATTTTCTTCTAAATAAATTTCAGAACGACTGGCTTACATATTAATTTACTTTGAGAGGCAGCGGAGACGTGTTTATCATTCATTTAGTCCTCCACCAGCTTCTCGTTGTGCGTGTGCTGGATTACATGTTTTCTTTTCCAACAATATATGTCAGATATACTACATGTGTTGATAGTCGAGTACGCTGATCACAAGATAAACGTCGAAAACGGCGTTCTTGTTTGCGCTTAATAGCAACAATATTCTGCTGTGAGGATTTGAATTCTTCTGGTGACAGCAAGACCTTCAATCATCTCCAAACATAACCGCTCATCGTATCGAATTACAATAATCACAGGATTATTTTTTTATATATGTAAGCTCAGGTCGGTGTGTTTGCTGAACTTCTTGCGACCACAACCCTTGCACTACCCTAAAGCCGGTAATATCTGGCAGGTACTAAATACGATTTGGTTACAGTCAACAAAACATATCAAAATACACTATACGAAATAAAATAAAAATCTTCGTACACCAGTGCTTTTTATACATTATTGCATTCATGGCAAAATCAAGAAGGAGTTGTCCAAATTTTGGCCGCAAATACATTTTGCACTCTCCGTGGCATGCTGTAATTACTGGATTTTTTTAAAGGTTCAAATTAAAATGTATTTTAAGCAGGAGAATTACCGAATAACAGTAAACGAGACTTTTGCGTGTGGGCTAAATTCAGCATTTAAATCACTCAGACGAGTTACTATTCGATACACAGATTAAAAAATAATTTTGAAAGGTATTCAGTTAAGAATAGATAGCTAGTGATGATCTTCAAAATTTGTATGATAGCTAGTGATGTTTGCAATTGTTATGTTCTTTGCTAAATTGGTATTGTGCGCAGTTCCTTTACGTATGAATTTGTCCCAGTCGAGAGATCATGACTAAGTGAGTGAAATGGAAATAAGCAGCCGATCGCTAAAGCTGCACTCTGGGGGAAAATTCAATAAAACGTGCATTTTATTAATAATTCAGTAGAATTTTTTTTCTGGTACCTAAAGAAATTCTTTTTGTTACAAATTTGAAATTATTTTGGTTTGGAAAACTATTGCAATGCAATTTTCAGGGCTGCTTGCTTTGCTCAGTGGTACTCGGTATGAGGCGGCCATTTTCATATTCGAGGCAGCGGTACACGAGAACTACATTGAAACTTTTGTAATGGATAGATCACCCCTTAGAGTTTGGATGTTGCAATTCTTGTCTAGTTACTTCATAAGGAAAATTGTTAGAGCAGACGGACAAATATCTTTCTAAATTAATGTGTTCTCATGTTGCAGAAATCTGCCATAGTATTCTGAAATTGATGATGTTTTCAGATCAGGCATGGAACGCTCCAATGCGTTACGTCATTGAAAGCAGCACGTGGAAAAACATATCTTTACATCACTGGAAGGGGGGGCACGTGAGAAAACATTTCTCACCAATTGGTGTGATTCTCTAGAATAAGAATCCGGCCTGTATTGAGCGAAGGAATAACTTATAACAATGAAACAGCAGCAAGTTAAATTGCTCGACAATAACCTATCTCTATAATGGATAGCTCATGGGATGTGAAATTAAGTTAGAAAGAAAAAACTGAATTGAGTTATATAAGAAGTTAATATCTTTATTATCACTACCGAAATGTTGCAATGTAGTCCACTTCGTTTTGCACATCGCATAGTAATTATTTTAGACTCCGTTTTCATTCCTATTTATTTTGAGTTTAACATGTTTTCGTTGCTCAGATTTTAGTTCTAGCAACCCCGAAACGTGTAGCATACTGTGTATCTTGACTTTACATTACATGAGCCACTTATGAAGGAGATAGTCACGTTATTGTTGTGCACCTTAACTTAAGAATCCCTAGATCAAGGCACTGGAGTTTGCTATTCTACACCAGTCGTTCCCAAACTTTCTGCTTTCGCGGACCGGTAAAACGTTGGGGAAACGTTCGCTGGCAGGCGAAGCCGAAACAAAAACTTTAGGCAATTTTTAAGAATTTAATCTCGTAAATTCTACATTATAGTGATCACTGTGTACAATCCATAATTTTATACTACCTCATTTAATCTGTTAATATTCGTTAATCACTAATAAGTTCAATCCATAATGAAGATACCACAATATTCTTCTTACTTTTAATATCTTCTTTATGGAGTCATTAAGGCGTCTGTTGCTGTTGGTTCGCGATAATCTTATCTTTGACGTGGTTCCAGCTTCGTTTCTATAAAACGCAGTGCAGCATTAATGTTCCTGTGCTGTATTTTGATTGCCGAAATGGCTGAAAAAATTTTCTCCCAATATGTATGTGGTCGAAAATGTTACCAATAATTTTAGAGCTTTGTCGCATACACTTTGATATTCTTTGTCCGTGTGATATTATTTGTCCAAAACTGAGTAAGAGATTTGGATCTGAATATCGATAGCAGACTAGCACCAAAAAGAGGTTCAACAAATATTTCATTTTCTTGGTGTGTTAACTTGCAGGAATTCAGATTTTCTGTGAAGCAATTAGCGATCGGAATTTTCTTTAATCTTCCGCGACAGGTGTTAAAAAACGTTTAGATCTAGATTTCATCTTACTTTGAGTCAATTTCGATTCAAAAGAAAAATAAATTCACTCGTTTCTCGTGGACCGGAAGAAAAAACCTTGCGGAGCAGTACCGGCGTTTGTGAAAAACTGTTCTAGAGGATCACACCAATTAAAGTGAACTCTTTACCCACGTGATGGGTTCCCTCTCATGATGCTACACATCAGAGTGTCCCCCTTCCTGCTATGAGACGCTGATCAGAAATACTTGGCAGTTAGTCACAGCACAAGATCTGATGATTTTGGTTTCAAAACGATGCTATTCGCTCTCGGCGATAGCACTGGAAGAAACATCAAAGATTTAAAAATATAAACAAAAGTGTTTTCTTACATTTTGTATATTAATATGGTTTTATAAATTTCACAGCGGTAATTTATAAACTATTTGGGTCCATCTTAACAATTGTTTATGTAAGCTCAGTTAAGGTATAAAACTAAAGCAAAGGAAGAAAACTCATAAATTTGGTAAACGTTCTAAACACACTTATCTTCTGTACGTAGCGGACGTGAATCAGCTTATTCACATAAATAAATCTAATATTCGTCCCGTGATTATTGTAACAGCGTAACACTCGGTAAAATTGGCAGACCCAGTGGCACAGTGATTTAAGCGATGACTTATTACTATTCATTTGAGAAGGGTTCGAGTTTGAATCCCGGTAAGGCATTGAGGCTGTTTTTGTCTTACGACACGGGCTCTATCCCTGCCCTCGCGCCAGTGCTTATAAAGAAGGGAAGGGCGACTGCTTATAGCCCACTGAGTTGCTCAGGGTGGTCGTTAAACATTCAAACAAAAAAACTTGGGATGGTGTCGTAGAGAATTTTACTTAAAAAAATCTTACGTCGATGGCATTTAATATTGATGTTGTCCTTCTAAAAGATTAAAGTACTTATTTCCTGAAAAATGCTTCAAAACAGCTACCCTAAATTATACACTGACGGATAAAAAAATCCCAACACCAACAAGGGGTTGTGTTAGATAAACGACAGCTGGTAGGCGGTGAGAGTACATCTGTAAGATGACGTCTATGTAAATTTCGCGCTCGGCGCATACATGTGGCGCTAGTAGCGCCCCTCGGATCATGCAAAGCCGGCTTGCAGTAAATACGCGCTGTAACGTTCGTGAGCGTTAGTTATCGTTGAGATTTGAAGTAGTGTGTTGATGTTAGTCAAAAATGCCTTTGAGAAGACGAAGAAGCCATTATCAACAGCTTACGGAGTTTGAACGAGGTCGTGTAATAGGGCTATTAGAAGGTGGATTTTGTTTCCGCAATATTGCAGAACGACTTGGCAGGAATGTAGCCACTGTGTATGATTGTTGGCAGCGGTGGTCAAGAGAAGGTACTGCCTCAAGATGACCGGGTTCCGGCCGGCCACGTGGCACTACTGAGAGGGAAGACCGCCGTGTACGGCGTATGGCCGTGGCGCATCGTACTGCGTCTGCGGCAGCAATTCGAGCTGCAGTTGCCACCACAGTGACACAACGAACTGTTACAAATCGGTTACTTGAAGGACAGCTCCGAGCCAGACGCCCTGTAGCGTGCATTCCACTTACTCCAAACCACTGCCGTTTGCGACGTCAGTGGTGTCAAGCTAGAGCTCATTGGAGGACGGAGTGGAGACCTGTTGTGTTTTCTGATGAAAGACGCTCCTTCCTGGGTGCTGGTGATGGCCGTGCGTTGGTAAGAAGGAGGCCAGGTGAGCGCCTGCAACCAACCTATCTGCGGCCGTAACACACTGGACCTACACCTGGAGTTATGGTCTGGGGATCAATTTCCTATGACAGCAGGAGCACACTCGTGGTTATCCCACGCACCCTGACGGCACAGTTGTACGTCGGTCTGGTGATTCAAACTGTTGTGCTGCCATTCATGAACAGCATTCCAGGGGTGTTTTCCAACAGGATAGCGCTCGCCCGCATACCACTGTTGTAACCCAACATGCTCTACAGAGTGTCGACAAGTTGCCGTGGCCTGCTAGATCACCAGATCTTTCACCAATCGAGCACGTATGGGACATCATTAGACGACAACTCCAGTGTCACACCCAACCAGCATTAACCATCCCTTTATTGACCGACCAAGTGCAACAGGCATGGAACTCCATCCCACAAACTGACATCCAGCACCTGTACGACACAATGCATGAACGTTTGCGTGCTTGCATTCAACATTCTGGTGGTTACACCGATTATTAATGTACCATCATTTCACATTTAAAATGGCTCTTTTCGCGCTTACAAGAAGCGGTGATCTTGAAAACCTTAATCGAAAAAATATGTTACCTATACAAATGTATTGCCGCCACTTCCTCTACAACTATTTTTTCGTGGTGTTGGGATTTTTTCCGTCAGTGTACATTATAAATGCAAGTTGGGATAATAAACAGAAAATATTTGGATTCGAACACTTTCAGATATTTGTCATATAGTTTATTGTAAATCCAAACATGTTTTAGATTTGATTCGTATATAAAACGCTGCAAAAAGCTTCAGATGTATATTTTGAAATACACTGACGGAAAAAAATCCCCACACCACGAAAAAATAGTTGTAGAGGAATGAAATGGCGGCAATACAGTTGTATAGGTAACATATTTAATCGATTGAGGTTTCAAGATCACAGCTTAATGTAAGCGCGAGAAGAGCCATTTTAAATGTGAAATGCTGGTACATTAATGACCGGTGTAACCGCCAGAATGTTGAATGCAAGCATACAAACGTTCATGCATTGTGTCGTACAGGTGCTGGATGTCAGTTTGTGGGATGGAGTTCCATGCCAGTTGCACTTGGGCGGTCAATACAGGGACGGTTAATGCTGGTTGGGTGTGACGCTGGAGTTGTCGTCCAATGATGTCCCATAAGTGCTTGAATAGAGAAAGATCTGGTGATCTAGCAGGCCACGGCAACATGTCGCCACTCTGTAGAGCATGTTGGGTTACAACAGCGGTATGCGGGCTAGCGTTATCCTGTTGTAAAACACCCCTGGAATGCTGTTCATGAATGGCAGCACAACAGGTTGAATCACCAGACCGACCTACAACTGTGCCGTCAGGGAACGTGGGATAAACACAAGAGTGCTCCTGCTGTCATAGGAAATTGCTCCCCAGACCATAACTCTATTTGCAGGTGCAGTGTGTCTCAGCCGCAGACAGGTTGGTTGCAGTTCCTCACCTGGTATCCATCTAACCAACACACGGCCATCACTGGCACCCAGGCAGAACCGGCTTTAATCAGAAAACACAACAGATCTCCACTCCGTCCTCCAATGAGCTCTAGCTTGACACCCATGATGTCGCAAACGGCAGTGGTTTGGAGTAAGTAGATTGCACGCTACAGGGCGTCTGGCTCGGAGCTGTCCTTCAAGTAACCAATTTGCAACAGTTCGTTGTGTCACTGTGGTGACAACTGCAGCTCGAATTGCTGCCGCAGACGCAGTACGATGCGCCACGGCCATACGCCGCACACGGCGGTCTTCCCTCTCAGTAGTGCCACGTGGCCAGCCGGAACCCGGTCTTCGGGAGGCAGTACCTTTCCTTGACCACCGCTGTCAACAATCATGCTCAGTGGCTACATTCCAGGAACATTTCGCCAGCCCCCCACCCTGGCAAATTCAAAACTCAACAGTGCCATTGGTTTGTGCTACGTTTGTGCTGGTTTGTGCCGCAAACCGTGTCGTTTGTGCTAGCATAGTTTTTGAGATATTCAAAATATAAATTGGGGGGCTGGGGAAATGGTCAGCCCCCCACCCCGGCAAATTCAAAATTCAACAGGGCCATTCGTTTGTGCTACGTTTTTGCTGGTTTGTGCCGCAAACCGTGTCTTTTGTGCTAGCATAGTTTTTTGAGATATTCAAAATAAAAATTGGGGGGGGGGCTGGGGAAATGGTCAGCCCCCACCCCGGCAAATTCAAAATCCAACAGTGCCATTCGTTTGTGCTACGTTTGTGCTGGTTTGTGCCGCAAACCGTGTCGTTTGTGCTAGTATAGTTTTTGATATATTTAAAACTTAATGGGGGGGGTTGGTCATGCCCCACCCCGGCAAATTTAAAATTCAACAATGCCATTCGTTTGTGCTACGTTTGTGCTGGTTTGTGCAAGATTAGTTTTTGAGATATTCAAAATATACATTTGGGGGGGATGCTCAGCCCCCATGCCGGCAAATTTAAAATTCAACAGTGCCATTCGTTTGTCTTACGTTTGTGCTGGTTTGTGCCGCAAACCGTGTCGTTTGTGCTAGCTTAGTTTTTGAGATATTCAAAATATAAATTGGGGGGGCTGGGGAAATGGTCAGCCCCCCACGCTGGCAAATTCAAAATTCAACAGTGCCATTCGTTTGTGCTAGCTTAGTTTTTGATATATTAAAAATATAAATTGGTGGAGCTGGAGAAATGGTCAGCCCCCACGCCGGCAAATTCAAAATTCAACATTGCCATTCGTTTGCGCTTCGTTTATGCTGGTTTGTGTCGCAAACCGTGTCGTTTGTGCTAGCTTATTTTTCGAGATATTAAATATCCAAATTTGGGGGTTGACCATTTGCCCAGCCCACCACCCTTCCACCCCTGCACACTAAAAATTCAACAGTGCCATTCGCTTGTGCCACGTTTGTGCTAGCATAGCTTTGGAGATATTTGAAATTTAATTTTGTAGGGATGGGGAAATGCTCTGCCCCCCACTCCCGCAAATTCAAAATTCAACAGTGTCATTCGTTTCTACTAGGTTTTTGCCACAAACCGTGATGTTTATGCTAGCTTAGTTTTCGAGATATTAAACACCCAAATTTAAGGGTGAACCATTTGCCTAGCCCCCTTCCCTCCCCCGGGAAATTCAAAATTCAACAGTGCCGTTCGTTTGTGCTACGTTTGTGCTGTTTTGTGCCGCAAACCGTGTTGTTTGTGCTAGCATAGTTTTTGAGATATTAAAAATATAATTTTGGGAAGTTGGGGAAACGCTCAGCCCCCACCCCCGCAAATTTAAAATCAACACTGCCATCGTTTTTGCTACGTTTGTGTTGTTTTGTGAGGCAAACCGTGTCGTTTGTGATGGCATAGTTTTTGAGATATTCAAAATATAGTTTGAAGGGCTAGGGATTATTTTGCGAGTTGGGTAAAATGGAACACAAAATTGTATAGATGTTCATGGAGATTATTTTGAAAAGTTGTAAGTATGTCTTCGTAAATATGTAATTGTACAGATACTTCTTTAAGCAGCTAAAACTTTCGTCCTGCCCCTGTAAAAACCTTCAACTACTGCTGAATGGCCGTTTTAAATCTTTTAATTTGGGAAGCTCAGAAATGTTAATTTAATCCTTTTTCAGTGGTGTGAAAAGTATTGCATCACCTGCAAAGGCAGTGAATTTTTAAGTTTGACGTTTTTTTAACAATCTAATTTTTATTGCAATTTCATCATTTATATGTCATTAGGTGGAAAATTTAGCGGAGATTTTAAAAAAATGTTTTTGCTTTTCCTGTAGCTACTTCTGTTTTTAAGATACATTTAAAAAAACATGACCGAGTCGAAATTATATAAAAAATTGAATCGTTTATTCAATACTTAGGTATACAGCAAAAAATTGTTTTTGTAATTCATAAGGAAGGAAATGACATTTAAATACAGAAATACATACAATGCAGCAAAATGATAAAGTGTACCTAAAATTTTGTTGCCCAAACTTTAGCTTTAATCACAGGTTTGCATCTTGATTGCATACTGTGAACAAGGTTTTGTAAAAGATTGGGTTGAACAATACGATTTCATATTTGAATTACATATTCAATGAATTTTGGTTGTTGGCTTCTTTTTTGATAGTTCATACGGCACTTTGAACCAAACATTTTCGATCGGGTTTAAGTCTGGTTAGTGTGGTGGCCAACCAAGATGCTGAGCATTTTTTTCCTGAAACCAGTTTTTCACTAGTTTTGCACGATGACAGGGTGCATTGTCCTCTTGAAAAATTAAATTACTATCATAAAGTCTTCTAGGTAATGACAGCATCTTGTTTTCTAATACCCAGATGTATTTCTGGGCATTTGGTGTACCATCGACAATATGGAGGTTCGCATCGCAATGTTCTCACATGCAGCTCCAAACCATGACCTTTACCGGATGCTTAACACTGGCCTCACTAAGCAACTTGGATGGAATTCTTCCTGCTTGAATCTCCTTACATAGGCACTACTCGGATTCCCATTAAGGCAAAATTCTGATTCATCATTGAAAAGAGCATTTTCATATGGCTTAGTTGTTCATGATACATGCTATTTTGTCCACTGAAGTCTATGTTGTCTTTGATTTGCAGTTAACAGTGGTTTACGCCTGCCTTTACAGCCATGTGAGCGATAATGAAGCAGACTCCACCTACCAGTAGATGTACTAACAGTAACATCAGTCCCTTCATACCATCTTTTTTTCTTTTGATTGGAGGTTTAACGACCACCGTGAGCAACTGAATAAGCTATAAGCAGTTGCCCATTCCTAATTTAGGGTAACTGGTTCCAGGGAAGGGAGAGAGCCACTGCCGTAAGACAAACACAACATCCATTCCTGACGGGATTCAAACCCGGAAACCTTTCGGACGAATGATCAGAAGCCATCGCTTTGACCACTGCGCCACCGACGGCTGTACATCATTATAAAAATAATTTCGTAAGGAATTCAAAACGTTTTACAGATCTAACCTATCTGCATTGTTGTACATGAAGTGGATGAGAAGACAGGAAGAAATTGTAAAGCTAACATAAACTTCTTTTTTTTTCTGGTTAAGTACAAACTGTTTAAGTTACGAGAAATAAAAAAATAGAACTCGTTAAACTTGTTCATTTAGTCAATGAATGTCAAATATGTTTCAAGACATACTTCTCTGTATGTACAACTACATAATGTATCCATAATTTTTATGCATAATTATTATAAGACAATTGTTTGTATGTACCTATACATAAAATTGTCTAATAATTATTATGGTTGCCATTGTTTTTAATTGCTAAGACACATCTCCTGGGCATACTACTCAAAAGGTGTTCAAGTTCATCCTTTGATGTTAGATGATACCAACATGAAATCATAGCTTCAAGTAACTTTACTTAATTTGCAGGATTTCTCGCACTCACCTGTTTCAGTTTCATCCAAAGTATTCGATCGGATTAAGATTCGGCTATTGTGTAGGACATTGCAACCTCCCGACAGATTTAGAAACCAATCACCTGTCCACTACTCGTGTCCGATGGCAGGACACGTTGTCGTTCTGAAAGATGATATCACTATTTGGAAACGTGTTAACAGATGAAGGAAGCATTGTCCCTCTCCAGTACTTGTATATAATGGGCAGCATTCATGTTACCTTCAATTTTACGCAGTCTACCCACTCCATGAGCTGAGATACAACCCCACATCATAACGGCAGTAGGATGCTTTACTGTTTGAATGTAGGTAGAGTAGGGTTCGGATCATGTTGTCTGCGTCATACGTACAAATGTCCTCCTTTTGTTATGAATCAAATTCTTTCGTCACTCCAGATGATCTAATGCCATTGATCCACAGTGCATCATTTATGACCTCGTGCTCACTGTAGAATCATGATCTGTTTGTTATTAAAGAAAGGCTTGTTCGCAGAAATATTTCAAAGACTAAGCTACCACAAACGACACGTTTTGTGGCACAAACCAGCACAAACGAATGGCTGTGTTGAATTTTGAACTTGTGGGAGGGGGGCATTTCCCCAACCCGTCAAATTTATGTTATATTCAAAACAGGCTATGGAAATGGTCCACACCGAAATGTGGGTATTTAATAACTCGGAAGCTAAGCTAGCACAAAAGACAGGGTTTCCGGCACAAACCAGCACAAACGAATGGCTATGCTAAATTGTGAATTTGCGAGTGGGGTGGGGGAGTGCGGGGCTGAGGAAATGGTTGACAACAAAATTTAGATACTTAATATCTCGAAAACTAAGCTAGCACAAACGACACGGTTTGTGGCACAAACCAGCACAAACGTAGCACAAACGAATGGCACTGTTGAATTTTGAATTTGCGGGAGTGGGGGTTGAGCATTTCTCCAGCCCCCAAAATTATATTTTGAATATCTCAAAAACTATGCTAGCAAAAACGACACGGTTTGCGGCACAAACCAGCACAAACGTAAGAAAAACGAATGACACTGTTAAATTTTGAATTTGCCGGCGTGGGGGGGCTGAGAAACCTCCCCAATTATATTTTTAGTATCTCAAAAACTAAGCTAGCACAAACGACACGTTTGCGGCACAAACCAGCACAAAGGTAGCACAAACGAATGGCACTGTTGGATTTTGAATTTGCCAGGGTGGGGGCCTCACAAATCCCCCCAATTTATATTTTGAATATCTCAAAAGCTATGCTAGCACAAACGACACGTTTGCGGCACAAACCAGCACAAACGTAGCACAAACGAATGACACTGTTGAATTTTGAATTTGCCGGGGTAGGGGGCTGGCGAAATGTACCTCTACATTCCTGCCAAGTCGTTCTGCAATATTGCGGAAAGAAAATCCACCTTCTCGTAGCCCTATTACACGACCTTGTTCAAACTCCGTGAGCTGTTGATAATGGCTTCTTCGTCTTCTTAAAGGCATTCTTGACTAACATCAGCACTCTACTTCGAATCTTAACGATAACTAACGCTCACGAACATTACAGCGCGTATTTACAGTAAACCTGCTTTGCATGTTCCGAGGGGCGCTACTAGCGCCACACGTATGCGCCGAGCGCGAAATTTGCATAGACGCCATCTTACAGATGTACTCTAACCGCCTACCAACTGTCGTTTATCTAACACAAACCCTTCTTAGTGTTGGGATTTTTTCGTCAGTGTATATATTGATTCCAATTAAAAATCCAGTAAAAATTCGCAGATTGAAGTGAATTATGTGACTGGATATTTAAGAGGCTTCCGAAGTATTTCACGAGTGAAACAATAATTTTATACCAAACCAAAGAGCGAAGTAATAAATATATACCCAAAAAATACTGTCTTAGGCACGATATAAAAAACTTTAATTTAAGATATGTACAAAGTTAAATTCGATACAAGATCTTTCGCGCGAGCGACATCCGCATCATCAGGTAAACCAACTGCAACGTAGGCAACAACCTCTTAAATAGTGTGGTTAAGAGTGACGCCAATAGTATCAAAATACGTAAGTACGAAGGACCAAACCATTAAATGAGGGTAGATTGGTGGATGTAAGCGAACTATTATAATGAGAAAAGCTTAAAGTTCTAAATGGCACAAACAATTGGGAATGTTTATCAGGTAAAAACTATGTCTCGCACGAAAGGAACATGTAAGTCATAAAAGCTATCTACGTACGATTAAAAATTATCTTCGCTGATACTATAGACTAGTTTAAAAAACTTTATTCACAAGTAAAAGCAAGTTAAAAGCGCGATCTTTCGGGATCCCTAGATCCCATCTTCATGCTTAAGCTCATAAAGAACAAGAAGCACTCCACTTATATACAATCAGGTTTGACCCATGATGCAACGCAGTAGACGTTGACTTCGGTCAACATAGCAAATCAAAACGATCAAAAGTTCGAAGATATAAAATATATATAGAATATTGTCCCTAGTGGTGCCAGGCATATCGATGGGGATTAGTTTTTTCCATATGTGATGAATGAATGACGGAAGTTCTGAGTTACAGCATAAAGGCCCATATAAATGTATATATAAGGTCAGGTGATGCGTAACATCATAGCCTCGCCTTGACAAATGTCAACCCCGCCTTCTCGTGGTGCATCCTGTTCCCACTAAAGGGGCTCTGACGACCGCCCATAGCGGTATAACTATACCATCGGGATTAGAGGAAATTCTATCCCACACTCACCAACCCGCTTGGCCAGCGTGGTGAGTTATGGCCAAACCCCTCCAAAATGATTCCACAACTTAAATCTTGGCCCTCGGTCTCCGGCAGCTGGAATGTACCTGGCCAAGGCAGCGGCCAGTGCGACATGAAGGCAGAGGGTGCTAAGAATCAACGGAGGACCGGACTAGGCTGCCATCTGATGCTGACCTTGGCTACGTATAATGGACGCTCCCTATCTTCTGATTCAAGGCTTCTTGAATTGGAAGAGGAACTACAAAGGATCAAGTGGGACATCGTGGGGCTAAGTGAGGTAAGGAGAAAAGGAGAAGATCTCATCGAACTGAAAAGTGGACATCTCTTCTACTATCGTGGGACAGATACTGGCAGAACTAGTGGTGTTGGATTTATAATTAACAAGAAACTGAAGGATAAAGTTGTAGAAGTTGAAAGTTCCTCTGACAGAGCTGCACGACTTGTTATCCAACTCTCGAAAAGATACCAGGCTCAGATTATTCAAACTTATGCACCCACCACAAGTCATCCTGAAGAAGAAATTGAAGAATTTTATGAGGAAATTTGTCATCTAAATAATAAAGGTAAACAGCACTTGAAAATAGTTATGGGAGATTTCCATGCAAAAATAGGGCAACGGCAACAGAATGAAACTTCAGTAGGTAAATTCGGTCACGGCAACAGAAACCAGCGTGGAAATACTCTCGTTGAGTTTGCAGAGGCAGAAGGGTTTTTCATCTTGAACTCCTTCTTCAAGAAAAATTCACACAGGAAATGGACATGGAGACATCCAAATGGGATGACAAGTGAAATTGATTTTATTATGTGTAACAAAAAATTCGTCATAGAAGACTGCAGTGTGCTAAACAAGTTCAACACAGGTAGTGACCATAGATTGGTGAGATGTAAGATGCACCTCAACACTAAACTTGAACGTGGAAAGCTCATAAGACAAACAAAATGTATTGACATAACCAACCTTAAAAAACACCATAATACCTTCAAGTTGGAACTGAAGAACAGGTTCTCTGCTTTAGAAGGCCTAACATCGGAAGAAGTGGACATCTCTGAAGTTAACAGAAAAGTAACCAAAGCTCTTATGGAAACAGCAACAAAATTAGCTGGGTCTAAGAGCAAGTTGCATGTAAACAAATTATCAGGAAAAACGAAAATGTTGATGCAAAAAAGAAGAGAGATGAGGACAACTAAAGAAGATGTGACTTCCAAAGTGGAATATATAGAGCTATGCAAGACAGTAAGAAAAAGTATCACTGAAGACGTAAGAAAATTCAACTGTGAACTAGTAAGGAAAGCAATTGAAAACAACCAAACCCTAAAGATAGCAAAGGGACATCTCAGTAAGGGAAGAAAACAGATTATGGCACTGAGAAAAGAAGATGGTTCTGTAACAAGAAATAGAGGCGAAATTTTGACAAGAGTGAAAGATTTTTACTCCAAATTATATGAAAGGGATGATACATGCACTCCAGACATCATGAAAGATACCAGTACCAGAGTTCCTCCAGTCCTTCCAGCAGAAGTTGCACATGCAATCAAGAACATGAAGCGGGGAAAAGCTCCAGGTGAAGATGGAATTACTGTAGACATCATACAAGAAGCAAGTGGAGAAATCGAAACAGTACTCGCCCAAATTTTCACTCGATGCCTTAATGAAGGGAAGATTCCTGAGGATTGGAACACTGCTACAATGATCCTGCTACATAAGAAAGGTGACATTGAGGATCTCGGAAACTACAGACCTATCAGCCTCCTATCAGTAGTTTATAAAATCTTCACTAAAGTTTTTTCACACCGCTTGAAGGTAACACTGGACATGGCTCAACCGAGAGAACAAGCTGGATTCAGGAGTGGCTACAACACAATAGATCATATCCACGTACTGAGAGAACTAATTGAAAGAGCGAGGGAATATGAACTTCCATTGTGCATGGCTTTTATCGATTATGAAAAAGCCTTTGATTCGGTGAAACCATCAGCAGTTACAATGGCTCTGAAAACCTGCGGTATTGAAGATGCATACATTAATATTATTAATAACATCTATGAAAATGCAAGTGCAAAGATTCGGCTGTTTGAAAATACAACACACGTAAAAATTGGAAAGGGAGTGAGACAAGGTGACACCATATCTCCGAAGCTCTTTAATGTCACATTGGAGGGTGTTTTTCAGTCGCTGAGCTGGGAAAACAAGGGGATAAAGATTAATGGAGATTATCTAACCCACCTTCGTTTTGCTGATGACATAGTCATTTTTGCAACTACCCCGTCAGAGCTGCAGAGTATGATCCAGGAACTTGCTGACAAGAGTAAAGAAGTGGGATTAAAAATGAACTTTCAGAAGACAAAAGTGATGTTCAATGCTTTTACAAGAAATGAAGATTTATCGATTGATGGAGAAAAGCTGGAGATAACAGACACGTACGTTTATCTTGGACAGCAGATATCAAGTGAGGGTCACATTGATGAAGAAATTAATCGGCGTACAAAACTTGCCTGGAGAGCTTTTGGAAGAAACAGCATAATTTTCAAGAGCAATATGCCATTATGTCTTAAAAGAAAAGTATTTGATCAATGCATCCTTCCAGTGCTTACATATGGTGCAGAGACGTGGACCTTAACTAAAAGAGACATACAAAGGCTGCAGACAACGCAAAGAAGCATGGAGAGGTGCATGCTTGGTGTAACCAGGAGAGATAAGAAGAGGAACTCGTGGATCCGAAAGATGACAAGAGTGGAAGACATCATGATCAGAGTTAAATCCCTGAAATGGCAATGGGCTGGACATACTGCCAGAAGGACAGATCATCGATGGACAGCCGAAATTTTAGATTGGATTCCAAGGGACAGGAAAAGACCCAGAAGAAGACCACATGGGAGATGGGTGGATGAAATTCGAAAGTATGCAGGGGTGACATGGAGGAGACTGGCACAAGACAGACCGTTGTGGAGGAAACTTGGTTAGAACTTCGTCCAGCAGTGGATTGATAATGGTTGACAATGATGATGATGATGATGATGATAGGGACTCGGAGAAGAAAACATTTCCCTTGTTACTTTAGAGTTCAAAACCACGGCGTTCTTCCAGTCGGGTGTTTTCCCTCCGTGGTCCGCAGTTTCAGTTAGTGCTGTGCTGGTGAAGCTTGACCTCAAGTAATATTGGTGTTCCGATAATCGGACATTTAAGGTCCTGAGTGTCGAACTTATATAATATTTCACATCCTCTGGATTATTAGGGTTGACTAAAGGTATGCGGTATACACCGGGTCTAGATAGATCGCGGATCACGTCACGATCAGTTCTGATAATAGAAAAGATGTTACTAGTCGAAACCAAAATCACGACCATATTTCTTGCATGTCTTTCTAAGGATTGTCACAAGTGGTTGAGAAAACTCAGTCTTGCCAATATACCGTAAAGTTATTTTTGGGGTAGTTAGGGTAGTGGATCGAGTTCGTTGAACTATATTCATGAAGCGTCCGAAGTACGAATCTGAGTACCGAAAGGGTCGAATGTACTTAAGTGCCTTGTACAGGGCCCCGGGTGACCACGAATGTGAATAAGCTCGTTTAATATGGAAGTAGAAGGAGGTAGATTTATGGCAAATAGGGTTAAAGGACGAAAACGGAATATTACAGGGCACAGCGGTTGGTTTACGGTACACAGAAAAACTGATAAGATTAGTATTTAAGTCTCAAGTGAGTAGTATGTCTAAAAAGGGGAGTTTGCCGTCAATTTCCAGTTCCAAAGTAAACTTAATCGCGGGGAACTGTGAGGAGAAGCATTCGGTAAAATCCTCTAGTTGAGACATTGAATGTGTCCAAGATACGAACATGTCGTCTGCATACCTGATCAATAATATAGGTTGAGCAGGGAAAATTGACATAACTAATTCCTCAAGAGACTGGAGGAAAATTTCCTAATGGTCATTTTAGATCGAGGTTTGTATGAAGCAAAAATGCAACAAGCCATTGAACGAATTCGTCATAAAATCATTAATTCCGATCCCACCCCGGCTACCATCTCAGATTTGAGCAAATTGAAAAATTAAGGCTCTTTACCAAGAGTTAGCTCTGCAATGTTGAAAATCCCATTGGGCTCAGGGTCCCGGGAGCCTTTGGTAAAATAAAAATTCACAAATCTGATCGCGCATACAGAATTTTAGTTTCTGGCTTTTGTAGTTCTACCCGCCCCCTTTAGACTGCTCTCGCTAAATACCTTCAACCACATACAAGTAACTCTCCTTTTTCTATTAAAAGCTCTACAAAAGCCATTTCACGTTTAACTGCAGTTAACTCTACGGGAACGAACTTCATCATGGCTTCATTAGACGTGGTCTCTCTGTTCCCGAGTGTTCCCCTTGATATTGTTCATTCCATCATTACCACCAAATTACAAGCCAACTTAACAATATCCCCCAATGATATTGAAACCATTAGATCTGCCCTCCAGTTGGTAGCCATGAGATCTCATTTCAAATTTGGTGACAAAATTTATCTTCAAAGGGAGGGTGCACCTATGGGCTGCACCCTCCTTTTGGGCTCGCCGCTATACCCAGTTTTGGCGGAAATTTCCTCCAGTCTCTTGAGGAATTAGTTATGTCAATTTTTCCTGCTCAACCTATTTTATTGATCAGGTATGTAGACGACATGTTAATCTTTTGGCCACATTCAATGTATCTACTAGATGGTTTTACCGAATGCTTCTCCTCACAGTTCCCCAAGATTAAGTTTACTTTGGAACTGGAAATTGACGGCAAGTTCCCCTTTTTAGGCATACTACTCACTCGAGACTTAAATACGAATCTTATCAGTTTTTCTGTGTATCATAGACCAACCGCTGTGCCCTGTATGATTCCGTTTTCGTCCTTTAACCCTATTTGCTATAAATCTACCTCCTTCTACTTCCATAGTAAACGAGCTTATTCTCATTCGTCGTAACCCGGTGCCCTGGACAATGAACTTAAGTACATTTGGACTATGGCCCTATCCTTTGGGTACCCAGATTCGTACTTTGGGCGCTTCATGAATACAGTTCAACGAACTCGATCCACTACCCTAACTACCCCAAAAACATTTACGGTATATTGGCAATACTGAGTTTTCTCAACTACTTGTGACAATCATTAGAAAGACATGCAAGAAATATGGTCTTCATTTTGGAGTCTCGACTCGTAACATCTTTTCGATCATCAGAACTGATCGTGACGTGATTCCCGATCTATCTAGACCCGGTGTATACCGCATACCTTTAGTCAACCCTAATAATCCAGAGGATGTAAAATATTATATAAGTTCGACACTCAGGACCTTAAATGTCCGATTATCGGAACACCAATATTACTTGAGGTCAGGCTCGACCAACACAGTACTAAGTGAAACTGTGGGCCAAGAGGGAAAAATACCCGACTGGAAGAACGTCGTGGTTTTGAACTCTAAAGTAACAAGGGGAAATGTTTTCCTTTCCGAGAGCCTATATACCCATTTATATGGGCCTTTATGCTGTAACTCAGAACTTCCGTCATTCATTCCTCACATATGGAAAAAACTAATCCCCATCGATATGCCTGGCACCACTAGGGACAATATTGTATAACCTTTCATATCTTCGAACTTTTGATCGTTTTTGATTTGCTATGTTGACCGATGTCAACGCCTACTGGGTTGCATCATGGGTCAAACGTGATTATATATAAGTGGACCACTTGTTGTTCTTTATGGCCTTAATCTGAAGATGGGTTCTAGGGATCCCGAAAGATCTCGCTTTTAACTTGCTTTTATTTATGAATAAAGTTTTTTAAACTAGTCTATGGTATCATAGGGGATCATTTTTATTCATACGTAGACAGTTTTTGACTTACATGTCATAAAATGGAATCTACATGTAAATATTTTGTCAAAAAAAGTGTGTAGAAATATAGGAATAATTATTCAGATACTAAAAAAATTATCTGTTAGAACACTAACATTTTTATTTTACACTTTAATACATCCGGATCTTGAATATTGTATACTATCCTGGGGTCAAACAACAGTTACTAACATTTATCAATTACAAATTCACCAAAATAAATACATTCGATTAACAGATCTTAAGCATAACATAAATAATGACAATTTGCTAGGACAAAATACGTATGTTCAGATACTCCAGAGTCAACCCGAACAAATCATAACAATTAAGCAACTTTTTAACTTAGGCAAAATTATGTATACAATATTTGAAATCAAGCTCTGCTGAGACTTACTACACCTGGACCATAAACTACGTAGCAAAGTTTCAATGATATTGGTCCAGAAATTTGGAATTTTATACCTGCAGAATTAACATCTAATAATAACTTCAATTTTTTTTAATTAAAATACTACTTAGTAACTAACATTCATTCAATAATGCAGCATGGGGAATGGGCTGAAAGAGGATTATTTACAGAGGGAAGGAGACGGAGGAATTTGTGACCGGACGGGGATTCGATGAATGACCAGAAGGAGAGGAATCTTTTACAATGGGGATTGTGTATGGGGAGAAAGCTCTGCTTCTTTTCACCTTACTGTTTTATTTGCCTTCAGATACTGTCTATTGAATATAATACTAGATATATTTGTTTTAGTTTACATGTTATATTTTAGTTCTGTTATTTTTTCGTTGTTGTTTTATTTCTTTAATTTATTTGTTTTTCTCTCCTGACGTTGCTGCTGTCATTATGTGAATGCTCTTGGCTTGACTTACAGTTACGTATGGAGTTGGAGGCTAAATCAGGTCTCTGCGAGTCCTTTTACTTAATCTTCCCTGCTATTATTTAGGCTTAGATGTATCTTTTTAAAATTATTACTTTATTATTTAACAGCAAGAAAAATGAATGAATTGAATTGAATCTAGTTTTGCCCAGTTTCATGGTAGCTATGTATACAAAATTTCCCCAAAATGTTACAAAAGTGGGTACTTTGAAAATTTCCTGGAATGCGTTAAGAAGAAATCATTGAAGTTTTATTCTACTCTGCGTAGTGTGCTTACATGGAACTAAAAGTCCACCATCCTTCTGTTCACAACCCTCCCCTCCCAGGTGGTCGCGTGGTACGTAGCTCTCTGTTCTAGAATTTCGCCCGAGATGGGTATTTTTTTTATTTCCGAGTGAAGCGTATAGATTGTATGTTTTGCCTTCGGACACTCTCTCGCACACTTCTGTGGACCCAGTGGCTTTAATACAGGTACAGGAGACTATTCGAAGACTCTGGGTTGCACAAAGTGGATGTTTAACTCGCCAAAAATAAGAAACGGGCTTCGCCATTCTTTTGGTACAAATCGACTTAAATACATGTTTCACAAACGCAAAAAGAATTCCACAGCCGTTCCAAATGGGTGGTTGTGCATTATTAACGTATCTATTCTACTTCCCCAAATTGATTCGCTTCTACTAATGTTCGGTGCCGTTCAGCCAGCGGGGTGGTCTTGTCATTCTGAGCTCACACCTTTCACTTCGTTCCTAATGAGTTTTATTCTTCGAACTACATAGCTTCCGGGTCCTGAAAGAGCTGTCTCTGATGAAGCAACAAAGAAGGTCCATTAAAATCAGTGTTGAGAATCGTAGGAGCACAGATATGTGTGGCTTGACACAAAGTTTATGCCGATGATACAAATTAATCAAATGCATATGTGTATTAACTAATTTCTTAACTTACCACAATATAAGTTTACTTTTAGTCGTTTCTCTGAATAGGAGATTTCATAAATGCAAAAATTTACATGCTGCCGTCTACAATTTTTTTTAAATCCTGAAACCGGAGCAGCATTTGCTCTTGTCTATTGCTGAAGAGAGGATTTAAATTCTGATTGGTAATCACATAAAATTTCTGCTGAGGATATTGCTGTGTTATAGAGTTCATTGTTAAAACAATAACAGAATGATTTAAAATAATTATGCACATCATTATGTAATACAGCTGCTTTTTAAAGTCATACACCACCCCACCCTGGTGGTACAGTGGTCTTATAGATGGCTTCCCATCAATCATCTGAGGTGTGTGCGGTTTCCAATGCATATAAGGCATAAATGTTGTGTTTGTTTTACGACATTGGCTCTTTCCTTTCCGTGGAGTCAAAAGCCCTTAATAAGGGTCGAGCGACTGATTTTAGGTTATAAATTCCCTCACAGTAATCGTTAAACCCCAAAACAAACGACGTGTTACTACAGCACTAAGGTCTGATTGCGCTTTTAGTTATGTTAACGAAAGAATTTTTCTTAATCAATACTTTCCAGCAGGGGGTCTAAATTTTGTTCTATAATATTAAAGAAAGGATCATAGAAAGATACAATAACATTTATCAGAGCGTGAATCAAGGTTTTTGCACAGTGGCCGAGTGGTCGATTAGTACAAAGCACTGGCGTATAATTATTCGTCAACAACCCGATTTCGATCGAATCTAGGGTGAGACGTTGGTTTCTTCACGGTACTGTCATTGTCTTGTCAACTCTGCCAATGACTGCAAATTAGGAATGGAGACTGCTTGTATCCCAATAATTTTCTCACTACATGGTTAAACCACCGAACAAACAATCTAAGAAAGGTAACTTGACCAGAATTTTATATAGTTTTTTAGTGTTTAAACAGACAATCGAATTTCAGTTAGGTCAGATTGCCATTTTTCTTAAATTGTTAGAGAACTTACCGATCAATTTAGAGTCCAACCTACAGATGTATAGCTTTTAAAGAAATTGTCTCTCACATGAAATTGAAAAAAAAGGTGAGGTATTCAATAATGGATTTACCGCTCATACAGAAAATTCCTCACCTCAGACTTGAAAATGGTTGCTAGAAAATTACTGAGGAATTCCTAAATGCTTTACTCATTAAACAATGCGAAATACAATCAGAAATCATTGTGCTGTCAGCCTAGGATTGTTGTCATAACTACAACTGTTGCGCATTACGAAAAAGTCTCTTAAAAAGAATGAATTGCGATGAAAAATGAAAGCCGCGTACATATGGAATTTAAAACCTTTCTTTGAATTGAGCCAATATATCCAAATACATTTTTATTAACTATAAAATTGTTTTTAAGGAAACTGTGCGAAGGTGGAGTTTAGTACAAAGGTTCTTATCGATTTCTTTCGGATTAATTCACTTTTAAGAATTGATTCAATCTTAAGTTAATCTACACTGCTGGCCACCCAAATTGCAACACCAAAAAGGACACGAGATAGCAAAGCCAGAGATACTGGACACATAGCAACAGATACAAAGATGTAACGATTGATCTTAAAGGTTCGTACGACTTGCAGAACATGCAGACATCAATAGTTCGTGTGGCCCCAATGGCTAGCAATAACGGCCGCTACACGCCGCGGTATCGAACGAAAGAGGCTTTGGATGTGGGCTTGGGGTATGTCGGTCCAGGTTGCTTCAACACGTTGCCACAGTTCATCAGGCGTAGCCGCGGGTGGTGCTTGCCGGGCCACTCGGTTGCCGATCAGCGACCAGACGTGTTCGATGGGCGACATATCGTGAGAACAGGCGGGCCACGGCAGCAGTGACACCCGGTGGGCCGTGAAGAATTGTTGCGCGATACGTTCCACGTGCGGGTGCGCATTGTCCTGTTGAAACGTGGCCGCTGGCAGGTCCTCCAGGTAAGGGAGGACTACAGGCTCCAAAACGTCGGAGATGTAGCGGTGATTGTTGAGTGTACCAGCGATGCGTACCAGAGGGGTGCGGGTGTCATATCCAATTGCGCCCCAAACAATAACGCTAGGGGACGGACCGGTATGGCAATGCATAATACAGGCGTCATAAATCCTCTCGCCGCGGTGCCGCCACACGCGGATCCGACCATCCTTGTGTTGCAGGCAGAAGCGGGATTCGTCGAAGAAGACAATATCCTGCCATTCCGTTATCCAGGTGCGTTGTTCAACAACCCACTGCCGCCGCACTCGCCGGTGGTTTAACGTCAATGCTAATCGGATGCAATGGGCGCCGTAAGACAAGTCACCGCTCCTAAAGACGACGTCTAACAGTTCGTGCTGACACAGGTTGTTGCGCAGCACACCCTAATTCCTGCGCTAACGTTCGTGATGTGGCGGTGCTAGCCGTCAATGCCCGCCACACAACATGCCGGTCCTCTCGTTCGAATCGGTACGATAAACCGTTGTCGCGATAAGCCACTATTCGTCCTCTGTCGAACTCCGAAACGTGCTGGAATGACTGCCATATTATGCAACGAAGTATCAGGAAGCTTCCCACGCACAGGTCCGGCAGTACAGCACACTTTCATTACTTACACCCCGCCTTCTGTACACCCTTGTTATAGTGCTTCTCGGTGGTGTGCCGGGCGCACATGATTTGCATATGTCCTGCAAAGCTAATCGTTTGGATGTCCTCTCGCGGGCGACGCATGCTGCGAATTTCAGGCCAGTCGGGTGCTTCCTTCTTGGTGTTGCATTTTGGGTGACCAGCACTGTAATATATAAGTATTTTGCGCTTCTTCAATCATTCGTGACATTTCATTTGAAATTTAAAATAAATTGAAAAAGGGTAAAATGACATATTTGAGTAAAGCGTCGTTTAAAATGCACCATTCAGAAGAAAACTACTCAAAGCGTTTTCGAAACGTTCTGTATCAATATAAACCAATACATTTTTAAGGTGTTTAGAAATATTAAGTACAAATATAAAATTAACAGATTAGCAAGAAATTTTTGCTTATATGGTAAATGCAGACCAAATGACAAAGATTTTGTGGTTATTTTTGTCGATCAAATTAAATGGCATTTTCTCTAACAAAATCCAACTGTACTATCTTTTCTTTTATAGTGTGATATTGTTTAAAAAATTTTGCAATGTTTGAAATGACAAAATGCTAAGTAGTTGAGTGAAAAGTACCTTTGATAGAACTTTTCAAACACGATATTTACTTTAGTGTGAGTTTTGCTACTTGAGATATTAGTTGTGTAGTTTCCAGCATTTTGAGATGAACTATTATGTCAAATTATTATGTTTGATTCAAAATTGCCTGCCGCTCTTATTCAAA
The DNA here is from genome assembly GCA_039090855.1 of Macrothele yani. Lineage (NCBI taxonomy): Eukaryota > Metazoa > Arthropoda > Arachnida > Araneae > Macrothelidae > Macrothele > Macrothele yani. The sequence continues at coordinate 373,913 of JAYWMT010000206.1, read as the reverse complement.
GAAAGACCCTATCAATTCCATAATCTTCTTGGTAATATAATAAGCTTAAAAATTCTGGATAACAATTCGAAGGTAGAAAAGCAAACCAAAATTTCAGAAGTAAGAGTATCACCGTGAAAGTCACCGAAAACTTGTTCTTCATTCGTTCGATGCACTTTATGAAGCAACCACCATTGCACTTTCATTACGAACATTGTTGAAAATTAGCTGAAATGAAAACCATCGTTTCCTCTTGTGTAATTAAGAAGAGTTCTAGTGTTTTTTGGAGAAAAATACCTCACGTGACTGCGAATATCCGGAAAATGCTGCTCATTCGAAAAGGAATGAATAATTCTTGCACTTGTTTTTTTTTCTTTTTTCGGATATTTCAGAATTCCATTACGAAAGAACATCAAGTATAACTGCTAAAAATTCTACATGAAAAGCATATACCAGTGTAAACGCAAACAAACCGTCGGCAGTTTCGATGGCTGTTTTCATACGTAACTAATACGCGAGTTAGTAAATGTAAAGTACATTACATTACGTATGACGATTTAGAATTACATTCACTTTTGGGAATTTACATCATGCTGGCAGAATTATTTTACAAAGATTGCACAAAACGTTCATGGATAAAGGCACAAATCTTTATTAAATTTGAAGTTCGAGGAGAAGATTTCGATATTTTAATCAAAAACGAAGTATAGGGACGCCAGCCACAAAGAGCCGTGGTAGTTTAAGCGGCTTATATTACTTCAGGTATAGGACACACAACTGTGCATCATTGAACTCTTCCAATCTCAACAAAAACTGCGGTAGAGTGACGAATGTTTCACATGCCGGTGACTAAAGAAACGTCAATAGCAGAACAGTAGATTACAGCTACACCGATTTTTAATGCCTGCTGTGCACAAGAGGTTTAAAAATGTTTTAAAATGGAGATAAATGCACGTTCAATGCATCCTTTTGCTTATAGATAACGGCTCCTCTTTGTGGGGGTTTTAGTTTTGTGAATAAATTTTGTAAAGTCTTTCCCTAATCAGATGGTGATTTCTGAAAAAAGCTTCTGTCAGCATCATAGATTACCAACATGTAACTTCTGATTTATATACATTTGAGGGTAGAAACGCCAATAAACTGCAATATAAGTGATTTAAATAGAGATGTAATTACTGACATCATAAACAAAAGTCTGTAACCGATCAGTTATTATTCCTTGTATGAAATGTTTTAATATTCAAGCAAAAAGATTAGAAAATGCACAGTATTCCGTACTTGGCATACGTACAGCACCACCTTTTATCGATATGCCACACTACTACAACTGGCAGAATTTTAATTTTAAAATATTCTGTCCAATTTGTCCCTAAATGTGCAAGCCACTGCACATGTCTTCATCCTCCCTGTGCGAATTTTCACGAGTCAGGAAGCATTTCTTGTATGTAATCGTATGTAACTCAATTTTCACCATTGCAAGCATAGCGGAATATTTTCATTTGACGTCCACCTTAAAAATATATCACCTGAAATTTTAGTTGTGTTTTACTTCTAACTTCAAATCGCTTTGTTATAGAACGGAAGTATCCTCTTACAATACAGCGAAATTAAAACCGAGTATTAAAGCAATTACATTTTGTTTGGGAAATTTTATACGCCAAAACCATTACGACCATCTGACCGATGGACGTAAGTTTTCCCCGTTTTGCCAAAACAGCTCTTACCCGGAAAGGATGCTCCAAGATCTCTAAATGATACCACAGCGGTTTAGATGCTACAAGATCTCCAAATGGTACTACAGCGGTTTGAATGCTGCATGATCTCCAAATGATACCACAGTGGTTTTACATTACCTGTGGTATTTGGTACCAAGACTTTACCAACAGATCCTCTATACAGGAGGTTCAGGCACAATATTTAATTTTCATCCGAGATTTGAATCGTGTATAATTCGCGGTATTCCCTTGAAAAATAGCTTCAACAAAATTTTAAAGTAATTATCGAACATTATTCAAGGGGTTTTATTTAAATGTTGAATTATGTACATTTCATATTCTGTAATCAGCGAGTGTAGTATAATATTGATAAAATTCAGTACATATTATTAGGCATTTGAATAACTTTGTATGAATCGTAGTTACATTTTCCTAAAACCGCCTTTGACTAGGCTCAACCTAACTGAATGACCTCTTTAAAAAAAGACAAAAAAAACACGCAGAAAATGTTGATTATGTTTATTTTAATAAAAAAAAATATTCTAGTCTTCTCGATAAGAATGGTTTCTAGTGGAAAATGAAATTCTGGCGCAATAGGAAAGGTGGAAAAGAAAGGACCGCAACTTCACAATTGGTTAGTGAAAAATATTTAAGTTTTCAAGTAAAATAATTTCTAGAGAGCCATCATTATCACCTAAGCGGGCGCATAGCAGAATATTGCTCTGAATGTGATAGCTGACGCCACAGAAAAAAACATCAAATTACAAAATTATCTAATTTCAAATGAACTCTTAACGCCAAGGATTATCACATTTTCTTATTAACTTCCATCTGAAATTTTCTTACCTAAACGATGTCACTTGGAAATAGAAATTCATTTTGGAAGCTAATTTTAACACCGTAATAAATACAATTAGATAAAGCAGGAAGAAAATTACAAAAATTTAAATTTTGAGTGATATATAAAGCCGTGGTTTCAGACCACGGCTCTGAAACCACGGCTCTGAAATCCTGCGGTATTGAAGATGCATACATTAATATTATTAATAACATCTATGAAAATGCAAGTGCAAAGATTCGGCTGTTTGAAAATACAACACACATAAAAATTGGAAAGGGAGTGAGACAAGGTGACACCATATCTCCGAAGCTCTTTAATGCCACATTGGAAAATGTCTTTCAATCACTGAACTGGGAAAACAAAGGGATAAAGATTAATGGAGATTATCTAACCCACCTTCGTTTTGCTGATGACGTAGTCATTTTTGCAACTACCCCATCAGAGCTGCAGAGTATGATCCAGGAACTTGCTGACAAGAGTAAAGAAGTGGGATTAAAAATGAACTTTCAGAAGACAAAAGTGATGTTCAATGCTTTTACAAGAAATGAAGATTTATCGATTGATGGAGAAAAACTGGAGATAACAGATACGTATGTTTATCTTGGACAGCAGATATCAAGTGAGGGTCACATTGATGAAGAAATTAATCGGCGTACAAAACTTGCCTGGAGAGCTTTTGGAAGAAACAGCATAATTTTCAAGAGCAATATGCCATTATGTCTTAAAAGAAAAGTGTTTGATCAATGCATCCTTCCAGTGCTTACGTATGGTGCAGAGACGTGGACCTTAACTAAAAGAGACATACAAAGGCTGCAGACAACTCAAAGAAGCATGGAGAGGTGCATGCTTGGTATAACCAGGAGAGATAAGAAGAGGAACTCGTGGATCCGAAAAATGACGAGAGTGGAAGACATCATGATCAGAGTTAAATCCCTGAAATGGCAATGGGCTGGACATACTGCCAGAAGGACAGACCATAGATGGACAGCCGAAATTTTAGATTGGATTCCAAGGGACAGGAAAAGACCCAGAAAAAGACCACATGGGAGATGGGTGGATGAAATTCGTAAATATGCGGGAGTGACATGGAGGAGACTGGCACAAGACAGACCGTTGTGGAGGAAACTTGGGGAGACCTTCGTCCAGCAGTGGATTGATAATGGTTGACAATGATGATGATGATGATATAATCATATTTCCTTTACATATCTTTAGAAATATTGCTGGTGCGTTCTTACTTCTTAAGGACGTAATGGCACCAATATATGATTTGTTCGAGCAATTGAAATATTTTTTATGCATCTACTTGTGAGACAACAGTAAATTTAAATGTCGTGTATTTGAAAGTATATTGTATAACAAAAGCAATAAGACAAGACCATTTATTCTTAACAAATCTGTTCCCGTCTATCTCTCGAAATGTCGTTTAGATCACGACAGAGTCATGTTTCCTATCTACGCCGAGCCATACTGGTTGTAATAAAATGAGCGATTTCATTATGGCCAGCCCCAGTCTTGAGAAATGAGCGCGTCTGGAGACCGAACGGCAGCGCAGATGAAGTTCACAGTGCAGTATATATGGAACCCGAGGACCGTCGTTCGGTTAGTAGAGTGTTCGGAGTCAGAATGAGAAAAGCTGCCGATTTATCGGATTTTCATGAAGGACAAACTGTAATGGCACGGTGCCACAGAATTTCGATCTCGGAAACGGGACGGCTTATGAGTTGTTCACGTGCAGCTGTAGTGAGTACGTTTCGAAAGTAATGCACAAAGGGCAAAACAACGAACCACCGTCCAGCCGTGTGTCATTCGCAGCACATTGATGCCAGAGGGGAGCGGAAACTGTTGCGCATTGTTCACAGCGAACCAATGCCAGGATGCGAGAAATCTTCCGAAACTACAACAGTAGTGATCAGCGCAGTGTGTCGCAGCACACAATTTATCGTAGACTTCTGTGCATGGGCCTGAATAGCTGAAGACCCAGCCGGGTCCCAATACTCTCTGCACGTCATCGCCAACAACGCATGAAATGATCCCAAGATCATCGAGATTGGACCGTGGATGATACGAATAAAGTGGTCTGGTCTGATGGATCAAGATTTTTGGCGCATCACGTAGACGGTTGAGCGCGGTTACGTCGATTATCAACAGAGGATATGGCACCTGGATGAATTGTTGGGCGAAAACAGGCAGCGGCGATATTATGCTGTAGGTGATGCTTTTATGGAACAGTTTAAGCTACATTATCCCAATAACACAATTATTGATAGCTGCCAGTTAGCTGAACATCGTTGCGGACCAAGTTCACCCATTCATGGCCACTGTGTTCCCTGCTAGTGATTGCCGTTACCAACAGCTTAATGCGCCATGCTACTCTACCAGAATAGTCACGCTGCTGCCCGAGGAACATGCTGGTAACTTTCTGTTAAAGCTCTGGCCTCCAAATTTACCTGACGAAAACCCAATCTAACAGTTGTGGTTCGACTTGGAAAAGCGGGTTGGCGTGAATCACCCCCAGCCCAAAATGTACGGGAACTGGAGGACCTTCTGTTGACATTATGGTACCAGATACCCCAGGATACCTACCCCCTCCTCATCAAATTGATGCCTCTCAGTGTGGCCACTATTTCGTAGGGTTTATAAAAGAGGTCGTACAGCTTATTAGGTAAGTGTTCATAATATATTGGCTCATCGGTGTAAATTAAAGAAATATATGACTGCAATTTCCACAACAACTTCTCGTATTTTACAGCAGAAATACTCACATTTTTAAAAGAGTTCCTTTTTTGAATAGTCAGTCCCATGCCCATCAACGATGGTAATTTTCGTGTTTCTTTTCCGCGAAATAGGGTAGACCCAGAAATGAAAGATCAAACCACTGTAATATTTTGGTCGGCGTCGACTATTTTTTGGGTATTGAAGGATATGACGAGTGATCCACTCCCTCCTTGTATTTCGACCACTGAGTAACACGTATGGTATTAAGGATGTGTTAGCCAACGTAAGTGGGCTAACAGATTCTTGATTACTTTCTCATTTTTTAAGGAGTCCTGGTTTTACAGAGACTAAAGTACCAACGGTGTTGACACTAATAAGCTTTTATTTATTACACACAATTTGACCCAATCCAAATAGGAGAAATTAACTAAGACCCCTTAGAATGGGAACATATGCGGCTAGAAATACTTCTGAGGGAATATCTTTCGTCACACATTTCATTATGTTTAAGTAATATTGCGATTATACCTACATGACCTTTTGTTGAGACATCAGCGCTTTCATCCCGACATGTAAAGAGCTGACTTAAGTCGTTTCTAACTTAAATTTTATCATCAGAGCTCACTTGCAGTTCTCTCTCTCTCTCTCTCTCTCTCTCTCTCTCTCTCTCTGTGTGGTATCGAATTTCTGTTAACAGACTAGTCATTAATGCACTGAATTTACTGCATTTACTGTATTCTAAAATACTTGCGATATAAAAAGTGTGCAAGTTTCCGAATTTTTCATTAATGAAATATCCTAATTAGTTTACCATGCTTAAAAAAGGCTTGTGGAAAAGCAAGACTTTTAGAATCAAAATGCTATGAACCGGCGAGAAATTTCCCTAGTTTGCCACTATTAATCCTGATGAGTTTTAGAATATATGCGGCATGTTCATTTTATTCTTCTTTCATATTCTCTGGGAAACACAGTGATTACTTTCGGTGGGTGGCTTCATGTATAACATTTTGCATACAGCACTTCCGCTGTACAAAATGTATCAATGTTTTACATACAAAATGTGCCATTCTTTTTAATGACGTTAATTTTTCAGTTGCGCAACCATGAACACCGTTCCGTTTTCCTTGTTCAAAAGTTTTGGCTCAACAATTTTAGATTACACCGTACTACGTGGGAAGAAACAAGACAAAGAATAAACAAATAAATAAATAATCAAACCTAATATTATTCAAGAGCAGCAGTACTAAATTAGCGCCCGAGTATGCTATCCGGGAGACGCAAATTCGATTCCCGTTAAAGGACGACGAAATTTACAAGTTTTCGGGTATTATCTGATTGTCATATTTACACCAATAAACAAATTCACATTCTCCAGAATTGTAATGTAGAATGGTTTGATCCTGTATTTCATTCATTGAAGGTACTGTATTCTTGTAAAATCTGTAAAATGAGTTATTAGCGTTTTTGAACAATATCGAGAAATTATGGTTAGAATTTCTAAAAGTGTGAATTCACTTATTCAGTGATATATCCTGACATTTGTCTCTAACTTTATCTTCGGTGCTCGTTTTTTCCAAATACAGCTCCAGCGTCTAGTGAATATATTTCGGTAACTTGAAACGTATCGCGCAAATATGCAATATATTTGTCAAAGGGAACGAGAACCTCACTACATGTTTCCTACTGAATAATGAAACCTTTCCATAAAAGATACCTTAATTCTTCTGACATCTAACATATCAAACACATCAGTAGCCCTTTTTGTGCAACTTTAACTGATGTAGCGGGATGCGGATATTTTTTGAACAGTTTTGAAGTCACTTTATGCCGCCCCGGTGGCGCTGGCCTCTGATCATTCGTCCGTAAGGGGTCCGGGTTCGAATCCCGGTCAGGCATGGATGTTGTGTTTGTCTTAAGGCACTGGTTCTCTCCCTTCCCTGGAACCAGTGACCCTAAATTAGGGACGGGCGACTGCTCATAGCCCATTGAGTTGCTCACGGTGGTCGTTAAACCTCCAATCAAAAAAAAAAAAAAAAAAAAAAAAAAGTCACTTTATGGAAAACCTTTCGCACACGATATGTTAAAAAAAAATTAGTATTAATTTTTTCATCAAAGAACAGAAATCTTAGCTCCTTAAGGACAAGTAATTTATCGATGAAGAAGCAGTACTCTACCTGTCGCATATATACTAAGCAACCATAGAAATGCAGAAAACACTTCTTATTTGGTTGAAAAATGGAGGTCCCATAGATCTCTATGGCAGGAGTACTATGACAGACACTACCTTTTTTTTTTATTGATTGGAGGTTTAACGACCACCATGAGCTAATCAATGGGCTATAAGCTGTCGCCCGCCCTTAATTCCCAAATTTAGGACCATTAGTTCTATGGAAGGGAGAAAGCCAGTGTCGTAGGATCAACACAACATACATGCCTCACCGTGGTTCGAACGCGGATCCCTTTTGGGCGAATGATATGAAGCCATCGCTTAGACAGCTGTGCCACCGGGGTGGCAGTATCTTTTATTCTGAGATACTGCGCGGGTTTACTTACTCTTTTAATCGGGTACCATCCAAAATTCGCAATTCAAAACTTGTTATGGTTTTTGCCATTTAGAATAGAGAACATCGCAACAGTATGATTTTTTTTATATTAGTGTTTAATATAATGTATGATTTCCATAACTGATCGAAACAAATTTGAGTATTATTATTACTTGCAGAAATTAAACTAAAAAATGTTTAACTTACAGTAAAATATCCTAAAATAATTTTCGTACTATATATATGAAATAACAAGAAGGTTGAATTGTACTGCTTAGGCAAAAAATGTAACAAAATTGGAACGATACAAAGAAGATTAGCATTTCCCCTGCGCAAAGATGACACGCAAAATCGTGAAGCGTTCCACATTTTCTGCGATACTTATAACAAACTGGTGTTATGCACGTTAAATTTGGTTAACAACGTCTGGAGTGTTTCAAGATATACTAACATAATTGTGCTGTTCGTTCCTAAATACTGCGGTAATAATATTTTGGTAGTAAATGCCGATTTTTTCAGAAAATACAACATGCAAGAATTTATCAAAATTACTTTTATTTATAATGGTATAAAGGATTACGTGGACGTTTGAATCTCGTCTCCTGCAAGCGGCTCCCAACTTGGCATTTGTCCCTTCTCTGTCTTGATATATTCCAGCGTGAAGAAATGCACCCATAATTTCTGAGCAAGGGATTTAACATCGTATGTACGCTACAATCGCTTAAAATTGCAACATTAAGAAAATATCCCCTGTTCAAGTATAATTTATGCCACGTATTCCTAATGTTACAGGAGATAACTGATTACATTTGTAGAACTATACAGGATGTTTTCATTTCAGAACTCAGTATCGTGTAAAGCCAGCTCCGGCAAAAGTGACAGCTCCTACACGGCTTTGTATTGAATGGAATGGAAGAGGTTTTTGATATCGTTCTGGGTAACTGCTAGCCGGAATGCTTTGTGGTGATTGGCGAAGACTTTTGACAGGTCATGCGCTTATTACGTCATCAAAGATTTATTCGATCGGGGACATATCCGGTGAAGGTGAAGGTTTGTGATGAAGCGGCGGTTTCTACCATGCATGGAAGAGGTTGGGCCATTACGTGCCACATGTGACACAGTGTTGTCCTATTGGATACAGCTTCAGGACAAGCCTGAAGGAAGGGGCTGAAGTTCAACCCTTATGTATCGATTGCTGCTAAGAGTTCCTTCAATTGATATTAGCCGATATCACAAACTGAACCAAACGGCGCCGCAAAGCACGGCGCTGTTGTTGGACCTAGAGGACGCTAAAATAGATATTTCAAAGTGCCGTTCAATGAGACGACTTCGAACATGTATGAGGCCATCTTGGTTCATCAAGCTAAACTCTAACTGGACGGAAAGCTCGACCTGTTGATAATCAGCGTTCCACTGTCTGTTTTCGAGACCCCATTGCAATATGTAGTTTGGGTTAAAAGAATACGCAGAAATGAGGTGCTAGTGACCAGTCATCTGTTAGGCAGACGACACCGAACTCAGTTGGAGTACAAAGCTTGAAATGTATCAGTGCTCCATTGCTGCGCTAACAAAGTGTATATCGCTGTGCCATCGGTCACTCCCATGCGGTAAAATGTGTGTTATCCTCATGCAGTCGTGTGATTTTGCTGTCCATTTCCCGATTCTTATTCGTTCTAGCATTGACTGTCTACCGACGGTATGCCAGCATCACTGAACTGGCGATTCGTCTCGTGTGATTGGCAATTCAGCGATACAGCGTCAGGACAATCCAGCTTCTCACATCCCAACAATCCTTCCTCGCTCGAAGTCCGCCATGTGTTCATAATGCGGTCTTATGCGACGTGGCATTATGATACACGTGAATCAACCTTTCAGCACTTCAGTGATTGCGACATCTCGTTGGAGCCAGCTTCGCATATCCTACTCCGCTTAGTCCAGAGAGCGCTGCTCCGAAAGCGCATGCGCATTTGGCTAAGATTTAAGTATTTACATGTTCCTACCTGTTGTACTTATTGTATACATTTCAAGCTAACAGCAGCAATCTTTCAGGGTGCTGCAACTATCACAAACATAAGTGTACATATATTCTACTTCCGTATTTCGTTTTTACAAATCAAGTTTACAGTTTATTTAAATTGCATGCAATAGCAACCGGAAATTTCAGTTTCAACGCAAAACTTCCTTTGGTTTCTGCTAAAGATTCCTGTGATTAATATTTAGTGATTCTATACATATCTTCATGGAATACTCACAGGGACAGGGAAAAAACAATTTGACTTCCTACTAGCTCAGATGATTACATGTATTTTGAAAGGGTAGAAAATGATGCCTGTATTTTGCACTTACTGTGCAAAATGCAGGCATATATCCCAAACTATTTCTTCCACCGTATAACGCAAGCCTAGTGCACCATCGGCAAACATACCATATCATTCAGCACACCCTGATACTTATCAACTATCAGCATTTGAGTTTCTTATCCGTAGAGTTTACACCCATTCCCCAAGTGTTCCCGCGAAGAAACGAGAATCAAATCCAATAATTGCCTTGATATGGGTACCCTAGAAATACAGTAAACCAGATCCATCGAAAAATTAGAAGTACACATTTTTCAACATTGACTAAAGAACCCAAGCAACCAAAACATGTTGGGTCAGTGGAATAAATTCCAAAGTTATGAATAAAGACTCCCTACAAAAAAATAAGACTTGAATTTTGGGAATGTATATTAGCACAAGGTCCTAATATACATTCCCAAAATCATCATGGATTTTGGGATTAAAACCTACAACCCAATGGCACCTCTTAAAAACGATCGAGACCCAGTATCGTGTAATAACAGATTCGGAGTTTATAAAATAATATTAAACGCCTTAGATAACGTTGATATAGATCGGATATATACTGGATCAACCATGAGAAATTTGAACTTTCGTATTGTGGAACACAAGTACAATGTGAAAACACTTTAAAACTCTACCGCACTTACAAGATTAGTTAACCAAGGAACCCACATCCCCCTAGGTAATGAGGTAAAAATTATTTCAAGTCACAACAGCAGGAGTGCGATTTTTCTAGCGGAGAGTTTACACATCTTCAATAGCGCTGATAAATGTTGTAATGATTACGTACCCAGATTTATACCTTCATCTTGGATGCCGCTAATTTCAAACAACAAGGACCAAGTAAACTGCTAACTCGAACTTTATTTCAGAACTTACCCAAATAACAATTAAGACGCAACAATCATCAGTCAGAGCGTGCTGACGTTTTTTGAAGTTATTCGAAAGCTGAACGTGGTGTATTTATAATACACGAATAGCGTTCCACGGTGAACTCTTTTTCACATTTTTACAATAACTATTTTTAAAGTTCACAGTTCACCTGGGGATGTGCTGAAAGCCAGCACGAAAGATCTTGGAATGTGATTTTGACTTTCAGCTTTTGCTTCAGTGTGAATAAAGTTTTGTCTTCGTCTTTTTTGACTTTCAGTAATATGTTATATCGTGCAATGACGGCATCCTAACAGTTATTGTTATTGTCACAAATTTCTTCAAAAACTTACAGCGTACCTTAATATTTTTTAATCATTAACGTAGTTGATCAAGTGTTATTCTTTGGAATTTTCAACGACAAAAATTGCGGTAATTTTTAGTTAAAAATAACTGTTGTTGCTGTTACGGGCACTGGTTGCCCAATAATTGTGAAACGAAATATACACTAAATGTAAAACAAGTATGGCAATTGCAAAGTTTTGTTTCCAAAACTTGGAAATAATATGGGGAATAATCAGCAATACACATTTCTCTTCGAAAAATGAGTTTTTCAAATCAGATTATTTTAGCACACATATTGGAAACTATACAAGATACGTTTTCACCCATAGATGAATTTCTGAACCTTGCGTTAAACATAAAATTTTATTGAAATGGTATGGTTTTGAAGTTGTATTTACACAATAATTTACTTGTTCCAAATAAATTTGAATAGATGCAACTTCATAACTTTTGCAAATATTGATTTGACTTTGCATCACTTAGGAGTTACTTATGAGCTGTAACCAGCAGTACGCAAACAGAGTGTTTATTTCAAAGATCTTTCAATATTTGTGCTGAAAGATGTAATCTAAACACTAAACGACATATTGAAACCCAACTTTATAGTAATTGTCATACTCCATCTAAATTACGAAGAAACTATCAACTATTAATCTTCATACCACCTATAGGGTGAAGGATTATACGAATTCGCCTCCAAACAGAGGACGACCAAAATTTTCTTGTGGGATATTAAGTTGACACTTGAACACATATTTAAGTATACAGAAGTGAATTACGAATCTAGGAAAAATTTAGAATTAGTTTCCTTTCTAAACATTTGGAAATTTTTTTTGTGATTTGTCTTATAGTAAAAATTAGCATTCACAAGGCCGCCCCAGTTGCGCAGTGGCTTATGTATTTTCATCGGAGAATGGTCCGGGTTCGAATCCTGGTGGGCCCTGGATGTTGTATTTGTTTTACGGTTCTGATTCTATCCCTTCCCTGGAACAAGTGACCCTAAATTAGGGACGGACGACTGCTTATAGCCCATTGTGTTGCTCACGGTGGTCGTTAAACCTTCAGTAAAAAAAATGACATTCACAAATTTATTTTTACTTTCTCTGTGCTAGCAGAATTTCATATCTGACATTCCAGAAGAAATCAGTTTTGTCGGACGTTCAATAAAAATCGGTATTCATTTAAAAATGACAGTAAAATGTCTTGTTTCTTTGCCGTACATACACAGTGCGTCAAAGAAATTTTAAGACTGGGTCTGTAAAATGAAATAGAAACCAGAAATTATAATTTGTTTTGGTTTGTTATTCAAAATAAGTCCCTCCGTCTTCAATACACTTGTTACAGCGATTTAATAATGATTCGAATGTCTGTTCCAGTTCACTTTGCGGATTGCCTCCAAAGCACGCGTCGAAACTGTTTGTATGGTCGAAATATCATCAAAACAACACCCTTTTAACGTCATTTTAAGTTTTAGAAACAAAGAAAAGTCGCAGGGTGCTAAATCAGGCGAATACGGTGGATGATTCAACACACAGACGTTATTTTTCGCCAAAAATCTATGAACAAGTAGCGAGGTGTGACTTGGTGCATTATCGTGCAACAAACACCAACTGGTTTCATCTCGATGTTCTGGACGAATGCGAAGAGTTCTGCCCATCAAAGGCCTCAAAACATTTAAATAAAACCCACCAGTAAATGTTTGTCCACTTGGTACAAATTCTTTGTGGATAATACCCTTACTATCGAAGAATGTATTGAGCATTGTTTTGATTTTCGATGGAACTTTTCTTGTTTTTTTGGCTTGTGGCAAGTTTTTTTACTTCCATTCGGCACTTTGTCGCTTTGTTTTAAGATCATATTGAAAACACCATGTTTCATCACCAGTAACAATCGATTTTAAGAAGTTTGGATCATTTTCAGCGGCTGAAATGATGTCTCTGCAATGTGCACTTCTCCTTGATTTTTGTTCATTGGTTAACGTGTGTAGAACAAATTTAGCACAGACTTTTGTTTTGTCCAAATCTTCATGCAGGATGGTTCGAATCGTTTCTTTGTTGATGCTTAAAGACTCTTTCATCATTCTTAGTGCTGCACATCGATTTTTGCCTCGAAATCACGCACTTTTTCAATAATCTCAGGTGTCCTAGATGAACATGATCTTCCGGTATGCTTATCATCTTCTATCGTCTCTCTTCCGTCCAAAAAAAGGTTGGGGCACAGGAAAACATTTGATCTACTTAAACAAAACTCACCGTAAACTTGTTTCATCATTCGGTACGTTTCCGAGGCACTTTACCAAGTTGTGCGTTAAATTTAATAACATCCCTTTTTTCCATCTTAATAATTCAACATGAAAAAGTTTTATTTCTCTAATGAACGCCCGTTTCGTTTGAGTTACTTTAACAACTGCGCAGTACTTTTTGCAGAAAGCAAGCAGATGGTCACGGTATATAACGCATTCGCGATTACACAGGTGGCGCTACCGTAGGCTGAAATCTAGCGTCAGTGTTAAAAATTCTTTGACGCACTGTGTATAGGATAAAGTATGCAGTATTCGCTCATCATATATGGCGTAGTTGCTGTTTAATTCCACCTTACATCTGATCCAGCTATATAAGGTGAAATTATGGACAAGTTTGGGTATAGAGAATAAAAATCCGTTTCAAATTATTTCATTCAAAATTTTGAAGATGATTCAGGTAGAAATGGGTGAGTATGGATGGTAGGTATTCTTCCTGTGTAGATGTAATGACGTGTTACAAACAGTTCATGTAAGACGGCTTACTAAACAGCGAACGTTTTAATGTTCGACAAATAAATACAGCGACGAAGGAGAGGGTGATAAAAACCAAGCACTATTCTTAAGCGATATGGCTCATGGCAATCTTAAAATTCGTTCATGATGTCCTAATTAGCGTAGGTTCCAGGAAAAACATAGCTCTGCGCTTTTTGCAAATGCAATAAACAGCAGTGGTCATATGGATTCCACGCTTATTCACACCTTTCCAGAAGAGGCATATGTAGTAGTGTTTACAGCAAATTTCTTCCATTGCCAACGATCACCCAGTTGGTTTCCTTTCTCAGTTAGGTTTGATGTGCGAAAATGAGTTTAATTTTTTCAAGAAGCTAAAGAAAGATTAAAAAATACAGTTTGCGGAGTCTCCGCTTCCCGAAATCGGCGGGATACAAAAATCTGATGGAAAATGCATGCCGAAAGTTTACTTCGGACCAGTGAGAATCATGATTCGCTAATCACTTTCTAAAGATCTCAGTCTTCACCGAAATATTATAGGTTTCCTTTCTTGCAATATTACATAATAGTGTGCAAAAGCACACAGCAGAGATATTACAGAAATAGCTTTTGCTGCTGCAGAATGTAAGTACCTGCACACCTGGCACAACAAAAAGCAGTAAATGCGGATTTGGTATTTTTCCTAATTTTCTTCGCGAATCTCCTGAAATGCAAAAATCAATTTCCACCGCTTTCCAGTTTTTGAAGTATTTATTATGAGGAGCATTTATTCATCCCGATGATTTCAACCATAAATATGTTGTGCTACAGGATTTTAGTACAACGCTCAGCCTGGTATTTTCTACAAAGAAGGCATAAGAAAATGTATCCATTGCAAATAAGAGTTTCTATGGGTATTGATTATGAATAAATGTTTTACTTAATTTTAACCGTTCTGTTAAGCCCTATTAAACAATGTTTTTCCTAAAAGTTTTGGATGACTAAAAAGTCATTTTAACTTTCGTAAAACCATGTCATGTTTCTTAAATTCCAAGTAATCAATATCGTCATTACAGAAATTACTGCTTATTATATATATCGCACCTGTATCACAGCATGTTATGCAGATAATTTATTCCTGCTCAAAGAATTTGTAAGGAAATCTTTGGACAGGACACGAAAGGCAAATTCAGTATCCCAAAATAAAGAATTAGTAATTTGAAAAACGTAGAACAGCAAAAAAAAATGCAGCGTTTGTTATGATGTTATATATTTTTATGACATTTTTGGAAAGTAATTTAAGAAGATAATATCTAGTTCTTTTTATTTTATTTAAAATCTAATTTCATGACATTACAAGAAAATTCCGTTTTCAGTTTAATATCAGAAAATATATTTACATTAATTGACAACTTAAACTTTCTTCACCAAAGAACAAACCTTATAATTTTCTTTAAGCGTGCCAATTGGTATGCACTCTCCGTAAACATACGATATTGATATTAGCTAGATAGTTGGTGAATTAATGGGAATATGAAAGCTATTTTCTGTTAATATCAAATCCGGTATGTTTGAAGCCAGCTGTGTCTCACAAGAAAATTCTTTGGGTCCTCGGATATAGATTATGCGACTTCAGCAAAAATTACACACTTCTAAAAATCGGTATAACATCGTTGGGTGTAATACTTCCACAGCGAAGGCGATGCGCTTTCCAGACATCTCAAGGAACCAAGAACACCATTAGTGTAATTTACTGCGGCAAATATTTTTCCCGGTATTGATTTTTTCTGTTCAAAATTTGTATCTGTGCGTTTAAAGATGAAAATTGTGTCCGATTTCCGCTCTATCGCCTTTATATTCTGATGCGCTGAGTGTTACAGCATCAGAAACTCGGAAATATAAATTTCTGCAAATACTCTCTTTCTGAGGTTTTTAATCTTCAAAATTCTGTCTCAGTCCCCTTGAAAGAGATGTCATTCCTCGAGATTAATCTTAAAAACCCTTGAATGGGGGGCTACTGTGTCAAGATATTTTTGTATGTTTTAACTTATTTGCCTCTATTTTCCAAAACACCCGCTTCACACAGGAAATAGTACTTTCGTACATGGTTAGTGAAGTGAATTTTGATTTCAAGGGACCTCTTTTGTGGTCCGCTGATTCTCATTAGTGTCTTGAAAGAGGATATCAAATGTAGAACGTACAATGCATTAGCGTTCTAAAACTTCATCTGATAAATCAGTCCCGAATCAAAAGACTTCAACAATTATTTTTTCTTTCTCTTATGTGCCTGTAATGTAAGCATCCATTCTGCACCATTTCGTGCGAGTGTGGAAACGTACGATTTCCTCACTCAGTTTTGATGAAGATATGCGTATCTCGTTTGCTCAAGAAAAGGTCGAGTGTTTTGAAGACAAAAAAATTCCACTAGTAATTTTTTATTCGTGTTTATGCGCATGAGTAATACTTTGCGGAAGTAAGAAATAATCTGTTATTGACGCTAACAGTTAAAAAAAGGACATTGATCACATTCTTTTAAGTTGTAGGTAAATGAAAACGAGCCAACGGGCATAGCAAAACCCGAATGTGTTTACCGCTACAGCATCGATACAAATGTTATTTGTTACGCCTCCATTTTTCCTCAGGGTCGTATTTCAAATGATTCAAATGCATTATTTTTGAAAATTATAGCCTCGATCCGGTTGTACTAAGATGTTTTTAGTTTCTTTCTTTACGGTCGGAAATTATTTGTTTGCCCTGTGATTTTGACTGATATAATTTTACGACGTTCTGTCCCTTTTATCCTCAGAAATGTCTTTTTCGTTACAGGGTACCGCTACCAGTCATAACTGCATTTTCGATTAGTACTGGAAATAGGATTGTGAGTGATCTTCCTATTTTAATTTTAATTTAAAGAAAATAGTTATTTGTGTTATGCAGAAGTTATTAAAGAGAGAGGCCTGATGGCAAAAGTTTACAGCCTGATGGCAAAACTTACGTGCTGTTTCTTTTCTCGGTTCATACAAAATATATTGCAGCTTTAAAGTTTTAGTTTTCTGTTAAAGCTAGCACTAATTCATGCCTAATTGTTTTTAATGACCCATGTGGAATTTGGTCTGCTCAGGCTCAGGTAAACGAAAGCACGATAGACACACACAACAACAAATGTGATTAAATACGAAATTCCAGCCCAAAAATACGAGGCATTATTTGTTAGTTTTCCCGTTAGGATTCACTATTTTAGTGAGTTTTGGGACATCTGCATTGTTTCGTTAATGTAAAGTAACAATTAACGTTTCGAAAATTCTCCTTGTACATGATGTACCAGATCCCTTGGAAGCCAAACCTGTGGAGCAAGAGCTCGTGCGTTACACGCTGCTGAGCTGTCACACATTACTGTAAATTCCACAGAATGAAAATCGAGCTTGGTTGTTGGTTCGTGTTTATTTTCAAGGTGCTCATAAGAAGAGAAATTGTTGTCCCGTCATCAGTGCATATTGTTTCGCATAAGAAGACAACGTGTTGTTAAGTTTCTTGCTTTCCGTAAGTTCAACATTCTGCTTTGAAACCGAAGCATATACAAAGCAACATTGCTGAAAAAATATTCGTCAAGCTTGTGAACCACGAGTTTGCAAAATATTCGATACTTCTTTTTTCACTTTGCAGCTTTAAAATTGACTATATTTGATCCAATTTTGTACACGTATCTCTTTTCGACAGCAGGCTAGGAATTTTTAAATCCAGGAGCCCTCGGATCATTTAATATGTTTTTAATATTTTTGTGCAACGAAATTTATTTGAACTTCCCATTTGTTCTTTACATCAGCTTTTTCTGCAGTTTAAATTAGTCTGTTCCTTACCCGGATTTATTGTTTGGTAGATGTCTTAACATTTTCGAGATTTATTCCATGATGTTTTCCAGTAAGAGAAGTTTGAGAAAAATATTACTGAATAAAAACCTAAGCATATTTTTCTGAAAAACATCACAAAGGTAGTTCTGCACAAAATGAATACTTATACACTTTCCCGTTGTTAAATTATGTCGCAAAATCATCTCACAAAACACCTTATATCTTAAATTTTATTTAACGTGCGAAATACATTTCGATGTGCGTATAAGATAAATAAATAATGCTTTTAAATTACAAATATCTCAATCTCTGTTTTGTAGCACAAAGTCAGCTTATGTTTATTCAATAAATTTTCGTAAAGTGATACATAGTAAGCAATTTTACATATCTGCCGTTAAATTAACGTTTGAGAGGAAGTGATTTCATTGACTTCTCTGGATATAAGTTCGCTTCAAATGATCGCTGTCTTACTGACTGTAGAGTTGGGAGGAAATTAATGTTTTGAAGTAACCTACTGACTGTATTCATAGATACTTCGCTTTCTCTTTCAACATTTGTTAGAAATAAACACACACGCGAACAACTTCATTTGGATTAGAAAATAATTTATTGCTGATGATATTTACATTCTTAAAAAGGGTCGGATCGCTGATATTGAGAATACATGTCCCTATATATATTCTGGATAATGAAATTATGTATCTAGAAGTTGGATTTGCTTATCAAAATCTATACATATCTATAATTTCAATCTGCGTTTGTACTGAATAATTTCGAGATTAATAAGAACTGCCAAGGTATATGGTTGTTTACTTGGTTTCTTCGTTGTTTAAGGTATTGGTACTTATCATTTTCGGTTTTGCAGTGCCTAATGTGTGCCCTGTACTTCACTGAAATCTTTATATGAAAGAAAAAGTGCATCCACATTTTCAAAGATATGTGGCATTCAGACGACAAATTACTCCGCATTCAGTTATACTGGAAGTATTTTGTTCAGTTTTTAGCTCGCATTCAGAACTGAACTTAATAGAGAGCTTTGGATATGCCTTCTGATGTCGTTGATTGAATGATTGCTGGTTTAATCCTATCCTGTCCTTAACTCCATTTTTCTAAATGTTTGATCATGAGATCTTTACTTAAGTCCATTTACAAACAAGAGTAACTGTTTCATGTTTGCTCGCTGCAGTGCCATTTGGGCAGAATCTTGCCAAAATGACATTATCGGAGATTTGGAAAGTGCTTTCCATATACGTTCCAGGTGGTCCATCCAAGGACAAGGACATTGACTTCAGGGCTTGAACAATACACATATTGTTTCCAAAGAGTGATCTTTCAAAGTCTCAATGCTACAAGGCTCACTCTATTGGGTATTTTTGGAAAAGTGCACGGACATTTCTGTCTACTTGAAATACTGATTTTATTTCAGAAACTCACACCATACAAATCGCTTACTACCTGTACATGCACCATTGTACCCTGTAGCTATTAAGAGGATTAACGAATAGCGCATACTCCGCGAAATGACAGACAAAAAAGCGTGATACGTTTTCTTTCAAACTTTGCAAATGTTTTGTAAGCGTTGTAGTTACTTTTGAACGATTTTTTAAAAGCAGTGTAACGTACCAGGAGATGTGACGTACCTGCCAGAAGGACGCACACGACATAAAGGCAGATAGGAATCAGAATAAAACGTCCGCGTAGCTCAATTGGTAGAGCAACTTATTCCGGAATGAGGGGACCCGGGTTCGAATCCTGGCGCGGATAAAAATGACGGAGAAATTTACTTCGTTATAATGGCGCCCGAACTATCCGGATGACCCGACCGTTCACAATCTCGCAATGGTGTGATGTTATTTCCACACCGCGAGATAGGAAAAATAAGAGCAGCACTTCGAAAAAAAATAAATAAGGGGGACATGATGTCACGTACCAGGAGATGTGACGTACCTGCCAGAAGGGCGCACACGACATAAAGGCAGATAGGAATCAGAATAAAACGTGCGCGTAGCTCAACTGGTAGAGTGACTTATTCCGGAATGAGGGGATCCGGGTTCGAATCCTGGCGTGGAGAGAAATGACGGAGAAATTTACTTCGTTATAATGGCGCCCGAACTATCCGGATGACCCGATCGTTCAAAATCTCGCAATGGTGTGATGTTATTTCCACACCGCGAGATAGGAAAAATAAGAGAATCCCTTCTCCAGCACTTAAAAAAAATAAGGGGGAGATGATGTAACGTACCAGGAGATGTGACGTACCTGCCCGAAGGACGCACACGACATAAAGGCACATAGCAATCAGAATAAATGTCTGCGTAGCTCAGTTGGTAGAGCGACTTGTTCCGGAATAAGCGGCCTCGGGTTCGAATCCCGGCGTAGACCAAAAATGACGGAGAAATTTACTTCGTTATAGCAGGATAAATCTTTTGGACTTCCCAAAGTTCTTTCTTTTTGTTGTTGTTCTTTTTCTAGGCGTTGGAGGTTTAAAGACCACTGTGAGCAACTCCATGGACTATAAATAGTCGGCCGTCCCTAATGTAGGGTCACTGGTTCCAAGGAAGGGAGAGAGTAAGTGGCGTAAGGCAAACACAACATCCATGCGTCACTGGGATTCGAAAGCTGACGGTCTCGAACGAATGACCAGCAGCCAGCGCTTAGACCACTGCGCCACCTGGCGGCGCCAGTAATGTAAATTATATCGACAATTAAATATATACAGAATAATCCCCAAGGCCGCCCCGGTGGCGCAGTGGTCGAAGGCGTTGGCCTATGATCATTCGTCCGAAGGGGTCCGGGTTCGAATCCCGGTGAGGCATGGATGTTGTGTTTGTCTTACGGCACTGGCTCTCTCCCTTCCCTGGAACCAGTGACCCTAAATTAGGGACGGGCGACTGCTTATAGCCCGTTGAGTTGCTCACGGTGGTCGTTAAACCTCAAAAAAAAAAAAAAAAAAAAAAAAAAGAATAATCCCCAGGATGAGCAAACGTATACTTAAAAATTAAGGCAGCTACTGCCCAAAATTCGAAAAGAAAATTGTTTTTTGAATACACAAATGTTGAACAAAAGTATAAATGTAAATTGTTCATAAAAATACTTTAAAATATTGTAGTAAACACGGGTTTAAATATTGCAATGGCGTGCTGCTTATTAAGTTTTAGAACGTATCACAACAAAACGCTTTTAAACACCTGTTAATTTCTAACACATATCTCTAAACGAACGGGGAATTTGAGATAGGTACAAAAATTAAAGGCGAAATAAATATTTGATACTAATATTTCATTTTGGTGGTAATGATTGTAGGTGTAATTTACACATGCATATTAAATAACATTACTGCGTGGAAAAATTGCAAAACCAGTAAAGATTGTTGGCATTAATACAAATTTGGAAGATGTGAATCCGTTTATTGGTGTAAATATGACATGAACGTTAAGTCAAATAATATCCAAAAAATTCGCTGTTCTGGAGTGATAATTGATCCCGCCCCTCCCAGATAGCGCCCGAGTATGTCCAGGACGCTCCATGACAGCGAAATTTTCGCGTTGTGGGATATTAACTGACTTAAGACTCATATCATATTTACACCAATAAATGGATTCACATCACCAAAATTTGTATTAAACAATAGTGTAATCCCGTATTTCATTCATTGATTTCTTTCACTGCTGGTTTTTGTTTTAAACTTACAGGATATGTAGTACTACAGGATATGACATAAAAAGGATTAAACTATCAACGAAAATGCGCATCCGGTTACTAACAGTGCTCTTTGAACTTTCCGGTTTCGGCTACAAAGAGGCACATCAAACGACGTGTTGCAACTAGTGAAAAGCCGACATTGAGTCGAAAAGGTGTTTCTTATATCTCCTTTTGCGTGCTGGTGTAGAAGGTTGCATTATAATACCTGACAGACTTTAGGAGAAGTGGGGTTGATGGAATGAATGAAGTTGGATTTTTCTACCACGGAATACTGAAATCAGCCGCAAATTCGCACGCCTGCACTGAATGGCAGAGAATTCCACTGTATGGCACTGATAAATGATACAGCGATATCCACGGTGTAAGAGCAGTAGTGGAGCACTGTAATATGTCTGGCCTTTTCACTGAGCACAGTTCGACGTCGTCATCCTAACGAGGACTAGTCGCTAGTAACCCATTCCTCTGCATGCATTTGAACCTCAACGAAAAATTTCTTAGGCTGAATGGGTTCTCGGCCACAGGCACTCGAAAGCTGATTGTCAGCTGATCGTGTTTTGTGAAGAGTCACGATTTTATTTGATGCACCACGATGGTTGCATAGGTGTTTGAAGACTTCGTGGTTAACAGCGCCTTGCAGATCACACTTTGTATAGTCATATCGGCCCAACGCCAAGAGTCATGATTTTGAACTCCATTGCGTTTAATTCGTGATCTCGTCTGAAACCAATTGAGCGAAACATCAGGGATGTTTTAGAGGGTGAGGTGATACCCTTCCTTCAGAGTTGTCCTGTCGCTGTATTCCAACGGGACAATGTTCGGCCACACGTATCACGGAATGTCCAAGACCTCTTCCCTGTACGGTACATACCGCTTTTTCCCTGGCTCGCACAATGGCGTGATCTCTCCCTGATCGGACATGTCAGGGACATGTTTGCTAAGCGATTGACCCATAAAGCGCCTCCGCAACCCACAACAAATGAACTCTGATCTTGCAAAGAAGCTACCTCGCCGGTTATTTCCCATAGGGGTGTCAAAAACATTTTCTATTCAATGTCACACCGTGTAAAGGATATTTCTGTTGTTTCTGGTGGTTTCTCACGATTCATAATTTTGAAACGAAAGATATTGTACATTCTTACAAATGTAATCAGTTATCTCCTATAACATGAGTAATCTCTAACATAAATTTCGTTTGAATGACGCGATTCTTTCTTCATGTCTTAATTTTCACAAATATTAGTTTACCTGTGTTAAGAATCATTTGATCTTCACAGAAGCCAGAGTAAATTACTGTAGATCTGTCAAAGGATATTTAGGTACTTCAAAGACAGAAACAAGAATTGCTATTTAAAAATATTCCATAAATACTCACATTACTCAACGTCTTTAAGGCAGATGCTTTGGGAGTTAAACTTTGTCAAATAAAAATAAAAAGTCTTAAGGAAGTATTTTTAACATGCATGATGAGGACAAATGATAATTATAATGAAAATGTTAATACAGACATTTAACGGTGACCAGGTATATCAAACAGAGGTCATCGCTTTTTCTACGTTTATAAATGAGTCACGGAAAAATTCTCATTGGCCACCACCGGGAGTCGAACCCAGGGTATTCCAGTTACGCACCGAATATGCTTCAACTGCACCACAGCGGCCTCGAATTCCTCCAGACTCACACACGCTAACTGCCAAGCCAATTTGGTATGTTGCTTCTAGGAGCCCCGCACAATGCTGGGGATTCACCAAAGATGGTAAGCAACAACTGAACAAATAATTAGGAGGCGAATGAATAATCAATACAGACATTTGACGTAGACAAGGAACATCAAACATAGGTCATCGCTCTTGTGCGGGGCTCCAAGAAGCAACCTGCCGAATTGGTTTAGCAGTTAGTGTGTGTGAGTCTGGAGAAATTCGAGGCAGCTGTGGTGCAGTGGAAGCATATCCGTCGCGTAACTGGAAGACCCTAGGTTCAATTCCCGGTAGAGGACAATGATAATTTTTTGGTTACTCATTTATAAACGTGGAAAGAGAGATGATCTCTGTTTGATGTTCCTGGTCCACGTCAAATGTCTGTACTAAAGAGCATAACTTGGTGCTTAAATCATTGGATTTGATCTGCTGGCTCTTTTTTGATCACTGTTTTGTTCTGTCTGAATTCCGGAAAACTGTATGGCATACGGCGGAATCCTTCTAAAGAAATGGTAGTCCTGGGAATGCTTTAGCAATTGGCGATACACATGCACATGTAGCCTGATCTTGAGCAGCGCTAAATTCATGGGGTACTTCTGGACAGCTTCTGTACGTTCTGCAGAGCTTGTGGAGTTCGTGAATAATTGTGAGCTTAACTATTACCAGCCCATGTGACATTTGCCTTGTGTTTGTGCGCAGATTTAACTCTAGGGCTTGATGTGCAGGTTCAGAATGCGCCGTCGAATATTATCCAGAAAGTGGTTTTATTTTAAGAACACAGTCCTCATTTTTAAATGTCTAAAACCAAAACCTTGACTTTCTTTCAGACACTGCTCCTTCGCCTTCCACAGCATAAATTTATCTGGTTATGGCTGGAAGGGTCAACTCTTTTTTAATTAAAAACAGCAAAACATTTGGTCGTGTATTTCTCGTACGTAGTATTCGACAGCCAAAACGTTTACCCCAAATCACGGCATCATGTTTTTCTATTTATTTTAAGTAGACTGTACCTATTATCTGACCATGCGTTGGTGTTATCTGTGTAAGGAATGAGTACAGAAATTACCTCACTCATGACAATTCTTCAAAACTGGCCATACCTCTGAGCCACATTAGTCTTTCGTTACAAAAAAGCCAAGTTACTGCTGTTAATACGCCTAAGGAGATGCTTTCGACAATGTAATCTGATGTTTAGATTTTTAGAAGGTATAAAACCAAATAATATATTTAAATAAATAATTATTTTCGTAAATAAAAACTGTAAAAATCTTCTACATATATATCTAGTTTAAGAAATATTTATATTTATCAAGAAATTCACCGTACTATTTTAAACGTTATTTGGAATTCAGAACGTGCATTAAAATTTGCAAAGCTTCAGTAGAAAATTAGGAGAAAAATTCAGAGTTATAGAAAATTTGTCATTCTCAGAAAATTAAAAGTTTTGAATTTTAATTACTATTGACCAAGTTTCAAACAAATACGTGCTAGAAAATTTAAGAAAAGCGTATTGACACATGTGATTGCTAATTATTTCTGCCCATTTTTTAAAAGTGTTTATTCCGGTTGCAACACTACTCACTTTTCCACATTTGTGCCTATCCAAATTAATTTGAAGAAATGCTGATAATGATTAAGAATTCCATGTCAAAGTTTAGAAAGGACAATATCGTTTCTAATTTCATGATTCAAGGATTCGGTTACACGAAAAAAAGCGTTGGTAAAATGCAAAAAATCATGTAAGAATACTAATAAACAGTATGCCGTTCTCGGAGATAAAAGAAGCAACGGAAGAACAGGACTAAATGGAAAAACCGTTGGTTTTTTTCTTAATACACTTGGACATATCAGCAGAACTAACACATATTAGAATCCAAAATGAGAGCAAAGGAAACGTTCAAAAGGGATACACTAAATAGTCGCCAAAATTAATCCCTGGCTGCGTTTGTGCATCCGTTTCTTCTGACTAGTCATAGATTTATTCACCTTTTAAAGCGAAGAGCAATTCATTTCTTTATGCCCATGGTTTATGTGTATGAGATAAGGGCGGCATCACTCTAATTTCACCCGGGAGGATTAGCACATTGCTTTATAGAATATAACTTTGTTGTTTTTCCTGTTCACAGTTCCCGTCTATACAATAAAAAATGTCAAAGAAAAAACTTCCACGCCTCACCCTCCGTGGTGTGTGATTCAATAGTAACGTTTAAATGAAACAACTCTAAATGTTCCTAAAAATAGTTGTGGCTGCAAGTGACTGTGGCGACATTACGCCTATCGCGTGATATCTTACCGAAATGTGGTAAATATATACACGGTTTCCTATAAATTCGTCAATATTTCAATAATTTATAAAAATAGGAAACATTCGTGTATTAAAGTGTGGTTTGTGCGAAATGGATCACTAGTTTGGGATTTTTTTCTGCACAGAAACAAATTTGAGTACACATTATCTCCGATAGAGGGCGAGAGCAGTGACGTCAATCAGAATGACACTAAAAACTATTTATTCACACGCTGAAAACACGTTACATGTCATAACAATTATTTTTCTATGTGTCCACCACTACAAGGAAATACACTCTACAGTTGGGTGTGCTGAATATCAGTGAAGCTCGAGCTGTTTGCCCAGATTGCTGTAAACGGAGATTTCTGATACGACAAAAGTAAGTAAATTCTAGTTCCATCCCTTATACATTTATCTGGCAGATTGCCTTTCTTTGAGGAACTAACCTCTGAATCTCTGAAAACAGATTAGTGATATACACATGTATATGTATGTAATGTATGTATTACTGCCAATCTAATAGGCCACATGGAAGGAACATCGTTGACATTACATTCAAGATTTACTGCGAATAATGACTTTTTAATCTACCCTTGTAATAGTAATTGCATTTTTTTAAATAATAGGGAACTTCTAACTCCCATTTAAGACTGCATGTATAACACACTGTCTTCAAATGTCATTTGCAGAAAATAAAATTACAGAAAGTGTTTTGAAGAATCAAACAAATGTAAATAAATAACATCTTTGTTTTTTAATCACATGAAAGCATATTGTCCTTAACTAACAGCTCAAAATCTCCTGTACGCGCAAATAAAATCATTCGTGCGTAAATTTTATCCACGAATAAATACCCTCATCGTCAAAAAAAAAATAGTTGTACCCAGAAGAGCGTGTCAGATTGCAGTGTGGTTCGGACGGAAAGTAAAGTTTACCCGGAACAATAAAAGATATTGGGCAATATTTACTGAATTACACAACCATAAGAAGTGTCCCTCAGTATGGTGTCGAGCCGCCATGTTTGCTCACACAACATGCCAGACGTCTCGGCATATAGTTGTACAGGTTCCTAATGCTGTCCTGTGAGAAGTCATCCGATGCAGCTTGTACCTTCTCACGCAGTTCCTGCAAAGTTACTGTAGACGTGGAGTGTCGATAGCTCGTCCAATAGCGTCCCACACATTTTCATTCGGCGATAAGACTGGCGATACGGCTGTCCATGGCAGAGTGTCAGTGCCTTGAAGGCGAGCTCTTGAGACAGAGGCAGTATGTGGAGGAGCGTTGTCCTGTTGGAAAATTGCAATGGAGTGAGCGTTCAGAAAAGGTTGGGCCACTGGTTGCAGGACCTCAATAACGTACCGTTGGGCTGTGAGAGTGCCTGTAATGAACACCAAAGTTGATCTGGTATCATAAGCAATTGCATCACACGCTATGACACCAAGTCTTCTGGATTTGTGGCGCTCGACAACAAATCTTTCATCTTACACTAACAACAGTGCCTCCACAGAGGGATCCATTGATCGTCTCCTCCAAGACAAAAGCAGGACTTGTCACTGATGATCACCCTCTGCCGTTCACAGTGGTTCCATAACAGTCTGGAACGACACCACTGCAGTCTTTGACGATGATGCAATAGTGTTAAGGGCAGTTTTCCTAACGGTCTGTCTGCCTATAGTCCTACGTCGTGCAGCCGTCTGCCACTGCTTCTGGAAGTAATCGAGCGGTACGTGAATTAATTTGGTGATCCACTGCTCTCTGAGTATCCTCAGTCGTGGCTGTTTGGTCACTGAGCGCATGTCGAACATCCCGTCGGTCCCCTCCCTCCGTGGTTCGTTTAAGCTTCCGATAGCCTTCCTGTCGCTGATGCGTGCCTTGTTCTACCCATTGCCGCCAACAACGTGCTATGGTAATATCTGCACGACCGGTATGGCACACAAAACGGCTATAAGAACAACCCGATTATAGGAGCCGGAACATGCGGCCCCTTTTTAACTCCTCTAACTGCTCTAATTGCATCCAAACTTTTCTCCGAGGCATACTTCACTTGCAAAGGATGCAACTAACAGACGAGCACGAGGTAGAATGGCAAGCACGCCCAACGGGGCGATTTTATATTGGCGGTCAGGAACAGCACTACAACCCCTCCTTGCTTGCGGCACATGTGCGGCCGAGCGTGATACTTGAATCATTTGCATGTCTCACAAAAACAAAATTACCCACCAAGTTTCATTCTAGTCGGTTATTGCCTTCTGGATGCAACTATTGTTTTTGACTATCAGTGTACATTCGTTTTTTTAATTCACATTTTTGACTGATAAACATTTTCCGCCATCAGGTATACCTTCTGACCCAAAAATGTTTTGAATGTATGAAATATTTCAGAACACCTCTGTCCGTTTGCTTTTGTATGTAAGTGCTATGCACAAAGCATATCATTAATACAAATATCGTACTATATACGATTGCGTGTTCCTAATGTTTTGTGTTTAACAAAACTATGGAAAACCTTTGTGTAATAGACGAAATATCTGGAATATTTTTTTTATAATAACAGTATGAATTTAAAAAAATATAGGTAGCGGGTGTTGATTAAATTTAGTCTTGGTCAGTTCTCTTTTCGGATCAATTATGAGTTGAGTCTTATCTGGTTGATCAGTAAATATTGAGTATTGAAGGAAATCATATATTCTTATGCTGCGTGTCCTTGAGTAGAGAGGAATCAAAATCATTACATCTGCTGAAAAATCAGAAAGATGGCAACATTGGCCCTTCAGAAACTCCACTTGCGAATACTAAATCAAATTAAAGTAATCGTTTTGCAGAAAATACTGCAAAATATTTATTCTGGGGGAATTGTCATATGTAATCACACTGTGCCCAAAGGTTTTGATTCCCATCATCAAACATTTTTTACCTGGCACATAATCAATTGATTTTAAACTCACGAAATTAATTGATTTATTCTGCCTGATAGATAGTTCTCATACATGAGGAAACAAAACCTCTTTCGTCATAATAAATGTTTTGGAGTCGGGTCATAATTTACATTCATAACGTTCTTTTTCCGGGTCAAAAACCGCATTCATGAAACAGGATAATTACATAACTGTCGCGTTGCATCTTTCACAGTAACAGAAAAATAGCAGCATTCCTGAATCGCAGAGAGCAGGCCGTCTTCGGATAAAAACTCACCTGCCTCACTTCGTTCCAGTCGTGACGTGGGAGCGGCTCACAGCTGAGGATATAACAAAAGAGCATTGGTTTAAAACATGAGTAACAATTTTATTTTAAAAATTAAAAGAAATATATTGGAATCAAACATAAACCTAAACACACCCACAGTGAACAATCGTTGCAGATATCTAAGTAACAATTAGCTTCGAACTTCTTTCATTCAGGTATTTTATTTTGTTATCATCATTGAACTTTGGAATGAAGAGGAAACCAAGAAAAGAAAAACGGTATTGGCTGATGCCGGCTTTTTATGAAACTGTGAAATCAGATGTTTCTGAGCCCAATCAAAATTTAAATGTCAGTTAACTGCATATTTAAGTTCATTGAAGGCAAAGGAATGTTCTTCGACTTCAACGAAGTCTGGTATAATTCTCCCTGAACGCTATAGTTTCTTTTTTCCTTTTTTTTTCATTCGATTGTCGAACCATACATACCACGTACTGGCACACGGAGTGTCACCATGGGAAATGTAAACAAACCACCGACACCTTGAACGTCTGCAGTGTATTCCACAATGTGTAATAATTTCCATATTTTTCGTTAAAACAAACTTTGGTTGGATTTTTAACTTCCGCCATTAGAGTTTGTCTGCCTGCACGGTTTTCCCCTTTTCTTTCATTTTCTTCATTAACAGTGCTACATAAACATGGTGTTACAATACATACCTAATTTGCGTTCATCACCGCTCTTAAATTTTAAAACGTACAAGAATATAATAAATGTAACATGACTAAGACTGAAAAGGAACTTCAATTTCGAATCTCATGATAGCTGCTGTCGCCAAAAGCAAGCAGCGCGGTTTGAATGTAATGTTGTAACATTACACTTTGCAACACACTTCCAAGAAATCAGAAATACTGTGGCAAATGTCTGCAGGTTAAGAACATGGTGACTTTAAAAAAGATATGTAGCCGTCTGGCAATAATTTAGAATTATATAATAACGGTAAATAATTCGCAAACATCGAATCTTTAGGAGATGATATTTTCATTGCAAATGTTTGTACGTAGTTCTCGTGTATCCATGCGTCATATACGGATACGGCTGGCTCACACACAATATCAAAAAGCAAATGAAATGGCACCTCATGAACTGCATGCGAAAACCTTTTCAAACCGAAAGAGTAATATTAAATCTGTAACAATATGCAGAAAACTTCACAAAATTTTCTACGAAACAAATACAGAAACATTAATAAAATGCACGTTTTATTATATTTTATCCCACAAGTTCATTCTTTCCGATCTGTTGCTTGTTTCCTGTGTACTAATTTATCTTAATCTCTAGGTAAGTGCACATTCGTGGGTAAACGATATTTACGAATTTCGTAACAAACAGAACAACTAAGCAAATCACCAGCAATCTGTTCTGAAGTAAAAACCTTTAAGAATCATTTTATCTGCTCCATGTATCGAATAAAATCTCAAACGGATCTAAATTCTGTTTATTTGACACACGCAAAAATCCGGTACACTATTTTTTAATAATTTCCTTTTTTAAAGTAGTTTCCAAAATTTGCTCCTTTCAAAAAAATATTCTAGTGATTACAATGTACCACGACAATGTGTACAATGTATTTGTGGTCAAAGGTCATAAACTGATTGAACAACTCCTTACAGATGCAGAAGAATATGAGCAACTTCGTACAGATTTTGCCAGAAATGCACTATTGTATAAACAGCATTGTTTTACAGATATTTTTTTCATATAGTTTATTTTGATATATTTTGTTGACTGTAACCAAATCGTATTTAGTGTTAGCTGCAATGTTCGACATGGCATGGCTTAGAACAGCTGCTGTATTGACATGGCCAGCTTTAGGACGGTGAAGCCTTTCAGTCGCCGAAAGTTCAGCATGTCACCGACAGGAACATATATTTTTCTGTTTTTTATTATTTTTTGTAAAATAGTGTAGTATATAAACAAACGAACGACAGACTGGGCTTTCTGAAATTGATGCAAATAAAATAAGTAAAGAAGCCTAAAAAATTTAAATAAAATGCACCTTCCAATCCCATTAAAAGAACAAATTTTAGGTTAGCGGGCCAAGACTGCGTAATCAATTTGAGGTTTACGGTCCATATAGCTCTTTGCACGAGAAACAGAACTTTTGTGGATGAGCCCACGCTGTCTCACGTAAAACGGGAATTACTTTATATCGAGATGTAAGCCTAACCAATTTTGAAGTAGCGAAAATTAAGGACAAATAAAGAGAAAAAGGGATTGGAGTACACTAGCAGAACTTCTCATTGCCAAAGGTACAGAGATCCGCGTGCAGGGAAAAAACGATTTCGATTAGAAGGACTCGGTACCAGTGACTTGAATAATATTGTTGCCGACAGCGAGGTTGAGTATGTTTGGTGAAATATTCATCTGAAAAAGAAATGCCGTTAGGAAAAATTTATTCTCACATTCAACCCGACATACACGCAAAGAAAATCTAATGGAGACCCCTAGAAACGATAAACATTCTCCTAGTGGCAGTCAAAGTAAATTAATATGTGAGGTAGCAGTACCAAATTTTATTAAGATATAGATTTTGGAGAAGCATTTGTTTGGAAATTCGCTAATTTCAACAAAATTTACATTTGATCTCTGCTTAAGGAGGTTTTTGATAAACTTCAAGAGAATAGTTTGTTCATTTTAGGATAGCTTTTCAGATATTTATATGGAAAGAAGGTTTTGTCGTACGTACTCTAACAGAAAGTGCAAATTGTTATTTTTTATTTCAAGTGAGGATTGGCAAAAAGTACACTGTGATTAACGAGAAGAATGAATACTGCAGCGACAAAAAGTGCAATTGTATCTGAAGATTCCAGTGGCCAAGTAACAAAACATGTGTTACTGCTATTGAGTTCTGGTTTAGTAATGCATTTTCCATCATTTTATTGTATTACAGCACTCATCAGCAAGACAAGCACTTTCTTCAACAGATTACGAATTAAAAGTCCTGTCAGATAAAAAGCAATTGGAAAGCTTAATTATTACAAATCATTTTTTCAATTCCTTGGAAGTGACGTCTAATGCTTGATACACAATTTTACGCTGTATGAAATATGTTTTCTAATGTAACGTTACACATTTTTAAACTTTACTGAGATTTTGCAGTCCGGTACTTAATCATCCGTAGATGATACGGTCATGTCGAAGGCTGCTTTTCATTTTTTTTTTTTTTTTTAATTTGTGATGTTTTGTTCCTTTTGCCCAATCTTGTTGAGTGAGGTTTTATACCGAAAAACAGGGTGTTTCATTTGCGAATTAAAAAAGAACGATTTATCAGGAAAACCAAGAAGTATTTACCGATATAATAAAAAGACAAAGAATAACAGATAAAGATATGAACCCGAGCTTTTAATTTAACTGACACGCACTGCACACCATTAAATATGAAATTTTCAGATGGCTCAATTACGAATAATTAAAGCAGAAAAGTGCGATATTCCTCAGCTCTCTTGAATATCTTCAGAGTGTTTACTGCTCTAGTGGGTTTGCCCCATTGTATATAACTAAGGGCGGTGCGAACGGTGCAAATACCCAGGACGTGAAGTTCATGGCTGGGTTCAACTACTGCTGAACTTTGTTCCCTCACCCCACATTCCACATCGGTATTGCGTGTGAAGCGCTGTAAACCATGTGTGTAGTGTAGGTATTCAAGATCATGATAATTGAAGACTATAAAGAAGTTCTGGCCCTATTAGAAGAATCTAAATAATCCGTATAGTGTACTGATACAATTTAGTACAAAATGGTGCCTTATTTTTGCGTTTTGCACCGGAACAACATATAAGACTATCATGTTATAGCTCTAGCTTTTATATGTAGCATCCTGAAAGAAAATGATCAAATCACGATAAAGGTTAAGCAAACAAGAATAAATTATTTAAAACGTTGGCGAATACCAAATGATACTGCCATAAATTCGTGTGTGCTTGATTTGAAGAACTTATAATGAATAGCGCTTTTGCTACCAAGCTAATTATCGTGAATATAGCTTTCACTAATACTATAATGAATTCAATGCTTGTACTAAGCTTCTAATAGTTAATTCAAATGGTTGTTGTTACTAGTTAATTAAGATCATGAATAAAGTCTCCTGCTAGTAGTGTAGTAATAGTAATGAACAAACTTATAACTGGTAGTAATGTTGTAGTAGTAATTTAAGATGAATAAAGTCTTATGCTGGTTGTTACTAATAACACTAAATGAAATAAACCTAACAGCCAGATAGAGGTCTGACAGTACTATGAACTGAGAAAGACGTACTTACTTAAAACCTTTTATTATGAACTTCTACTGGTATCATCACACATAGCTACTCAAATAACACGTAGCTCCTTGCACATGAACGAAGCTCTAACAAACGCTCTCTCTATACAACAAACGCTCTCCCTATACAACAATAAACGCTCTTCCCGTACAACAACAAACGCTCTCCTTAAGTATCGTTGAACGCGCCTATTTATACTGGCTACCACCACGTCATGACTTACACTCATTGCCAGATCTCATTCAGCGGGTGAAATAACATCTCGTTCAGTAAGAAGATATTTTACATAGTAAATTAAAATAACCAGAGATAGTAAAAATCAAAAGGAAAGTGAATCGAGAGTATACATTACATCATCTCCCCCTTAATTTCTTTTTTTTTTTTTTTTTCGAAAAACCTATCAATTTTGGAGTGTAAGTCTTACAATTCGTTGATTGACGTTTCTCGACCTCTTGTTTGTTTTGTTGTTTGGTGGCAGCAGTATTTACAATATCAAACTTGGCATGACAAAATCAAGAAATCTGTATTCGTCTGTGAAACACTTGTATTTTTGAACAAAACAAACCTGCATCGGCATACCTTCCTTTTATTCTGCCTAGCAGGAATCACTTTTTTAATTTCAAATTACGTTCTCATTATTCGTTGAATACACACCAACTGTATCAGCAGCGAAGATTCCCTGGAGCTGCCTAACAGTAACAATTTTATTATTTTACCCCTAAGCACATAGATATATATAAAAAAATTTGGATTAGTAGATGGACATAGAAGAAATATAAAAAAAAACACATATATACAAAAAAAAAGAATGCATAGGCCCACACGAAAAAAAAGAAATTCTGACACGCCAACTGGTCGTGCAGGAAAAACAACAAACCGAGAAAAGAACCTGTCCACGAGAACTTACTTATCTCGAGGACGCATAAAAAACTCTAGTACGATAACGTTTTCCAGGCCTAATCGGACTGGTAAATTCAGGTGGCTTAGATCTTTTCAAGGACTTGAATGGATCTGGAACATCGGTATGCTGTCGGTCAAGAAATCCCAGCGGCTTACAGGAACGGTCAGGAACGGCTGAAATCCGTCGGTCAGGAACGGCTGAAGTCTGGCGGTCCGGAAATCCCTGCGGCTGATAGGAACGGTCAGGAACGGCTGAAATCCGTCGGTCAGGAACGGCTGAAGTCTGGCGGTCCGGAAATCCTTGCGGCTGACAGAAACGGGCTCCCCCAGGCTTTTGATATGCAGTCCCTTTGTGCTGGGGCCCGTGGTGTCCTTCCAGTATTCTTTTGGACGGACGTGGCTCCGGCCACATCGTTTGCTTTCGCTTTCGCCCTCGTGGCATAAGAGTAGCAACAGGCATCGGCCGTGTTTGCCCTGAGCGTAGGTTCCAGGGGCGAAACCCGGGCGGATGCAAGGATCTCAGCCTTCGTAGCTGTTGCGGCGAAGCAGATTGGGGAGACAAGTTACGTTTTCGCCCAGCTTTTGGTGTTACTGGACGGTTTGTAATTGGTGTTTGACGTTTAGGAATAGTCAAATTATTGTTCATAACTGATAAATCAGAAATATCCGAAGCCTCTGAGTCGCTGCTGTAATTTAGTGGTCGTGCAGGGCGATGTTTATGTCTGCCTATAGGAACACTCTCTGACGAGGTATTCAAGGAAGTAGGAGCTTGCGGTGCTGCAGAGTTATCGGGAAATGGTGCAGCCATAGTCTTGGCAATGGTTGGAGGGAAAGGAACGATACTAGTATTTGAAGAACTTCATTCGAGCCTTAGTCTCATGGGAGAATCAGGTTGCGTGTTTGGAAACCCGTCTTGAGGAGGGAGGGTAAAGAAAAAATCACTGGAGATTCTTCAAAAATGTTTGTTGGTTCGTCCAAAATTTCTGGAGGTTGATCTTGAGATATAGACACTTGAGTCTGTGGAACAGAAGGTTGAGT
Source organism: Macrothele yani (assembly GCA_039090855.1). Classification (NCBI taxonomy): domain Eukaryota; kingdom Metazoa; phylum Arthropoda; class Arachnida; order Araneae; family Macrothelidae; genus Macrothele; species Macrothele yani. The sequence continues at coordinate 338,859 of JAYWMT010000206.1, read as the reverse complement.
AGGGTTGATTATAAAATCGATATTTCGTTCATGATACTTGCGACACTGAGCAACGTGTACGTATTGAAATTGATTGTCAGGTTTTTCAAGAACAATGTTATTTTCAAACACATTTGAAACCCGATATGGACCTTCGTAGCTAGGTGCAAATTTTTTCACTAAAGTATGAGAAACAGAAGACTGGAAGTGCGTTTCCACGAGAGTGAGATCTCCAACGACAAGATCTGGTTCCCTACGCCTAGTATTATAATATCTTGCTTGAGCCGCTTGTGCTCCTAGCATTGCAACACGAGCTTTTTCTGCCATGATTCGTACTGATTGCGGAGTTGGTAGCTGGTTTAGTTCGTCGATAATCCTCGTTAAATTTTCAAAAGGGGTTTTAATTTTGCGACCCAGAAAAAGTTCTGCAGGAGTAATTTTAGTAGATTCGTGAACAGACGAGCGGAGGGCGAACGAAAAAGCTCAAGGTGGTCATCCCATCGTTCGTGATGATCCATGACAAATGGAGCAATCATTTTCACTAGCGTGCGGTTTACGCGTTCCGCAGGATTACACTGGGGATGATATGGGGAAATGAATTTATGCTTAATGTGTAGTCTCGCACACATTCTTTCAAAAACGTCAGAAATAAATTGAGGACCATTATCCGAAACTACTTTATTAGGTGCACCATATCTAGAGAATACTTCATTAACTAATGCATTACAAATAACTTCTGCCGTAGTGGCTTTAATGGGAAAAATTTCAACCCAATTAGAAAAATTACCAGTTAATACTAAAACGTAACGAGCTTTGTTTTTAACAGATAAAGGATAAGGTCCCAATAAATCTATGGAAATAATATCAAAAACATGAGAACTTGAGCTAGATTTCAAGTGACCGGCCGGTCTTACATTACGGTAATTATTAATCTGACTCAAGTGACATGATTGAACGTATTCGAGCACACTTTGGTACATGCCAGGCCAATAGGCAACATCCCGCAATTTACAACGGGTCTTGCGAATACCTAAATGGCCTGCAAGAGGTTTGTCACGAAATTCGTTTAAAAGGGCCATTCTAAGGGTTCGCGGAATACATGGGCGAAACTCTGCCCTAGTAGTCCTAGATTTCGTATAGTAAAGAAGACCCTCTATGACTTCAAAATGTTGTGACCTTCCAGCCAGAGAAGGATCACTTTGTAGGGGCGAACCCGCAAGCAAAAAATTATAGATATCCCGAAATCTGGATCATTTATTAATTCTGCCATTATCTGCTCTCTGGATGTTATATCAGCTATTAGAAGTAAAGGCTGACATCCAGGAGTAGTTTCTGTGGGGACCCCACTAATCGGAACGCGAGACAATGCGTCCGGTAATTGATTCTTATGATCTGGCTGATACGAAATTTTGATATTGCTTTCTTGTAACTTCAGAGCCCACTTCATAAGTCTTTGAGATAGGTGCTTAGCAGAATTCAAATACTGAAGGGCAGAAGGATCCGTAATTATGTTAACTGTCAATTCGTTAAGATAACATTGAAATTTATCAAGAGCATACACAACAGCAAGACATTCACGTTCCGTAGCTGAATAATTGCGTTCAGCTTTGGCTAAAGTACGAGACGCAAAAGCTATTGGATGCCCAGCTTGTGACAAAACGCAACCAAGACCAACTCCGGATGCGTCAGTATAAATATCAAATTCCTTAGTATGATCCGGGAAAGCCAACACAGGAGGCTGAGTCAACGCAGACTTCAGTGTTTCAAACGCAGCGTTAGCCTCAGGTGTCCAAACAAACTTCTTGTATTTACGTTTTAAAGCATACAATGGCTCACAGATTGTAGCATAAGCGGGGACGAACTGCTGATACCATCCGGTCATTCCCAGAAAGCGTGATAGTTCTTTTGCTGTTTTAGGCCGAGGAAAGTCAACAATAGGCCTAATTTTTTTATTATCCGTAAATAAGCCGTGGGGAGTGATTTTCAACCCCAGATATACAATCTCGTCCCTCGCTATCTGGCATTTACTAGGTTTTAACGTCAAGCCATATATATGAGTTGGAACACCTGTTTGAGCAGAGAAAGGTGCTCGTCAAAAGTCTCGGATGTAATAATAATGTCATCCAAATATACATGCACATGGGGACCCAGAACAGGTCTGAGAACCGTATCCATAAGCTTTTGGAAAGTAGCAGGTGCAGAAGCTAATCCAAAGGGCATACGTAGGTATTCATAAGCCCCAAAAGGAGTCACAAAGCCTGTTTTATCAACAGAGTCCGGATGTACTGCTACCTGCCAATATCCACTCGCCAAATCCAAGGTTGACATCCATTTGGTTGACGACAGGTCATGCAAAATATGTGACATCACAGGTAGTGGATAATTGATCGTTTTTGTGACTTGGTTGAGCTTGCGAAAATCTGTCACAAAACGAAATCCATTGGGTTGTTTCTTTGGAACCAAAAAGGCAGGAGCAGCCCAGGCGCTTGTTGATTCCCTCATTATGCCCTGTTTAATCATTTCAGAAATTTGACGTTGCATTTCCTGTTTCTTATGGGGAGCACAAGGGTAAGGTTTCGTCGCTATCGGTTTCGAACTATCAGTGTCAATGACATGATAAACCACCTGTGTGAAACCAGGTTGATCAGAAAATAAACCAGGGCTTTCCTGCAAAAGTAGAGAAAGCTGGTTTCGTTGCCTCTCATTCAATTGGTTACTCAATAACAAACTCGTTATATCCACAGGAACCGTAGGAATCATTTCGACAGGTTCCGGAAAGGAAATCACATGTTGTACGAAATTCAAAGTTATTTGAAACGTATGAATAAAGTCCATGTCCATTAGACATTTCACAGGTAGTTCGTCTATAAGCAAGAAAGAATGCGTAAAACGAGCTTTTCCCAGCCCTAGAGATAATGTGACCGTTCCTGTGATACTGAAGATTTCGTTATTTGCACCTCGCAAATACTGCGTCGCAGGCTGAACGAGTATTGCAGGAAAATTGTCAGTGCAAAACTTCGTTTTTAGGGCTGATATTTCAGTACCAGTGTCGAACTTTGTCTCGACAATAATATCTTCAATTGTCAAGAATACATCAGGCAACTGAGGACTTTGAACAGTCACTAATACTGTTTTAGGGTCAGAATGCTTGGTATCAGGAAGCAGGACCGACCCTTGGTCTACTTCCTTTGGAAGGTTAAAGGATTCCTGGTTGGATTATCATGCGGTCTGAAACCTCGACCCTGCCGGGTATCGGGAAAATTTTCACGATGAGGAAAACTGCGTGAACCCTGCGTCGGGAACTCCGCGTGTCTGTTTACATTGTCATATCTATTACTTCTTCCCTCAACACGGGCAGAAAAATCATCATTGCCCTGAGCATGAAAACGTTCCGAATGCTGCGGATTGGAACGGGGTCAAGCATACTGTGCATTTGTACGATATCCCGAAGATTGTTCAGAAACTCGCTGTTGGTTTGCCACTCTTCTGTGTGGTGGAACGTATGAAGCTTGGGTGTGCACTTGTGCATGCTCGCGCTGAAAGTTATTATGCCTATTATGCCGCTGAGGGTTTTCGTAATAAGCTTCGCAGGGTGCCCGAGCATGGTGAGTTGAACCATGTTTTCCGTGTCGCTCTTCATACGTTCGTATGAGGCGAAGGCATTTATGAATTGTAGCAGGGTGTCGAACCTCAAGAAAATCTTGTAAAAATGGGTCGAGCTGTTGCAATAGGGTATCCAACATGTCAACATGACTGGCATGTGGATCCCACAAGTTATATAAGCGTGTTGTTTCCAACGCAAATGCAATAGGGCTATCGTTAGGTCCTTGCTGACGAGAAAAAAGTTGTTGTGCAAGGCTAGCTCGACTGAGGCCGAAAGGAAAGACCTCCAAAAATTCTGCACGGAAATTCTCATAATGAGAATCCGGGTTCGACACTCTCCACTGCCGATACCAGGTCTTAGCGGTATCCTTCAAGCAAGTGCCTGCGATTTGTACTTTGAAGTCTTCAGGAATATTGTTTAGATCAAAATGATCTTCCAAATCTTCGAGGAACTTTAAGGATCCCTCCAACCCATTGAAATGAATTGTTCCTGCATGCGGCACGAAATGGGCAAGCATTCTGCTTCGCTGAGAGGATTGAACTCCCTCAGGTACGACTCGCTACTCAGAGTAATAGGAAGCTGGTGAATTACGAAATTGTGAAGAATGCCTGGGCACTTGGAAATCATTATCAGTAAAGTGAGCCCCACAGGCTTCTTGCAGATTATCAAAACTAATCTCACTGCCACCGAAACTTGTCTTAGGGTGAAAAATTGAAGTTGTCTCAGGTAAGGAAGACATGGGAAATAATTGTCAAGACCTCGTGTTCGAGAAAAGTTCGGGCGCCAATTATAATGGATAAGGCTTTTGCTACCAAGCTAATTATCGTGAATATAGCTTTCACTAATACTATAATGAATTCAATGCTTGTACTAAGCTTCTAATAGTTAATTCAAATGGTTGTTGTTACTAGTTAATTAAGATCATGAATAAAGTCTCCTGCTAGTAGTGTAGTAATAGTAATGAACAAACTTATAACTGGTAGTAATGTTGTAGTAGTAATTTAAGATGAATAAAGTCTTATGCTGGTTGTTACTAATAACACTAAATGAAATAAACCTAACAGCCAGACAGAGGTCTGACAGTACTATGAACTGAGAAAGACGTACTTACTTAAAACCTTTTATTATGAACTTCTACTGGTATTATCACACATAGCTACTCAAAGAAAACGTAGCTCCTTGCACATGAACGAAGCTCTAACAAACGCTCTCTCTATACAACAAACGCTCTTCCTATACAACAATAAACGCTCTTCCCGTACAACAACAAACGCTCTCCTTAAGTATCGTTGAACGCGCCTATTTATACTGGCTACCACCACGTCATGACTTACACTCATTGCCAGATCTCATTCAGCGGGTGAAATAACATCTCGTTCAGTAAGAAGACAATTTACATAGTAAAATAAAATAACCAGAGATAGTAAAAATCAAAAGGAAAGTGAATCGAGAGTATACGTTACAAACTGATGGGGATCTAGTTATCTCTAAAGTTTTTCACTGATTCCGAACCGTTTTGCAATACAATGCTTTTCCATATCAATCAGTTCTTTTATTCACAAAACAGACTTCTGAAACATGGAGTGCTTGCTCATAGCTACATCATTTACAGACTTGTTTTCAGTGCTCATAATACATCTGTCGATCTGGCGAAGATATATTAATATGCAAATGTATATTTTTAATTTCATGTGAATCAAAAGTAAATGTTCCCATTTTAATGGATAGTTCTGTATCTTAATGCCGAATAAAAAATCTGAGCTTTCAAAACACAACATACTGTAGTATATTTAGGGGATATATTTTTTTATGTTTAGAAGCAAAGCATGACAAAAAAAGAACAGAACGTCACGTGGAAAGAAATTCTTACCGATTTTCCGTGGAAACGATTTGCTTAATAGATACTACGAGTGGGATTTGCTCTTGTTGTACATGTTTTTTGCGTACGTGGGTGTGTTTAAGTTACTTTTAGAAAACCGTGCATACGAGAAGTTTTAGATGCACCTGAACGTTCGAAACCAAGTCATATGGTTTTAGATCCAGAAGAACGATCTTGTTAATTTCTTTCGGGTTAACCAGATTGTACGTATCAAAATATACGATATTTCCATTACATTTCATTATTACGAGGGCCAACTATGAAATTTGCACCGTCCGCGCATCACTCCCGCTCAAGTATTCGATTCGTGATCGCGCGCAGTTGTTTTGCTTCACCAATTAGACAGACCTTATCGCCATTTTGTGAGATTGTGTTTAGTTTAAAGGCTTATGCTGTACATTAATATCGTCTAAGTTAATAAAATGGCTAACGAACTGCGAATTCCGGACTATGACAAGGTTTCTGGATGCGAGAACTGTCCAACCAAGTCGGCAAATTTACAAAATTTACTGACAGTAAGGCAATGAGTGCTGGAATAGTGCTGAAGTGAATTCGAACATTTAATGAAATATGACAGAGCGTTCATCATGAATTTTGCAGTAGTAGGCCTTTTTTGGGGCCGACGATCTTGTTGAGAGAGTGAATGAAAGCATTAGGTAAACCAACGCTTCACGATTTCTGATCTTTCAGAAGATTTCCCTGAAGCTTCGAAATCATTAATGCACGAAATCATTACACATAAGTTTCAGCTTCGTACCACTCCAAAGTGTGAGCATGATGGTTGACAAATATGTTGAGTGAAGAGCACAGTACCAAGGATTTACTTTGGAATTTTCGGAGTAGTGCGTATATGAAAACAATGATCTTTTTTTTCGTATAATGACCGGTGATACGACTTTGGTCCTTCACGTCACACTTCAATCGAAATAGTATTCCTCGCAATGGGAGCAGTTCTCAGCGGTTCGATGAGTACGATGATGTGGAGACGACGGTTCACCGGTGGCTCAAAACCTAGGGGGCACATTTCCATAAAAATGGTACCCGGAAACCTCTGCAACGATATTACAAATGCCTTAACATCCACGTGAAATCTGTTGAGAAAATAGATTAAAATGTGTAGAATTGATCCCACAATAAGAATTTAATATGAATATTTTTTTTGTTTGATCTTCAAACGGTACTTTCTTTATGGATGGCCCCCGTGCATATACTTATGTATTGCTTGAAGTTATTTTGAGAGGAATTTGTCTCGGAAGGTTCCTTGGATAGTATTATTTATGTTTTAGACCGTTTCTTGCAAATTATGTTGTACCTCCGATTTCAGATTGTCGTTGCTGTGCAATTCTGGTCTGTTTCTTTATGTAATATAAGATTTTCACTGTAGCTTGTTAAGTTGTAGAGACTTGAAAAACAATTGTTCTGACTTTCAGAATGCGTATGTGATACGAAAACTTAGAATGATGCAGTACCTTATTCATTTCAACTGAAGGAAAGGGATGTACATAATAATAATGTAATAATGTATGTATATATTGAAGATGATATATTCCGAAAGGCATTTTTGTTATAATATATATTATGTATGAAATCAATTTTTTAAAATGAGAAAATATGTAAAATATTTGCTAAACTAAAAGATCATGTTTAATGACGGTACTTTCAGTATATTGTCAATAAAAGAATTTATATTAATCAGTAGCACAAAAGTTTCTGAACAGATGTGCGTATACGCTAATGATACATATGAGCCTTTAACTAGGCTGAATGGGAAAGCGTAGTCAGTCAGAATTTTGATAACTGTCATGTTTGATACGTTCTTTTCCAGTACCTGTATTACACGTGGGAGACTTCACTTAGTTTGTATATTAATGTTGTGTTAACAAACAAACCTGTTTCAAGAGAGAAAAATAAAACTACAGTAATCCCGTCCTCGCTTTCTGTTACTGTTCTCACAAAAACTCATGATTTGTTAACTAGCTTCACGGTTCATAACACAGTCCTTAGAATTTATTAATTTTACCACTCTGATTAGCATCATTATGATATATTTGACAAGTCGTTTCTTCACACGCTTCCTAATAAACACTTGCCGCCCGTATTTTGAAACATACGGCTAACTATCAAAATGCATATTACCAGATTCGTTCACGGAGACGCGTCCATGAGCTGGTACACAAATGGTAAAAGCTTTTTTTTTCGTTTGGCACAAAGATAAGAAATCACGTTTAGCCATGTAATTATAATTCATTGACTTCTGTTCTCAATTCCATTAAATGAGATGCATTTTTAATTACATGAATAGCAAAATTAGAGAAATATCAGTCCAACCCGCAGATATATTAGTTAGCCTATCTTCATGTTAAGATGTTTTTCTTATTTGCTGTATTATATGGTCAGTAGGTATTTTGAATGATAAGAAAACACGAAATAAATTATATCTCTCAGTTACTGGAGTTACAAAAATTTACACGCCTTCACTTTGCGAATTGTCTTCTTAGATACAAGAACTCTACGTACAAGAAGCTGTATTCATTGAAACATGTTTGAAAAAAGCTTTTCACGTAGATCATATGTGGAAGTACCCAACATAAATTCCGTCAGTTTATGCAATATTTATTGCAAGTCAAACATAAAAAATAAATAAATTCACTTTTGTTTCGGTTAAGGTTTTAGTGAATTTTTTTTATTCTGTCATCCGTTTGTTTTTAAGAAAATTATATGTATAATTTGAACACGCCAATTTTATTTTGGGTATTGCTCCTGTACCACCCTTGGAAAGGGAGTTAGAAATTCCCTGATTTTTAAACCAGTTGCAGCTATCAATGAATTCTTACTTTCGTGTAGCTTTTGAAACAAAAGGGGAAATAATTGAAACTTAGACATATCAAAACAAACTGTTCGTGCGTGTGTTGTCAGCGCTTTTGTTTGTTTTCTTAGTCACATTGGAAAAAGTCATGCGTACGCCCTATTTAACAAGTTGTAATTTTCAACATATATAAATTCGTAAATATGCGGGAGTGACATGGAGGAGACTGGCACAAGACAGACCGTTGTGGAGGAAACTTGGGGAGACCTTCGTCCAGCAGTGGATTGATAATGGTTGACAATGATGATGATGATGATGATACTATATAAAGCTTCCAAGATATTCTGGCTTTCCAAACATTTTGCTCCTTCATAGACATACATGAATATTCCTCCAACATTCTTGACTTATGCATGATTTCTTTATTTTTAATTCGATTTAAACCATTGAGGTTTTGCCAAATGTATGCACAAGTTTGTTTGAATCTCGTTATGTTTAAAAGAAAGTGTACTTTTCATGAGGTTGAAAAAAAAATTCAGAGCTTATGTAACTCACAGACTCTTTTGGTCAAAAACTGCTGTTGCAGAATGTTTTGTTTCGCCAGAAATCTCTTGAAAGCATAGTAAATATTATTTCTTTTGTTAAATATGGTGCAACACTGAAATTCTGTACAAAATACAGTCAAACCCATTTAGAATGAACCAGTATTTACGCAGGCTCCGGGTTTAACATAGAAAACCAGAAACTTCTTTTTGATATAACGATAATTCAAAGCTCGGAAAATGGTCAGTGGAAAATTTTCCATGCGTTTTTCAAACAAAAATTCGGAATTCTCAAAGAACGTCATACAGTAGTATAATAAACGTAGGCAGTTGTGTGAAGATATAAAGTATTGTCGGACACAAAAGAATATTATTTAAACTGGTTTTACCTTGGAAACGTGAGTATAATGAAAATATAGAGTGCTCTTGTTCGTGCATTGTGTTTGCATATCTGTAGTGGTTCTGAGGTTTCTCTAAAAAAATCATAGCAACTTTTGAAACAAATGAGCGTTTGAAACATCACATAGGTTTCAGGACCAGCGTCATATCCGTATTACATTCGTTTATGTTTATCTAAATTACACGGATAAGCAAAATATACCATGTTTCCGTTGTATTTCGTCAGCAAATATCATTCGATGTTGCTGAAAGTAATTTCAACCGGAAACATTTTTCTTAAATTATCTTTGAATATATTTTTTTTATATTTTAAATGGTTTCTTGCAAACTCTGATGTAATTGCTGTTTCAGGGAGACATCGGTGTAAAAGTTCTGGGCTGTTTCTTAATGAAATATGAAGTTTTCATCTTAGCTTATCAAACTGTGGACACATCGTAAATTATTTTTCTGATTTGCGAAATAAATATGTGATACGAATTTTTAAAGTGATACAAGTCTGTAATTCATTTAAATTGCAGGAAAGCAATGTGCATAAATTTAGCTTTACAGAACCGTTCTGAAGCTAATATCTTCGGAAAGTGATCCTTTGTAATACGTGTTTGATATACAATTTGCTTAAAACATACGGAAATAAGCATTATTAACATAGAAAATGTTATGCATACTAAATGAACAATATGTTTAAGGTAGAGTTACAGTCAGGTTTTTATTTATAAAGCCATTTAAGCTACGGAGTGAGTGCAGCTAAGTTTAGAATATTTTCCATAAGATGCCAAACACTACGAGCGAGCCTTTAATTAGGTTAGCAGTTGGATATTCGTCGTTCTTTAATATATGTCCTGCAGTGAATTTACGGTACGTTGAGTCTATAATTACATTTTTGTGTTAACACGTGAAGTGGACACTTAGAATCGCATTTGAGTAGCGGTCTTTACGGTAAGTAGAAAAAACAAATATTAAGCAGCTCGGCTGTAAGGAGGAAACTGCGTGCAAAGAAACGAATTCAACAAGGAAAAAAATAAAGATAATTTAGAGAGTAATAATTTAGTTCTCGCTGTCTGCTGTGGTACTCATGGTTTGCGAATTGATCTTACTGTTCCACACATTACTTTAAAGTAGATTGTCCCCAGAAAGAGATTTAGATATAAGTCTCGAAAACATGGAGTCCAACATCAGACGGAGGTAACAGCACAGAGTACCACAATACCACGTTCCTTTGGGGTGGCTAATTGACTGGTTGACAATGTCCTGTTCTACTGGGAAACCTTTCTCCATCCACACAGTTGCCCCTTTTTTTTCTCGTGGTTCTTACCATGTGTTGTAGCGTAATGCTAGCGGGTTGGCCACCACCATGTAGGTGAAATTTGTTTTCTCAGCATGAACTATGTGTTTGCGGAAAACGCATCTTTTAAATTGCAGTTAGCGAGGTGTTAGGGCCTACGTTTTGGTAAAGACCCGGCTCCGAGTTACGGAGTATTTCAAAAATAAAATCTCACTGCGCCGGCAAAGGGTATCCGCCAAGCGTGAGATTTATGCCTTTTTAGAAAAACATACCGTTTATTTTCTCTCAAAGAGACTCTCTCATGAAGACCAAACTGTTCGCTTCTTTCCGAAGCACGCCGAAAGAATAGAGGAAGCAATTTTGAGAATTCCTGGACGAATCAGACAGGGATCAAGTGACCATCACCATCCCATTAGCTGCCGCAGAAATAGGAGAACTTCATGGCTTCCTCTCTCTCTCTCTCTCTCTTTTTCTTTCAAATCGCACGCGCAGTGAAACAAAGAGAAAAAATTATTCCATCCCACATTTTGCCACCTGTAGTTTCGACGTGGGAAAACGGATTTTTGCCGAACAACACTGTCCACACGGGGATGTAATTTGAAACCTTATGCCGATATTCGAAAGAGCTTTGAAACTTAAACACTGCCGGAAAGAGAAAAAATAACACCAAAAATGAGGCGTCTGATACCAATGAAATTTATACAGCATAATAACGGAATACAGAGGATAACGTGATCAAAACATTATGGCAAAATACAGCTGTATTTGCTGATAAACTGAAAAACAACATTTCCATGTAGCATGATTAGTACGAGGTTGAACCGCCATGAACTGCGTCACACTGTGCAATTCTGGCATGGAGTCTGTCGTACAGATGTTCGATGTAAGTTTGGGGTATTGAGTTCCAAGCTTCCTCAACCTGGACGCTTAAATAGGGGATGGTCATGGCTGTCCGTGGAGACCGGATAAGTCGTTGTCCCATAAACTCCCACACGTGCTCAATGGGGGACAAATCCTGTGAACGTGCAGGCCATGGAAGTTGTCTCACACCCTGAAGTGCATGTTGCGTTGCACGTGCAGTGTGTGGGCGTGCGTTATTTTGCTGGAAACACCACGATGGACCGACCAAACAAATGGCACAACAACGGGCTTAATGATGTTGTTGATGTAGGAGGTGCTGTTTAACGTACCCGGTACAAACACTAGTTGTTTACGGGAGTGATAGCTGATCGCTCCCCACACCAGGAGACTAGGTGTAGGCCCTGTGTGTCGCTGGAGGATGCAAGAAGGGTGGCGACGCTCCCCTGTGCGTCTGCGAACACGCATACGGCCATCGGACTCTCCCAAGCAGAATCTGCTTTCATCGCTGAACACGACAGATCGCCATTGCGTCTCGCAGTGCAGACTTTGGCGACACCACTGCAGCCGTTACTTACGGTGGGCTGGAGTCAGAGGTACACATGCCAGAAACACGCGTGCACATTGTCCTGCATCCAGTAGACGGTTGCGAATTGTTCGCACAGTCACCTCAGGTGTAACGGCAGCTAGGATTTGCGTCGCAGTGGATGTTCTGCCTGACAACGCCGCTCTTCTTATGCGTTGATCGGTCCACTCATCAGTCCGTCTGTGACTCCCGGTTCCACGTCTTCTCGTGTGGGAATGTTCTTCGGACCATTTACGCCACCATCGTACCACCACCGATACTTCCCGTCCAATTCGCTTTCATGATCGTCTGCCAATTCCTTCTTGGTGTTCTATTTTCACTTTCCGCCAGTGTATGTTCTCAGAGTACATTACTGCTACTGCGGGACACCCTAACTTCAGCAGATCTTACTAGACGGAAACGATAAATATCATGGAGGTCCTTACACCATGCCACAACATTTGCTTAACGAGACATTGCCTCTGGTCTTCCCCGGGAGTGCTGAGACGAAGAAACTTGTCCCATGATTTAGGCTTCTAAAAAGCGAGGGGACGGGAGGAGGAAGAGAGAGATATCGTTGATGGAGATTTCCAACGGTCATTTTGCGTTCAAGATAGACTTTTCTCTCCAGGCAGGGAAACCTACCCGAAATTGACCTCATATGATTGTAACGACAGCTAAGCCCCAGATCGCCACGGATGGGTAAAGAAAGGAAGGTGAAAAAAATTGCAGGATCGAAATACATTACCTGGACATACCCACAAACGTATACACGACATCTCAAATACAGAAATATGCAATTTCAACATCTTAGTGAGAATCAATGAGTTTTCGTGAAAGAAAGAAAGCTCATGGATTCCCTAGTGAGAATCCATCAGCTTTCTTTCACGCTTGTAAAAACCCAAAAGTTGAAAGAAATGAAATTTATTATATTACATGGGGAAACAAAATATCTCAAAAATATTTGCTCCAGAAGCTTGTTAAGAACCTACCTTTCCTAAAATAAAATTACAGAGAGTATCTCCTTGCAGAGCATATTGTCTCAGAAGTACGAAATTTATATTAAATTCAAACTGAGTATAAATAATGGAAAAACCAAAGTTATGGTTTTTAAGAAAGGAACTGGTGGTACTGTGGCACTGAGTGTAATACACTATCTACCAACAAGTAATTGGACACCCCTGCAATTGACGATATCTGCGGTCCTGATACACGTCACGGCCGCCACCGTTAAATATCGTGTGAGAAACTAAAACGCAACCAGTCGCATACAAGATGCCACGCAGTTCGGAGCTATCTGATTTCAAAAAAGGTGTAATCGTCGGGTATCACAGAAATGGCCGATCCATACGTTACATATCCAGCGAGTTGAAGTACCCAAAACCGACAGTGGCCTACGTGATTGGCAAGTGGAAGATGAGAGGTTACTGTCAGAATGTGCCCCGACCAGGTAGACCCACAAAACTGGGAGTTAGAGACCGACGGGTGCTGGCCAGAGAAATTCGGAAGAATCGCCCCAAATCGATGTACCACATCCGCGAGGAATTTCAACAGGCATCCATTAGTGTTCTTTCAATGAATACCATCGGTAAGGAAGCCCATCTGCTCAGTTATCATAAATGTGCTGCCGCACACAAGCCTTTGATCACCAAGTCCAATAACGCTGCTCGGCTAACATGATGCAAAAAACGTCGACAGTGAGCCGTTGAACAGTAGAAACAGGTTCTCTGGAGCGACGAATCAATGTTCACACTCTACCGTTTGGATAGCAGAGTCTGGGTTTGGCGTCTGCCTGGAGAACGCCTCTTGCCGGAATGTATTGTGCTAAATGTGAAGTTCGGTGGTGTTGGAATTATGCTATGGGGGTGTTTCTTCTGGTATGGCACGGGACCCTTGGTCGCACATCCTGGTAGACTCAACGCCGAGACCTACTGCACCATTTTGGATCATCATGCGCTTCCTTCCCTGTGGCAGTTTTACGGGGTGGACCCATGTTACTTTCAGGATGACAATGCCACCTGTCAAGTTCCAACATGGCTCTGTGTGGTGACAATGGAGTTAATCGAATGGACTTGCCTGCCCAAAGCCCGGACCTTAACCCTATCGAGCACCTCTGGGACGAGTTGGAGCGTCGACTTAAGGGGTGCTCCCACCATCAGAAATCGGTGAAGGAACTGACCTGTCTTCTCCAAGCCGAGTGGAAGAAAATACCGCTAGCCGTCGTACAACGCCTAGTTGAGAGTATGCCCCGGAGTGTCGCAGCTGTAATCGCCGCTCGTGGAGGCTCCACCAACTATTGAAGGTGAATAAACTTCGGTTTCCTTTGCTACCACAGGTGTCCAATTACTTGTTGGTAGTTAGTGTATAAGTCTAAACGGCACCACGACTGACCAGGTGAATGAGATTGTAAATTTGGGAAGTTTGTTGGACAGAGAGAACATATTAGATGGCGAAATTAGCAGGCAAGTGAATTCTTCATTAAAAGCCACGGCTGCTTTAGGAATTTTTCACAGGACTGATGGATTTTCAAAAGAGTCCCGAATGACTGTGTATGAAAGTGTACTTGTTCCTACTCTGATGTATGGCAGTGAAACCTGGGTACCACAGAAGACACATAGGAGTCGTTTGTGTGCCGAAGAAATGCACTGCTTACGGGGGTTTGTGGGAAGACACGTTTTGATCGTGTGAGAAATGAAGATGTGTTGCAGTTGTGTAATGTGAAGCAGACTGTTGTTAGCAAAGTGGAGACTATGTGACGTATATTCTAAATGAACTTTCCTTTTTAGTTTCTTTCCCTATGTAAATCTTGAGTTTGTACTCAGTTATACTTCACACTTAACGTGATATCTTTTCTCTCAAACGAATACTGTTGGCAACATAATTAAGGTTGAATGAACGGGACGTATGCCTGTTATCAGATAAGAACCAGAGATTACGATAAAACAGTTGCTTGTTAAGAGCGATGTGGAGCAATTAATGTAGAGAGTTGTAGAACGTAGCGTTGTGGGTGTGTGGTGTGTTTAATGTGGAGTGTTGATACCGATATGTTATGTTACGATGTGTTGGAGAAAACATCTTGAATAAAGCATCATTTCCGTAAGTTTGACTTCTGTTTTCAAATGTTTCGTCTCGCCGTTAAGATTTAATTTAGGAACTGTTTCATCGTATGGCTATGTCTTAAAATAACGTAGCAGTACGAAAAGACGTTTACGTTATAACTAATATTGTTAGGTGGTTTGGCTATGTTGAAAGAATGAGTAATGAGATGCTTACTAAGTAACTGTTTTCAGCCCAACTGGCAGAAAAGAACGGCATAGGAAGAACAAGGAAGGCATGACAGGATCAGATTAAAGAGTGGCTGAATGATAAAAAAATTATGAGTATGAAGTATAGAAGGTCTTAGTATGTCGTGTTATGAATGTTACTGAAGCCCGTGTCGTGTGTCAAGATCGTTGTAAATGAAAAAGTTTGATGGGCAATAGTAAGTAAATAATCAGTTAAAAATTTATCTGGTGGTTTTTATTGTATATTAAATGTTTATTTACCAGATGGTTTTTCTTTGAGGAGCTAACCTTTGAATATCAGAGAACAGCTTAATGATATGTATTTATGTAATACACTAGTGTGCAAAAATTAAGGACGGAGTGCAGAAATTAGCAAAACAGCGGAACGAGCAGGCAGCACGGACCGAAAGACCACTCCGGAGATAGCCTAGGATCCGGTACAGTAGGGCATGCGCATATACGCAGCATGACGTAGGGGGAGTGTCACAAGGGTATAAAGAACACGGGCGGTGTACACTCAGCAATTCGGTGAAAGCTATTGCACGCTGTACATCGGTTTAAACGACTTCGAGTTGCTGCCACCATGTGATATGACCAACAGGCAATCCAGTAGACGACATCTGGATGAATTTATCCGAGGTCGCGTCCTTGGGAAGTTGGAGGAAATTCGAAGTGTGAATAGTGTGGCCGATTACTTCGGGATCGCTCACAGCATCGTTTCACGAGCTTGGAAAGCATTTTAAACGACAGGAACACCTGTCAGAGAGTTTAGCAGTGGTCGTCCACGAGCAACCACGGTGGCGGGCGACCGGTATATTGCCCTACAGGCGAGAAGAGATAGACGACAGACAGCGGGAGAAATCACAAGGCACATTAACAGACAACTGGACGTCCGTTATCGCGTTTTACCGTGGCCAGAAGGCTGCACAAAAGTGGTCATTTTGCACGACGACCAGAACGATGTGTGCCATTACCGCCTGCTCATAGGAGACAGTGGTTTATGTGGTGACAGAAACACAAAGAACTGGACACATCAGCAATGGGGTCGAGTTCTCTTTACGGATGAGAGCTGATTTAGTCTGACGAGCGATTCTGGACGTATACCCATCTGGAGAGAGCAGGAAACACGCAATCACACCTCCAACATTAACGAAAGGGACCAGTTTGGAGGTGGCGGAGTTCTCGTTTAGGGTGGTATCAAACTTGGTCGCCATACTGACCTCCACATCTTCCAAGGAGGTTTAGTCACTGGTGTCTGCTATTGTACCGAGGTTCTCCTTCCTCACGTGCGTCTGTTTAGAGGTGTTGTGGGTCCTGAGTTCCTCTTCATGGACGACAACGCTACACCTCATCGTACAGTGGCTGTCGCAGAGCTGTTGGAGAGTGAAGATATTCCACGCATGTATTGGCTCACAAGGTCAGCGGACCTAAATCTAATCGAACCCGTGTGGGACCTTCTCGGGAGACGCTTGGCAGCACGTCACCAGCCGCCAACAACGATTCCGCAGCTACGATTGGCGCTACAAGATAAATGGGCAGCGATGCCTCAACATCTCTTTGACAACCTCGTCCTCAGCATGGACAGACGTTGTAAATCCAGCAACGCAGTCAGGGGTGATCATATCCCCTACTAAAGACTGGATTTTTCTTGGCAGCCACCTGTCACATGGACGTTTCTGTCTTCTGTCCAGTTGTGCTCTGAGCTACCTTTTCAATAAAGTGCCTTTGTATCCTTTGGATTCCTTGTTTGGACGGTTTTGCTCACTTGTCTCACATTCTTACATTTTGGGAATCTTATGGTATGATTTGAGTCGATGTGGAGCACTTCTGTACGACGTTAAATTCGAAAAACCGTCTCCTCCTTAATTTTTGCACGCCAATGTATGTATCTGCCTTCATTAATTTTTGAACTTCTCTACATTTACTACTAACCAAATCGTTTACATAGCGAATAATATCAATAATAAGTTCGTATAGTATAAAAAATTCCCGGTGAGTCATGGATGTTGTTTTTGTCTTACGGAACTGGCTCCCTCTCTTCCATGGAACCAGTGACCCTAAGTTAGGGACGGGCGACTACTTGTAACCCATTGAGTTGCTCACGGTGGTCGTTAAATCTCCAATAAAAATATATATTATACTACTTGAAATATTTATTCCGTATTGAATTGTGTAAATATTTATAAAACATACAATGACTAAGTGCCGATATCGTTGTTCTTGAAATATTCTTGTGTTCACTGGCCTTGAGAAAGCCTCCCGTTCGGAGTGTGAAAGCTCGGCACTTAGTCGTTGCATGTTTTATAAATTTTTACACCATTCAATACGGAATAAATATTTCAAGTTGTATAATACTAAGGTGTAAGTTCCATTATTGTAAAAAATATATACATTTATATATATTATTTACACTGCTTCCATAATGCACTACAACAAAACATGTTACTTTCCATTTTTTATTCTCCTGCTCGGGGAAAGGAGAAAAATGCTTCACCTACATTTATAACCTATACACATTTTGCACAGGTTAATATTTCAACAACATATGGGAAAAAAATAAAAGAAGAAATTGCGCTTTTGCCAAATTTCTAGACCACAGAACAAGGGAAACAATTTGTTACACTACAAAGAATAAAGGAAAATATATGAAAAAATAATTCTATTTGACTTTTTCTTGACACCATGCTCTAAACTGCGTACGTAAGGGAGGTAAAATTGAGTTAAGAAGAAAAATATTCAAAGAAGATTCGTCACTTCTCTCCTAAACGTCCTAAATGTCTCTTTCTGCAAATTTCTCAAAAATGTGTGTGAATATATAGTGGGACATTCGGATTCAGTGATGAAGTGTCTACAATTCCAAGCATGTCACCACACTAGCCGCAAAATTATTGCAACACCTATACATAACGCCGTCATTACGAGATTAGAAATGACCACGACACCTCCTCTGAGTGGTATATCTTCCAATAGACGACAGAAAGCTGTTTTTAAACAAAAAAAAAACTCTTTTCAGTCTGAAAAATATTTTATTTTCCGAATAAGAAACCAAATACTGCCTACATGTTACTTTTTAATTAATTAATGTAAATAGGAGTGAAACAACATATATAAACAAAAAATCAAATTTAAAAGAGGCCAAGTATTATGTTAATAACAGGATGGAAAATATAAAATTTTAAACATTTTAAAACACTGCAGAAAACGCTGACGAAATTAAAAAAAAGGATTAGTGGGACTTCACAGTATATAGTAAATCAATGATGAACATATTGGAACTTTGATACATTGAAACACATTTAAAATAAAGTTCCACCGGCTGGTTTCAGTTTGTTTTTGTGTCATTCGTTAAAATCCACGAATACTGCCGTTTTATAAATTTCTTTATCGGCCCGCTTAATTTTCATATGAGAAAACCACGTTTACATTGCTCTAACCTTGTCTTCTAAGATCAAGGTAGCTGATGAAATCCAATAACTTTTGACATTAGAAAGGTTTCGTTCTGAGATATACCTAAGTTTTAAAATTAATCACCCGATTTACAGCTTCTCGACATTTTTATTACATATTTATAATCTTTCAGAAATGATTTCAACCTATATATATATATATATATATATATATATATAATTACCTATCTCGAAATTAAAACGGTCGGCATTAGAAAATCAAACTGAAAAAACATGGGAGGTTACTTCAAAGCTTATTGGAGCTTAGCTTTTTGACAAAATGGAATGGTAAGGAAAATAATCCTTGTCAGAAATAAATTTTCTTCCCGGAATTTTTTTTTCATGAGCAACTTTGCCAATATACTATGAATAGTTTCTGATAGTGAACCTGTTTCTGTGATGGCCTTGATCAATTAAAGCACATTGTTGAAAGTATATTATGTTTTGTTCATCAACCATACGTAGTGCTAGACTGCATAGTAATTTCAATTTTCTGTATGTTTTACGGATAGTAAGGGGAACCATTCCACCTAAATTTCTAATATTTCCAGTAATGGTTATCACATAAGGGAAGAAATGATTAATTTTTAGTCTGAATTCTCAATCTAGAAAACGTGTGCCTATTAACTGAGTAATATAATCATTCGCAATAAACAAAATGAATATGCGTGTTTTAAATTTTTCGTAAATATCAATTATAGTGTTCTAATCACTGCCCATAATCAAGCTTTTTTATGTACATATATATTTTAAGTAAATTTACTGTGAGTACGGCAATATTACTGCATTAATTTTTTATCCTCTAACTGTGTGCATCCGAATTTTTGATTTTAAATACAATAATACACTGCAAATATTGTAGCTTTTTATCATTAGTTAATAATGAGAACACCACTTGACATGGAGTAAAAAGCAGAAACGTAGATACGCAGCCGGTTGACACAATAACACACATAACACAAATGACCACCTTGGTCCTTACTACTCACCTGGCAGCATCAAAACGGTCGAAATTAAATATTTATAAATAGCAATTTCTTAATGAATATATCCTTAGGTTTATCATTCCTAAAACCCACACAAGTACATTACGTGATTTACTAAGTGGTAATACTTAAATGTATTGTTTTAGGCCATAGAATATAACTGAAATTGGACAGCATGAAATCACTTTTGCCTAATGTCATATGATCTTGCGGCTCTCATATTGGGGCCACAACGGCACAATGGTAGCAAATACCAGTAAGCTGTCTATCACTGCGGCCTACTGTGCTGTGCTTAAAGAGAAACAGAAACCTGCAATTCGAATCAAAACAAGAGGAATGGTGTAACAAACATTCTTGCTGTACCATAACAATGCACGTCCACATTAGCTGTCGCAGCGGTAAAAGCATTGCAACTGCTAAGGTTTGAACGTCTTTGAGATCAATGATCTGGCGCCATGCGATTATCACGTCTTCAGTCAACTTGATGGGGCTCTGCGCTGCAGCAAGATCTCTGATAATGAATTTAGGGAAGCGGTGAAGACCTCAATTCGGGAGCAGCCGAAATCTTTCTTCTCCCAAGGGATGAAGAATTTAGTGGAACAATAAAAACAGTACTTTAATCTGCAAGGTGTCTAGTTTTACTACTTTGTTGTATCTTTTCGATTATTCTCAAGGTAATATATTTTAAACATACGCGCCTGTGAATACATTACTGATTTTATTGGGATGTACAGTAGGTCCCATTAAAGTCAGTAATTGTTTGCCCAAAATCTTGCATTGCGCAACAAAAAAACTTAAGGTTCTTTAAAATCGGCATTGGCGAATGTGAAGTTCTTCATCTATACATCGTACAAAATAAAGTGCCCGGTAAGCGTCGGTCTGTTTGTTCGGGCAATTCTCGAGAATCGCTGGACGGATTTTGATGCAGTTTTCACCATTCCATAGAGCATTTGTCGAGGTATGTTTATTTGTATGAAAAATTAATTTACGACAAAAGGAAGTCTTGCAGTAACGATTTTAGTGACAAGTCAAAGAAAAAACCGCCGTTCGCGATTCTTTCATGGCTTTCACTGCCTAAACAACAATGCGCGGCGACCGGTTTATGAAACGTTTTTGCTCATCGGGAAGAAAACGCGAAGCGCATGCGCGGTGGCCGGTCTGACAGCATGTAAGGCTACAGACTAAATGCGTAGTTACATAGAAAGCTGAAAGAATTGGTTTATCGGCGCTCGCACAGACTAAATGCTAGTTGTTTTCGTCCACACGTATGTATATCTTTGAGTAGCTTTTTAATTAACATTTAAATATTTTATTAACATTATGCCGAGACGAAAATCAATCATAGGTCTTAGTACATCAGACACTAAATTAATTCAGACCCGTCAGAATGAAACTTTCCAAGAAACAGGATCTCAATTGGCAAGTGACAGACAAAGAATGGCTTCACAAAAGAGAAAGACAGTGGCCTATTAAACGCAATAATCGTCTCTCTTTAGATCGAAGTAGACATAATGATTAGAGAGAAAGATACTCGTATGTTCAGCGCAACAATCGTCTATATACTGACAGGACCAGACATGTTAATCTGAGAGAGAGGAGACGAGTAAGTCCAACTGAAAGATCAAGTGTTCGTGGTCTGCGGTCCAATAAAGTGTATTCTGCTATGAATTATGTTTTATCCATAAATTATGAAAATGATATTTCTGTTTCCATAGTACTTTGTCCTTTATCTGTCAATATTGTTCACCTCAGAAATCGAAAGACGAATCAAAAGGTATTTGTTGTTTGCAGGGTAAAATTAAACTAGAAGAAATCTTTCCCTCTCCCGAACCATTAAATTCGCTTCTTACATGTGATCATCTGAACTCCAAAGAATTTGTGAAACACATACTTCCGTATAATAATGCATTTCAGCCGCCCCGGTGGCGCAGTGGTCTAAGGCGCTGGCCTCTGATCATTCGTCCGTAAGGGGTCCGGGTTCGAATCTCGGTGAGACATGGATGTTGTGTTTGTCTTACGGCGATGGCTCCCTCCCTTCCCTGGAACCAGTGACCCTAAATTAGGGACGGGCGACTGCTTATAGCCCATTGAGTTGCTCACGGTGGTCGTTAAACCTCCAATCAAAAAAAAAAATAATGCATTTCAAATGACCTCATTTATGAGTACGACATTTAAGGTACAAGGACAAGTATATCATTTGGCCGGTAGTCGTTTTCCTTCTGATCCTAATGATCAGAAATCCCTACAAGATTCATTTTATCGCGGACCCTGAAACACAAGCTTCAATTCGATGTAACATCAATCGACAAGCTCTTGATACCTTCTTGGTGAGGTCTTTGCAAGAAATGTTACACTGCCATAATAATTATGTTAAATCTTTTAAAACTGCGATTGATATCGTGCCAGCAAACGTCCCGGATTCCAATATCGTTATCCACGCTGATAAAGTATCCGTCGGTTAACATCGTGGCCGCTATAACGCTCCTGCTACGACTGAAGCAGCTCTTGTGATAGCTGGGCAAGAATTTCACAGAAGAGACATAGTGTTGCCTAGTCGAGACAACAACCTTCAAAAAATTGCTGAAATTCACAGATCTTATCATTGTTTGCAATATCCTCTAATATTATGTTAAGGCAAAGATGGTTATTCAATAAATATTTCTCAACTTGACCCGACCACTGGAGCACCGCTACGTAAACCGGTGTCATGTATGAATTAGTATTGTTACCGAATAATGACAAGGCTCAATGACTTTGATGCAATCAAACAGAAGTCATCTCTCTTTCCAGGTTTTATAAGTAAGTCACTGAAAAATTCACATTGGCCGCCACCGGGATTCGAACCTAGTGTCTTTCAGTTACGCGCCGGAGACCCTGTGTTCGATTCCCGGTGACGACCAATGAGATTATTCCCGTGACTCACTTATAAAGGTGGAAAGAGCAATGACTTCTGTTTGACGTTCCTGGTCCACATCAATTTCTGCATTAATTAACTTGAACACAATACTTAGATTTGGAATGCTACTGGACCAGTACTTAGTAGATCAGTATAGGCTGAAATTGAATCGGACCGTTTAGCTTACATCCGAAATAATCAGACAAAACTGCGAACGGAAAATGATATCTATTTGCAACATACTTTGCGAAGAAACGAACATGTTGGCGATTGTTGGCCAATTGGTCATATTACCCTCGTCTTTTACAGGAGGGCAAAGATGTCTTCATCTTAGGCCCTCCTGTAAACGACGTGGGTAGTATGACCAATTGGCCAAAATAGGAAATATGTCAAACCTGATTTGTTTATTACATTCACGTGTAATACTAACTGGAATAAATTTAAAGAAACCTACATGCCAATGAAAAACCACAAGACAGATACGACATAGTAAACAGAGTATTTCATTTGAAAGTTAAAAAACTGATGTTTTCAATAATAAAGCGAAAATATTTGGTCGACTTCGCTGCCACATGTACACTGGCGAACGGCATAAACGTGGACTGCCTCACGAACATATTCTGCTTAGGTTGCAGAACAAAATTACTCCGGACCACATAGGTACTGTCATTTCAGCAGAATTACCAAATAAATAGACAGAACCAACATTACATGAAATTGTTTCAAAACAAATGATTCATGGCCCATGTGGCACTTTCAACACAAATTCGCCTTGCATGCGTAACGGACTTTGCAGAAAAAAATATCCAAAACATTTCCAAAGCTGCACATGTACTGGTGATGATGGGCATCCCAAATACCGTAGGTTGTGACCTCATAACGAGGAGCATTTCTCCAGCCTCCTCCCCCTTTTTGTTTTTCAAATATCTCAAAAACTATGCTGAACAACCGCAAAAAAAGGGATTCATTCCGGTTCATACTTGGTACAAACTAATGGTGTCTCATCAATTAAAAAATTCCGTGGTGGTGGCAGAGAAGGAGAGGAGGGGGGGGAGCTGGTGAAATGCACCTATCATAACGGCGACGAAAGTGTAACTATCCGCAATCATGAAATGCATAACGGATGGGTTGTACCGTATAATACGGTTCTCCTTAGAATTTTTGACGCTCACATCAACGTTGAATTATCTAGTTCTATCAAATCGATTAAATATGTGTGTAAGTACAAAACTAAAGGCAGCGATCAAGCTACTTTCACCATAGAACCTACAAATGAGGTTCAACAATATCAATCTGGAAGATATATTTTCACCTCGGAGTCAGTGTGGCGAATTTTATCCTTCAGTGTACACGAACGTGTGCCTACAATCACTCCCCTTGCGGTACATTTAGAAACTGGGCAACGTGTGTATTACACTGAAAGTAATGCCAATGATATCGTAATTAATCCATGTGATAGAACGCTAACAGCATTTTTTAAATTCTGTACAGAAGATGACATTGCAAAAATCTTACTTATGACAAATTTAAAGTCCATTCTTGAAATCTAAGTAACAAGAAATGTCAACGGAGGAAACAAGAAATGCCCGGTGAGGGCTATGGTGACATACAAAAGACAGATGCGCTTGGCCGAGTGTATGTTGTCCATCCCAACAACACTGAATGTTTTCATCTAAAGATGTTACTTCATGAGGTTAAAGGACCTACTTCTTTTGAATATTTAAGAACTGTGGCAGGAATAACGTACGACACATTTCAAGCAGCGTGCAGAGGAATGGGATTTCAGGAAGACGATTCTCACTGGAAAAATGAATTATCGGCAGCTGCACTATGTTGTTCTGCAGTATCCCTTGAGATATTTATTTTCCATCATAATCGTTTTTTGCCAAGTTTCTGATCTGTTGACTCTTTGGAATAATCACCGTGAAAACATGTCTGAAGATATATTGCACCGAAAACGGACAGATCATTAGAAGACTTCAACTATGACCAAAATGTGTTCCATGAAGCATTGATTGAAGTCAAGAGAAGAGTACAATTATTTACAAACAGATCTGTCAAAGAGTTTGCACTTCCTTTGCCAGATAACAATAACATAGAGTCGAACAGCAGTGACTATTTAAGGGAAATGTCATATGATCGACCTCGGATGTTACAAACCGTCGCTCAGGAAGAACATCATCTGAATCCCGATCAGAAAAACGCTAATGACGATATAATATGCAGCATAACAAACAAGGAAGGCCATATGTTTTTCCTAGATGCACCTAGAGGCACCGGTAAAACATTCTTTGTAAATTTTCTGCTAGCCAAAGTGAGGTCTGGTGGTAATATTACTCTTGCCGTCGCATAATCTGGAATTGCAGCCACTCTTTCGGAAGGGAGAAGAAATGCACATGCCACATTTAAACTTCCTCTAAAAGTCTGTCATGATGACACAAGCCTGTGCAATATTTCAAAACAAAGTAACACCGCCAAATTAATCCAAAACTGTGCATTAATAGTTTGGTATGAGGCTACAAATTCGCACATAACTTCGGTCGAAGACCTAGTTGGGATCATGCGGGATCTCAGGACTACAAACAGACATATGGGTTGATGCACAGTTTTGTTCTCCGGAGAATTTCGTAAAATCTTTCCAGTTTTGACGAGAGGAACGAGAGCTGACGGGGTGAACGCTTCTTTCAAATGATCTTAAATTTGGTCGGATGTAACTAAATCATCACTCAAAACTAACATAACAGTAATCTGATCTTCAGAAGACAATAGTCTTTTTGCTGAAATGTTAATTAAAGTTGAAAATGAACATTTTTTATCTATAAATAAAGGTAAAATTAACCCCAATCATGATTTATGTGTTTCAGTCAGCAACATTCAAAAATTGATTACTAATGTTTATCCAGAAATTTATGACGTTTCATATAAGTCGCTTTCATGGTTTAAAGAAAGAGCAATTTTATCGCAGACAATTGCACAGGTTCGGAAACTTAACGACTTGGTGGTCTCCGAATTCAATGCCCAAAATACTCAGTAGGCACGGTAGTGGACACTGAAGAGACCGTTCATTACCCTGCAGAATTTCTAAATTCTTTACATTCTTCCAGCATGCCAGCACACAAACAGAAGTTATGCAATGGGAAGTGATTGCAAATAAAAACTTTGAAAAAGTTTTTGATTGAAGCTACCATTTTAACTGGCTATGGCACTGCAGAAACAGTTTTAATACAGAGAATCCCGATTATTCCACCAGATTTGGCGTTTCGTTTCAAACGAATCTAATTCCCGGTAACACTCTGCTTTGCCATGATAATAAATAAAACACAGGGTCAGACACTGAACGTGGCTGGCGTTGACCTAAGTGAAGAATGTTTTACTCATGGACAAATATACGTGCCTCTTTAGCGTGTCACGACAAAACGAAAATTTTTCGTGCTCACGTGTGGAGGAAAAACGACAAATGTTGTCTACAAGAAAACTCTATAACCCCTCGGGGAAAAAAATTATGCCGTAAATTCTAAATTGCTACCGTGTTAAGACAGGCCGGGTCGCTAGTATATTTATACAGGGTTCAAAGGAAAGTTCTTATTCAGGGAAACCCTGAGTAAGGAATGGTCCGAGTGGTACGCAAGTGAGGTCTATGTATATGAAAGGGATGATGGCCGATCGAATGAAAGCGATTAGAGTGCCCCTAGCGGCAAAGGTAAGAAGTTAGGAAATCCATTTCGCGAACAACCCGAGATGGAAACAAAATTCCAATTACAAAGTTGTAGCGCACCGTTTAATTAGTAGGAAACGACATATGGTCCGCACGCATTATGCATTTGGAAGGCTCAAAATGCTGATAAATTGCATGCAGCCGCTGGATGGTTAGGCAATGCAAAATACCGGCCCACGATGGAGAACGATTCGAATGCGTATGTAAATATTGATAGTGACGTATAAGTTGGTCGGTTAGATAAAATACCAAGGCTGGGGATTTGTAAGTCAATCAACGTACACGTTGCTAACACTGATGGCGGGCTACTCGAACGCTGAGCACTGTGAAATGGTCGTGCCTTATGGTGAATGTCATCGCAATGTCCACGAAGCTGCAAGGCGGTATGCCAAGCGATTTCCGACAGGTCAACATATAACTGCAGCGAATATTAAAAACTGTGTTCGCCGCCTCCTAAAGAGCGGAAGCATACAGGCACGTCCGCGATCGGGCAGACCTACAGGTTCGAATGTTACAGTGCATCCTGGGGCTGTCCTGGGATATGTCCTTGCCAATCCGAACATTAGTACCACAGCAGTCGCCTAAGCATGTGAATTAACACCACTACGTGTTTCGCAAATCTTGAACGAGCATAGAGCTCACCCGTACCACGTGCTGCTAGTGTGCAAAGTTTGATGGAAGGAGATCAGGGAAGGCATTTCGATTTCTCTAAATTTGTACATAACAAGTTGCAGCTTGACCAAAACTTCTTGGACGATATATTGTGGACAGATGAGTCCCGTTTTACACGGGACGTAATAGTCAATCGGCATAACACCCATTACTGGGCTCTGAGCAACCCATATACGGAAGGAGCTGCTCGAAATCTAAAACTTTGGGCATCTAACGTTTGGTGCGGTATTTGGCGAAACACACTAGTTCGACCCATTTTCTATGATGGGACATTAACAGGTCAGCGGGGCCTTTAGCACTTACGGGGCCAGATATCGCCCTTTCTGCATGATTTTCCCCTCAAAATATGCTGCTGCGCATGTGGTACCAAAATGATGGTGCACCACCTCACATGGCAGCCAACGTACGGAATTTCCTGGCTGAAACATTCAGAAACCAGATAATTGGTTATGGCGTTAGGGTGGAATGGACTCCGCGGTCCCCGGACTTAACACCTTTGTGCTTCTTCCTGTAGCGTTACTTGAAGGAACATGTGTATGCTACATAACCCACTAGTCTGGAAGAATTACGATACCGCATTTTGTGCGCCTGTAACACAGTGACAACTGCCATGCTAGATAGTGTACGAGAAGCTATTCTTACACGCCTTGGAATGTACATGTAGCCGATGGTTGCCACTTCGAACTGGCTGTACATTTACTTCAAGCAGATGTGCGTTGTGTCTGTAAATGGGCATATCTCCTGTAAATATTTTTCAGTATTATAAATAAGCCTGCACAGCATCTGTCTCGGGTCATTAGTTTTGTGTCCGTTTCACCGTCTTTACCGATTTCGAATTAACAGCATTTTGGCAAGTCCATGTACATAATTCGTGCGCACCATATGTCGTTTCCTACTAATTAGACGATGCGCTACAACTTTGTATTTGGAATTTGTTTCTGTCTTCGCAGGTCCGCGAGTTAAGTTTTTACTAAGTTCTTACTTTTGCTGCTAGGGCGCTCCATTCGCTTTCAATCGATCGGCCATCGTCCGTTTCCTTTGCATAGACGTAACTTGTGTACCACTTGGACCATTCCTTCCGCAGTGATTGCCCTGAATATGGACTTTCTTTTGAACATATTTCAATGGTGAACAAATTGCACCTTTTGTACTGATCTGCGTTGTGCACTTGTTTGGAATGTGGCTCAAAATGGCATTTTGGGTGAATACGAAAGCCCCGACGTAAACTAGGCTTTGAGTTTTAGAGGTGTTTTCCTAGTTAAATAAAAAAGTGGTTTTCCTTTGCTATTAAATAGTGTGCACTGAAGATATCTTCTTTCTCTTTCCGTTTAGTAGTAAACGACTTTATTAACAGCATCACAAAATAAGATAAATTGCAAATGTAGAGTTAATTGCAAGTACATAAAATATTAATGACATTTGGCAGCAAACTCTTGCAACCACCACTGAATCTGGAGACGCTGGTTAGTGGTTCGAAAACCAGGTTTTAAAGCGTATCGGGAAGAATGACATAACGAGTTGGGTATGAGAACGTGTTACGGATGGCAATTTGTTTGGGTCTGATCATTCGTCGGAAAGAGGCCTGGGTTCGAATCATGGTGAAGCATGGATGTTATGTTTGTCTTACGGTACTGGCTCTCTCCCTTCCCTAGAACCAGTATGCACAAATTAGGGACGGGCGACTGCTTATAGCCCATTGTGTTGTACACGGTGGTCGTTAAACCTCCAATAAAAAAATGTCTGTAGTTTCCTGTCAATGAGCAACGTATAAGGCTTCTCTGTCAATGTACAATAACTTTTCGTGTACTTTTTTCAATATGTGGCGATCTTGATGGTACCATTTTATTTGTTTCACATGCAGCTAGTAGCAAAAAACGTTTTTGCTACTCATCAATGTAGTTCAAATTGAAATTAACTGGTTATTAGTTTGAAACTGAAAAGAAATCAATAAATAATTATTAAAGTCATGAAATTCCTGCCTTTTCGATGATTTTCAGCAAGTACTTTTTTTAATCGGCTAGTGCTAGTTCTAACTGGAGAACTATGATAATTGAGCTTCTCGATAGTTTCATTAGAAAAGAAAAACAATCGTTACTAATTGATAGCGTGTTGACCATTTCTCAGAAGGAATGTTACTTTCTTTGCAATATTTTCAAAAGATAAGTTCCGATAAACGTGATTCCCAGCAATTGCGATTTCTGCACCGCCCGAAGAAATGTGCTTTAGTAGCAGACTCACGGTAATTCGCGAGAGAGGGTATGGTATGATTACAAGGAAAACTCCGCACCCTGAATTTCTAGGAGAATAAATTCCGTACGAGCTATTTTATTACATAAACATCCGTAAATAAAACAGATAAGTAAGTTCCACTAAAATTATACCTGGTTTCTTAAATTGGGTTAACGTGCATTTTTCTAAATTTGATTTGTAATCAATAGGAAAAGGTACATATATGTTCATTATTTCAAATTAGTCTGCAGATGTACCTATATTTCCTGCAGTAAATTGTTGAAATGATTACATATTTAAAATTAAGTGAAATTTTGTTTTCTAAGAATTTTGAGTTTCACATTCGATTTTGAATTTCCTTCTTCCAGTTTATATTGGAAGAAGAAAGTACATTATAAGCTCTGCAAGATAACTCCTTAATCTTGAATATGTTGCTAGAGATCCTGAAAAAATTAATAAAATTAGAACAAATCTTAAAATGCACTATCTTGAATTTCAATTGCATTATTAAAGCGTCATTTGATAGGCAAAGGGGAGAGCATACGTAGAATTTTGCACTGCATTAACACACTATACATACTGTGCGAACCAAGAAATCCCGTTCCTTCAAAATCCAATTGATTGCTCTTGAGCAGGGGTGCACAACCCGCGGCCCGCGGGCCGCTTGCGGCCCTCAAAGTCAGTTTATGCGGCCCGCGGATAAATATTTTATACTATTGAAAACGTGAATATATATATATTGTGAATGATGAGATTTTTTCCCATTATTGTAGGCCCTAGTTGAAATAAGAATATTATAAAAATGTTTGTTAAAAATAAATTAAAAAGTAAACAATTATTGGACAGATTTTAAGTTTTGCATCACCAGACTGCTGCAAGGTTCAGACTGACTGTGGAGTCACTCTTGCAATACAAGTGGATGTGAGCACGTGACTGACACACCGACTCATCGTGGTGCGGCAGGGGAGGATGAGGGCGCTGTGTGACCTTGAAGTGGTGTAGCGCGAGGCTATTTATAGGTTTGTTATTTCTGACTGGACGCCACGTCGTGCACTGGGAGTATCGCTGTTGTCGTGGCAGAGTTCACGTTTGTGAGTTGTTTGTGTGTTGTTACAGCTTGTGTGCAGTTTACAGAGTTGCTACATTATTATTATAATATCAGTATCATGTCTGTAAAAAAGCGTAAAGTGACGGACGAGTGTCGAGTGTTTCAAGAGACCTGGAGTGAGAGATATTTTTTATTGAATACAACAGCAAAGCAACGTGTTTAATTTGCAAAGAAACAGTTGGTGTTATGAAAGAGTACAATGTAAGAAGGCATTATGAGACAAAACATGCTTCAAAATACAACGAATTTTCTGGTAATATGCGAAAAGAGAAAGTAAAAGAACTGCAAAGAAAATTAAAATTTCAACAAAATCTTTTTCGTAAGGTTAACGATGAATCGCAAATTGCGGTAAAAGCAAGTTTTATTGTGTCAAAGATTTTAGTAAAAAGAATGAAGCCGTTTCAAGATGGCGAGCTAGTTAAGGAATTTAGTTAAGCTTGGAAGAAGTGGCAAATGTGGCATTCCCAGAGAAAAAAGTATTATATCATAAATTAGCCTTAATCGAATGACAGTTTCCAGGAGGGCAGAAGAAATGGCAGTGGACATTGAGCAAACACTACAAGAAAAAATATTGGATTTCAAGTACTTCTCACTGGCAATCGATGAAAGCACAGATGTGACTGATACTGCCCAGCTTTGTATTTTTGTGCGTGGTGTTGACGAGAATTTTCATATTTCAGAAGAATTACTGGCATTGGTTCCTATGAAAGACACAACTAAAGGATGTGATATTTATCGTGAAGTGAAAAATATTTTAGAGAAGTTTAATTTAAATATGGAAAAACTACATGGCATATCAACTGATGGTCCACCTGCCATGGTTGGAAGTAAACAAGGGGCTGTCAGCTATTTTGCTAAAGAGTGCAGTGATCTAGTTACTATTCACTGTATTTTACACCAAGAGAATCTGTGTGCTAAAAGCATACGTATGGAGCATGTGATGAAGGTTGTGATTAAAGTGGTCAATTTCCTTAGTGCCGGAGCTCTTAATCACCGCCAGTTCAGAGAATTCTTATCAGACATGGAATCCCAATATGATGATGTTATTTATTTTACACAAGTTCGTTGGCTTAGTGCTGGGAAAATGCTGAAACGAGTGTATGACTTGCATCAAGAAATCATAATGTTTTTACACAGTCGTAATGAGTCTCAACTAGCAGCACATTTTGAGAACAGCGAATGGGTGAGTGATTTATGTTTTTAGTTGATATGACCCAACATTTCAATGAATTAAACATTAAGCTTCAAGGTAAAAACAACATGATCAACAACATGTGTTACATATTAAAATCATTTGAGGTTAAACTCAGTTTATGGCAGTCACAACTAAGCAATGGACTACTAGCAAATTTTCCAACAATGAAAAGTTTTGTTGAAAGTTCTGAATTCCATGTAAATGTGGCTATACATGCATCTCTTGTAGTGGACCTTCACAATGAGTTTAACAGACGATTTGAAGATATAAGAAAATTTGAGGTTTTGTTTGATATGTTTTCTCTACCATTCACTACTGACGTTGCGTCAGTGCCACTAGATTTCCAGATGGAATTAATTGATCTTCAGTGTAACGATTAGTTAAAAACAAAATACTCTGAAGTTTCTCTCCTAGAATTTTACAAAAATTACTTACCGAAAGAAATGAAATTGCTCAAAGATCATGCTTTAAAAACGGCAAAGTTGTTTGGAAGTACCTACTTATGCGAGCAATCGTTTTCTTTGATGAAACAAATAAAGTCAAAGTGTCGTTCCCGTTTAAGTGATACACTATTGGAGGGAAACTTGCGCATTACCATCTCTAACATTGAACCTGATATTGACAGACTATTGAAAAATAAACAATGCCAAGCATCTCATTAGGAGCATTAGGCTACTACTTGATTTGATGGTCAGTTTGACGATATATTGATTTTAATTTTTTATATACTTTGATGTTAAGAATTCTGTTTTTTGTAAAAATAAAAATTTTACAACCTTGTGATAGTATTATTTTATTTTATATACCCCTAAACCCTTTCCAGTTAGGAGTAAGTTGATTGCAAATCAGTAATTTGATAACTTAATAACGCAATTTGCCAAAAAAACTTCAAAAATGGATTTAAACCATTTAGAGGACACAAAAATGGTACTGAAACACATTTTTTGTCTGCTGGTAAAATAGGTTATTCGGATATTAGTAAAATTAGCTTTAGCGGTAGGGTTTGGCAAATGCCTATGTGAAAAGGTAACTTGCGGCCCGCCACTTATTATGTAAAAATAAACTTGGCCCCCACTTATAAAAAGGTTGTGCACCCCTGCTCTTGAGGGTGACGGAGAATGCGTAATATTGCACTTTTCTTGAAGTCGAGCATCGTAATGTACTACGACCCTGCAATCAAGTTTTGAATCGTCTACTGTCGTTCTCGTTGTGGTTTTTCTTTCATTAATTAATATCAAACACCACTTTTATGAAAATTGCATTTCATGTGATCAAATATGCTTTGTTTTTGTTCATATTGTAAGAGAAATCTAAAAAGTCACAAAACGAGCGACCTTGGGTTTACATAATAGCGCGGATTATGTCAATAAACTTAAATGTTTTACCTCCGAAAGAGACTGAAGCTGTTCGCCGTTCTGATAAAAATTAGTTTTTATTTTGTTTTTCCGACTTTCTCTTCGCGATGGACGTTTTGTGTTTAGCACGTTTTGCTTGAGATAACCTGGCTTCTAGACATCATTGTTTATTTTTAATGAAGAAATTAACATATCCCATGACAAAGTATCGAAATTTCACGTAGTTTAGTTTGAAATATACAGTGGTGTGCAAAGGTTTTGAATCACCTGCAAAAATCATGATTTTTTAACTTAACCCCTTTTTAAACTAATTTTCATAGTTTTTCATCATTTATATGTCATTAGATGCGAATTGTGATATAGATTTCAAAAATATCTTAGTTATTGCTGCAGCTACTTCTGTTCCTAAGATATGGCATACAATGTGTTTGGCAAACACATTGAAACTCACATTAGCAGCATATTAGTTGTCACAGCCAATCATAGACATTCTTTTCACTTATTGGATGCTTCCTAATGCTATCCTAATCCTACTCCAGCCTTTATAAGTTTCGACTCAGAGCTGCTAAAGCATTGCAGTGGTCATTTCTTGTTGTTATCAGGGTATTATTGGTGTACATCTTCAATAATCGTTAAAACTGCCGAACTGTCCATTGCGGACAGAAAAAAAAAATATTGTTCTGCATGAACAGGGGTATTCTTCAAGTCAAATCGCTGAAAGAGTGGGCTGTAACAGTTATTATGGAACTGAAGAAAGTAAAAGACACTAGTGTTATTAAAATATTCGCCATATAGCTCAGGTCCACTACAACCAGGCAAGACATAGTGCTCAATTCACCTGAATTGCTTCAAAAATGGTCTGAAGTGACTGATATTATTATTAGTACATCTACTGTTACTAGGAGGCTGCTTCACTGTAAATTACGTGACTGCAAAAGCAGTGGTAAACCATTGTAAACTGCAAATCAAAGACAGCGTAGATTACAGTGGGCAAAACAGCATACCTGATGGACAGCAAAGCAATGGGAAAATGTTCCTTTCAATTATGAATCCTAATTTTCCCTTAATGGGTATCAGAGTAGTGCTTATGTAAGGAGATTGAATCATGAATAACAGAACATAAAAAACTCCACGCACTTACGATATAATAATAACCAACCGCACTTTACAAGAACGATTTAACTTTACATTTTGTTGCGAAACGGTGTTGTACAGACTTGAACCAAGAAAAAAGGCGATCGCGCCCCTAAGGAATTATCCGCATTCGCGTTCGTGTCACATTATTAGAAAATTTGACAAAGAACACGTAAACTGAAAATAGTAAATGACTCACTCCATTTAGGTAGGGTAATCTGCATTCAACACGCCGAGGAAATGTTGTTACATGATAATTCGGGCATTCGGCTTGGATAGAAATTCTCTCGATATAAAAAATGTACAATTAATGTTGATTGTGTAATAGTTTGAAATGCAGGATTTCAGGAATGGCTTACAGTATAATATCAACAAACCGAATTATATATTTAGAAAATCTTGCCAAAAATTCTTATTCGAGTGACAAATTTCATCACATAACATTTCCACTCTTTGGTGGGCACTGTTTATAAAAAAGGAAACGTACGGTCATCAACATACTGTAAAAACAAAAATGATATAGGTGAGCAAATGGTTACATTACAATTTACGTCAACCGGGTGATTATTTAAAGTGTACATTTTGAATACCAAGCACTAATAGTGCTGCAAACATGTATATTACTATTTTTTATTGCGACAAAAAAGACAACTAAAGTCGAAACAGAATTGATTTCAGAAAAACAGGTATGTGCATTCATTTAAAGGCTTGGATGATTACATTAACTTAAGAGATTTTAGGAAAATGTAACTTATTTAAAGACGATTAGTCAATGATCTGGCAAGTCAATAATTGCAAGCACAGGACATTTGATCAAATTATTTCCACCCTGGGAGATGAATAAACGCGGCCTGTGACATTTCATTTTTTAGGCAAAACTAACTTATAGAAGGAAAATCTTTGACTCTTTCAAACATTTAGTTAAAAAATTTGAGAGGGTTGTTCAACTTGAGATATTCATTCGAAATCATTCCATTATGTTTTAACACTTACGTAAAACAAAGCAGCTTTAATAACCGCGGAACAAAGACATTTTGTGCCAAACTAAAACACTCACTTTGCGAACGGTTTTTAAACTAAGCCGATCTTCCGTTGATTTCACGTTAGCGTTTAGCAGATATCTGCCGTTTCAATGTAGGCCCGATTTTCTCAATAAGTTGCTTTCAGAAAAATAAGGTTAGGGTAATTTCTTCAGATTAATAAAAGAACGATTCACATGAGTATTCACGATTAAAGTGGAGGGAAAATAACGGAACTTTCGTGATTCTTTCACAACAAAAGACAATGGACCGTGCATTGTGAATGACTAGCGCTCACGTTCGTGAATTATCATTCAATCTTCCATAACCGTGACACTCACTTGAATGTCGTCAGGTTAGCTTTCTTCCAAAACCAGTAGTTTGAAAACGAAATCCCCATCACAAAAGCATGACAACAGTTAATATGTGACACCCGTTATGTGAGTGATGAGTGAGCAGTCAGCTAAAAAATAATGGTGAAATTTAGGAATAGAAAGCCACCATTGTGGTGTAGTGTGATTCCGCCCGGTCTTCCAAGATGAGTCCCGGTTTGAATCCCGGTGAGGAATGAATGTTGTGTTTGTTTTACGGAGCTGGCTCTCTCCCATCCCTGAAAACAGTGGCCTTGAATTACTGACGGGCGACTGCTTATAGTCAATTGACTTTCTCGTGGTAGTCGTTAAACGTCAAATCCAAAAAAAAAAAAGTATAAATAATAAATGTGTGCCGCGCCCAAACGTTGACCCCGAGCGGGGATTCATTCGTGAAGGAACAGTGAATGACTCACATACGCTGTTGCTATTATCAGTAGTTTGTCAAAAACAGCTCTGAATGCGTTAGTTCGTCACGAGCCGTGGCAGCGGATCATTTGGCGTAAGCGATGAATGCACAAATATTCTTGCTTTTTGGGCAGTTAGCGAATGTTGGCTTGTTTTCGCAATCAGGGCCGCTTTGGAGAACTTATGTTCGACTTACCGCCGTCCGTGGGTATTATGTGACATGCAGGCCATTCTTATGAAGTTGATACGATTTAAAATATTGCTTGAGAGCAATTAAAAAAAACCAAGAAAAATATTTGGCGGAGATATTCAGACACTAGGAAGACACTGCGATAATTTCCTTGAATTTCAACGGCTGAGCAGATTTTCGGACATAATCCTGAAACTATTCAGTACGGAGGTTTCGTAGGGAGAGGTAGTTTCAAAAAAGAACGTGGTGACGTCGCCTGCCCTCCTTGCGGCTATTATTACTCTTGTGTCTGATAATAATGAGAACGGAAGTTCGAAATATCACACTGTTTCCCCAGTAATGTGACTTTTTCTCTCTTAGATTTAGTTTCAGTTTTTTGCTGTGGTTATTAACAGTTAAAACTTGAAGTAATGTACTACTTGAACGCTTTAAAATAAGAATTCTGAAGTGCTGTATGATAATTACAAACCATTATAGCGGCCACTGGAAACTCTTCGAATATATGTGTGTGTTTTCTTTGTCGTCAATATTAAAATTAAATGTATAAATTAAAACTACTTTAACAAAAGATCCTGAACATTAAAGAAGAAGAAAATTTCTTTGGCATTTACCTCTGACCTTTGTCATTGGCTTGGACGAGATTGCCTTCTATCTCTAACCATTCATCTGCACTTATAGCAGTCACTTTCAGCTCGATGATAGATCACATCATTATGCAAGAGATTAAAATGAAGTTCCGTCAAGCTTATACACCTCTTCCTCGTAGCTTTCGACCAACGAAACGTTAGGTGGCACAGTTTCTTGTTGTCTTTCTATTTCACTTGATTCTTTTCAAGAATTGCGACTTCTGTCCTGGCCGGGTCAAAATTTCCTCTTCTGTCCATAAAGGCACTTGCACCTGTGAGGATTGTTATCTCAATTTTATGTTTTGTAATCCATCTCTTATTTTTAAAGTACGATTTCCATTTGATATTTAAGCAAAATGTAGCTATGTTATTATTTTATTTTCTGCCACTAGTAATCTACGCTTTACATTATTCTTTGGTTTGTACACATTTCTCTGCTTCAGACGAACAGTCAGTTCTTATTTTAAGCTCGATCTGATGTGGGGATACTGTATCCAACAAATTTGCTAAATAATTTACTACCCACTTATCATCCCATCAAATTTTGGGTATACAGAAAACCCGTACGGTAGGTCAAGCTGATAATAAACTCAGAATCCATCCGAAGCCCAACAGCTGGCAAAAACGCATATTCATAGGTATCAATAATTCATAATTCACAAATTACGAGATAAAATATTAAATTGCACGTTCATAACTCCGCAAAAAATAGCATCAATATATTCAACAATTGAGCAGGATTTATAGTGATGTGCATTTCTTCTTGCGGATTTTCTTTTTTTTGCGGATTTTCTGGAGTCCAAGAGAAAGAAGTAATATTAAGATAATAAACTAAAGTATAAATTGGGAAACAACATTTTCTTACTAATTTGAGGCGTATGAAATTTCCGAAGATGTATTACTCTCTGGGGAAAGATTAGAGTCCCTTCAGTTCATTAAAGTAATGTGTCGAATGGGGAATATATGTTTTATGACTATTTTGTTAATCACATTCGCAGTTTTTCAATTACATAATCGTCCATAAATCGCGTGCAGACATTATCACAAGCGTTTATAAAAGCAAATGATATATTATTCTAAATTGCATTTGGCATTAAGCTATGCCCAATGTATTCACTCTAACCTAATAAAGCTTAGACACTCTTAAATTTGGCCAACTAAATGCAGCAGCGAAATGAGTAGCAGCAGTTCAATCAACATTTTTTTTAAACTTAGTAATAATATAATTAAAATGAAACTTTCAAATATTAATATGAAAACTGTGTTTTAAATCTGGGTATCATTTGGTGCTTCTCTAAATATTACAAAAGGGGAGGTATCAATTAAAAAAATCCTTTGTCAGTCACTTACGCATATCTCTTAAAGAATTCTTTTTTCAAGGGCGAAGATAAAAATAAACTAGTTAGTAAAATAATGCAATGCACTGATTATGATACGCTTTCCAACATAACAGAAATCATTACTCAATTTATGAGGATAATGGTTGTAGAATGAATCTCGCTCCTATGCCCTGACCTTTGACCTCTTTTCGATGATATTCAACAGAACCGGTAAAGTATAATTCCGGAACAACATGATAAAGTTTTGTCTCATTCGAACCATTTTTACGCAAGTTATGACGCATTACGGCATTGGAATGGATTCCGCTCCTATGTCCTGATCTTTGACCCCATTTCACCCATTTTCAATAAGGTTCGTCCCCAGGTGGTCCTCTACTACATACTAAAATTTAATCGAAATCTAACCGTTTTAATGCAACGTTATGAAGCATAAGGGCGATGGAATGGATCCCCCTCCTATATCCTGACCGTTGACCCCATTTCGCCCATTTTCAATCGGATCCGTCCCCAGGTGGTCCCCTACCGTATACTAAAATGTCATCGAAATCGAATCATTTTTACGAGAGTTATCGTGGTCAGGAGGATAGACAGACAGACAGACAAAGCTGGAGCAAATACTAAATCGTAAAAAAATGGGTCTAAATATTCATTACTCTAAAGTGTTATTCTAATGAGATTTGCAGGTGTAAGGCACGCATGCCTATTAAATTCCTTATACTGAGACCCATTCAATCTTCCAAGTACACAAGAAGGTGCGGGGCACTAATTAAATGTTATTTAGGTCGTTCAGGGGTAGAAATAATAATTGTTTTTAAAAAAATAAAAAAAGCCCTGAAGAATGATTGCACGTTATGGACCCCAGATGTTTCCCGAGATAACATTTAACAATTTTAAGATACATTCAGAAAATATTTATAACTAGCAGGATGTTTTTTTTTATTGGAGGTTTAACGACCACCGTGAGCAACTCAATGGGCTATAAGCAGTCGCCCGTCCCTAATTTAGGGTCACTGGTTCCAGGGAAGGGAGAGAGCCAGTGCCGTAAGACAAACACAACATCCATGCCTGACCGGGATTCGAACCCGGACCCCTTACGGACGAATGATCAGAGGCCAGCGCCTTCGACCACTGCGCCACCGGGTTGCCACTAGCAGGATGAGGATATGTTCTTAGTTATAATATGCAAGATTGTTGAAAATGTGGGAATTGTAGTTCGTTGGAGAGTTTCGATTTACGTTCCTTACATTTTGATCAGTAGCTCTGTAACCAAAAATCGTATTTTGTGCAACTACTAAACAAATTGCACATTGGGAGGAAAAAAATTGAAGAAAGAGACATGATCGTGTTTGCAAATATTTTGTAATCCGTTCCTTTTGTTTCAAGATTATCCCTGTATATTTTTGCACATGCCATCATAACTGGGAATGTAAAAATGTTCATGTGTTTCACTTGAAAAGTTATGGTACTGTTGGATATATTATCACAGCTGTTTTCAGTGTGTGGTTTTGGCCTCCACCTGAATTTGATAAGTCGTTTCTGCTGGGGAAACGCGGCTTTTACACTAATTTATTTAAGTATTCACAAAAGAAAAAATTGTTAGGGTGCTCTAATGTCTTTGTAACATCACTAAAACAATAAATGTACCGGCTCAACGCTTGCCGTTCATCTACCATCACTAGGCATGTAATGTAACTAGTGATAACACGTTGATGAAACTAGTCATAACACGTCGATTGCCATCCAATACGATTACGGACGTCAAAGGTCATGCGACATGTCTCAGGGATGGTGATCATTTATTATCATGCTTTATCAATGTCTTTAAATATAAGGAGAAATAATTAACTTTTCTGCTTTGCGCGAGAGAGTCAACTCGTCAGAGGCAGCACCTGCTGGTGTAAGATTTGTTTGCTGTTACTTGCTGAAAACGGACAGTTCTGTTTGTTATTAACTTCTAAGAAATCAATGTGGTCTCATCAGGGAAAATCAGAGAGTCAGTGGAATGTGCTGTTTTTTTTGTCGTTTATCTCGTAACATGAAAAGAACTGATGTCATTTCGTAAGAACACCATCTGCAATTTTCTGAATTAATTAATTTTCTAGGCGGCCGATGTATAGGCGTGAGGACTACACTTCTCGCTCCGAATATATGACTCTCTGTTCTCATTCCTGCCATTGCAGTACACAGGGTTCCTCCTGGAAATGCGTGTTGTTCCCTGCGTCAATGCAACATGATGCCACCCCAAACCAGGGGTCCTCTACGACCATAGTTATCATTTTTTTCCAGAGATGTTTTCGGCTTTCCTCCTCTCTCCAAATATACACACATCTGGAAAACGTGTATAGACTGTAAAATGATTCGTCACTGAAGAGAATACAGGCCTATTCTTCAGGGGAGCAGAGGTTATATTGTCGGTCCCAAATCAAACGGACCATTCTGTGCGATGTCACGAGTAGGATGGAAACCGTTGTCCTTTTGTATGAAGGCTTCTCCTATGTAATCTTCTGCAAACTGTTTGCCTCGGTACTATGGCTCCCTAACACAGGGAAGCTTTTGCGAGTGTTTGCTGTCTGTCGACTACCTATGGGGGCCATATGTAAGAGGAAAATACCGATCGTCTTGACCTGCTGTGGTGTGTGCCTCCTTGTTCCGGATTTCTGCTTATTACTCAGGTTTCTTGCAACGGTTTCCAGAGATTGGAGATGACTTTCCTCTAAACATGCAGACATCTTGTATGCTCAGCTTGCGATTTCATTTCTTCTGTCAACCTATCGTTTTCTACAATAAAGAGATTTGTGAACGTTGTTGCTAGGCCATTTTCGCACTAACAGACCACGCTTCAATCCAATCGCCACAGCTCTCTCAGAACAACGTTTACCAATGTTCTGTGACTATCAGGTAAATTGTTTCATTGACCTATTTCCATAGGAGGTACAACAATGTTTCTTGGGTATGTTAATTTAGCGTTTCTTTTTCATATGTCTCTGGACAATCTGTACAATCGGTCGTTGTTTTTGGGCATATTCCCAAATTTGTATATGCGATCGTTCACTTGGACATTATTTATCGGCTCGTTGATGGCGGCTCGTCTGGGGAAACCCATGGCGTGCAGCACTCTACGCACTGCACCTTGGCTAATATCATTCTCGCTAGTTTCACAGAGCATATATGTGATTCGTAGCAATGTGTATTTGAGTTCTGCTTGGCTAGTCTTTACTTAATAGAGCTCTTTTTTAATGTTCTGTTAGATGCGTAGGTTTACAGGGCCGTTTCTTGGCAGGTTTCTCCCTAATCCTTTGGCGTTTGAATTTTACATCACTAACTTTCAACCTAAAGATTTCAGTGATACTGACACGTACCAACCGACTGTATATATGGTTCCTTGTTAACAATGTGTCCTGCAAAGCCAGTTAACTGTGTTGGTAATGGAGACGTGTTACAGGTCATCTTAGCCCTGCGGATATTTATTGTTTCGTTTGTGATATGGCGCTTGCGTAGGATATAATTAACCAACAATAATGTCGTATCCAAGTATCAATGGAAGGTCATTGTATCAAACAGCCATAATCATCACAATTGAAAGAATTGGACCAACGGGGACGCGGAATCTGATGACATAACAGAAGCACAAGCCTCAGTAACTTCCTAATGGCTGCGCCGTCACCCAGGGAATTGGTGCAGGTACAATCCGAGTCAATCTTACTTATGCTATCATTGGAAACAGACCTGTTACATAGTGAACAGTATACTAAGAATTCACAAATGAAGCACTGTCGTCTCGAATAAATTCTGGGATCCCTCTGATTCGTTATCTCATAGAGCCTCACTGAATGGCAGATGTCAATTAGATAACGAATTTGCGTATTAGGTTGAAACAATTATCAAACGTCCGATAATGAAACCGAAATAGAAGATATTATTACGAAAATGTAAAAAAATATCATAATGCTTAGACATTAAATTTGGTAACTTTTTTATAGATTGCAGATGGGATACATACTGTGCTTTTGATACAAGTTTGAATTCGTTGCTTCAGTATAACACCACTAGAAGCAACTGAAACTGTGTTTATATTCCCAACTCTTGCCCGCTCTCCACTCTCGGCGAATTACAAGTCAACACTAACGTGCTGCGACCTGTTGGCTATTCCTAGAACTAAATATTTCATTTAAAGAAATAATGCCTGTGGGAACTAGGTTGAAAGCAGTAGTACAAACACACACTTTCTGAATACACTGTGAATGCAGAAATATCACATACGTCAGTAACACTGATAGAACACATAGATCTATCTTAGATCTCTCTTTTATTTATCTTTGATCTATCTTTATTTGTGTATTTATGGAAACAGAGACATTTTTACTTGAAATAAGAGCAATTTCTCCGGGATGAAAGCTTCTAATACGTCTTAATAGATCTTTTTTTTTATTCCAAACGTTCTTTCAAAGTGTTTGCTTGTTAATCTGTTTGAATTTCTATTAGTTACATTAGGTAAATGTACAATGAAACATCGGTCTAAAATGTATATTAGGTTTATTTTGATCTTTTTTCATGCTGAATGTATTCACAATTCGAGTAACCTAATCGGTTTTGCGTAGCCATGCCAAGAATTGATACGAATTCTTGGCATGGCTACGCAATATTATTTATTTATATTTATAAAAGAGGCCGGTTCTTATTTATAGAAGAAACCGGTTCCTGAATTGAACATCCTCATACTCCATCGAGTAACATCTCTGTTTCAACCGATACAATTCCTAACACCTACCACCTGAACAAGCCATTTCGGTTGTCTTTTATCTCTTATTGGCTACCGCCACTCCATCTCCGCACTAGCGTCTGGGGACAGCAATGGAAATCTCGAAGGAAGATCCTCATTGGTAGGAATAAAACACAATCAACCAATTGGCGTGCGTGATGTGTATCACTAGTGCCAGGTAAGTATGAAATAATTAGCAAACTTTCTATATTTAATATAATTTTTCGAATTTTTTACTGAAAACCATTGTATCAAATTACCGGGTAAATGTGTAGATTATCGTTCTAAATTATTTCGCGAGATAAATGTTAGTACCTGGAAAAAGTGCGACGTACGGATTCAGAGTATGGATATTAAAGGCAAATGGTACAGAAATTTCATATTTTAACTGTGTTTTGAAAATTTTAATCGGAATATTGACCGGAAAGTTCGATGCTGTGAAAAGACGCTGCGGTTGGCCTAATGCATCTCTACTGCGATGATGTCAACTGTGCTGATTTAAAAGGAAGGTTCGTTGCTGAACCGAAATGACGGGCGGAAGAGTACGAGAGAAAGCGGTTACTTTTTGGCAGAAGAGCAATACATTTTGTAGTGTACACTACAAAAAATAGGTCCAAATTATGCACACTTTATTGGTATCCCATAC
The DNA here is from genome assembly GCA_039090855.1 of Macrothele yani. Taxonomy (NCBI): domain Eukaryota; kingdom Metazoa; phylum Arthropoda; class Arachnida; order Araneae; family Macrothelidae; genus Macrothele; species Macrothele yani. The sequence goes on along the minus strand of JAYWMT010000206.1, from coordinate 295,566 downwards.
GTTGTTGGCAGGAAAACCCGGAAAATAAGATCTTTGATTAGCAAACGATACGTATCAGTGAGAGAGAAATTGACCTGCGAACAAAGTATCAACACGAGAACCAAAAGTACAGTGGTACAGCAAATCAGCTACGAATGGAAGCCGTTCAAAGTAGAACCGAAGTTATGCTTCCCCAGTTTTCTGCACAACATAGAAAGGAATATTTGCACTTTCTATTTGGAATTAGGGAATGATGTGTGAAAGAACGAAACATTTCTGAACATGTGCTTCAAAAACAATGACAAAACATGAGCGAACTATATTCTGTAACGTATGAGTACATGGTACTTCGCTCTCCTGGCAAGAGCATATGCAGCTGCACTTGTAGTCATCCGCGCGTGAATTACTCGCCGCAGGGGATCTTTCTTTCAAAGGATTAAAGCTGCACATCGTCGTGGTAACGGTGCGTTCAGCCTACCACAGCATCTCTTCAAAAAATCACACTTACAGGTAAATATTACGATAAAAATCGTTAAAAGGCATTTAAAACATGAAATGGCTACACCATTTGCCATTAATTTTCATATTCTAAAATCTATACGGCGCCCTTTTTCCAGGTATTTTTCCGACGAAATAATTTAGGACGCTAATCTACAATTCCTTTCTATGTTGTGCAGAAAACTGGGGAAGCATAACTTCGGTTCTACTTTGAACGGCTTCCATTCGTAGCTGATTTGCTGTACCACTGTACTTTTGGTTCTCGTGTTGATACTTTGTTCGCAGGTCAATTTCTCTCTCACTGATACGTATCGTTTGCTAATCAAAGATCTTATTTTCCGGGTTTTCCTGCCAACAACGTATGGGATACCAATAAAGTGTGCATAATTTGGACCTATTTTTTGTAATGTACACTACAAAATGTATTGCTCTTCTGCCAAAAAGTAACCGCTTTCTCTCGTACTCTTCCGCCCGTCATTTCGGTTCAGCAACGAACCTTCCTTTTAACGGAGCACAGTTGACATCATCGCAGTAGAGATGCATTAGGCCAACCGCAGCGTCTCTTCACAGCATCGAACTTTCCGGTCAATATTCCGATTAAAATTTTCAAAACACATTTAAAATATGAAATTTCTGTACCATTTGCCTTTAATATCCATACTCTGAATCCGTACGTCGCACTTTTTTCCAGGTACTAACATTTTTCTCGCGAAATAATTTAGAACGATAATCTACACATTTACCCAGTAATTTGATCAATGGCTTTCAGTACAAAATTCGAAAAATTATATTAAATATAGAAAGTTTGCTAATAATTTCATATTTACCTGGCACTTGTGATACACATCACGCACGCCAATTGGTTGATTGTGTTTTATTCCTACCAATGAGGATCTTCCTACGAGATTTCCATTGCTGTCCCCAGACGCTAGTCATCTCCGCCAACTGAGGACAGACAATGAAGCCTACCAAAAGGCGTAACTTACAAATAATCATTTTAAAGAGAAAATAAGTTTGCATAACTTAGTATTTTTTAATATATTATTTTTTTGGGATACAAAACTGAAATATAATTTTTTTTGTAGGTTGTCAATGTCAAAAAAAATAATAATTTGCTTAATTAATGTAATTTAGAATTACTCCGTACGGCATGTTTTGTCAAGAATACCATTAAAAAATTTTTTGCAATAATTTACTTTCCATAAAGTTCTAGAATTTTCAGATACTACGTTTGGTAATATCAAAAATAACATTATATATTATCGCTGAAATGCTACATTTCCTAAAATACTCATTTACAGCCAGTTAACTGGGTGAATATTATATAGTAGGTTTATTTAAACAAGTGTGTTTTGAACTACGTAAATGCTTTTTAGGCAAACATGAAATTCCGTGTTACTGATGTAAAATATGTAAAAAAAATCCTATTAACATGTAACCCAATCTCACTAAGTGCATAAATTCGTAAATCATCATGTCATACTGAGTGCATTACTTGGGGATATTTAACCCTAGATTTTGTGGTTTGAAAAAAATGCGGTAAGATAGGTACTTCAAGGAGAATCTACTTTTTTTTCGCAGAATTTTATTATTTTCGAACGAAATTCTATTACAGAACAGTTGTTATTATTAATAAAAACAAACGCAACAAGCGGAAACTTCTACTGGTACAGAACGGAAATTTGTAATACTGAGTATTTGAATTTTTGCGAAGCTGAGGTTTTTGCACATTGCAGTTTATTTACCAGAGATCGTTATGGTTATGTCGTCTGAAAAAGATCTTGGAATATCCAAATATCGAAGAGTCATATTTCACTTCTCCATTCATAGACGTGCTGGAAAGTACGGAAAAGATTCAGATCTACAGATATGATTTGCCTAAATCTGCAAACACAGGATAATCAACAATGGAAACAACGTATTTATTTAAATAGAGTTCGTTAAAAATATTTTTTTCAAGATGCATAGCATCAGAAATGAGTACAGGGTATAAGATGATCGTATAGGATAATATGTAATAACCTTTTCTTTTGCGTGAACTAAATAATTTTTTAACGCGAAAGAATGAAAACCATTTCGGAGATTCACTCATATATGACTGTGAGAACTATTTGCAAATAAATGCCCTAGAAAATTCAAAAGTGCCTATTGTAAAATATTGCCACAGCTTCATGCACTATGTTTCTGCAAACATTTTCAAAACTTAAAAAACAATTACATTTACAAAAGTTATAAAGTTTGAAGTAGAACAATGAAATTGTTAATGTCTAATATCGTCAGCCATAAATTAAGTCAAATTAAGTTCAGTTCATATATGAGAATTTTTAATTACAAATAGCTTTTTGTAGTTTATCAAACGACTGACTACAACTCAGAAGATATTTTTAGGCTTAAGCTGGTTACAGTCAGAGATGAATATAATTCTTATACGCAAGAGTGGGGAATTACGCTCGCCCACTCTCTGCCGGCGAGAGGATTTTCTCGCATGACCCGTAGATTTCCTGGATTTTAGACCTCTTAAAAATTGCAGCTTATAAAAAATAATAATATTGTAGGCCTTCAATATATGTTTTTTTATTTTAAGCTTCTTCATTTATAGGAGAGGGGCAAGTATATTCTAATCCGAAACCCAAACTCTGAAGTCATACTTCGCTAGGCAGAGTAGCATTGTATTTTTTGGGCCGATCCCGGTGTTCATTCGCACGAAAGAACGTGCGAAAGAGCAGAGCTACCGTCTCGGTTGCTTAGCAGTAGTTCAGGGTCAAGCTGAGTCGCTCTTACTACTGGCGGAATAGACCGGTTTCCCCCACTGGAGAACGCTGTGTAACTAAAGAACTGTGTTTGATCACCGGAAAAGCGCAGGCTGGAATCGTTGCAGACCTGCCGCCTGTACGATCATGTCGTACCTACGGCTCTCCTCTCGGAGCGCCAAATAAATAGTCTTGAATCTGTCGTTTTGCCTGAATGCGCGATGGAAACATAAACTACAAGGTTTTGGTGGGAAAAGGACTTCTGCAACATAAAAATCGCATTACCATTGAAAATCAGTGTGTGATCTCAATATGTTTAATTCCAAACAATCAACTTTACTTAAATTTTTCCAACATAATTTGTCCGGTAGCAATGTAGTAGTTCCATGTGATTTATCCTGTACGCCACGTGTTTTGGTTGATAGCAATGTGATACAACTCGATTCTGGTTCTGAAAATGTTTTACTTAAAGATAGAAATGATGGTAAAAATTGTGAAAAGCCACAGAACAAGAAATTTCAGAAGAAATGGATAGAAGAATTCCCTTGGATTGTTTATGAAGATGGTCCTGCAAAATGTGGGTTTTGCTACAAAGCAGATGTGAAAGTTAATACATCACTTAAGTTTTCACAAGGATTCGGTGGCCCTTTTAAACATGAAACTTTTATGCTCAGTTCTGGACAAAATTGTTGATAGTATCTCCAGCTTTAAATCTGGGAGCAAGTGTTTAAAATGCAGTGGAGTCGTCATGTGGCATCACAGTCAGTCATTTCGCTTGTCGACGAAGGAGAAGGTTGATGCCGCGGTTTCGTCAGCAGTAACTGAATACGACACTCAATTAGCTAAGATAAGTATGATAGAGTTTATTTACATTGCGTTTTGTTGAACATATGATCCGGAACAGGAGATCACTGGAGTTTCATGGAAACGACCACCGCTTAACGGCGGGAGAAGCTTCCTCCTTGCCACGCTTCGTCACATGCCGGAGTTTCCAAAGTTTATTGACTTTCGTTTCCCAACTCGTTTATTAATAGCTGGCAACTCTGTCATATTACAAACATCTCGCCGTTGTTGAAGAATCATTGGAATCTATAAGGAATCATGTTTATTTATGATCTAATAATTGAATATTAGACCTGTTTTAGTTTTAATGATTGACAAGGCGGCTTGCATGATTCTTTGTTATTTCTTATTTCTATTTCACTGCATGAAATGCCTGCTGTGTGCAGTTCGTAAATACAACCTTCGAGGTAATGGGTTTACGTTCACACAGAACTTCGTAACTGAATATATAATAACTTTGAAACTTTAAACGCACATCTGTCAGATGGTGAGTTTTATTTTTGCTTAAAGCAGTTTTGTTGAAACAAAATAAAAATATGCATAAAAATATGAGAGGATGGACTCAATGGCCCCATCTTTATGCGCACTTGAATGGTATAATACACGTATTATGTACACAAATTTCTTGCACTTTTTAAAAACTGGCAGAAGTATGCCTGCTCCCCAATTTCTTAAATCAAAGAACAGGAATGTACACTGACGGAAAGAGAATCCCAACACCAAGAAGGGGTTGTGTTAAACAAACGACAGTTGGTAGGCGGTGAGAGTACATCTGTAAGATGACGTCTATGCAAATTTTGCGCTCGGCGCATTCGTGTGGCGCTAGTAGCGCCCCTCGGAACATACAAAGCAGGTTTGCTGTAAATACGCGCTGTAACGTTCGTGAGAGTTAGTTATCGTTGAGATTCGACGTAGTGTGTTGATGTTAGTCAAGAATGCCTTTAAGAAGACGAAGAAGCCATTATCAACAGCTCACGGAGTTTGAACGAGGTCGTGTAATTGGGCTACGAGAAGGTGGATTTTCTTTCCGCAATATTGCAGAACGACTTGGCAGGAATGTAGCCACTGTGCATGATTGTTGGCAGCGGTGGTCAAGGGAAGGTACTGCCTCAAGAAGACCGGGTTCGGCCCGCCACGTGGCACTACTGAGAGGGAAGACCGCCGTGTACGGCGTATGGCCGTGGCGCATCGTACTGCGTCTTCGGCCGCAATTCGAGCTGCAGTTGCCACCACAGTGACACAACGAACTGTTACAAATCAGTTACTTGAAGGACAGCTCCGAGCCACACGCCCTGTAGCGTGCATTCCACTTATTTCAAACCACTGCCGTTTGCGACGTCAGTGGTGTCAAGCTAGAGCTCATTGGAGGACGGAGTGGAGATCTCTTGTGCTTTCTGATGAAAGCCGGTTCTGCCTGGGTGCCAGTGATGGCCGTGTGTTGATTAAAAGGAGGCCAGGTGAGGGCCTGCAACCAACCTGTCTGCGGCCGAGACACACTGGACCTACACCTAGAGTTATGATCTGGGGAGCATATTCCTATGACAGCAGGAGCACTCTCGTGGTTATCCCACGCGCCCTGACGGCACAGTTGTACGTCGGTCTGGTGATTCAACCTGTTGTGCTGCCATTCATGAACAGCATTCCAGGGGTGTTTTCAAACAATATAACGCTTGCCCCCCTACTGCTGTTGTAACCCAACATGCTCTACAGAGTGTCGACATGTTGCCGTGGCCTGCTAGATCACCAGATCTTTTTCCAATCGAACACGTATGGGACATCATTGGACGACAACTTCAGCGTCACCCCCAACCAGCACAAACCGTCCCATTATTGACCGACCAAGTGCAACAGGCATGGAACTCCATCCCACAAACTGACATCCAGCACCTGTACGACACAATGCATGAACGTTTGCATGCTTGTATTCAACATTCTGGCGGTTACACCGGTTATTAATGTACCAGCATTTCACATTTAAAATGGCTCTTCTCGCGCTTACATTAAGCTGTGATCTTGAAACCTTAATCGATTACATATGTTCCCTATACAAATGTATTGCCGCCATTTCATTCCTTTACAACTATTTTTTGTGGTGTTGGGATTTTTTTCCGCACATCCATGACGTAAATATCCCTTTTAAGTAATAGTTATAACCTCTTGAAACAGAAAATTTAGCTATACTTTCAAACCCGGCCCGCTCTCCTCGAAACATTGTGATTACAGGCGTGCGGAAAGATAGCAGCACGTTGGTTCTTTCATTAGCCGTACGCTTTTTAGCTTAGTAGCTGTTAGTTTCGATGTGTTTCTTAAGTGTGTGTTAACGAGAGCCTGTAAGCCTTTTTTGTTTTGGACACCTATTTTTTTACCGTGCCCAGTCATGACACATTAGTGTGCCACCTGCTGCAAGCCACAAAGTTTAGGATTTCAACATCTAACGGTCAGTCACTTAATTTCGTTGATCCACTTACAGGGGCTCACACGCAAGGTTTGAAGAACAACTAGCATTTCCTCAAACGCACTGTAATAGAAGGAAATTAAAAAAGTCATTTGGTAGACCATATTATGGAACGTTTGGTCCGACATAACACTCTTTTTACACAGAACACTGCTTTGAGGTGTTATTCTTGTCATCAGACAGTTCTTCTCTGCTACGGAATCAACTGAATTTAAATTTGCGTAATCAGTTGATATTTAATTCACGTAATCAGTTGATATCTCCTGACAGATAGACACCTTTCCATTCATCAGGAAACAAACCTTTTCCGTTATAATAAAGGTTTCAGAGTAGGAACACAATTAACATTCCCAAAAGGTCATTTTAAGGGCCAGCTGAAACAGTCATGTAACGGGGTTAATACGCAACTCACACACTGCATCTTCCACAGAAGCCGATAGATGCAGCACGCAAACGCAGACTCTGACTGGCGGAGAGCGAGCCAGGGTTGGAAGTACAGTATAACCCAGCTTCCCCCCCCAAAAGCAGGCATTCTCATGCGAATTTATAACAAACGGAAGCAATTGTTTTAAACATCTCTTAAAATATTGAGTTTAAGGTTGAATAATACGATGAAATGTCCTGTTTTTGTCTAAAAATCCTAATTTCGTAATGCGTTTTTATTTAAAGATTTCCATACAAGAATGAAATTAAACCTGTGGATGAATACTCACTGCATTCATTGAGATCGAACCGATGCTTATTCTAAGTTTATTAATGACTGCCAAATCAAACAATATTTTCTGTGGGACAGAAAGTGGGTATCTGGGTTCTTAGACCTTTATTTATGAATTGTAAAAATATTTCCACTACACAATTGCATTTCAATCTCATACACACAGCAGGGTTTTTACAAAGCATAATTGTGAACTTCATGCTTGTTTTCGTACTGCGTTCTCATTTCTGAGGTAAAACGAACTTCCTCGAAACGAAAAAACAAAAAAAGACTGAGACGTATATAGTCATGGTGAAAGTCAGGATCGTAAAGATTATGTTTGAATATTATTATTATTTTGATATGTAGATACTTATTTTATTTTCAAGAAAAAAAAATAGATGAAATATTTCAGTACCTTAAAGAAGCTCTTCGTGAACAAAGAACTTCGCGTTTTCAAAGATAACAAGGACAGCCCCGATGGCGCAGATATCTAAACGCTTGCTTCTGACTATTCGTCCGAGAAGTGTTCCAAATTTGCTAAGGCATGGATGTTATGTTGTTGTCAGGGCACTTGCTCGCTCGATTCCGTTGAACCAGTTACTTTAGATTAGCGAAAAGATACTGCTTATAGCTCATCGATTTGCTCACGGTGGTCGCTAAACCTTCCACTAAGAAAAAGGAAACTATGATCCACACCTTTCCCCTATATCCGAGTTCGTTAAAATGGACATGTGTTTGAGAGTTGTAGCGTTTGTGTGTAGCTGACTTACTAAAAACACTAAATGAATCAAAATTTCACCTTCAGTGAAATGAGTCACTCAAGTAAAGTTTAAGAAGTTCTTACTTACAGCTAATCCTCTATTGCTGTCAATAAGCACTTGACCACGTTCACTTCAACACGGTTAGTACAACTAAACCTCGGTTAATACCCCCAATGACAATTAAGTATGAAACACAAACTGGATTTTGAGTTAATATCTACAATAATACTTAACTACGAAACACAACACTTTCATTAAAGTCGAATGCGTAGCCTTCAACAATATTTTTACGGTAATTGAGCGGTCTCGTATCCGAAAGGTACTGAAACATACACATTCAAAATCCCCCGTCTCACAGTTATTCTGTAGCCATTATATATCTTGTCTTGTTTTTATCACATAGATACATACGTCACTTACGTACTGACCTCATGATGTTGCCAACCTCCATTCATGTGAGAGAAGAGATATCACGTTAAGTTTGCAAAGTGCAAAAGAGAACAAATTCAAATTTACATAGGAAAAGGAATTAAAAATGTAAGTTAAAATAGAATATACTTCTCAGAATCAATACCCAATCTCCGCTGTTAAGAAGAACAATCCGAAGCCATATACAGTTTTTTTATTTATTATTCTGCTTTGCTGAAAGTTGATGCTAACATCTCAAGACACGCAAGGGATCTTCCTAATGCGTTACCTCACTGATAGGAGCCAGCCATATAGGGAACCAGATATCACTAGTTCAACAACAAAAACTATCAATGTTTCTGCTAACTCAAACGGAAATTAACTGTTTGCTAGAAGCGCCGTCACAACTGCACGTTTACCTTTACTACAGCTATGTTGAAAAAATTGCCAAAATACTAATGGCGCGAATTTTGTACGTTACGTTCGTTTCTGAATTTCGGCTTCCTTCAAGTTCAGAATAATAAAGCCTCATACAATCTTTCTAAGTCGCTAGGCATAGTTTTTCTGTTGGTGTCCAACTAAATGGAAGACTCTGACCAAAGTTCACTGGCCTTTTCTGTTAATAAAAAAGAAAAGATATAGAAGAGGGAACAGGATAACTTGGAAGCAGAGTAAAAAGGAAGCGATTGAAATTTTAGGGGATATGTGCTTACCGTTTTCTATTAAAAATTAGAACTCGTAAGTTGACCTTCAAAGTGTAATACTTATCAGATACATACTGTTTCCGAACAAAATGGAAATGGGGAAAATAATTTCTTTCTCTCCATTGCAAGCTGTATAATAAAGGATCAGCATACCCTGTGCCCTAGTAATCTGCTTTTAGTTAGAAGAAACATTTTCTCAAATTTCCCCACACATGCTTGTGAATATGGTTTCATCATCTGTTGGCCGAACATTTTCGTGATTATAGGCAGGGCACACTGATCTCATCTTCTAGTCAATATCTCATCAGGAAATCTGGAAATGTCACGTGATTTGAAGAATGTAGGTCCATCCTGTTTTTAAGTAGCGTGATTCGGAACGTAATTTCCACTACAAGCTAATATATACTGGCGTGCAAAAACTAAGGACGAGATGGTTTTACGAATGTAACGTCATGCAGAAATTTTCCACATCGACTTGGATCCTACCATAAGATCCCCAAGATGTAATAATATGGGACAAGGGAGCAAAGCCGTCAAAACAAGTAATCCAAAGCATACAAAGGCACTTTATTGAAAAGGTAGCTTCGAGCACAACTGGACAGAAGACAGAAACGCCCATGTGACAGGCGGCTGCCAAGAAAAATCCAGTCTTTAGTAGGGGATATGATCACCCCTGACTGCGTTGCAGGATATACAACGTCTGTCCATGCTGAGGAAGAGGTTGTCAAGGAGCTGTTGAGGCATCGCGGCCCATTCCTCTTGTAGCGCCAATCGCAGCTGCGGAATCGTTGCTAGCTGCTGGTGACGCTCTACCAAGCGTCTCCCGAGAAGGTCTCGCACGTGTTCGATTGGATGTAGGTCCGGGGACCTTGCGGGCCAATCTATGCGTTGAATATCTTCACTCTCCAACAGCTCTGCGACAGCCACTGCATGATGAGGTGTAGCGTTGTCGTTCATGAAGAGGAACTCAGGACTCACAGCTCCTCTAAACAGACGCACGTGAGGCAGGAGAACCTCGGTACAATAGCGGACACCAGTTACTGAATCTCCTTGGAAAATGTAGAGGTCAGTGCGGCTACCAAGCTTGCTACCGCCACAAACGAGAACTCCGCCACTTCCAAACCGGTCCCTTTCAATGATGTTGGAGGTGTGATTGCGTGTTCCCTGCTCTCTCCAGATGTGTATACGTCCAGAATCGCTCGTCAGACTAACTCGTCTCTCATCCGTAAAGAGAACTCGACCATATTGCTGATGTGTCCAGTTCTTGTGTTCCTGGTACCACAGAAACAGCCGTCTCCGATGAGCAGGCGTTAATCGCACACACCGTACTGGTCGTCGTGCAAATAGCCCACTTTTGTGCAGCCTCCTTGCCACGGTGAAACGCGATAACGGACGTCCAGTTGTCTGTTGCATGTGCCTTGCGATTTCTCCCGCTGTCTGCCGTCTGTCTCTTCTGGCCTGTAGCACAATATGCCGGTCGTCCGCCGCCGAGGTTGCTCGTGGACGACTACTGCTAAACTCTCGAACAGCTGTTCCTGTCGTTTGAAATGCTCTCCAAGCTCGTGAAACGATGCTGTGTGCGATTCCGAACTCCTCGGCTACACTAGTCACACTTCGACTTTCTTCCAACTTCCCAATGACGCGACCTCGGATAAAGTCATCCAGATGTCGTCTACTGGATTGCCTGTTGTCCATATCGCACGGTGGCAGCATCTCGACGTCGTTCAAACCGATGCACACCGCGCAATACCTTTCAGCGAATTGCTGAGCGTTCACCGCCCGTGTGCTTTATACACTTCCGACTCCCCCACGTCATGCTGCATATATGCGCATGCCCTACCGTACCGGACCCTAGTCTATCTCCTGAGTGGTCTTTCGGTCTATTCTGCCTGCTCTTTCCGCTGTTATGCTAATTTCTCTTCTTCGTCCATACTTTTTGCACACCAGGGTATTTTGCAACGTGCTAATGCTACAGTTTTTTTATTTGTAGTGTTGTTACGTGCCATGCTACAATAGTAACACTATATACACTACTTCCGATCACTGGTTCTATGTATATCTTAAATTTAATGCTGAACTATGTACATGTATTTTAATATATACTGCGAAGTATGGTTCAGGAAGGTGCTGAAAATAGTACAGAATTGGGCTTAAAATTGAACTTGCGGGAAACGAAATTGATGTACAGTGCGTATTACAAGACAGCGGTCAATGGAGCAAATGCTGAGGCAAGAGACACCTACATCTACCTTGGGCAACAGATATCAATCTAGTGCTACATCGAAAAAAATAATAAGTGTATAAAACTTGGTAGCAGAACGAATTAATCTTGATTGGAAGAAAACGTATGACTTTCAAAACGGATTTAACGATATGTTTCTTTAAAAATGCCCTTAACCACTCTTTGTTCCAGATCTTTTTTATGGAATACTGCCATGGATCGCAACTAAAAACGGCATACAGAGGATGCAAACTACTGAAAGAAGTATTGAAAGAGAGAGGTGGATGGTAGAAATAACCAGGAAAGCCAGGAACAGGAATTCATGGTCCAGGAAAATGGCAAGTACTGATGACATCTTTATCAAGGTAAATTCTCTGAAATGGCAATGAGCTGACCATATTGCAAGAAGAACTAACCAGCGTTGGACAACTGAAATGCTGGACAGACAATTGAAGAGACAAGAAAACAACTGAAGGAAGACCACATGCGGTTTCCATGTCCGTTCAGAAATTAATTAGTATAATGCGGTCGACAGGATGGGGAGTATATAATTCAGGAAAAGTATAATTGACTATCTGTGCAATAAGTGATTTAAGTTTTTTTTTTTTTTTTTTTTTTTTTTTTTTGTTAAGTCGCGAATTTCTATTTTCTCCCACACGTTACAATTTGTTCCCCATTTACTGCTTTAAATATTTTCTATTTAAAAAAAAAGGTGTTTCAAATCTCATATGTATTTTGCCCTGTATTTATTGCATTTCTTTAGCACTTGACTTTCTTTCATTACGTCGTAATTGTGTACGTCCGCTATTTTTCACAAGCTCCGGACTGCTACACAAAACGACTTGAATACTCTTAATTTGTACCGACGAGCACGCGCAATACATAATCCAAGGCGATTCCACCTCCTTCTGGTATCTGTCCGCAAGAAAAAACGTGCAGTACTGAGTTTCTTTGATCAGTTAAGCACACCAGTAAGTAGTTCCATTGCTCTAGCATATATTTTTCGCTTTTAGCAAAGGAAACGTTTCACTCGCTGCATTCTGTGTAACACGTGGCACTACAAAAATAAGCATATTAATTTTGGGGAAACCTTTGGCGATGGACTTCCGAAGAAGAACGCTTTTCAAGTAGTTCTCAGCTTCGCGCGTATCATTCTGCTTTATTTATGTAAAAGCTGCTCACACCCAGGATGAAACATTTTGTTATAATAGACACTTAATCACTCTTTTTCTTTGTAAATGCATTTTATGAATTTTTTTATCAAACAACAATAATACGTATTTTTTTTGTCCGGAGCTACTCTTGCAACGCTGATTTAATTCTTTTTCGGCAAAATTTCAATGGCTACGACGGATGCTTCAATTTCTTTTTTCGGAAGAAATTATTGTGAAAGATATTTATTCTGTGCTATTTGCAACCAGCAGATCAGAAGGAAAGAATTAACGAAGAAACTTTCACACTATGAAAAGTGCATATCACTAATATTCTGTATCGAATTATGGTGTATAAATCTTATTTGTAAAACAAACACCTTTTATTATTTTCCGTATGAATTTATTGGTATAAAGCTACGATAAAAAGAATAATTGTGTGTATCGTGAACTACTTCGTTTGCAGTTTCTTACTGGGTGTCTAGCTATGTAAACAAAGCGGAACGATGCACGCGAAACCAGAAATTACTTAGGGTTCTAATTCGGAAGTCCATCCTAGTTTGGTAACCCTTTGTTGTGTTTTCGATTCTAACAATTTTATTTTTCAATCTCTGCAGATATTATTTATTTATCTGTAGGCATTATTTATTTATCAATCATCTCATTCCAGACATTTTTTTCTTCCAATGTGTTTGGTCCATTTGGTAAGAAATATTTCTGTCAAATTTTGAAAATGCATTGCACAAGTGTATTATCATGTAAAAAGAAGTAATAGTAAAAAGACGTGTAGTTCATAAACGATCTCCCATCACAGGATAATTTATCAACTAACCGAGCTAGCCAAAACGCGTTATTTTTTAATAATTGAATTTTCTCCTAAACTTGTCTGCGTGTGCACCACATCAAAGAGGTGGATATTCGAAATGCCTTTCAAAGTAATATGGGTCCTGCTAATGTAAAACAAAGTCGTAATAGCTCTTTAAATTCGAAAGAGATGTCCTGATGTATACAATGCTTTAAAACAAACAGGAAAGGCAATTATTTTATCTGCAGTCAATTTGTATGGAACGTATTTAGCTACCACACATCTTTAGAAAATTAAATGCGAGGGCAAGCCTACGATGGAGCGGCAAATATGAATGGGAAACTTAATGCAGTCGCTACGGAATTCAAATAGGAAAACATTAAGTTTCCTTTATAGACACACCCATCCGTACACTGTTACATTCACCATTTAGATATGGCTGTGATTCGTTTCTGTGAGTCTGAGGAAGTAAACCAAATCAGAATGTCGATGTTGAGAACTCATTATATGACATCATTAATCTATCAGCAGAATGATTTTTAATATTTAAAAGAACTTGTAGCAAGCCAGAGGACTTCATTTTTCAGAAAACTTAGTAATTTTCCCAAATTACGCTGAATTTTTCGGCATATTTCATTATCAGCAGTACTTGAAGAGTAATGCATAAACAAACGTTTGTTATGCACTTGAAAGATCCAAATCATGGGACATTTACGGAGAACTTGTCTGCAAGAGTTGCCTTCCCCCCAAACAAAAATATCAATTTACATTTGTTCGTGCCTTCTGCCCCAAAGGAAGTAATTAAGTAGTTAACAAATGTTCGCTCGCCACCGCGGTGGCGCAGTGGTGTAAGCGATGACCTCTGATCATTCTTCCGAAAGGGTTCCGAGTTCGAATCCCAGTGAGGCATAGATGTTGATTTTTTCTTACGGCACTATCTTTTCCTGGAACCAGTAGCCCTAAATTAGGGACCGGCGACTGTTTATAGCCCATTGAGTTGCTCACGGTGGTCGTTAAACCTCCAATAAAAAAAATATATATATATTCGCTCCCCCCTGCCCGAAAGAAAAACAACAATTTGCACTTGTCCATGTCCTTCTCAAATTTTTCGGTCACGTTACGCCTAAGATACTGATTAAAATGTTCAAAGTATCCTAGCAGTTAACAAAGTATCAATTGTATTTATATTGCATGCATACAAGAAATTGTTTTTTTTTTCAGTAATACGACGTATTTAAGTATTAGCATGTGCACGATTCTCAGAAAATATAGAAATTCTGCCGTATGAGTATCACATTGTTTGGTAACGTGTTAGTTCAGATTCGTTTCCCGTAAAAATAACATGCAGTTTTCATATTGAAAAAAAGAGAAAGAAAACAGCAACAGAATTCACATTTCAAAAACCGTAGTAAATTCGGCAGAAATATCGATCAGTATAATTTTGGAAATATAAAATAAATAAAATATTTGACATACAAGTTTTCCCCTTGTGAATCTCCCTAAATCACAAACGCAGCAACACCCAACAGAAAAGAAATTGGATGCACAGTAAATCGATGTCTGAAGACAACATGAATTACTCAGAAGCTATAATTGATGCTTTCTGTGCTTCAAATTGTTTCGGTATAAAGGACTTCAATTACAATGACACACAAACGAGTTTTAATAATAATATCTTGTGTTCCTGATATTCAAATTCAGTGAGATTTCGTGACATTTCATTCGACACGTTCACTATCTACTTTGAAAATAATGTCGCACAAAACAGGGTTTGAAAACACAAACTTTATTAATAATTTCCCGTCAACTGGAATTTTTGGAACTATAATTAAATGAACAAATTCCAAGTAGAAGACGTAAAAAAGCAAAAATCACTCCAAGATGAAAGTCTGCTGTCGGAAGATGCAAAAGTAAACAACTGCGGCCGGTGAACTAGAGCATGCGCGTTGCTTCAGAAAGAAATCGAATGTGTTCAAGATATTCTCAGCGAGCAATACCCAAAATCTTCGTTCTAATGTAATGTACGGGATTCCATAGGAAATTATAGTGACTAATTGTTTCCTTCTTTTCTGTTCTGACAATTCACTATCGTTCCGACGAGTTTTCGTGCAGCTTTAAAATAATGCCAGAACGTGGTAACTGCTAGTCGTCCTTCCGGTATTGCAGGCGAACTACCGAACAATCTATGCACACGTTAATAGTCTTTGTCAAATTTCAAATACGATCTTTGAAACAACGTCCAGCTACTCGAGAGGAGAAGTTGTCTAAGCACTGGTTTCTGGCCATTCGTTCCAGTCAGGCTGAGGTCAACTCCGCATGAAGCATGGGTAGTGTGTTTATCTTACGGCGCTAGCTCTCTTTCTTCCCTTGGACTTGTGGCAACAAATCAGACTGACAACTGCTTATGGCTCATCGAATTGCTCATGTTGTCGTTAAGGTCCTCCCAAAAAACAAGCACATTCTGCTATGATTTTGCTAACCAAAATGCCTCTTTGATTTGTAATAGAAAATTGAGGATGTATCTCCAAAAATTTTGATTCTGATAATATTTGATTTTTTTTCTTCTTATATTTTTATTTTCTTTCCTTTCTCTCCTTTCCTTTGATTTCGCATACTTATTTTCCTTTTGAAACTTTTGAAAGTGATAGCAAGGGATTTTCTTTAGGTTTAATTTCTGGGATAGATTCATTTTTTTTATTGGAGGTTTAACGACCACCGTGAGCAACTCAATTGGCTATAAGCAGTCTCCCGTCCCTAATTTAGGGTCACTGGTTCCAGGGAAGGGAGAGAGCCAGTGCCATACGACAAACGCAACACCCATACCTCACCGGGATTCGAACCCGGACCCCTTTCGGACGAATGATCAGAGGCCATCGCTTAGACCACTGCGCCACCGGGGCGGCATAGATTCATTAGGATTTAATGTAGATCAATAGCAGCATTATGTGTAATTTGCAACTTTATTATTAATGCTACTTCTATCATCACCTCATTTCGGTTTGCTTATCACTTCGTTATTGTGTGCATTCCAGATTTAGTACCTGTCACTACCATTGATGTAATCGAATAATAGTATAATTTGTGTTTGCTTTACTGTTTTTAAGGCGACATCATTCCTGTTCTTGCTTAATTTTTCACAAATGTTTCATAAAAATACAACATGTACTTGCCTGTTGTACGTTTTCCATTCCTGCCATGTAGAAAACCTGCGCCGATTTTTATTTAGAAACCTTTCATTTAATTTGCATTTATTCGCTTTATTTTTTTGTTCACACTTGTTTTATTAAGCATTGCCATTGTTCTTTCATTGCATTTACTCAATTGATTAAGAAACGTTGGATAAGAGTACATTCATACTAATAATGTTATTGCTTTTTTATTCATCATACACTGCTGGCCACCCAAAATGCAACACCAAAAAGGACACGAGATAGCAAAGCCAGATTTACTGGACACATAACACCAGATACAAAGATAAAACGATTGAGCTTACAGGTGTGTGCGGCTTGCGGAACACGCAGACATCAACAGTTCGTGTGGTTCCCATGGCTGGCAATAACAGCCGATACACGCCGCGGCATCGAACGAAAGAAGCTTTGGATGTGGGCTTGGGGTATGTCTGTCCAGGCTGCTTCCACACGTTGCCACAGTTCATCAGGCGTAGCCGCGGGTGGTGCTTGCGGGGCCACTCGGTTGCCGATCAGTGACCAGACGTGTTCGATGGGCAACATATCGGTAGAACAGGCGGGCCACGGCAGCGTTGACACCTGGTGGGCCGTGAAGAATTATTGCACGATGCGTGTCACGTGCGGGCGCGCATTGTCCTGTTGAAACGTGGCCGCTGGCAGGTCCTGCAGGTAAGGGAGGACTACAGGCTCCAAAACGTCGGAGATGTAGCGGTGGCTATTGAATGTACCGGCGATGCGTACCAGACAGGTGCGGGTGTCATATCCAATTGCGCCCCAAACCATAACGCCAGGCGACGGACCGGTATGGCAATGCATAATGCAGGCGTCATACATTCTCTCGCCGCGGTGCCGCCACACGCGGGTTCGACCATCGTGGTGTTGCAGGCAGAAGCGGTATTCGTCGGAGAAGACAATGTCTTGCTATTCCGTAGTCCAGGTGCGGCGTTCAACGGCTCACTGCCGCCGCACTCGCCGGTGGTGTAACGTCAATGGTAATAGTAGCAATGGTCGTCGTGCAACAAGTCGCCGCTCCTGCAAACGACGTCGAACGGTACGTGCTGACACAGGTTCTTGCGTAGCACACCCTGATTCCTGCGCTAACGTTCGTGATGTGGCGGTGCGAGCCGTCATTGTCCGCCACACAACATGCCGGTCCTCTACTTTGGTGGTGTGCCGCGGCTGCAGCAATCGCTCACGTCGGTCCGTCCGTTCCTTCTGCACCCACCGAATCCATACTCGCCTCACTGTGACTGGATGTCGTCCCACACGGGCGTCGATGTCTCGGTACGATAAACCGCTGACGCGATAAGCCATTTTTGTCCTCTGTCGAACTCCGAAACGTGCTGGAATGACTGCCGTATTCTGCGACGAGGCATCAGGAAGTTTCCCACGCACTGGATCGGCAGCACAACACACTTCCACTATTTACACCTAGCCTTCTGTGTACCCTTCTTATAGCGCTTCTCGATGGCATGCCGGGAGCACATGATTTGCATATGCCCTACAACGGTAATCGTTTGCATGTCCTCTCGTGGGCGACGCATGCTGCGAATTTCAGGCCAATCGGATGCTTCTTTCTTTTTGTTGCATTTTGGGTGGCCAGCAGTTTAGTTCCGTGTGTCGGTCCGCTTTGTTTACATGGCACCTGCAGACATCCACAATTGTGGATCAAAGTATCTAGCGCCACCGCTGTAGAAAATCAAAGCAACATAACAAAAACCAATCGGAATACTGTTTACGGAAAACAATTAATTTGCAACTTACTTTTGTGTTTGACGTAATGACCTTCATTAAGAACAAACCAGGAAAAAAAGAAAGTAGGTTGGCATAAAAAACTCACTGAAAAGAGAAACTGCACTTCGGTTTTTGTATATTACTCACCATGTCATATAACATATGGTATTTTAAAGATCCTTATAGCATTCTCCAAATATATGTATTTCCTGAACTGTGTATCCTTAATGTGTTGCTTAACAAACGATGAAATAAAAACAAGGTAAGTTGCCATGAAAATATCAACAAGAAGTGCAGAAAAAAGTAGTACTTCTGATATCACGTAGAATATCTCCTTTATAAAGGAATTCTCGTTTTTCTTTACAAAATTGCTACTTATTAGCGTTGAAATTATTCAAATTATAAAAAATACTTCGCACTTAATATAGCAACTCACCCTAATATCTTTGCTCCGTGAAGACGTGGGAGCTAGGTGTTGTGAAAAAAAAAAAAGAATTGCGATACACGGAACTACTTTAAAACATGTTAATTCGAAGGTTTACTGATAAAACTGAAATTGAAACTTCCGTATGTAACGATAGGATACATCAATTTGGCTCACATACAATATTTCCATTTCTGAAGAAATCTGGTGCTCTACTAGAAATGGGGATTCAAGAAATTCATAGGTACGGCGATTATTTTTCTTTTTGCAAATGACTTATTTTATGTGCGTAACATTTCATTATTTTACATTAAGGTTTTTACCGGTTAAAACGAATTAACTCGGGGTTAAAAAAATTAGCTGAAAACAGCTTGTCTGGATCGAGTGAATCTGCGAATGAGTTAATTTCCCGTATCTTATTTGTTGAAAGTAGTCATTTAGGAGAACGATTGACACTAATGTTTTGTAATTGCTTATTAGTCAAATGGACTGTAACCATGGCGATAAATCTAAGAAAGGAAAGAAAAATTTCGAGTCATTCGTTTCTCTCCAGCGGCATGATGTCCGTGTCAGGAGGACATGCCCTTTCGCATCATGTCGTGGGTAATGAATCGTAGAATAAAGGACTAGAAGGGATCTAGTTAATTATTCATGTTATTATTATTTTTTAATTGTAAGTTCAACTACCACCGTGACTAACTCGATGGGCTGTAAGCAGTCTCCCGTCTCTAATTTTAGGCCATTGGTTCCAACGAAGGAAAAGAGAAAGTTCAGTAAGACAAACACAACATCCATGACTAATCGGGATTCGAACTGGGACCTCATCACGGACGAATAATCAGAAGTCAGAGTTTAGAGCACTCAGTTACCGGGGCGGCAGTCGCTTATCACTAGCAACCCGGACAGTACGAAAACATTTCTGTTTGGGGAGCGCAAAGAAATGTGTGTACCATATGGTTCATTTAAGTACATCGGCCGTTGAAGGGTTATTGATACCTGATGTTAATTTATGCTAATTTGCTTATTTAACTATTTTGCAAAACAGATTCGAACATCATTTTTTTAATCTCAGAATTAGATTATCCCACTGTAACTTGAGTTGTTTGTATTATGCATAATGTCGCTACACTCAATATCTGTTGGTCACACGAGCATTCAGGGTCAGGGCCTTGGACCTCTGTTGAACAGGGGACACTTTAAAATTGTTTCTGGAAAAAACCTCATTGTTTCTATCATCGCTATTATTATTGTGAAAGTAATGCTTTTTTGATGTGTTTTTATATCATGTTACCGGTCAAACTCCATTGCTTTCATTAAAGGAGTAGTTTCATTTTCACAAAATTATTTTCCTTTCCCTGCAATTGCATTGCCACTTCAAGGTCACTGTCAATTTTCTTTCGTACCTCTAACATGTTCCATGATTAACAAATGTTATTATTACAAAGTCGAAGTGCTTCGCTTCTGCAAAATTGGACATTACTAATTTCACAGAGCACCGGTCAATTTGGCGGTTACAAAAGGGATCACATTTCTTATCCTTTGATGCTAACTATTATCCACACCTGTGTGTTCTTCCTTGATAGGGTGGGGGCATACAGCTGAGGATTTAACTGGTAGCATATCTCAAAACTAACATGAGACAGGGACATCATTAGAACGACAGAGATCGCTTTTCCGACACTGTATACCGATGCCTGACGACACAAAGAGTGATATGTTCTAGAGATTAGCCAAATATTTTTCATATGTTTTAGTTTAGAGATTAGCCAATATTTTTCATAGTAAAAGACATACACTGCCGGAAAGTGATAAAAAAACAGCAAGAAGGAATTGGCGGACGATCATGAAATTTACAAATTTTAATGTGGTCGAGTTTACGTAGGTGTGATGTTAATTTCGGGACCAACCGGTGAGCGGCGACGCCACAGCACGGCATAATATGCAAAATATCGTCGGTGATATTTAAGGATTACGGCGAAGTGAATGTAATCAGTCGTGGGCGTACGGACACGTGCGAAGACCCTGAAGAAGCTGCAATGCCTGGACATAGAAGACGTGTACGATTTCAGAAGTTATCGGACTTTGGGCGAGGTCGTCTAGTCGTAATCCGCGAGGCCGGGTGGTCGGATCGTCGTATTGCGGAACGAATTGGACGGGAAGTATCGGTGGTGGTACGATGGTGACGTAGATGGTCCGAGGAACATTCCTACACGAGAAGACGTGGAACCGGGAGTCACAGACAGACTGATGAGTGGATCGATCGAAGCATAAGAAGAGCGGCGTTGTCAAGCAGAACATCCACTGCGACGCAAATCCGAGCTGCCGTTGCACCTGAGGTGATTGGGCGAACAATCCGCAACCGTCTACTGGATGCAGGACTACGTGCACATGTGCTTCTGGCATGTATACCTCTGACTCCAGCCCACCGTCAGGAACGACTGCAGTGGTGTCGCCAACGTCTGCACTGGAGAACGCAATGGCGCTCTGTCGTGTTCAGCGATGAAAGCAGATTCTGCTTTGGAGCCTCCGATGGCCGTATGCGTGTTTGCAGACACACAGGGGAGCGTCTTCACCCTTCTTGCATCCGCCAGGGACACACATGGCCTACACCTAGTCTCCTGGTGTGGGGAGCGATCAGCTATCACTCCCGTACACAACTAGTGTTTGTACCAGGTACGTTAAACAGCCCCAATTACATCAACAACATCATGCAGCCCGTTGTTGTGCCATTTGTAAGGTCGGTCCATCGTGGTGTTTTCCAGCAAGATAGCGCACGCCCCACACACGGCACGGGCAACGCAACATGCACTTCAGGGTATGAGACAACTTCCATGGCCTGCACGTTCACCGGATTTATCCCCCATTGCGCAAGTGTGGAATTTTATGGGACAACGACTTATCCGGTCTCCACTGTCAGCCACGACCATCCCCAATTTACGCGTCCAGGTTAAGGATGCTTGGAACTCAATACCCCAAACTTACATTCAACATCTGTACGACAGACTCCATGCCAAAATTGCACAGTGTGACGCAGTTCATGGCGGTTCAACCTCGTACTAATCATGTTACATGGAAATGTTATTTTTCAGTTTACGAGCAAATACAGCTGTATCTTGCCATAATGTTTTGATCACGTTATCCTATGTATTCCGTTATCATGCTGTATAAATTTCGTTGGTATCAGACGTCTCCTTCTTGGTGTTCTTCTTTTCACTTTCCGCCAGTGTAATATGCATTTGACTTATGATATTTTTGGAAACGATTCAGAGTACTTTATTTGAAGACCTTGTATCCAGAATATTAGATTTCATGAGTTAAATGTTCAGATCTTTGACTTCCGATCACATTGTGCTTAGAGCACTATGTATTACATCAAACTCCCGAATGTTTCACTTCATCGGTTTTCATCTCTCTTAGTATTGTAAATGTGAGATACAAATCCAAAATTATACAGGCGCAGAGATACAGCACCAGACAATTAAAAAATAATTTGATTCGCTGCTGTTCCGAAGACCAACTTCCATTCCACTGACAGTGTTATTCTTACCTGCTCGGTGTGTAACGCTTCTGCAGCCGCCTTCTTGAGCAATCTGGCGACATCTAGCTGCAAATGGAAACTTAATGTAAACGACCGAAAACGATAGCTTAGCCTTATTCAGAGCGGCGCACTTATAAGCTTAATTTATTACTGCGTTTATGTGATTTCAAATTCTTTAACAAAAGGAATCACCAAAAGTTCCTGAAAATAACTTTTTGCAATGACCCTGCACATTATTTCCTTTCAGCTGAAAACCACCAAACCCGCAGACACACACAAGAAAATAAAATCGTTAGTAAATATCATAGTACCATTACTTAGTTTCCCTAAAATAACATGATATAGCCTCAGGGTGTTCAATAAATTGCGTTTCCAAGTTAAATTTTTAAGACACTTCAAAGTATATATTAATATATCTTTTGTTTCTAATTAAATGTTGAAAGCAATCATACCGCTTTGACAATTATGTTTGAAGGAAATTTAAACTGAATTATTTGTTACAAAAAGGGTTATGAGGTGCCATTTTCAATATAAGCTGGAACAAAATTTTGTTTTAAGGAAGTTTACGTTGGAATATCCCATAATGTGGGCAGAGTGCCACACCCCATTCTCTCCTTTTGCCTCTGAAAAGTGCTCGTCAACTGGTAATCCCTATAGTAAAAATGTCTCTATACTTGGGTTTTCAAAAGGATTTGACGTGAAACATTGAGGGAACAAAGCAACGAATATATATTTTTAACGATCATTCCCTTTCTACGTTTATTTAAGTGCAAACTATATAGGGAACAACTGGATGTTTTTACAACTTAGTAGAGGATCGACTTTAATGGATGGTGTAGAATGTGGTTTCACACAAGGTTCTTTGGAATAAATATAAGGAAAGGGCACTGCTGTACGTTATTTAAAGGGAATAGAGTTTTACAATATTTAGCGTAGTGAATGGCAATAGTGGAAAAAAATAATCCGAATTTTAGAAGGATAAGTTACAAATAATCATGTAAATGAAGCCAGTGGACGTCAGAAGTGTTCAGTAAACAAATTTTGGAAACAATGCAATATGTTTAACGAAGTAAAAGCAATTAAATATTAGTGAAATTTCATCAATCGAACTGAGCAGCGCACAGGACGGAAAACCATGGAATTTAAGTTTTCGGCCACTCGCACAAACACAGGTTATTATTGTGGATAGGAAATATGCGCAAAATGTTTTAGGTTTCGATGGACATAATGTGTAAAAATTATTTATCAATTCGCTTCGTGCCAGTGTAGATACTGCTGCAAATATGTAGATATATTGGGGAAAATGCGAACTTTCAACCCCTAACGGGCGTATTGTTCGTTGCAAGCAATAGAAACTAAATGCAAAATATTCTTCACCACGAATGTTATCCGATGCAGAAAGTGTTTCCAAAATCGAATTTTTAGAAGTAGAGGTCCCAGTAGAAATTAGATACTATTTTACTCCCGCTAGAGATTAAACTGAACAATATTTGGAAATTGGTACTGCAGACGGACTTCATGGAAAATGGTATTGAAGGAGAAAGGAATTTTCTCAAAAGAACTTTTAAAACTCATAAGCCTGGTAAACAATTTTTTAGCACATAGAACATTTAGATTATGTTTCTAATGTAAAGTTTTACACTGAATTCAGACGTGAAATACACATTTTCCTATCACACACGGCTTTTGGGTAAGGTATTTGTCAGTATCAGGTATTGAGTTTAAGGTAATCATCATCATCATCATTGTCAACCATTATCAATCCACTGCTGGACGAAGGTCTCCCCAAGTTTCCTCCACAACGGTCTGTCTTGTGCCAGTCTCCTCCATGTCACCCCTGCATACTTTCGAATTTCATCCACCCATCTCCCATGTGGTCTTCTTCTGGGTCTTTTCCTGTCCCTTGGAATCCAATCTAAAATTTCGGCTGTCCATCGATGATCTGTCCTTCTGGCAGTATGTCCAGCCCATTGCCATTTCAGGGATTTAACTCTGATCATGATGTCTTCCACTCTTGTCATTTTTCGGATCCACGAGTTCCTCTTCTTATCTCTCCTGGTTACACCAAGTATGCACCTCTCCATGCTGCTTTGAGTTGTCTGCAGCCTTTGTATGTCTCTTTTAGTTAAGGTCCACGTCTCTGCACCATACGTAAGCACTGGAAGGATGCATTGATCAAACACTTTTCTTTTAAGACATAATGGCATATTGCTCTTGAAAATTATGCTGTTTCTTCCAAAAGCTCTCCAGGCAAGTTTTGTACGCCGATTAATTTCTTCATCAATGTGACCCTCACTTGATATCTGCTGTCCAAGATAAACGTACGTGTCTGTTATCTCCAGCTTTTCTCCATCAATCGATAAATCTTCATTTCTTGTAAAAGCATTGAACATCACTTTTGTCTTCTGAAAGTTCATTTTTAATCCCACTTCTTTACTCTTGTCAGCAAGTTCCTGGATCATACTCTGCAGCTCTGATGGGGTAGTTGCAAAAATGACTACGTCATCAGCAAAACGTAGGTGGGTTAGATAATCTCCATTAATCTTTATCCCCTTGTTTTCCCAGCTCAGCGACTGAAAAACACCCTCCAATGTGGCATTAAAGAGCTTCGGAGATATGGTGTCACCTTGTCTCACTCCCTTTCCAATTTTTACGAGTGTTGTATTTTCAAACAGCCGAATCTTTGCACTTGCATTTTCATAGATGTTATTAATAATATTAATGTATGCATCTTCAATACCGCAGGTTTTCAGAGCCATTGTAACTGCTGATGGTTTCACCGAATCAAAGGCTTTTTCATAATCGATAAAAGCCATGCACAATGGAAGTTCATATTCCCTCGCTCTTTCAATTAGTTCTCTCAGCACGTGGATATGATCTATTGTGCTGTAGCCACTCCTGAATCCAGCTTGTTCTCTCGGTTGAGCCATGTCCAGTGTTACCTTCAAGCGGTGTGAAAGAACTTTAGTGAAGATTTTATAAACTACTGATAGGAGGCTGATAGGTCTGTAGTTTCCGAGATCCTCAATGACACCTTTCTTATGTAGCAGGATCATTGTAGCGGTGTTCCAATCCTCAGGAATCTTTCCTTCATTAAGGCATCGAGTGAAAATTTGGGCGAGTACTGTTTTGATTTCTCCACTTGCTTCTTGTATGATGTCTACAGTAATTCCATCTTCTCCTGGAGCTTTTCCTCGCTTCATGTTCTTGATCGCATGTGCAACTTCTGCTGGAAGGACTGGAGGAACTCTGGTACTGGTATCTTTCATGATGTCTGGAGTGCATGTATCATCAATTTCATATAATTTGGAGTAGAAATATTTCACTCTTGTCAAAATTTCGCCTCTATTTCTTGTTACAGAACCATCTTCTTTTCTCAGTGCCATAATCTGTTTTCTTCCCTTACTGAGATGTCCCTTTGCTATCTTTAGGCTTTGGTTGTTTTCAATTGCTTTCCTCACTAGTTCACAGTTGAATTTTCTTACGTCTTCAGTGATACTTTTTCTTACTGTCTTGCATAGCTCTATATATATTCCACTTTGGAAGTCACATCTTCTTTAGTTGTCCTCATCTCTCTTCTTTTTTGCATCAACATTTTCGTTTTTCCTGATAATTTATTTACATGCAACTTGTTCTTAGACCCAGCTAATTTTGTTGCTGTTTCCATAAGAGCTTTGGTTACTTTTCTGTTAACTTCAGAGATGTCCACTTCTTCCGATGTTAGGCCTTCTAAAGCAGAGAACCTGTTCTTCAGTTCCAACTTGAAGGTATTATGGTGTTTTTTAAGGTTGGTTATGTCAATAGATTTTGTTTGTCTTATGAGCTTGCCACGTTCAAGTTTAGTGTTGAGGTGCATCTTACATCTCACCAATCTATGGTCACTACCTGGGTTGAACTTGTTTAGCACACTGCAGTCTTCTATGACGAATTTTTTGTTACACATAATAAAATCAATTTCACTTGTCGTCCCATTTGGATGTCTCCATGTCCATTTCCTGTGTGGCTTTTTCTCGAAGAAGGAGTTCAAGATGAAAAACCCTTCTGCCTCTGCAAACTCAACGAGAATATTTCCACGCTGGTTTCTGTTGCCGTGACCGGATTTACCTACTGAAGTTTCATTCTGTTGCCGTTGCCCTATTTTTGCATTGAAATCTCCCATAATTATTTTCAAGTGCTGCTTACCTTTATTATTTAGATGACAAATTTCCTCATAAAATTCTTCAATTTCTTCTTCAGGATGACTTGTGGTGGGTGCATAAGTTTGAAAAATCTGAGCCTGGTATCTTTTCGAGAGTTGGATAACAAGTCGTGCAGCTCTGTCAGAGGAACTTTCAACTTCTACAACTTTATCCTTCAGTTTCTTGTTTATTATAAACTGGTAATATTTAGGTAATATATAAACGGAAATAATATACTAAAAACGTGTTTTTAAATTATCGTTTGTTTTATTTTATTTGGAATACAGTATGGGAAAATTATCATTATACAGGTACTAGTGTATGTGTTCCGCCACAGTCAGGGATGATCCATGCACCCATGCGTCGCGACCACATCTAAGCACCCATTTTTCTGCCATTGTTGAAATGGCCTTCATTGTGCAAGCCCTGCGGATATTGCATTGTCTTCTTGAAGTTAATTATAAGTTGTGCAAAAACATTGTGATTTAAATAGTGCCAATATGCCAAGGAAATTTTAAAAAATCTAAATACTTTCCTTACATGTGCGGTGAAGTCCCCTTCAAAACTCAGAGACGAAACTTCACTCTGTTAATTAAAAGGTGAAATTAGATTTATTTTGTTTGTAAAATGGATGACGAAGATAAGCGTTGGGTCCCTCATATCTTTCGGGTAACATGTGCCAGGTTCTAGTGGGATGGATGAATAGTTTTTGCGACATGATTTTTGCAGTTTACGTAGTTTTGAAGGAGGAAAAAACACTCTCCAGGCCGTTATTTCTGTTTAGAAACATAAGAAGTCAGTCCAAACAGACGTAGAAATACCTTTGTCTTTCCGCCCGCAATAAGACTTGTTCCTCACAAAAAGGATTTACATGTGACACAACCTCCAGAAAATATGACATTAAATGATGATGACTTATACACGAAGAACAAGAGGAAAACGTTCATCATAATTCTGATTTTGAAGCAAGAACATTTTCGTGTGAAAATGTCCGTGCTTCAAATTTTCATTTATTAGCACAAGGAGATCTTGTTGCTTCGGCACGTTATTTTAATTTGACCATGAAGCAGTCTGATCTTATAGGATCCAGGTCAAAAAATGGAATCTTCTCCACCGAGATAAAAAAAAAAGTATGATTTGTTCGCAATGGTTACGTTTAATTTAAAAAATTATTTTCACAAGAAAGAAATTTAGTGTTTTTACTGATGTTTGCTCTATACTGGAAGCTCTGGGTCACGAAAATGATGTAACCTAGTGGCCCATTTTTATTGACTCTTCTAAAGTTAGGTTGAAAGCTGTGGTTCTAAGGAAATAAATTTCCGTCCGCTCCATTAACTTAAGCTGCTCGCTTGAAAGAGTCATGTGAAAATATAAAACATCTTTTGAAAAAGTTCCATTATCAAAACTATGTTTGAAGCACCTATGGGATTTGAAAGTCATTGCTCTTTGTCTTGGTTTAATTCACAAAATTTTACTGTTTCCTGTGGAACAGTGGCAGTAGAAACATAGGAACTCATTGTACGAGACAGGTTTGAGTGAAAGGTGAGTCACTAACTCCAGTGAAGAAAATGGTAAACCCTCTACCGTTTATCCTCGAAAATGTTTACTTAAACCTGCCTACACATTTCTTTAAGACTTAAGAAGAACTTCGTGATGACACTGTTGCGAATTCATGCTGGATTCGCATATGTTAAAAGAAAAATTCTCCAGAAGTTTTCTTGGAACGGCATAATAGGCGTCTGGATGAACCAATCACCTCCATACCTGCTCTGAAGGCCGCAACACACACAGCTTGGTTGGCTATATCTTTCAACTGCTACTGGCATCTTATTGAATTGATACCACGCCGTATAGCTGATGTACTGAGGGTGAAAGAAGGATCTACGAAATATTAAGCGGGTAATCATAATTCAGTGATCACCCAGTGTATATACATATTATCACGCATGTGTATTTTACATTAGAATTTTTACC
The DNA here is from genome assembly GCA_039090855.1 of Macrothele yani. NCBI lineage: Eukaryota > Metazoa > Arthropoda > Arachnida > Araneae > Macrothelidae > Macrothele > Macrothele yani. The sequence goes on along the minus strand of JAYWMT010000206.1, from coordinate 267,258 downwards.
CAGAAATGAATTAACAAATGCTCGAATTTAACGAGAGTTTCCGTCGGTCCCGAGCTACTTGTCATAAGCGGGTAATATTGTATTTTGAATTCAAAAGCACTTGAATTTACTTCCCCAAGTAGCAATGTTCCGTACTGGAAATACTGAAAATACATAAATCATATTTCTCAGATTTTATGCTTACAAATAGCAAAAAAATAAGTTTTGCAAATCCGACGACAAATACATACTAAATGATGATGATTATATGCTCACGGTCTGGATAACGAACGTAAAGATGACACAAGCACGTCCTCTTTCTTAACCTTTTAAACGGATGGATCGAATTAACTCGGGGTTAGCAAAATCGGCTGAAATCAGCTTAAACGAATATATTCGCTGGCTATGAAGTGGGCAGAACACGTTTGCAATGAGTGAATCTCAGCATCAAAAAGCATTGCTTCCTCCTATTTGAAGTGGTAATTTAGAGGATGATTGACACTTATCCTGTCGGACTGATTACTTGCCAGAAAGAATAACAAAAGTGGGAACGAAATTAAGGAAGGCGAGAGATGTATGTGAAACACTGGCTTTTTTTCAACTGCCCCATGTGAGTGACAAGAATGCCGGGTGGACGCCAGAGGCGTCGATTTACGCAACTTAGGGACTTTGAGAGAGGCCAGGGCATCGGGCTGGATACCGCAGGGTGGTCGGCGGGTCGTATTGCACACCACGTTGATCGTTCTGACCATACCGTCCGACAGTGTTGGACGCAATCGACACCTAACAGCACTGCCACATGGCGCAGCGGCTCTGGACATCCCAGGAGGACCATCGGTAGAGAGGATCGAAGGATCCTGTACCAGGCACGAACGGATCGCACGGGGACCGGTCCACTATAGAGTCAGATGTACCGGCTCCTTTGTGCCCACGAACCTTTTCCCGACGCCTCGTGAAAGCGAATCTGCGATCCCAGCTCCCCTTACGTGTGCTGCCATTACCGCCGGAACATAGCCGGCTCCGTGTGCAGTGGTCCTCGGCCGGAATGACGTGGAACGCCACAGCCTGGCGACGTGTGATGTTTAGAGATGAGTGCCGCTTTGTTTTGTGGACAGACGATAGCTGTGTCCGGGTGTGGAGGTCCTCGGGTCAACGGCACAATCCCAACCTCGCTATAGATCGCCCCACATCATCCACTGCAGGCATTATGGTCTGGGAAGACATTGCCTACGATAGGCGATCAGCTCTAGAAATGGTACGTGGATCATTGACGGGCCAGAGGTATGTGGATGAGATCCTACGGTCCCGTGGACTCCCATTCCTGGCCGTGATTCCAGGTGCGTTATACCAGAAGGATAATGCCAGCCCACATACGGCTCTGGTTGCCTAGGAATGCCGACGTCACGTCCAAGCACTTCCATGGCCTGCCCGCTCCCGGGACATGTCATTTCGAGCATGTGTAGGACCAGTTGAAACGCCGGCTGCCGCCGTGCCGCACTATACAGGATTTGGGGCACACTGTCGAACACGTGTATGTCAGTCTGCCCCAGGACAACATCTGGCGTCTGTTCGCCTCCATTCCATATCGTATTGCATCATGTATCACCGCACGAAGCGATGCGACGCGCTATTGAAGATGACCGGACTGCGTGCCACAGATCCCTCTGTAATTGTCTTGCAGCTCTGTTTTTGTAATTATGTGTATCATTCAGTCCATGAAATTTCAGTTCAATCTGATGCTTCCTTCTTGGTGCGCAAATTTCATTGTCCGTGAGTGTATTTAGTGGGAAATACGATTAGCGGAGCAAAAGAAATTACCGGTTTCTCAAAAAGCAATCATTTAATATTTTGGTATACACCATTCACAGGGATTATATGACCTTGTTGTTTCCTTAGTTATTTGATAGTGTTTTGCGACTAGAACAGAAACAGATTCAAAAGACCTAAATGTGACCAGAAAACTAGTAACCATCGAGCTGTGATGGACATTGCACGGAACAACAGATCCTTCGGTATTTGGATGAATTCAGCCAAGGCCTTAACATTAGAGAGATTAGTTCCGTTTATGATGTAACTCATGTTACACGGACTGATACATCAGTGTCGTGTTTGACGCCACACACAACGATGTTGTAAACCAATCGGAGGCTTTGATTTCTGCGTGACGTCACTAAAGTGGGAACCCATCTCTCTAATGCCTTTGCCTTGCGTTTTCTAGACGGCCTTGATTCACCAGACAGCTGAATTCAACCAAGGCCAGGAGCAGCCAGTTTCGACCTAAACCGAGTGTACAGAGTTCAGTTGGGTCTTGGATGTCATCTGCTCGTTTGGAAAACACTTGACTCTGCATAAGACAAAAACCCGCTTACAGTAGCGCCGTAATTGAACAATAGAGCAATGGAAGGTAGTGATCTTGGCAGTGGCGGCCGGTGACTACGTGCTGCCGTGCTGCAGAACGCTAAAAATTTTGAATTATGATTCGTATTGTTTATTGTAGCTGAAAGCCTGAAAGTGCATGCATATAATTTGCTGCCAGCACAAAATCGGATTTTTAGGCGGGCCGTAATCAAGGCTCCTGTTCGCCATTCGATCTGTGGTGTCGGTTAGCACACGGGAATACAGCGTGGTTCTGCTTCCGCCTACGCGTTCGGTCTTTTGTGCTGGAAACCAAATAGCACGGCCCAAACAGCGTGCCGTTCCTGCCTACTACACCGCACACCTCTTGGATGTCCTCTTCTCAAACCGGCCACAAGGGTTTCCAGCGTGCTGTATTTCGCTCAGTACGATATGTGATCACCGGCAGCAAACGGCGTTGAAACGAAAGACCCCCATCCCCACCTTCTCCCATCGAAACTGGGAGCAGGGCAGTTGACCAATAGAATGGAGGGAAAACTGGTCTGTGTTTGAGAGGAGCTACAAATGAAGCAAAATATTTCATGTAATTTTCCAGTTTATTGCCTTACATTAAATACATGTGTATCCTGAGAAAGAAATCATCGACTACCAAACAATCCTTTTGTTTTGCAAGTTTAATCTTCATCTCGAATTATTTTTAACAGAACAGATCCCATTCGTGAAATATTTGCGCAACTGTGTAAAACATATTCAGAAAATGCAGAAACATATCAGTAATGTTACACGAATGAACAAGTTTCCAACTTGGTGTATTTATTTTCATGAAAATTCACCTTAAAACTGACCTGAATCTTCATTCAGCACATTTAGTACAAAATGCAAGGTAATGAAATGCCCTACTGCAAATGGTGTTCATTTAAAAAGTCATCTTATACGTAAATCACTTGTGTGGCATATTTGCATAAACTGTATGTCAGGTTTTAAGTAGTTATCAAGTTTAATATGAAAAACAATATATGCTGTAATAGCAGTCTAAGCAGGAGCTATTGTAAAATGCTCTGTGAAAGTAGTTTCTGCATCTGTTTTTACCTATTTAAATCACAAAATTTCCGTAAACGTATTGTCTATCAGACTCCGTGGAAGCGAAATATGGAAGAAACGGAAATTTTAAATTTTGCTTTTGAATACAAATTCTAAATTCTTCACATCAATAGGCGACTGATGTGACTCAATTTAGAATTTGAAAACGTTGCCATTCCAATTTCTAAAAGACTATAGTTATGACGCTAGGTAAATCATATTTTTCCACTCTCCTCCACACCAAATATATTTTTCTTTGTTTACAACATCCCTTGTTCAGCTTCTTTCAACAACAGAAAAATATTTAATAAATGATAGCGATTTAGTTATTAGTCCAGGACCATACAGCCAAAAATTAGGTCCCGTGTGCTCTTTCGTGAAGAAAGCGAGGTAACTATGTTTTCCTGTTTCTGTATATGTGGGGATGCCGAAATGCCTTGGTGCCACTTTCAGAATTGCTTCGTTTCAAAAAGGCTGCGATTTGTATCCCGTAGCATGTATTTACCATTAACTCTGTTAATTATCATTCGACTTCAATTTTTTTAAATGAAAGCTTGTTTTATGTTCTTTATTTTGTGTTATTACCAATATTCATGTATACCTAACTGGTTTCTCGTAAAACCTAAAATCCAAAAATTTTAGGGAATTTTAGACCTCATTGCATTTCGGTTTGTTTTGATCCAGTTTGTAGGAATTTTATGTTTACCGTATAAGTTGAAGGTCTGTGTTGTATGATGAAAATAAGGATTATATTCGATCCAAAACTTTACATACAGTAAGAACAATATTTAAACAAAAATATATACATATTTCATTTGAGAAAAAAGTGTCATGTTTAAACAAGTGGTGCGTGAAAAGCCACCACCTAAGTTCTCCAACAGTAGTAAGCTTTATGTTTAGCATCTATACCTTGCAAATAAATGTTTCGATAGAAAGCATCGTGTCTTCCGATATTTCACTTGTTTTTCCAAGGTTTGCCAAAGCTTGCAGAATGTTGTCATCAGCGACAATTAAAAGCTTCCAAAAACTTAACTTTCCTTTTTCATAGAATGATCCGGTTACGTCTTTCACAGATATTGCATGTAAGCCAATAAGGCCTTCTGCTTTGAGTATTCCCAACTTGCTGTATATGGTTTTATGAGGAACACTTCGCTTCCTACTTCCACTTCGTCATAAAGTTGGTATCTTGTGGCAGATAAGGACATTTGCTCAACGCTAGGAATAAGACATCTGTATCAGGGGAGTGTATGCCCAACCGAGCTGCTCCTCTTTTTGTAGCTACTATTGTATGTAGAATTATTTTACTGTCAGCTTCTTTATGTGAGCTGATCAGTGATGACATATCCTCATGTGATCCTTCAGCAACTTGTCGCCAAACAACAACTGTGTTGTGGTTTATTACTTTGGCATTTTCCAAGAACCTTTCAGCTAGAAAATTGGATAATTCGTCTTGGGTTTTTCATGGGAAAGAAGCTTCTGTCTGGTTATAGAGTGGATAAAATTTCAGTTTCTATTCGGTAGTGTGTCGGTTGAGTGTGGCCTTGACGTATTTCCTTAGAACATCTTAAGCGAATCTTCAATGTATGAGTCAAAAATCAAATGAAGGCAACTGTCCATTTCATACTTCTTGTTGATGCGGTCGATGAAGTGGTTAGTAAGCTCTGCGCAAATCTTGATTGTTGGTAGCTTGTCAAGATATTGTACTTCTGCGATACCATCTATAACAGGAACAATATTAACTGACCATTTAGTTTCCATGATTTCATCCACATCTGCAGGTATGTTTTGCTCCTGAGGTTTCTCAAGTAGAGAGACAAGGAGTTCCATAAGTTTGCTCTTGTAACATTGTACCATCTGGTGCAAACATTGATTGCGGTATAATTGTTTAATTGTTGCCGTAATCTGGCAACAATAAGCATTTAGAAAAAAGTACTTTATCCTGTTTTAGTTCTATGGTGTCTTTGACTTTTAAATGAGCTTTCTTCAGTGATTGTTTACAGGTCTGCAGATTAATTTTCTTTACTGGGTCCCATAGATTGACTTGACCAGGCACTATGCGTTCCTTTGTAAACTTAATAAACTGTCTTTTCCCGATTGCTGCCATATTGCTCATATCTTCCTTTACCTTTTCTTGCATTATGCACTTTGTATTCATGCTTACCAGCTGACCGACCATAGTTAATTTTATTATTAGTCAACAATATCTTCTACTAAACTATCACCGAACATTATTTCATCCCTTTTTCATAAACATAACAATATCTCATTGCGATCTGCGCAAGTTACAAGAACCTGCTGTTAAATGTGATAAAAGCCATCACAGACATGGATTTTTGATGCTACGAAAAACTGTGCATCGTAGAGAGATTTGTCTTCTTCTCGACCCCCTCCCCCCAAAAGAAGAGGGGTCTTTCCTTCTTTCTTTCTTTCTTTGATTGGAGGTTTAACGACCACCGTGAGCAACTCAATGGGCTATAAGTAGTCGCCCGTCCCTAATTTACGGTCACTGGTTCCAGGGAAGGGAGAGAGCCAGTGCCGTAAGACAAACACAACATCCATGCCTCACCGGGATTCGAACCCTGACCCCTTTTGGACGAATGATAAGAGGCCAGAAGTGGGGTCACCTGCTATTAACGAATTTTAAAATGATGTTTAACGAGATGGGCTGTAACCTGTAGATATCCCAGACCAAAAGTTACCGATCCCTCTTACTAACACACTTGCAGTTCAGCCATTCTTTCTATCTTGAGCTAATACAGTATTTTAGCTTGCGCATGCCCAGATGGAGTTTCTTAGCTACGTCAGATATCATCTGAGTCGGAGTCATTTCTTACGTTCGTCTAAATCTGAATAAATAATAATAAGTATTGGTTCTAAAACACTAAAAAGGCGAAATACTTACTATAACCGCTCCAATAGTTTAGTAAAAATCTTTTTTCATTGGATCCCGAATAATTGTCATTGCTTGGACCGGAAAAACAAAACCTTTCTCGGGAGGTGGCCGCAGTTCGGAGATTAGGCATAATATAATAGTGTTAGTCCGTTGAGTTTTTACAAAAGCAGAATAAATGTATGAAGCTACGCATAAAGAAAACGGTTGCATTGCTTTCTTCTCTAAATGCTGAATAAAACTCAATATAATAAATCCTTATGTAGAGGATTTTAGGAAAGCAGTGTTTGACCTTTGCTTTTTTTTATTAAGGGTTTAACGGCCACCGTGAGCAACTCAACGGGCTACAAGTAGTAGCCCGTCCCTAATTTAGGGTCACTGATTCCATGGAAGAGAGAGAGGCATTTTACTATTGCCTCAGAAGAGAGAAGTTTGTCTTCATTGAAATTTAGAAGAAACTATCTTAGAACTTCAATGACTTATGAAAGGTTACCTAATTTGGCATTACTGTTAGAATAGAACATACATTAAGTGGAAATTAAGATTACAACAACTAATGATTTTACTGAAATGAATACAAAATGAAATGAGAATAAACTTGTGCTAATTTTGGAATTTTGTGCGCCATTTTGTATCTTACGTCCAATGGTTGGTGAATAGGACATCCAAACATACGCAATCTTGTATCGAAAAGAAAGGCTCTGTTTTGTAATCCAGATTTCAGCGCAACCTTCCGCATATTTCATATCATTGCTCTCATCTCAACGTGATACATTGCAATAAAACTTGCTGTCAATGAAATCGACAGGTTTTCTGTTAGGATTCTGGAGAACAAGTGGAAAAGCCCTCCTTTTCGACATTTGTGTCATTGTACAGCCCTGTGGAAGAACCTCGTGATCATGGGTTTTACATAAATCCTTAGAAAGACCATGGTCAACACTGAAATTCACCAAAGATGGTAACACTCTAGGAATGCAATGATTGGCCTAAAGAGTTCAAGAGAGCATTGGTTGGCCAATAAACAAACACATAAGTACCCCTTCTCTACCCATTAATGCAAATCTTCATCGATAGATCAGTATAATGACTAGGGCCCGTGAATTTTACAATACATTTTTCAATCAAATGATTTATAATATATAAACGCGGCCCCACACACCCTAAGGGAGGTCCTACCCTAGGATCCTACATATATAATCAGGAATATATGAAACTGTTGTTCCTTCTTTCGTCGCCAACTCCACTCCTCTCTGAAGCTGTAACTAACCACAACGCAATAAATCGTCGAAGTCCTGACGTCCGGGAATGGCGACTGGGCATAAACACACGTTGTTTACATGTTAGCTAAAGTTTGTTTTATTGTTGGCGGCTGTCGATAGTCCTGCAATATTGATTTATTTATGATGAAACTGAATATATTACATATGGTTTTATGTTTTGCAGCATACTGTAATCACCAGACTGGCAAAAATCAGTGTTCATTTTATAGATTTCAGAGAAACAAACGGAAACATGCCGTATGGACTAAAATGTCAGTAAATGTGTAGTTTAGCATCCTAAATTATTTGGCTACGTATTTGGAAAAATAAGATACATATATGTTAAAGTATGTAATTTGAAGGCAAATGGTGAAACAAATTCATCTGCAAAATGCATTTAAAATTTTTTACTGTAAACCAGCTGCGGCAGGCCCAACACAACGCCACGGCGACCACGTGAAGCTTGACTCTGCTGAAACGATGGTCTCGTTCTGGCGGCCATTTTGCTGTTTGAAGAATACAAGAGGAACCGGGTACGTTCTTGCCAGAAAAGCGCTCCATTTTGCACTGCTACGCTACAGAAAATAGCTCATCATTTCTCTCTCAGGTTTTCACATCAGAATCTGACAATTTCTGGGTTTTTTCTCGTATTATTCTTTGATGCGGAATGCATGAACTCACTTCTCCTTCGAGGGTTTTATTTATTTATTTATTTGGTTTATTTATTAATGTTTGTATAAAATTGAATGGACTGCGATCCACGCCGTCCATACCAAGAGCAAAACTTTCACTTTCCGATGCCATGTAACTTCCGTTAAAGAGAACGCGACATCTACTTTAAAGCTTTTCTAGAAGAAAGAAAGGCATCTGCATTCTTTCTACTTTGTGTCAGGGAATTATATGCGTAAGAACAAAGCAATTCTTGCCGTGTGTTTGGAAAACCTGCGACAGATATGAAGAACTATTTTCTGTTAGGTACCGCTAAAAATTTGAAAGCTTTTCAGGCAAGAACGTACCCGGTTCCTCTTGTAGTCTTCCGCCAGTTAGTTGGCCACCGGAGCGAGACCTTCTTTTCAACGGAGCCAAGCTTGACGTGTCGCCTCTGCGTTGTGTTGGGCCTGCTGCAGCGGTGTTCACGTCGTCGTACATGGAGGTAAGTTTTACGGTAAAAATATTTAAAATGCATTTTGCAGATGAAATATTTTTCACCATTTACCATCAAATTACATACTTTAACATATAAATGTCTCATTTTTTTCTCATTCCTTCGAAATACGTAGCCAAATAATTTAGGGCGCTAAACTACACATTTACCCTTATCTTTCATTGAAGCATAAATTTGATCACGTGTTTTCTTGCTATGCGGTTTATAATATAATGACTGAATGTGAGAGGACTTCGCAGCATTTTCACCGGGTTGAATTAGTTTCAAACTGTCAGAAAAAAAAGGAAGAAATTGCAATATATGAACACATTTACCCCATCACGGTGTTACGTTATGGGAATCATGGAGGAACAGACATTTGTTTATGCCCAGCGCCATCTTGTGAAATTACTCTTCGACGACGTATGAGGTTACTCTTCAAGGATAAGTTATTTGAAACACATAATTGCTAACCAATAACAGAATGATTGCATCACCGCGAATCTACGTAGTAACACCTAAAAGTGGCAGTAAACTGTGAGATTCCTGGCAAATATCCACATGCAAGTTCTTCGTTGCTCTTTCGCCATAGCCTTGGAATACTGAGTTCAATGGAAATCCTTGACATTCCGTCTGCCTTACCTGGAAGGTAACAATCTACATCAGTATATGTAATGATTAGTAATGATGTGCCGTATTCTCATGGTTATTCATGTAGAAGAAAGAAAACTTGAAATTTTCACTTGCCATGGAGTGCACATCGAACCCGCACTTCTTGATTAGCTGTCGAGCATGCTATCCGTTACACTAATTATGTATGATGTTCTATGAAGCACTCCAACTTAAAACACCAACAAACCACCCCGGATGTGAGAAAAGGTCGTTGGGACACTACGATGAAGCTTACAATTGTTGCATCGACTAGGGCAAATCTGAAATGTTCTCAGATTCCTAATTACATCTGCTTAGCTTCAGTGGCTAGGAACATCCTGGTCTGGGATGTTGTAACGGATAGCATGCTCAACCGGAAATCGGGAGGTGCTGTTGCGATTCCCGCTCCAGGGCAATGTAATTTGCAAGTTTTCTGAAAGAGAGGCTACATGGATAACAGTGAAAATACGGCATATCAGTACATATCATTATATTTGCATCGCGTTCCATGTGTTTGCGAAGAAGTATTTCTTCTGGTACATTCGTTTCCCATTTATGTATGATCCTCTTCACTATGTTATGTAGCATTCATAAGAAACGAAATATCGTCGTTTCTTCACAAGAAATGCCTTTCTGGACCTTTAACACAAAATGTGACCTTTTAGCAGCCATTTCAGAAGGGAAACCAACAAAACCGTGAGTCTCCGTTACGGGTTTAAAACTAACGAGGGTGGCGACAACTACTGTCGTCCCTGGAAGGTTCAAGTAACGGGGTAGTTTCTGTACCTCTGTTTTTGCCCATTCCCTCAGTTTCTGCACCTTCTGTTCTTTGCTGTAGGGCCTCAAATGTTTCTCATATACACACATTTCCGAAGAATTTATGAAGAGAATGTAAAGCATGAGCAGTTCCTGATCGTCTTCGAGCATCTGTTGACCGTCCCAACAGAACTACTGGAGTATGTGTCATTTATATCACGTTACTTTTCAAAATTTTGTTGTCTGCTGTGTGCTGCCATTTTTTTTTTCAGTTTGAAATAATATTTCGATTGTATTTTTACATTTCGAATATATTTATATTTCGATTGTGTTGATTTCTCATTTTCAAATGAGCTTCATGTACATCAAAATCTCCTTGTATTATGGTTTTCGCAATATGTCTCTTCAAATAAAATACTTTTTTGCAAATATGACCTTCTGTATAATGGGTGTACCCAAATTTTGCATTTTTACTTTGATTCTAGGGTTGTATGAGCGCAGTTTTTTTTGCAAGGAAATCGATATTCATTCTTTTATATTTCTTCAGAGACTGAATTAGTAGCATTGCAAAATACACCGCTGAGATATTATAATTTGACCACCGACCCAAGCCTGAAAAACAGCAGCCACACGGCGAGGCATCGATTCGATGAGGTGACGACAGGTATCCTGGGGTATCTTGTGCCATAATGTCAACAGCATATCCTCCAGTTCCCGTACATTTTGGGGAGGTGGTGATTTAGCGCGAATCCGCTTCTTCCAAGTCGAACAACAAATGTTCGATTGGGTTGATGTCAGGTGAATTTGGAGGTCATGGCATTACCAGAAACTCACCCGCATGTTCCTCAAACCACTATTTGACTATTCTGGCAGTGTGGCATGGTGCATTATCCTGTTAGTAATTGTCATGGCCAGCAGGGAACACAGTTGCCATGAATGTGTGAACTTGGTGCATTTTGAATGGTCCTCAACAGTTCATCCAGGTGCCATAGCTTTCGTTGGTATTCGGCGTATCAGGGATCGGTCATCTACGTGATACACCAGGAATCTTAATTCTTCAGCCCAGCCTACCTTCTTCCAATTATCCACGGTTCAATTCCGCTGACCGTTGGGCCATTTCATGCGTTGTTAGCGATGACGTACAGTGAACATGGGTACCCAGTTGGATCTCCGGCTACGGGGATCCATGAGCAAAATTTGTGATAAACTGTGTGCTGTGACACATTGCCCTGATCACTACTGTTGTAGCTGCAGGTGAATTGTCGCACTCTGGCCTTGTGGTCGCTGTGAAAAATGCATGACAGTCTTCGCTGCCCTCTGGCATCAAAGAGCTGCGGACGACACACCGCTGGACGAGGGTTTGTTGTTTACCTGTCTGTGCTCTACTTTTCATACGTACTCACTACAGCGGCACGTGAGAAGCCCACAAGCCACGCCGTTTGCGGAATCGTAGTTTGTCCTTTATCAAAGTCGGATAAATCGGAAGCTTTTCCCATTTTAGCTCAGAACACTCTACTAACAGAAACCGTTCTTCTGGTATATAAACTGACGGGAAAAAAATCCCAATACCACGAAAAATAGTTGTAGAGGAATGAAATGGCGGCAATACATTTGTATAGGTAACATATTTAATCGATTAAGGTTTCAAGATCACAGCCTAATGTAAGCGCGAGAAGAACCATTTTAAATGTGAAATGCTGGTACATTAATAACCGGTGTAACCGCCAGAAGGTTGAATGCCAGCATGCAAACGTTCATGCATTGTTTAGTACCGGTGCTGGATGTCAGTTTGTGGGATGGAGTTCCATGCCTGTTGCAGTTGGTCGGTCAATACAGGGACGGTTAATGCTGGTTAGGGGTGACGCTGTAGTTGTCGTCCAATGATGCCCCATACGTGCTCGCTTGGAGAAAGATCTGATGATCTAGCAGGCCACGGCAACATGTCGACACTCTGTAGAGCATGTTGGGTTACAAGAGCGGTATGCGGGCGAGCGTTATCCTGTTGGAAAACACTCCCCTGGAATGCTGTGCATGAATGGCAGCACAACAGGTTGAATCACTAGACCGACGTACAACTGTGCCGTCAGGGTGCGTGGGATAAGCACGAGAGTGCTCCTGCGTCATAGAAAAGTGCTCCCCAGACCATAACTCCAGGTGTAGGTCCAGTGTGTCTCGGCCGCATACAGGTTGGTTGCAGGCGCTCACCTGGCCTCCTTCTAATCAACACACTGCCATCACTGGCACCCAGGCAGAACTGGCTTTCATCAGAAAACACAATAGATCTCCACTCCGTCCTCCAATGAGCTCTAGCTTGACACCACTGACATCGCAAACGGCAGTGGTTTGCAGTAAGTCGAATGCACGCTACAGGGCGTCTGGCTCGGAGCTGTCCTTCAAGTAACTGATTTGCAACAGTTCGTTGTGTCACTGTGGTGTCAACTGCAGCTCGAATTGCTGCCGCAGACGCAGTACGATGCGCCACGGTCATACGTCGTATACGGCGGTCTTCCCTCTTAGTGGTGCCACGTGGCCGGCCGGAACCCGGTCTTCTTGAGGCAGTACCTTCCCTTGACCACCGCTGCCAACAATCATGCACAGTGGCTACATTCCTTCCAAGTCGTTCTGCAATATTGCGGAAAAAATATCCACCTTCTCGTAGCCCTATCGCACGACCTCGTTCAAACTCCGTGAGCTGTTGATAATGGATTCCTCGTCTTCTTAAAGGCATTCTTGACTAACATCAACACACTACGTCGAATCTCAACGATAACTAACGCTTACGAACGTTACAGTACGTATTTACAGCAAACCTGCTTTGAATGTTCCGAGGCGCTACTAGCGCCACACGTATGCGCTGAGCGCGAAATTTGCATAGACGTCATCTTACAGATGTACTCTCACCGTCTACCAACTGTCGTTTATCTAACACAACCACTTCTTGGTGTTGGGATTTTTTTCCGTCAGTGTATATATGTGTGTGTGTGTGAACTTGACCTGCACCACCGTTCGGTGCCCAGGCGCCCTCATTTCTCTAGGCTGGGGCCGGTCATAATGGAATGTCTGATCGATTTAAAAACACAAAGATATCTGTGCCGAGACAATGTTAGTGGAATCCTTTTTAGGGTATCCACAGCCTAGCATTGGCTTACTAGATCGGGGCGCCGAAGGTAAAAGTAAATCGTGTTTCTGATTTTCAAGAGGACAGCATAATTGTTTTGTGGTTATAACATCAACACAAATAGTTGCAAATATGTAGAACGTTATAAAGTAGAAAGAGAAAAGATGCTTGTTCTTTTGGAAAGATGTGAAAAATAATTTTGAAATACCTGAAAGAAATTTCATGTAATCTTTTCTCCACATCAACTATTAAATGATTGAAACTTTGCTTTCGTTCGTAACGCATGAATAAGTTTTTGTCTATAACAAAAACTCAGATCTCCTTGTGCTCCATTCATACAAAAGAGAGTGCTAAAAGTGATGTGCAGATTTCCCGTTTCCAATTGTTTACGCTTTCCAACATTAGGTTGAAGAAGCGTATATGCTCCATCTTTGTCCTTCCGTCCGTCCGTCCGTCTGTTCGCAAGATAACTGGCGTAAAAATGGTTCGAATTTGATGACATTTTGGTATGTGGTAGTGGACCACCTAGGGACGAACCCTATTAAAAATAGGACAAATGGGGTCATAGGTCACGACGTACGAGCGGGATCATTCAATTGTCTTTATGCGTCATAACTTGCGTAAACATGGTTCGAAAGGTTCGATTTCAATGAAAGTTTACTATGTGGTAGGGGACCACCTGGGGGCGAACCCTATTGAAAATGGGACAAATGGGGTCAAAGGTCACGACGTAAGAGCGGGATCATTCCATTGCCGTTATGCGTCATAACTTACGTAAATATGGTTCGATTTTAATGAAATTTTACTATGTGGTAGGGGACCGCCTGTGGACGAACCCTATTCAAAATGGTTGAAATGGAGTCAAAGGCTAGGACATAAGAGTGGGATGCATTCCATTGCCCTTATGCGTAATAACGTGCGTAAAAAATGGTTCGATTTCGATGAAATTTCAGTATGTGGGAAGGGAGCACCTGGGAACAAACCTTATTGAAAATGGACGAAATGGGGTCAAAGGTTAGGACATAGGATTGCGATCCATACCATCGACCTCATCCCGTATTACTAAGGTGGACGTCAAGTAATATTGCTTCCTATACTTCCAATGGAAAAACTTTTGAACACATTTCCTTCACAATTAATGTGTTCCCAAGGACGAAAATTTGAACATCGATAAAAATAACTTCATATTATAACTTGGAATACTTAATATTTTCTAAAACATAACCATAATTGTATTAAAAACCAAAAACTTTTCCTTTGTTGGTGTTGAAACCAGAAAAAGGATGGCGCGACCTGTACTTTGATGACGTCAGTAGACAAACACATTTTGGAATGCATAATTATGCTTATGTATTAGAAAATATTAGGTATTCAAATAAGTTATAAAATGAAGCTATTTTGATCGATGTTCAAATTTTCATCGTTGTGAACGCATTAATTGTCCCGAAAAAGATGGTCGTGACCTGTATTTTCATGACGTCAGTAGACAAACAAATGTTGAATTGCATAATTATGGTTATGTTTTAGAAAATATTAAGTATTCTAAGTTACAAAATGAAGGTATTTTAATCGATGTTCAAATTTGCGTCCTTGGGAACGCTATAATTTAGAAGAAAATGTGTACAGAAATTTTTCCATTCGAAGTATAGGAAGCAAAATTACTTGACGTTCACCTTAAAGGAGCAATTCTTGTATGTAAGTAAATTTTATTTTGAAAACGGCTCTAAGGGTTATGATGAAAGCCGTTAACCTACCGTTTGCTGGTACAAGAAATCAATTTAGCTTGATCTCGACCTTAGGAAAATTCGTTTAGTGAGTTAAATACCCCCCCCCCCCCCCGAATCACCACGTATTTAGTGTAGTGTCATCGCGTCGTCCTGTTAGATGTTGGCGCGCGGTCACGCCACCTGTCTCATTACGTCACGCGTTGTGTGTCGAACCTATTAAAGTTTTATGACGTCACACCTTTGCGAGCAGATGGTCGCGATTCCCATCTGCCTCATTACGTCACGCGTGTGTGCGTATGTTCGTCCGCACGATAACTCCCGAAAAAATCGTTCGATTTTTATGAAATTTTAGTATGTGGTAAGGGAACACTGGGAAGAAAGTGAACGAAATGAGGTCAAAGGTTAGGACATAGAAGTGGGATCCATTCCACTGTTCTTAGGCGTCATAACTAACGTAAAAAAGGTTCGATTTGAATTAAAGTTTAGTATGTGGTAGGGGACCACCTGGGGACAAACCCTGTTAAAAATTAGCGAAATGGGGGTCAAAGGTCAGGAAATAAGAGCGCAAACACTTCCATCGCCATTATGCGTCATAACTTACGTAAAATGTGTCTATTTGGATGAAATGTTAGTATGTTGTAGCTACGTGCCTGGGAATGAATCCTATTGAAAATGGGCGAAATGGGGTCAAAGGTTAGGACACAGAAGCGGGATTTGTTCCATCGCCCTTATGCATCATAACTTACGTAAAATTGTTTCGATTGCGACAAAAGTTTATCATGTTATTTCGGAGGTATACTGAACCAGTTCTTTTAAATATCATCGAAATGGGATCAAAGTTCAGGGAACAGGAGTGAGATTTATTTCACAGCCATTTTCCTCATAACTTGAGTAATAACTTGAGTATTGATTTCTAGTATGTTGGAAAGCGTATCATAATCAATGCATTGCATGATTTTACTAACTTGTTTTATTTTGCATACGAAAATGGACTTTGCCTTTTCACGAGTGGGTGTCTTTGTCAGATTACACGATGGATGGATGACAGGTCTGCAATTATGTGAAATGTTCTGGTTTCACCAGCATAAGGTAAGCATTAAGGAAAGCAGTTACAAAAATGGAGGAAGCGTATTTTCCCAGATATTTTAATAAAATTATTTTTTACAAGAACGTAGTGGTCTTTTTAACTGACTAAAAAGTTTCAGATTACACTTCAATAAGTAATATGCTATTTGAACTCTGATCAAATGATCATGATCGTATGTAGAAGATTTTAGGTAGGGAGTGTCTGACCCCAGGTCTTAAACAACCCTTAGAAATAGGAAGCTAGGAGATTTGGGCTAGAGTGCTTGATAGGAAAGTGACACGGAACCGAAGTAGAAAGGTGGAGGAAGATGCCCTTATTTATTATCGGGAGGCCAGTACCCGGGGTCCGACGGATTAACTAGCCCATCCGACCCACGGCGGATATTTAGTGAATCGACCGTTCGTACCTGCCTGGGATCAAACCTGAGTTCCTTTCCGCGGCAGTCACGAACGTTGCCCACTAGGCCACCCGCGGGCTATTTAAACTCTAAGAAAATATTTCAAGCAATTCATTGTTTAGAACGTGTTTTCCATTTGTCGTGAAAATGGAGAGTTTAACTATACGCTAAGCCCGTCCGTTTTCTTTTGCAAAAAGGTGCATAGTGAACGTAGAACCTGCGTAATATCGATCTACATATCTTTAAGCGCTTAGCAAGCACTGTTTTACTTGGGCGAAATCTTCTCTTGAAGTTTATACACGATGCATTGTTGTATGTAAAGATGCATTCATCTTTACATACATCGCCCAAGTTAAATAAACTGGTGTGACAGGCAGAACGGACCGAAAGACCACTCGGAGATAGACTAGGGTCCAGTGCGGTAAGGCATGCGCATATGCACCATGACGAGGGAGGTGTCAGAAGTGTATAAATCACACGGGAGGTGTACGCTCACCAATTGGGTGAAAGCGATTGCCCGGTGTACCTGGGTTTGAACGACGTCGAGTTGCTGCCACCGTGTGATATATCCAACAGGCAATACAGTAGACTACATCTGGATGACTTTACCCGAAGTCGCGTCATTGGGAAGTTGGAAGAAGGCCGAAGTGTGACTAGTGTGGCCGAGGAGTTCGGGATCGCTCACAGCATCGTATCACGAGCTTGGAGAGCATTTCGAACGACAGGAACAGCTGTCCGAGTGTTTAGCATTGGTCGTCCACGAGCAACCATGGCGGCGGACGACGGGTATATTGTCCTACAGGCGAGAAGAGACAGACCGCAAACAGCGGGAGAAATCGCAAGACACATGTAACAGACAACTGGACGTCCGTTATCGCGTTTCACCGTGGCCAGGAGGCTGCACAAAGCTAGTCTATTTGCACGACGACCAGTACGGTGTGTGCCATTAAATCCTGCTTCTCGGAGACGGCGGTTTCTGAGGTGCCAGGAACACAAGAACTGGAGACATCAGCAATGCGGTCGAGTTCTCTTTACGGATGAGAGCCGATTTAATCTGACGAGAGATTCTGGACGTATGCACATCTGGAGAGAGCAGGGAACACGCAATCACACCTGCAACATCATCGATAGGGACCGATTTGCAGGGAGCGGGGTTCTCGTTTGGGGAGGTATCATGCTTGGTAGCCGTACTGACCTCCACATCTTTCAAGGAGGTTCAGTCACTGGTGTCCGCTATTGTACCAAGGTTCTCCTGTCTCACGTGCGTCTGTTGAGAAGCGCTGTAGGTCCTGAGTTCCTCTTCATGGACGACAACGCTACACCTCATCGTACAGTGACTGTGGCAGAGCTGTTGGAGAGTGAAATTATTCAACGCATGTATTGGCCCGCATGGTCCCCGGACCTAAATGCAATCGAACACGTGTGGCACCATCGCGGGAGACGCTTGGCAGCACGTCACCAACCGCCAGCAACGATTCCGCAGCTGCGATTGGCGCTACAAGAGGAATGGGCGATGATGCCTCAACAGCTCCTTGACAACCTCGTCCTCAGCATGGACAGACGTTGTAAATCCTGCAACGCAGTCAGGGGTGATCATATCCTCTACTAAAGACTGGAATTTTCTTGGCAGCCGCCTATTACATGGACGATTCTGTCTTCTGTACAATTAAGCTCGATGGTACTATTTCAATAAACTGCGTTTCTAACCTTTGGATTCTTTGTTTGGACGGCTTTGCTCACTTCTCCTATATTCTTACATCTTGGAGATCTTATGGTATGATTTGAGTCGATGTGGAGCACTTCTGCATGACGTTACATTCGAAAAACCGTCTAGTCATTATTTTTGCACGCCAGTGTAGTACTTGCATTGAACTTGAATAATGCATTTCGAAATTTTGCCAAAAGACGAATATGAAGTTTTGGACTTTTGTCAGAAGATGTGCTAGGTGCACCCGGGAGTTCAGTGTCATCCTTCTCGCTCTTCTGTATCGCAGAATTCGTTGTACGAAAAGCAAATGTTTTGTGTAGATTACCGGAACCTATATAACATACAGTGCGGAAGCAAAACAGTTTGTGCACCTATTTAGCATTGTTTAAAATTTACACTGCGGCCATGTAAAGAGGCATAGACTCCAGGAGATGTCCACTGATATGTCTTGAATATAGGAACTGCAAAAGATGTTCACTGGTATGTCTCACCAGTGCCCATGTTGGAGCTTCCACAAACCTGAACTGCATATTCTTGTGTCTCAAAATGCCTTCCATCGGGTATATTTTACTCGAGGTGGGAGCGCATTGGTGAACATACATGTCACCATAGTGTTCCTCAAAACAGTTCTGAATTATACGGGTCATATGCCGTGGCTCGCTGGCCTGTTGGAACATCATATCTTGGTGTGGAAACACTCTGCATAAACGGGTCCAGCTGGTCTGTAATGATCGAATGGTATGAGGTTGTGTTAAGAGGACCACACGCCGCAATCAGGCGAATGAAAGTGTCTCAGGAAATTATCATACAGAGCATTACAGCCCTGTCATCTACCTGTGCCTCAGCGGTCACGGTCTCTTGTACCATGTTCTGCGCAGCTGTTTGCTTAACAGCCTACTTTCAACTCTTTCGCTGAAATAGGATATGTTTGGATTTTTATTCCAATAGATGACAGTTTTCACTCTGTAATTTGCTTGTTTATTTATATTTTGTTCCTTTGGTCATCGCGCAAGACGACATAGCTACTTCAAGCCATTCGGCTCTTGCACCAATGATCTTCTGCTACTTACGTCTGTTAGTCGTACTTCTGTCAAAGCGTACGTGCACTTGATCAAGCTTTCTTTCCTCCGACTGAACAGTTGGTTCACCTAAGCGTAGTGCTCGAGCTGATGTATAAAATCACTGCTGCCCCGTTGGCTCAGTGGTCTAAGCGATGGCCTCTGAACATTCGTCCGAACGGGGTCCGGGTTCGAATCCCGGTGAGGCATGGATGTTGTGTTTGTCTTACGGCACTGGCTCTCTCCCTTCCCTGGAACCAGTGACACTAAATTATGGACGGGCGACTGTTTATAGCCCATTGAGTTGCTCACGGTGGTCTTTAAACCTCTAATAAAAAAAATTAAAAAAAATCACTGCGTTAAAAGAGCTCCGTCTTTGAAGATTGTTACTTCTCTTTCCGTACGCACCTTGCTATCTCGAGCTCGGTTTTGTCCTGCCATGTAGGCAGGCTTAAAGAAGATGGCATGCGGAGAGCTGTTAGTCGTACTTACGTCAGCAGAAGAACGTAAGGGCGGCTAACAGTAAACTGAAACCCTAGGTCCTGCTGATGGACTTACCGTTCCTATTGATTTAAGACGTGACCCTGCGTCCACTTATGCGCAGGCTGTGACTCATATTCTATTTGTCCAGGATTCCTCTATGGAATCATCTACTTCGACTGACAGAAATCGTGCAAAACTTCCTGGCTGAATCTGCTCTATCATAAAAGCGGATAGTGAACGTTCATTGGTTTTTCGAGATTCTGACGGAAATAGCTCTCACGACATAATTGAATGGGTTGGGTCAGACTCTTCGACCGAACCCAGTTGGAAAATTTTCTCGTTCATCCGATGGCACAGTGGTATATCAGAACACCTATCGTATCAACCCCGTGGCGCAGAGCTGTAAGTGCTAGCTTCTGACAGCTCGTTCGATGGGGTCCGGGTTCACGCCATGATAAGGAATGGGTTTTGTGTGTCTCGTGGCCCTGTCTCATCATCTTCACGGGACCGGAGCTTCTAAATTAGGGACTGACGACTGCTTATAGCAAGAGTTGCCCACTGTGTTGAAACTCCAAAAAACTAAAAACTCATCGTGCGAAAGATGAAATGTTGATGCGAGGACTGGATATTCAGGGTGTTCATCGTATCGCCAAGCATTTGCCTTATCGCCTAGTTACAGTTTTCTTTTCCAATGTACCACCAGAAATGTCCAAACATATGCTTATTGATAGTTGGCTATGAAATTCGTCTCATTGCGAAATCAAATGACGTAAAGCACGGTGAAACGAGTTAAAACTTTTAGAATCATATACTGCTAATGTACTTCACCAACTGAAAATTTCTTATATGCTATTTATAGCTTATTAATGCAGTGTTCTGATATCAGAATAAATCCCTAACATGTGTTATAAAGGAAAAGATAAAATTTTACTATAGAGTCATTCAAGTCGAATGTCTCAATTCACTTGAGCCTTTCAGAATTATTGAATAGGAACTAAAGGAGCTTCTGGAAACGTCTATGAATAGAAAAACTGCCATCAGAAAAAGAAGCCTAAAAAACCTGCGTTGCTTTTCCCTTTAAGGTTTACTACTATAAAATTTAGGCAAGCAATTTATCGTTGAATCTTGGGCAGCGGGTGGTCTAGTGGTTAGCGTTCGTGACTGCCATGGAGATAACCTCAGGTTCGATCCTGGGCAGGTACGAACTTTCGAACCACTAAATACCAGCCGTGCGTCGGATGGACACGTTAAGCAGTCGGACACCGGGTACTGGCCCCAGGTAATAAATAAGGACGTCTTCCTCCTCTCTCTACCTCGCTTCCGTGTCACTTTTCTATCGAGCACTCTAGCCCAAATCTCCTAGCTTCCTATTTCTAAGGGATATTTCAGACCTGGGGTCAGACACTCCCTTTTGATCTATCGTTGAATCTGAATGGAATTTTCTGGAAGTTGAAATGCTTTTTCATAGCTCCTAGAAAACTCATAAACTTAAAATCAGTTCAGCATATAAAATGTAGTTACAAAAATGTAATAAATTTACGGACCTTACACATGTATGTCTCGAGACTTTCCTCAAAGACACTGGTTAAGTGATCAATTCCGTTACATGGCATTGTAACTTTTGATTAAATTCAATTTCTGAAAGATTCCTTCACGTCCAGAGTATGTCTGTGATGTTGATAATTATATCATTCTCTTCAAATCAATCAGAATATGGCTTAAGTTGTTTGGAAAGCGTTAGCTACAGAGATATCATGAAAAATGACTCAAATTCTCCCCCTGCATCATTGATGCATTTTAGAGCTTGATAAATATGTTTGTAGAACTACTACTAAAAGATACAGTAGTCGTTATTGCCTATCTAGACATACTTTGATAATTGAACAAGGTGAAGGCTGCAATTGATGCCAGATTCTGTAAATGGCTAACAGGAAAGGCATTGCATTTAATAAGGACTATGAGATCTCATTCTTTCTTGGTCATGAGGGAAATATTTTTGGAGCTTGGCTGGGATGGTGTCATGTCAATTCGTCGCGTGCGTCAATTCGTCGACTACGATTATTCGTCGCCTGCGTCAATTCGTCGCGCGTCAATTCGTCGAGCGTCAATTCGTCGAGCGTTAATTCGTCGTGGACAAATTCGTCGACTACGTCAATTCGTCGCGTTTACAGATTTTGGTTACATACAAAACAAATGCAGGGAAACACGATTTGGAACGTCTTCCCCCTGATCAAATTTATAAAGTTTCGACACTCAGACAAGATAGGAATATTACGCTTTTTCTTTGGCACTAAAAATACACTGACGGGAAAAAATCCTAACACCAAGAAGAGGTTGTGTTAGATAAACGACAGTTGGTAGGCGGTGAGAGTACATCTGTAAGATGACGTCTATGCAAATTTCGCGCTCGGCGCATACGTGTGGCGCAGGTAGCGCCCCTCGGAACATACAAAGCAGGTTTGCTGTAAATACGCGCTGTAACGTTCGTGAGCGTTAGTTATCGTTGAGATTCGAAGTAGGATGTTGATGTTAGTCAAGAATGCCTTTAAGAAGACGAAGAAGCCATTATCAACAGCTCACGGAGTTTGAACGAGGTTGTGTAATAGGGCTACGAGAAGGTGGATTTTCTTTCCGCAATATTGCAGAACACTTGGCAGGAATGTAGCCACTGTGCATGATTGTTGGCAGCGGTGGTCAAGGAAAGGTACTGCCTCAAGAAGCCCGGGTTCGGCCCGCCAAGTGGCACTACTGAGAGGGAAGACCGCCGTGTACGGCGTATGGCCGTGGCGCATCGTACTGCGTCTGCGGCCGCAATTCGAGCTGCAGTTGCCACCACAGTGACACAACGAACTGTTACAAATAGGTTACTTGAAGGACAGCTCCGAGCCAGACGCTCTGTAGCGGCCATTCGACTTACACCAACCCACTGCCGTTTGCGACGTCAGTGGTGTCAAGCTAGAGCTCATTGGAGGACTGAGTGGAAATCTGTTGTGTTTTCTGATGAAATCCGGTTCTGCCTGGGTGCCAGTGATGGCCGTGTGTTGGTTAGAAGGAGGCCAGGTGAGCGCCTGCAACCAACCTGTCTGCGGCCGAGACACACTGGATCTACACCTGGAGTAATGGTCTGGGGAGCTATTTCCTATGACAGCAGGAGCACTCTCGTGGTTATCTCACGCACCCTGACGGCACAGTTGTACGTCGGTCTGGTGATTCAACCTGTTGTGCTGCCATTCATGCACAGCATTCCAGGGGGGTTTTCCAACAGGATAACGCTCGCCCGCATACCGCTTTTGTAACCCAACATGCTCTTCAGAGTGTCGACATGTTGCCGTGGCCTGCAAGATCACCAGATCTTTCATCAATCGAGCACGTATGGGACATCATTGGACGACAAGTCCAGTGTCACCCCCAACCAGCATTAACCGTCCCTGTATTGACCGACCAAGTGCAACAGGCATGGAACTCCATCCCACAAACTGACATCCAGTACCTGTACGACACAATGCATGAACGTTTGCGTGCTTGTATTTAACATTCTGGCGGTTACACCGGTTATTAATGTACCAGCATTTCATATTTAGATGGCTTTTCTCGCGCTTACAATAAGCTGTGATCTTTAAACCTTAATCGATTAAATATGTTACCTATACAAATGTATTGCCGCCATTTCATTCCTCTACAACAATTTTTTTGTGGTGTTGGGATTTTTTTCCGTCAGTGTATTAGACGGTAGGCGGTTTTTGGAACGGGTCGGGGCCCGGTTTGTCAGAGCCCCCACATACAAGGTTTTCGTAAAATCTGCAGTTTTCAATTCAGAACCACCAAAGCTGGTATACTATCTCGTGGCATTCTAACTTAGACTGTAGACGGTTTTTGGAAGCGGTTGTAGCCCGTGGCGTCAGCCCCCCCTACAAAATTGCCGAAAAAATCTAGTTTTCAATTTAGAACCACCAAATTTGGTATACTATATCATGGTACTATAACATAAACGGTAGACGGTTTTCGGAACGGGTCAACGCCCGGGGGTAAAAGCCACCCACACAAAAATTTTCGCAAAATCTATAATTTTCAATTCAGAACCACCAAATTTGGTGTCATGAAACTCAAACATAGACGGGAGACGGTTT
Source organism: Macrothele yani (assembly GCA_039090855.1). NCBI lineage: Eukaryota > Metazoa > Arthropoda > Arachnida > Araneae > Macrothelidae > Macrothele > Macrothele yani. The sequence continues at coordinate 243,439 of JAYWMT010000206.1, read as the reverse complement.
TTGGAAAGGGTCGGAGCCCGGGGTTCAGAGCCCCCCCCCATACAAAATTTCGTAAAATCTTGTTTTTAATTTAGGACCACCAAATTTCGTATACTATATCATGGTACTGTAACTTAGACGGTTGACGGTTTTCGGAACAGGTCGGGGCCCGCGTGTTAGAGCCCCCCCCCCCCTACAAAATTTTCGTAAAATCTACAGTTTTCAATTCAGAACCACCAAATCTGGTATACCATCTCGTGGTATTATAACTTAGACTGTAGACGGTTTTTGGAAGCCGTTGGAGCCCGGGGGTCGGCCACCCCTACAAAACTGTCGTAAAATCTCGGTTCCAATTTAGAACCACCATTTGGTGTCATAAAACTCTAACTTTGCGGAAGACCGTTTTTGGAACTGATCGGGGCCCGGGTGGTCAGTACTCCCCGCTCCCCCACCTCCCGTACAAAATATCGTAAAATCTACAGTTTTCAATTTAGGACCACCAAATTTGGTATACAATCTCATGGTATTCTAACTTAGACTGTAGACGGTTTTGGGAAAGGGATCGGAGCCCAGGGTTCAGAGCCCGGAGGGTTGGAGTCGCCCTCCCCCTACAAAATTTCGTAAAATCTAGTTTTCAATTTAGAACCACCAAGTTTCCTATACTATCTCACGAAACTCTAACTTAGACTGTAGACGATTTTTGGAAGCGGTTGGAGCCAGGGAGGTCAGAGTCAACCCCCACATACAAAATGTTCGCAAAATTTACAGTTTACAATTTAGAACTACCAAATTTGGTATCATGAAACTCTAACTTAGGCAGGAGACGGTTTTCGGAACGGGCAGTGGCGTGGTGGGTCAGAGCCCCCTCCCTAACAAATTTTTCGTAAAATATACCATTTTCAATTTAGCACCACCAAATTTCGCATACTATCTCATGGTATTCTAACTTAGACTGTAGACGGTTTTTTGTAAAGGGTCGGAGCCCGGGGTTCAGAGCCCCCCCCCCCCCATAAAATTTTTTCGTGAAATCTACAGTTTTCAATTTAGAACCACCAAATTTGGTATACTATATCATGGTACTCTAATTTAGACGGTAGACGGTTTTCAGAACGGGTCGGGGCACGGGGGTTGGTACCCCCACACACAAAATTTTCGTAAAATCTACAGTTTTCAATTTAAAACCACCAAATTTGGTATACTATCTAATGGTACTCTAACTTAGACGGTAGACGGTTTTTGGAACGGGTCAAGGTATGGCGGTAAGAGCCCCCCATACAAAATTTTCTTAAAATCTATATTTTTCAATTCAGAACCACCAAATTTAGTATCATGAAATTCTAACTTAGCGGGAGACGGTGTTTGGAACGGGTCAGGGCCCGGGGGTGAGAGTTCCTCCCACCCCCGTACAAAGTGTTCGTAAAATCTACAGTTTTCAATTTAGAACCACCAAATTTGGTATACTATTTCATGATACTCTAAGTTATACGGTAGACGGTTTTTGGAACGGGTCGGGGCCCGGGGTTTTAGAGCCCCCTCCATACCAAATTTTATAAAATCTACAGTTTTCAATATAGAACCACCAAATTTGGTATACTATCTCATGGTGCCCTAACTTAGACAGTAGACGGTTTTTGAAACATTTCGGGCATGGTGTCAGGTCCTCCCCCCATAAAATTGTTTCGTAAAAACTACAGTTTTAAATTTAGAACCACCAAATTTGGTATACTATCTCACGAAACTCTAACTTAGACTGTAGACGGTTTTTGGAAGCGGTTGGAGCCAGGAGGGTCAGAGCCACCCCCTTCGATTTAAAAATTTTCGTAAAATCTTCAGTCTTCAATTTAGAACCACCAAATTTGGTGTACTATCTCATGATACTCTAACTTAGACGGTAGACGGTTTTTGGAATAATTCAAGGGGCGGGGTTAAGAGTCCCCCACATACAAAATGTTCGTAAAATCTATAGTTTCCAATTTAGAACCACCAAATTGGTATATTATCTCATGATACTCTAACTTAGACGGTAGACGGTTTTTGGAAGGGTCAAGGCCCGGGGGTACCCCCCCCCACACACACACATACAAATTTTCTTAAAATCTATATTTTTCAATTCAGAACCACCAAATTTGGTGTCATGAAACTCTAACCTAGCGGGAGACGGTTTTTGGAACGGGTCAGGGCCCGGGGTCAGAGACCCCCCCGTACAAAATTTTCGTAAAATCTACAGTTTTCAATTTAGAACCACCAAATTTGGTATACTATCTCATGGTTAACTTAGATTGTAGACGGGTTTTTTTTAAAGGATCGGAGCCCGGGGTTCAGCACCCCCCCCCCCAGTACAAAATTTCGTAAAATCTAGTTTTCAATTTAGAACCACCAAAAAATTCAGTATACTACATCATGGTACTCTAACTTAGACGGTAGACGGTTTTCGGAACGGGTTGGTGCCCGCGGAGTTGGAGCCCCCCCCCTACACAATTTTCGTAAAATCTAGAGTTTTCAATTTAGAACCATCAAATTTGGTATACTATCTCATGGAACTCAAACTTAGACGGAAGACGGTTTTGGGAACGGGTCGGTCACGGGGTCAGAGCCCCTCCCATAAAAAATTTCGTAAAATCTACAGTTTTCAATTTAGAACCCCCAAATTTGGTATACTATCTCATGGTATTCTAACTTAGACTGTAGACGGGTTTTTTGGAAAGGATCGGAGCCCGGGGTTTAGAGCACCACCCCCAACCTCCCCCATCAAAATTTCGTAAAATCTAATTTTTAATTTAGAACCACCAAATTTGGTATACTATATCATGGTAATCTAACTTAGACGGTTTTGGGAACGGGTCGGGGCACGGGAGGTAACAGCCCCCCCCCCCCCACAAAATTTTCGTGAAATCTACAGTTTTCAATTTAGAACCACCAAATTTGGTATACTATCTCATAGTAGTCTAACTCAGACGACAGACAGTTTTTGGAACGGGACGGGCACGGGGTTAGAGCACAACTCATAAAAAATTTATGAAATCTAGAGTTTTCAATTTAGAACCACGAAATTTGGTATACTATCTCATGGTACTCTAACTTAAACGGTAGACGAGTTTTTGGAACGGGTCATAGCCCGGGGGTTAGTGCCACCCACGTACAAAATTCTTTTTGACAAGTAGTCAGAAGCCAGCCCCTAGATCACTCCGCCGCCGTTGCGGCACACTTTAAAATTTGTTTATAAAACGGCCCTAAACGCTCTTATGGACATACTATATTGAACTGGACGCAAATAAATCATTAATATAATTTGTACTGGCAGGGATACCAGTTATTTACCAGGTGCATATTACTATTTGTGGAATCACCAAGTTCAGCGGGTGAAAGTTAATGAATGAGAAATATATTCCTGCAATTTTCCAGTAAACTTATTTTAAATTTGTTGAGTTAGTTAATTTAATTTTGCGAAACAAAAAAGAAAGAAAAAGGAATGGGAATACTTACCTCCTAGGAGACATCTATAGAACTGCCGTACATCTGGCGTGAGCTTCTGTGAATCCCGCAACACAGAAATGCAATGTACCTATGTCATGTTGATTGCGTACGACTTCACATTGGCATTGATAATCTTTTTCTTACCGTTTTTAATTTTGAATATTTGGAACTCTCTATTTACATTACATTATATTTCTTCCTGATAAGCCGTTCGTTGGTAGTAAAAGCTAAACTATATTGATTTGTGTTTTTAATACACCATTAAACGCATATTTTTGCACTTTATTGTTATCTACAGTCTCGAACTTAGACCGTAGGTTGGTTAGTTGATTGGTTAATGGTTTATGGTGCAAGGCCCGCAATAGGCCAAAGAGCGCCTTAGAACGTAGATAGGATATTCTCAAGAGTAAAAAACGGAACTTTTTACGAAAATTTTGTATGCGGCTCCCTTGACCCGGGCCCCTACACCTTCCAAAACCGTCTACCGTCTAAGTTAGATAACCATGAGATAGTATATTAGATTTGGTGGTTCTAAATTGAAAACTGCCGTTTTTACGAAATTTGTATGAGGGGTGTTTTTCACTCCCGGGCTCTAACCCCTTCCAAAAAGCGTCAAGCGTCTAAGTTAGAGTTTCATGATACCACACTTAATGGTTCTGAATTGAAAACTGTAGATTTTCCAAAAAAATTTGGGGGGAGGGGTGGGGCTCTGACCCCGGGCCTTGACACGTTCCGAAAACGGTCTATCGTCTAAGTTAGAGTACCATGAGATAGTATACCAAATTTGGTGGTTCTAAATTGAAAACTTGATTTTGCGATTTTTTTTTATGTAGGAGGCCCTTACCCAACGGGCTGCAACCCCTTCCAAAAACGGTCTACCATCTAAGTTAGAGTACCATGAGATAGTATACCAAATTTGGTGGTTCTAAATTGAAAACTTGATTTTGCGATTTTTTATATGAAGAAGGCCAACCCTGGGCTGCAACCCCTTCCAAAAACGGTCTACCGTGTAAGTTAGAGTACCATGAGATAGTATACCAAATTTGGTGGTTTTAAATTGAAAACTGTAGATTTCACGAAAATTTTTATAAGGGGGGGGGGGGGGCTCTGAACCCTGCTCTCCGACCCTTTCCAAAAAACAATCTACAGTCGAAGTTAAAATACCATTAAATAGTATACCAATACTTGGTGGTTCTAAATTGAAAACGGTATATTTTACGAAAATTATGGGGGGGGGGTGGGGCTCTGACCCCCGGGCCTTGAACCCGTTTCAAAAAGCATCTAGCGTCTAAGTTAGAGTAACCATGAGATAGTATACCATACTTAATGGTTCTGAATTGAAAACTGTAGATTTTACAAAAAAAATTATGGGGGGAGGGGTGGGGCTCTGACCCCGGGCCTTGACCCGTTCCAAAAACGGTCTACCGTCTAAGTTAGATAACCATGAGATAGTATACCAGATTTGGTGGTTCTAAATTGAAAACTGCAGATTTTACGAAATTTTTATTAGGAGGGTGGGGCTCTCACCCCCGGGCTCTAACCCCTTCCAAAAAGCATCTAGCGTCTAAGTTAGAGTACCATTAGACAGTATACCAAATTTGGTGGTTCTGAATTGAAAACTGTAGATTTTACAAAAAAATTTATGGGAGGAGGGGTGGGGCTCTTACCCCGGGCCTTGCAATCCGTTCCAAAAATGGTCTACTGTCTAAGTTAGAGTACCATGAGATAGTATACCAAATTTGGTGGTTCTAAATTGAAAACTGTAGATTTCACGAAATTTTTTATGGGACGGGGGGGGGGGGGGGGCTCTGGACCCTGGGCTCCGACCCTTTCCAAAAAAACCATCTACAGTCGAAGTTAAAATACCATTAAATAGTATATCAAATTTTGTGGTTCTAAATTGAAAACGGTATATTTTACGAAATGTTTGTACGGGGGGGGGGGCTCTCACCCCCGGGCTTTTACCCCTTCCAAAAAGCGTCTAGCGTCTAAGTTAGAGTTTCATGATACCATACTTAATGGTTCTGAATTGAAAACTGTAGATTTTACAAAAAAAAATTATGGGGGGCACTGATCCCCATGCCTTGACCCGTTCCAAAAACGATCTACTGTCTAAGTTAGAGTACCATGAGATAGTATACCAAATTTGATGGTTCTAAATTTAATACTGTAGATTTTACGGCATTTTTTATTACGGGGGGGGTCTTTCCCCCAGGCTCCAACCCCTCCAAAAAACCGTCTTGCCTCTAAGTTTGAGTACCATGAGATAGTATACCAGATTTGGTGATTCTGAATTGAAAACTGCAGTTTTTATGAAAAATTTTTATGTGGGAGCTCAGACCTCTCGGGTCTTGACCCGTTCCAAAAACGGTCTGTCGTCTAAATTAGAGCGCCATGAGATAGTATACCAAGTTTGCTGGTTCTAAATTGAAAACTGTAGATTTTGCGAATTTTTTTTATGAGGGGGCCCTTACCCCCGGGCTGCAACCCCTTCAAAAATCGTCTAGCGTCTAAGTAAGAGTATCATGAGATAGTATACCAGATTTGGTGGTTCTGAATTGAAAACTGTAGTTTTTAAGAAAAAATTTTATGTGAGGGGCTCTGACCCCCGGGCCTTGACCCGTTCCAAAAACGGTCTGTCGTCTAAGTTAGAGCATCATGAGATAGTATACCAAATGTGGTGGTTCTAAATTGAAAACTGTAGATTTTGCGATTTTTATATGAGGGGGCCCTTACCCCGCGGGCTGCAATCCCTTCAAAAAATCGTCTAGCGTCTAAGTTAGAGTATAATGAGATAGTATACCAGATTTGGTGGTTCTGAATTGAAAACTGTAGTTTTTAAGAAAATTTGTATGTGGGGGCTCTGACCCCCGGGCCTTGATCTGTTCTAAAAATGGTCTACCGTCTAAGTTAGAGTACCATGAGATTGCATACCAAGTTTAGTGGCTCTAAATTTAAAACTGTAAATTTTACGAAAATTTTGTGTGTGGGGAGGGCTCTAACCCCCGTGCCCCGACTTGTTCTGAAAACCGTCTACCATCTAAGTTAGAGTACCATGAGATAGTATACAAAATTTAGTGTTTCTAAATTGAAAACTGTAGATTTTACGACATTTTTTATGCGGGGGGCTCTTACCCCCCAGGACTCAAACCTCTTCCAAAAACCTTCTAGCGTCTTAGTTAGAGTACCATGATACCAAATTTGATGGTTCTGAAATGAAAACTAGATTTCACAAAAAATTTGTATGTGGGGTGGGGGAGGAGGAGCTCCGACCCCCGGGCCTTGACCCATTCCAAAAACGGACAACCGTCTAAGTTATAGTACCATGAGATAGTATACCAGATTTGGTGGTTCTGAATTGAAAACTAGATTTTACGAAATTTGTTTATATGGGGGGCTCTGACCAACCGGACCCTGACCCCTTCCAACAACCGTCTACCGTCTAATATTTTTAGTGCCAAAGAAAAAACGTAATCTTCCTATCTTGTCTGAGTGTCCAAACTTTATAAATTTGATCAGGGGGGAAGACGTTCGAAATCGTACGTTTCCCTGCATTTGTTTTGTATGTAACCAAAATCTGCAAACGCGACGAATTGACGTAGTTGACGAATTGACGTAGTCGACGAATTGACGTAGTCGACGAATTGACGTAGTCGACGAATTTGTCGGCGATGAATTGACGCTCGACGAATCGTCGCAGACGACGAATTGACGCTTGACGAATTGTCGCAGTCGACGAATTGACGCGCGACGAATTGACGTATAAACGGCTGGGATATCCTGTCTCGCAAGACCTTGCATCTTCAGATTATCATTTATTCCAGTCTCTGCAGATCTCCCGCACATTAGTTCACATACTTCCAGCACTGTTCAAACATGCCCTTGGCAAGTAACGCACTGTCAAGTTTGCAGATTTCCTTCATTTAAAGATTTCCTCGTTATGGAAAATCTTAGTGGAAAAACAGCTGGATCTCAATTCAAGATGTGAAAACTGATGAATTCATGAAATTAAAAAAAGACAAATGGAAAGTGCCCTCCTGAAGTTACCTCCTTTATACTTTTATTGTTCTATATGTCTCGTACTGTTCAAGTACTACATTGCCTTATTTTCGGAAATGCAAGACATTAATGTGCTTGCATTTAGGTTGCGTGGATCGTAAAATTCCCTTTATCTATCCTGAGAAAGGATATTGTGCTTTTACCTTTCCCCTTCTTTGCTACATATATTTCACCTGAATACTGTCCCTGTTCATTTCCTGAGGTTTTTCTAATCCTCTCATTTCGAATGAATTTGGGACGGTTTTTCTCACACTGCAATTTTAAAATGAGGCAGTTTTTGTAGGGTAAACTTTCCTTGATGTGCCTCATATCTGCTAAAGGAATGTCTTTTGATGATTACTTTATGCCAATTAAGAATTGTGCACAGGAAGCGGATTCAATAGCGGTTTCTCGGGAATATCTTTGGTAGACAGGTAAATCCGAGGTGCTGTTATCGGTGGTTTCTTGATTTCTTGGAGTCGTACACGTAGCCAGTAAGATGAAATCGAGTATCAGAGTTGAAAATCATCTCTTTTTCTCATTTTGATTTCCTTTCGAGCATAGCTGACATTTCAACAAAATATTTTTTTTTATATCGTTATTAGAGTAACTTTTCGTTTATTGGGAAGAGCGTTTTGAGTTTAGTTTGTCACAGATGACATTAGATGTCACCGCTTGAGCTCGCTGGCCTAACGTTGCAACGAAGAAAGAAACGCACGATATTTTTAGTTATTTTTCCTTCGAAATCGCGGTTAAAAGGACATTTTTGCTTGAAAAAAGAGCACAAAGTATTTCTTCTGAAGGAAAATCAACATTTCTTTCCTTTCGAAAGCAAAGTGATTAGCTATTCAGTAGGCAGTGAAAGGAATAATTACCTACAATATAAAAAGATACGAGAAACACTGATTTCACAGATGGCAGTAACTATCCCTGGACCTTCTTTCTTTCTTTTCTTTTATTGTAGGTTTAACGACCACCGTGAGAAACTCAATGGGCTATAAGCAGTCGCCCGTCCCTAATTTAGGGTCACTGGTTCCAGGAAAGGGAGAGAGCCAGTGCCGTAAGACAAACACAAAATCCATGCCTCACCGGGATTCGAACCCGGACCCCGGTCGGACGAATGATCAGATGCCATCGCTTATACCACTGCGCCACCGGGGTGGCCTGGACCTTCTAATCGCGCCTTGTTGGACCTAAACCATTTCTGCTGCAGGTAAAGAAACCCACAACTGTACCGATTTCGTACAAGCCCACAATACAGGATAACTGATATCGATAACGCCATAATCGAAGGCATAACAACATAGTTAACAAGTTAGTAAAATCATGCAATGCATTGATTATGATACGCTTTCAAAAATACTAGAAATCATTACTCAAGTTATGAGGAAAATGGCTGTGGAATAAATCTCACTCCTGTGCCCTGACCGTAGATCCCATTTCGATGATATTCAACAGAACTGGTTCAGTATACCTCCGAAATAACATGACAAAGTTTTGTCGCAATCGAAAAAATTTTACGTAAGCTATGATGCATAAGGGCTATGGAACAGATCCCGCTTCTGTGTCCTAACCTTTGAGCCATTTCGCCCAATTTTCAATAGGATTCGCACCCAGGCAGGTCCTTACAACATACCAGCATTTCATCCAAATCGAAACATTTTTACCTAAGTTATGACGCATAATGGCGATGGAAGTGATTCCGCTCTCATGTCCTGACCTTTGACCCCCATTTCGCCAATATTCAATAGGGTTTGTCCCCAGGTGATTCCCTACCACAAACTAAGATTTAATCGAAATCGAACCTTTTTTACGTTACTTATGACGCATAAGAGCAATGGAATGGATCCCGGTCCTATGTCCTGAACTTTGACCACATTTCATTCACTTTCAATAGGGTTCCTTCCCAGGTGTTTCCCTACCACATACTAAAATTTTATCGAAATCGAACGATTTTTACGCGAGTTATCGTGCGGACGAACATACACACACAACGCGTGAAGTAATGAGTCAGATGGGAATCGTGACCATCTGTTTGTAAGACTGTGACGTCATAAAACTTTAATAGCATCCGCACACAACGCGTGACGTAATGAGACAGATGGCGTGACCGCGCGCCATTTTACCCACTAAACGAATTTTCCTAAAGTAGAGATCAAGCTAAATCAATTTCTAGTACCAGAAAACGGTAGGTTAACGACTTTCATCAAAATCCTTAGAGCCGTTTTCAAAATAAAATTTGAATACATACAAGAATTGCTCCTTTAAGGTGAACGTCAAGTAATTTTGCATCCTGTAATTTGAATGGAAAAACTTCTGTATACATTTTCTTCCCAATTAATGCGTTCCCAAGGATGAAAATTTGAACATCGATTGAAATTTCTTTATTTTATAACTTGCAATACTTAATATTTTCTAAAACATAACCATAATTATGCCATCCAACATTTGTTTGTCTACTGACGTCATCAAAGTACAGGTCGCGCCATCTTTTTTCTGGACAATTAATGCGTTCACAAGGATGAAAATTTGAACATCGATTAAAATAGCTTCATTTCATAACCTGGAATACTTAATATTTTCAAAACCATAACCGTAATTATGCAATCCAACATTTTTTTGCCCACTGACGTCATCAAAGTACAGGGCGCGCCATCTTTTCTCTGGTTCAACACCACCAAAGGAAAAGTTATTGATTTTTAATATAATTATGGTTATGTTTTAGAAATATTAAGTTTTCCAAGTTATAATATGAAGTTATTTTAATCGATGTTCAAATTCTCATCCTTGGGAACATATTAATTGTGATGGAAGTGTTTACAAAAGTTTTTCCATTGGAAGTATAGAAAGCAAAATTACTTGACGTCCACCTTAATATTATGGGATAAGGGCAATGGAATGGATCGCAATCCTATGTCCTGACCTTTGACGACATTTCGTCCATTTTCAATAGGGTTCGTCCCCAGGTGATCCCCTACTATATACTGAAATTTCATCGAAATCGAACCATTTTTACGCACGTTTTTGCGCATAAGGGCAATGGAATGCATCCCGATCTTATGTCCGGACATTTGACCCTACTTCACCCATTTTAAATAGGGTTCGTCCCCAGTCGGTCTCCTACCACATAGTAAACTTTCATTGAAATCGAACCATATTTACGCAAGTTATGACGTATAAGAGCAATGGAATAATCCTGCTCCTACGTCGTGACCTTTGACCCCATTTGTCGCATTTTCAATTGGGTTCGTCCCTAGGTGGTCCCCTACTACATAGTAAACGTTTATTGAAATCGAGCCGTACTTACGCAAGTTATGACGCATAAGGGCAATGGAATGATTCCGCTCCTACGTCGTGACCTTTGACCCCATTTGTCCCATTTTCAATAGGGTTCGTCCCCAGGTGGTCCCCTACCACATACTAAAATTTCATCGAAATCGAACCATTTTTACGCCAGTTATCGTGCGGACGGACGGACGAACAAAGCTGGAGCATATACGCTTCTTCAGTTCAACACAATTTTATTAACAAGGTTGGGTTCAGGAGGCGAACATAAGCGTCCTGGTACATATATTGTACGGTAAAATATACAAACTCTAAAATTCTATGTACATTATATACAGCACGATGTATTGATTCACAAAGGAGCCTTGTGGTAAGAGGTACAGGCATTTTGCACAAGAACAATAAGAGAGATTGTCGAAACATTTCGTCTCGAAGCATAAATATATTATAGTGCTGACAAATAACAGAACGAGAATATTATAATGAAGCACTGTACAAAAGGAGAACTGTAGATGACAAAGTAGACAATGTGAAACCTAAGGCAAACGTAATTACGATGTCTTAGTACTGATAGAAAAAATTATAATCAAAGAGAAAACAAGTAAGACTATATACATTTGTACAGTATGGTGCATATATATTCACATGTGTTAGAAGATATAAGCTGTATGTTGAAGTTTGATTCGAAAACCAATGGTGAGCATGCACGTTGAACTGAAGTTCAACAGAGCTAGGAGCAACGAGGTTATAAACTACCGACAGTCAGTTGTAACGTCGCTGGCATGCCGGCGAACCAGGAAGCGGCCGGAGACCAGGTGGAACGGAAATGTTGTTCTCTCTGTTGGGCGACGGCCACAAGGTTCTCTAGACGAAGTCTTGAGAGGAGACGCTCCCGAAAGTGGCACAGAAGTTTCACAGAAGCTTGGTGGATGGTATAAGGAGATGAGATATCTCGGCAGCGCTGATGAAATACGTAAATGACATGTTTCACCAGGATGAAAATATATGAGCAGATGGGTGGAAGCTTGACTGGCGGAGAAACCTGCAGGAGGAGTGTCTTATAGGCATCGAAAGGAAGATCAGTTGTGGCTGAACGTTGAGCAATGGAAAATGCAAGATGGAGTAGTGGAAAGAGGATGACACAATGTAGATAAACGTGAGAGACATCAGCTTCTTGAGCACAGAAGGGGCAAAGAGGTGAGTCAAGAATGGTCATGCGGTGGAGGATGGATGTAACGGGAAGACGGCGGTGGAGAAAAAGCCAGTGAGTGTTTATTTCAAGAGGAGCTGAAAGAGGAGAAAGAGTGGCAGACCAGACAGCGGTGAGAGAGGATTGGGAGACATCAGGGATGTGAAGGGGAGAAGGAGAGTGTGATTTTAAAAGTAACCGATAGAGAACTGAGGTTGAAAGAGAGGATAGTGGAAGTGTAGATCTGCCGACTGAAAGAAGGAAAGGAAGGGGAGGGAGGCGGAAGGAACAAAGGGCAGGCCGGTGGTGGTTGCGAGATGAGGAAACTTAGCAATGATGGTAGAGAGTAGGGAGTCATAGACAGAGCGAGAGGAGGGTGAAAGTAGAACGGTGGGTGGGAGGCTGGCGTAGGGTCGCCAGGACAGATCTGAGGTTACAAGGTCTTTGACGGTTACAACTCCGACTCGGAGCCAAGAAGGATAGGCGAAGCATGAAAGATGAGGGTGGTGAAGAAGAGAGGAGAAGAATGGTTGAGGAGGTTCACTGGAGTTCAGTGGTGGAATCGGGTGGGGATCGAGTGAGCGGGAGAGAGCGGAGAAAGGTAAGAGTCTCCCGTAAGGCAGGAGGAAGGCGAGAGTGAGTGGTAGTACGGAGGTCCATTAGAATGAAAGAAGTGAAAGTGAAATTAGTGTTGCTCGAAGAGGTGATGACATTCCTTGCGGTAACGGCGTCGGCAACAGGTGAATTATGAAGACGGAGGAACAAAGTAATCCGGAGAGCTTGATAGTACAGTCGTGTATCAATGAGGCCAATGCCACCTTGGTCAGGAGGAAGGCTGAGCTTGGGGGCACTGAGCCAGTGGTGTCCGATCCAGATAACTGAGGTGAAGCAGCGAGTGATATCATTGAGACGAAGAAGTGGGGATTTAGTAGCAAGCCAGGAATGTGTGCACATGGAGAGAAGATAGGTTTGCGCAAGACGTGCACGTTGAAAATATGAGGTGCAGAACTGCGCTTTTCGTCAAAACGCAGTTGACCGATGAAGACGTGGCTGGATGGTATTCCACGTTGTGCTGGAGGCTTCACCTGGGACGCCAAGATGTAAGCCAAGGAAACGTTGAGAGGCTGAAGACCAGTGCGCTCCCCATGGGGAATCCAAACGGTCAACCCATGAGCCGCACCACAGACCTGTGCGTTTGGTTGTATTAATCGCAGCTCCGGAGCAGGAGGCGTATTCGGCGAAAAGACTTTGGAGCAAAGAGAACTGTGAATCCAGGCGTATACAGAAGGTAACGTTGTCTGCATACGCCACGGAAGTGGTGACATGGTGTCTCGTGCGGGCGATGAGTGGCGGCAGGGTGGCTTTAAAGGAGCGTTGAACGGAGCGGAGAAAAGGTTCTAAAGCTATAGCGAAAAGTTGACCCGGAGAGTGGGCAGCCTTGCCTCACTCCACGGCGGAAGAGGATTGGTGCTGTAAGAAAGGTGGGCAACTTGACCTGGAAACTGGCGTCCTGGTAGAGGGAGGTGAGGAGAGAAATAAACGGAGATGGAAATCCAAATCGGAGAAGTGTGGCGGAGAGATAAGTGTGGGAGATATTATCAAAGGCGGACTGTTGGTCTAAAGAGAGGAGGGGGAGGGGTTCAGAGCGGGAGCGCGCAAGATGAATTAGATCAGTCAGGAGATGGATGTTGTGAGATAGGGAACGGCCGGGAACTGTGTAAGTCTGGTTAGGGCAGAGGATGTAAGTGAGGATGGGATTTAGTCGTTGTGAAAGAAGCTTGGTATAAAGTTTGTAGTCGAGATTCAGTAGGGAAATTGGGCGCCAGTTCACCAAGTCAAGGAGATCCCCTTTTTTGGGGAAAAGGACAACGTATGCATTTGTGAATCCCCTCGGGAGAGGAAAGTAAGTAAAGGCAGCAGAGAAAGCAGATAGGAGAAACGGAAGAAGAAGAGGCAGAAAATTTTTATAAAAGCTAAAGGTTAGGCCGTCCGGACCCGGAGTGGCACTAGAATTCAGAGAAAAGAATGTAGTGTTTAGTTCAGAGGGTGTGGGGGAAAGGAGTAGTGAAGAAGCGAGATGGGGGAACCTGAGGTAGATTAGAAAGGAGAGAATCCATTGCTGCAGAGGATGGTTGAGGAGGTTCACTGAACTTCATGGAGAAGTACTGACGGACATGGGAACAAAGCGCAATCGGCTCATCTGAAACCTCTCCAGAAGAAAGGCGTAGATGATAAAGTATGGACGAAGCTCGTCGGGTGTTTTCCACCGACGTCAGGAACTCATAGTTGTGAGTTCCTGACGTCGGACGAACAACACCTGTCGAAGCTCGTCAGGTGTTGCAAACGAAGTCGGCGGAGAGCTTGTTGCGCCAGAGGAGTGAGAAGAGATCGAAGCTCTTCTTGAAAGGAGGAGAAGAGAGGATCACTGAGACTGAGCATGGATAGCATTGAACGAACATAGTCTAGGCGCATGTTCTGGAGTGTCTTTAGTTGGAAAGAGTAGTTTCGGACATGCAGAACGAGCTGTTGCTTGATCTCCAACCAAGAATTTAATCCGCAGAGTGCAGATTGAAGCTGCGGTCGTCTGTCAATTAGGAATGACCGGACTGAAGAGCAGAATGCCGGGTCGGAGAGAAGTGCATCATCAAATGTCCACGGGCGAATTATCCTGGGTTTGAATGGTGCAGTATGGACTATGATGGCAATGGCGCAGTGGTCAGATGAGGCCGTGGGATGCACACTCGATTCTGTCACGGCAGGAAGTAGAGTACTGGAGGCATAAAACCTGTCAAGGCGGGCTAAGAAAGGATTTTGCGCATGAGAGGAGCGCCAGGTGTAATTAGTCGACCATGGATGAATATGCCGATGTACATCATGAAGAGCGTTGTTCGTGACAACTGTCTGGAGCAGGTTCGCCAGGGCATGGCGGCGCTCTCTATTTGTAGAAGACCTATCCAGAAGAGGATCCAGGGTACAGTTAAAATCCCCACCAACGACAACATGGTCTGACGGTGGGATACGGTCGAGTGCTCTGCGAAGACGCGTGAAGAGAACTGATAAATGTGTTGTAGTACTTGGAATATAGATATTGAATAAATGATATCTGGAAGACGCGATTTTAAAGGATGCATGCTCTAAGAGATCTCGACAAATATTTCGCACAGAGAGGGATGTGATAATAGAATTGAGAGTATGACTAATGCCGATGGCAAGACCGCTATGAGATGTTAGTCCATAGGCGTGATGAAACACAAAGTTCCACTGGCGCCATCGAGAATAGACGGTAGATGGTTTGCAATTTGTCTCTTGAAGGAGGAGAATATCAGCCCCCAACGGGTTGAGGTCTACATATGCTAGAGAGATGCTGAGGGGGAAGTGAATCCCCTGCAATTAAGTGACACGATCTTGAATTGTGGGGTTCCTTGCCTCTAGCTGAAGATCTTTCAGAGCTGGAGGAAAAGACTTGAGACGATTATAGAAAATTTGTGCCCACGGATGGGTGGGAACATTCTAACGGCAGAAGTGCGACACATTAAAAATCTGTTCCGGCACAAGTTGGCGAAGCGAATGATTCTTGACTGCTAAGGCACGCGCTATTGCGTAGCTTGTCGGATTCGTTAAGTATGTATGGAGATCAATGTATGAGAGTGGTACGGGAGGTATATTGGCTGTCTGGAGAAATGCAGCGAACTCTTCGACCGTGGGAAAGGAGACTTCGGCTGGCGAGGTGTGTCGAGGAGAACTGCTGGAGTGGGAGGTTGAACGAGGTGAAGTAGAGTTTTGCTTCTTCGCTACTCGCCTGCTGCGGCCAGAGCCGCGGCGCTTCCGTGGAGGATCGTTCGTCTTATCCTCACACTGCGTCTCTGGACCAACGGACTCCACATCAGCTGTTTCGGAGGTTCCAGTGGTAATAGCTGGTTGTAAACCCTCTGAAAGGGACTCAGTGGTGGAGCGACGACGTTGCGGGAGTGAGGAGGCAATTGTAGGAAAGTCCTCTAGTGATAAAGAGGAAGCGGCTGTGGGAGCGTTGCGTTGACCAACGTCTGTAAGCGGACTTTTTTCATCATATCTTGGCTCCGAGGCCTTCTGTGCTGAAGTAGATGGTGTAGTACGCTTCGAGGTAGGAACAGTACCTGTAGGAGCGCCAGTCGGAGTCGTTGGAACTTAATGTGGGCAGTGCACGCGAAGATGGTTTTCGCCATGGCAAAGCGTGCAGTGCAAGGAGGTAATGACGTCGATTCTCCGACGTTGCTGGCCACACCGTACGGTTAGGATCTTCGGGCACGCAAGCAGATGATCGTCCGACGGAAATATGACACGGGCACTTCGACGAAACCCTGCAATGGATTTGTCATCGGGATCTCTGGGCGCCGCCGAAAGGGTAGTTATTGGTCCAACCACTCGGCCAAATTTGCTGAGTAAAGTGCATAGAGCGACATCTGAGACTTCAGGTGGGACTGGGTGGAAAGTGACCTGGATAGGTCGCTGTGCCACAGGTTCAGCCAGAAGATGCACATCTTTGATGGATAAGCCAGCAGTCATCACAAGGTCTGCATGTTCTTTACGGGCAAAATACACTAATACGGCCCGTGGCTTTCGAGCCATATGAGTGATATAAGCTCCTGTAGGAAGCATCTTCTTTAGGGCAATACTATATTCCTTGAGTTTCGTGTCTGGTAATGCATCAAAACAGACACCGAAATCCATTGTGGAGAAAAATTGTTTCCCGGCTGGGGAATCCTCTGGGATATCGATGGTGGCCTAACTACCCTCAACACTGACGTAAGAGTCAGGAAAAACGGGAGCAATAAACTTGGAAGGAACTCTCGCTCCGGAGGTCACTGTGGAGTAAGTGAGAGACGTAGAGTTGGCAGCGGAAGGATGCGATACAGTGCTCATTGCTGGTAGCGGCTTGATAAACTGAGTTGAGCCAGTTGAAGGCAACGCAACCGTACAATCGGTCACATCCATAGCTTCGGCAAATGAACCAGGGCCGTGCGTCAAGGTGACGTCACTCTCTTGGGCAGGGATATCAGCTTGAGCCTTTGCAGAGGAGTCTCGCGTCACATCTTGTATGCGTATGACGTCTCTGACGTGCATGAATGCTGATTGGTCTCCTGAGAGTGAGGAGGAGGAGGAGGAGGTTGAATGAGCATCACTGATGTGGGCGTGGACATCACCCTTATCAGTGCCAGCCATTTTAATTGGCGAGGATTAACTTAAGGATCTTTTTTTTTTTTTTTTTTTTTTTTGATTGGAGGTTTAACGACCACCGTGAGCAACTCAATGGGCTATAAGCAGTCGCCCGTCCCTAATTTAGGGTCACTGGTTCCAGGGAAGGGAGAGAGCCAGTGCCGTTAGACAAACACAACATCCATGCCTCACCGGGATTCGAACCCGGACCCCGTTCGGACGAATGATGAGAGGCCATCGCTTAGACCACTGCGCCACCGGGGCGGCTAACTTAAGGATCGATCAGCTTGATCGAAAATAATAAAACGCTGAATGCAAACAAAATATGCAACTCACCGACTTGGAAGCTGAGCTAAAAGAATGTACAGATCTTCTTCTTGAAGGGGAACACAAAAATAGGAACAAACACTCACTATATACTTTCAAAGACTGGGCACAAACACAGAGCTCGAAAGGAACGTGACTATATCGGTTATACGCTTCTTCAACCTACGGTTGGAAAGCGTAAATAATTATGCAATCCAACTTTTGTTTGTCTACTGACGTCATCAAAGTACAGGTCGCGGCATCTTTTTCCTGGACAATTAATGCCTTCACAAGGATGAAAATTTGAACATCGATTAAAATAGCTTCATTTCATAACTTGGAATACTTAATATTTTCAAAACCATAACCGTAATTATGCAATCCAACATTTTTTTGTCCACTGACGTCATCAAAGTACAGGTCACGCCATCTTTTCTCTGGTTTCAACACCACCAAAGCAAAAGTTATTGATTTTTAATATATTTATATTTATGTTTTAGAAACTATTAAGTTTTCCAAGTTATAATATTGTTGCGTCCTTTGGGTCTTAGTTGTCAGGATGCCCAATTACTTCCGGACGGCGATTCGAATCATTGGATCCGGCAATACCTCGTTAGCCAATTAACTGACACAGTACATCAATAAACCAATGGAGGCACAGTATAACAATTAAAACAGGGATTTAATGGAGACATGCATAAGTTACACCGGATTCTTCATCTAATTACAAAGCTATAACTTTGGCCCTCTTCGGTGTTTCAGAAAATATGTCCTAACGAAAAGTCTGTTCGTTCACAATGAGCCGCAAAGAATACTGGTAAAAAGTACTTACATAGGTCCTTGAGTATCCTCAGTATGGTGACACGAACAACACAACACTCACTCATGTTCACTAATATGTCGGCACTACGGGTAGCTCTTTTTAACTTCCATCACCACTCCTGCTTAGCTGTGGATAAAGCGATGTCGTTCCCCGGTCACTGGAGATACGTAATCAGACACACGCACAAAAGTTCTCTCCCGCTTTCTTTGCGAAGAGGCTAGCGGTTGCTTCAGAGCTCTCTGCAGGGGGGGTCCTCTGTGGTTGCTGGTGTCTCTCCGTCCACCTGAAATCGCTCTTTAGGACAGGTATCGTCGTCCGGCGAGGATCAGAAAGTTTTTAGGTAAATCTGGTGGTTATAATTCATCAGCTTATGCTTTTCAGCTGGATTCCCTTCTTATGCTCAGAATTGCAAGAGCACGCAGACGGACGGCAAGCAGTTTCTAGCACGAGGAAAAATCGAGGCCCAGTTCTCTCTGATATCAAACGGGATATGTCTTCAACAACAATCTCCCCTCTGAAAGAAATTGGTAAGCGGTGAATTCCAACACTTGAAACCGCGACATTTTTATTATAAACCGCTCTTCAAGTCTAACAGCTTCCATTGTTTCGCGCGCGGCACAGACAAAAGCTTCAAACGCTTTTGCCGTCCAAACACTTTTGAGTCATGGGAAATAGCTTTTAAACTCTGACCCGTCCCATTTCCGTTTATGGGCTCTTTGTTCTCGTGGCAAACACCTGCAACTCACCACTTGAATTCAAAGTGCTAGAAGATCTTTTCTAAATATACCGCCACTCGCAAGTGTTTAAATTATAACTCTCCGTTAATTAAAACTTCCAATCAAGTTTGAATTACAGTTAATTAACCACGCCTCTCGCCAATTAATTATGCGAGGGTGGGGGGATCGTCACATCGCCCCCTTCTTAAAATGCAACTCGTCCTGAGTGCATATAAGCTACCTGTGATTCGCAGCGATTCCACCACCCAGAACTGCCTACCCTAGATAAGAACTCATCAGTACCCCTCTACCTTGGTGCCTATCATCGTCTCTACCCTTACTAAAAGCAATCGCCTTCAATTGGTCTTTGGAGATCTCCGGGCACATCCCCTTTTTCTAACGAATCTCAGGGAACGCCCACATTCTATACCTACCTGCATAATTATTTACACTACCACTCCCCAGGGCAGTACACAAATACGACACTACATAATTAATTTACATTATACAGTTCCACTACCACGTCACACGACATATTGCAATATTAAAATATTTTCACCAATAGAACACAACACCGAGTACACTGTACAAAATTATTACAACCAACAAACTCATTCCATGTTCTCAGGCTCTCCGCTTCTCACCCTTTCACATCACTAAGTCAACCAACGGGAAACTAACCAATCACCTGAGACACTCACCCTTCAAATTTTTATGATTCGGTATTTCCTGCCATATACGGTCTAAGCCTATCGAGGTGTATAACTCTAACTGGTCTATTATTGTACTGAACCTTGCAAAGAACATCGTTTATTCCTTTCTTTACTACATGAGGACCTTCCCACGGGCGCTGCAATTTGGGTGACTTTCCCTTTCGCCTACGTGGGTTATAGAGCCAGACTAAGTCTTCCTCCTTAAACACTTTCTCTGCAGCCTGCACGTCATATCTGGTCTTCACTTGCGGAAAAACATCGGCGAATTCGCATATCATCTCGGTCCACTCTCCAAACTGATACGTACTCAGGCTCGCCGTGGCCTCCCTTGCGAGGTCACGCAAATGCTCCGGCACCTCGCAGCTCGCTTCCACGCTCGAGTTGGGGGGGATCCTTGCTCTACAGCTACGCACCGAAATTACTGGATTCAAGGTACAAAGTGCTAACCCTTCCTTTATCTTCACATCGACGTCACCCAGGTTAACTATTCTTACGGGGATGCAATGTGCTGTTTTTACCAGTGCTCTCGCTACAAGTACATTTTTTGGTAACGGGCAAATTTCGGACATTTCGCATACTGCCATCGGAAATTCTAGTGAAAGCTCAGGCAAACATCCTGCCAGAATTGTTTCACTTTTTGCTGGTAAAACACACTTTTCTTTTGCTAGAACTGTGACCCTTTGCGACCTCAGGGGACCATGTTGACTCCTCATGAGAACCATTTCCTCATGTTCCGTCTTCAGAGTTCCATTTTTAAGGTCCAAAACATATCTGTTCTCACTAAGAAAATCGAGACCCAGGATGCATTCCTCAACGATATCAGCAATCAATGCCGTGTGTCTGCAGCATTCATTTCCAATTCGTATATCGACGCCTGCGGTTCCAAGAGCAACTAAACCGTCACCATTCACAGTTTGAATCTCAACCCGTTGCTCACTCTTCAAACAATCTGCAGGTTCCTTAATTTGCTCGAAAAAAATCCGGACGGAGTAAAGTAATATCAGCCCCAGTATCCAGCACAAATTGGCATTTAGTTTTATTTATCATCCCCTCAACTCTTAAACCACTGTAATCCCCAGAAAGACCTGTGACGTGCGCTTTCACCGTGCGGGGCTGCTTTTGCTGCGTCAGTTCTCGCCCCTTGAAACTGACTTCTGATGGTTTCCCGAAGCCTGTTCCTTCTACTTTTTTCTCTCTCAACCGTTTTCTACATTCAAAACTGTGATGCCCTCTTAATTTACAATACCAGCACTCCATTTTTCTAGACGGCGTATCACTTCTTCCCCGGCCATGAGACGTAACAGAACGATGTTTAACATTTCTGCGAAGGAGATCCAAAAGATCTTTGAGTTTCGTTTCGACTGATGCATTAATCGGACGTTCTGCTACATTCGCCATACGAACTGTTTTTCTAGAACTCCTAGAATGTCGCGAAGAGTCAAATTTCATTGCATGCAAGACGGCTGACTTTTGTGAGTCACAATCCGCCATTCTCACTGAATGCTGAATGTCTGGATCAGAAATCGCTTCCACAAAATGTTGCTGCGCCATCGTGTCCTGTATTTCCGACGTACATTGCCCATACGCAAGCCTTGTCATCCGATCGATGTCGGTCGCGAGCTCTTGAAGTGACTCGTTGACCTCCTGCCTGCGATGTTTCAACTGAAGAACACGGAGTTGCTTTAAATGTTCCTCCCCAAATCTGCGTTCCAGGGCAGCGACGAGACACGAATATTTTAAACGGCTCTCTTCCGACAAAGTTTGTAGGATATCAGCAGCTGCATCCTCAATGATGCCGCAAGCGCGCATGCTTTCTCCCTTTCGCTCCAGCCGTTCACACTCGAAACCATTTCGAACTGGGTCCTGTATACTCCCCAGCTAGACTTTCCGTCAAACGCGCCTGGTTTAATTCGGGTCGGCCTACTCAAAGCTTCGCTCATCACTCCCGGTGACTTAAATTCCGACGAACTTATTTTTGCCTCACAATGTTGTACCATTTTCTCAATATCCCTATAAAATTTAGTTTGTTCTAACTTAGTGC
This sequence comes from Macrothele yani, assembly GCA_039090855.1. Taxonomy (NCBI): domain Eukaryota; kingdom Metazoa; phylum Arthropoda; class Arachnida; order Araneae; family Macrothelidae; genus Macrothele; species Macrothele yani. Next base: position 221,682 of record JAYWMT010000206.1, on the reverse strand, counting down.
CATTAAATTTCCCAGAAAGTTTTTCTTTTACATTTCTACATTGAGTCTCGCACAAGTTACGAAAGCTCTCTAAATTTTGGGTACATTGTTTTATTTGGTCTACGCATTTTACCTGCCCAATTTCCAACTGATCGATACGCAAGTTGGTATCTTCTATTCTTTTATCAAATTTTTCCTCATAACCCCCAATTCTAGCTATCAGCTGATTTATGCTGCCCGTCTGCTGCTCAAGACTTTCTTTCTGCTGTCGTAAGCTTTGCTCAAAACTTTCTTGTGGTTGTTTGAGCTGCTGCTCAAAACTTTCTTTGGAAGATTTCAGTACATTTCTGAGTTCAACTTTCAGTTCATCTAATATTTTTGTAATCCCTTCCATTTTTTGAAATTTTGAGCTCAACTTATTATGCAAGTTGCAAAAGTTGGCATAAATACTGAGCTCTGGTTGTACTGTGTTTCTGAGGTATACAATACGGATCCCAATGCTGATCACCACTTTTGTTCCGTCCTTTGGGTCTTAGTTGTCAGGATGCCCAATTACTTCCGGACGCCGATTCGAATCACTGGATCCGGCAATACCTCGTTAGCCAATTAGCCGACACAGTACACCAATAAACCAATGGAAGCACAGTATAACAATTAAAACAGGGATTTAATTAAGACATGCATAAATTGCACCGGATTATTAATCTAATTACAAAGCTATAATTTCCGGCCAGCTTTGGCCCTCTTCGGTGTTTCAGAAAATATGTCCTAACGAAAAGTCTGTTCGTTCACAATGTGCCGCAAAGAATACTGGTAAAAAATACTTACATAGGTCCTTGAGTATCCTCAGTATGGTGACACGAACAACACAACACTCACTCACATTCACTAATATGTCGGCACTACGGGTAGCTCTTTTTAACTTCCATCACCGCTCCTGCTTAGCTGTGGATAAAGCGATGTCGTTCCCCGGTCACTGGAGATAGGTAATCAGACACACGCACAAAAGTTCTCTCCCCGCTTTCTTTGCGAAGAGGCTAGCGGTTGCTTCAGAGCTCTCTGCAGGGGGGGGGTCCTCTGTGGTTCCTGGTGTCTCTCCGTCCACCTGAAATCGCTCTTTAGGACAGGTATCGTAGTCCGGCGAGGATCAGAAAGTTTTTAGGTAAATCTGGTGGTTATAATTCATCAGCTTATGCTTTTCAGCTGGATTCCCTTCTTATGCTCAGAATTGCAAGAGCACGCAGACGGACGGCAAGCAGTTTCTAGCACGAGGAAAAATCGAATCCCAGTTCTCTCGGATATCAAACGGGATATGTCTCTAACAACAATCTCCCCTCTGAAAGAAATTGGTAAGCGGTGAATTCCAACACTTGAAACCGCGACATTTTTCTTATAAACCGCTCTTCAAGTCTAACAGATTCCATTGTTTTGCGCGCGGCATGGACAAAAGCTTCAAACGCTTTTGCCGTCCAAACACTTTTGAGTCATGGGAAATAGCTTATAAACTCTGACCCGTCCCATTTCCGTTTATGGGCTCTTTGTTCTCGTGGCAAACACCTGCAACTCTCCACTTGAATTCAAAGTGCTAGAAGATCTTTTCTCAATATACCGCCCCTCGCAAGTGTTTAAATTATAACTCTCCGTTAATTAAAACTTCCAATCAAGTTTGAATTACCGTTAATTAACCACGCCTCTCGCCAATTAATTATGCGAGGGTGGTGGGATCGTCACAATATGAATTTATTTTAATCGATGTTCAAATTTTCATCTTTGGGAACACATTAATTGTGAAGGAAATGTTTACAAAAGTTTTTCCATTGGAATTATAGGAAGCAAAATTACTTGACGTCCACCTTAATAATAGGGGATAAGGGCAATGGAATGGATCGCAACCCTATGTCCTGACCTTTGACAACATTTCGTCCATTTTCAATAGGGTTCGTCCCCAGGGGGTACCCTACTATATACTGAAATTCCATCGAAATCCAACCATTTTTACGCACGTTATGGCGCATAAGGGCAATGGAATGCATCCCGATCTTATGTTTTGACCTTTGACTCCACTTCACCCATTTTGAATAGGGTTCGTTCCCAGTCGGCCTCCTACCACATAGTAAACTTTCATTGAAATCGAACCATATTTATGACGTATATGGGAAATGGAATGATCCTGCTCCTACGTTGTGACCTTTGACCCCATTTGTCCCATTTTCAATAGGGTATGTCGCTAGGTGGTCCCCTACCATATAGTAAACTTTTATTGAAATCGAGCCGTATTTACGCAAGTTATGACGCATAAGAGCAATCGAATGATTCCGCTCCTACGTCGTGACCTTTGACCCCATTTGTCCCATTTTCAATAGGGTTCGTCCCCAGGTGTTCCCCTACCACATACTAAAATTTTATCGGAATCGTACCATTTTTACGCCAGTTATCGTGCGGACAGGCGGACAAAGCTGGAGCATATACGCTTCTTCAATCTACGGTTGGAAAGCGTAAAAAAGTCAGAAGAGACTGGAATATATAAAATAGTTCTTCAAATTATCACTACACATAGTGTTTCGCACAGAGCGCTAATATATATATAAATATAAAAAATATGCAAAAAAAAATAAAAGCTGAATAGAAAAAATATTTGTTCTCAGACAGATGATGTGTTGAAGAAGAAACACTGCATCGTTAGGTAAGGCAGTTTTGTGTCCTTGAACTTTTTAATGAGAAACACAGTTAATAAAAAACTTAATGAGAAACACAGTTAATAAAAAACTTAATGAGAAACACAGTTAATAAAAAACTTAATGAGAAACACAGTTAATAAAAAACTTAATGAGAAACACTTCTGAGAGTTAGATGACAATGAGTACGTTGGAAACACAAGAGAACGTGCAAAAACACATGCACACACACACACACACACACACACACACACACACACACACACGGATCTGATAAAATTTAGGGCCAACCAGAATTACTTTACTAATCTCTTAACAAATTGTTTGCCTACTGTGATGGTCACCGTTTCTTTCCTTAGAATAATATAATACATTTAAGAAATTCTCATTCACTTTATATGATGTGCTGATTCCTTTATGCTAAACGTATTTAAAGCAGCCTTTCTCAGGTAGAAAGGTTCTTCATTAAACTTCTAAAGAGCTGTTATGCGGCAATTTCTCACAACGTAATATATCCCACAGTTCCCGTGAGTTTACACGAAGTATTTCCAAAAATGGAAATGATATCGGCGCTGCTACTGATAGTACTAATAAATAATCCAGGAGTAATATTAATTACAACAATAATAATAACAACAGAAAAGATAAAAGTGACCCCAGCAGGCATTTATTCGAAGCGGAGCAATACTGTAAATTCAGAAAATAATGATAATAAGAAATAAACCTAACATGTGGGGTTACCGCAGCATGTCTTTTTTTATACAAAGTTTAATGACCATTTGAGCAACTAGATGAGCTATAAGTCGTCGCCTGTCCCTAATTTAGAGAAGCGAATCAGTGCCGTAAGACAAACACAACACCCATGCCTCACCGGGATTCACACGCGGACCCATCACTCATACCACTGCGCCACATGCAGTTGCCGCCGAGGTGGCGCAGTGGTCTAAGCACTGGATTCTGATCACTCGACCGAGATGGGTTCGAATAGGCATGCATGTTGTGTTGCCTTACAGTACTGAAACTCTCCGTTCTCTAGAACCAGTAGCTCTAAATTAGGGTCGAGCGCCCCCCATCGAGTTACTCACTATGGTTGTTTAACTCCCGAACAAACAACATGCATTTTACTGAGCAATTTTGAGAATTAATAATGTTATGGTATAGAGGCGCGATTTTAAACCTGGGGTAAGCGTATAGCTAGAGTACTGCAAAGACACCCCAAGAGATATGGAATTATATGAATAAATTAATGAAGGAATATTTGTTAAAATTTCTTGATTTTACTGCATGTGTTTGCCATTTCGCATTCTTTCGAAAAAGATACACGCACACAAACTATATACAACCGCTGACAGGGACAGACGTGCGGGTAATGAGCCAACACTGCTTGCGTATGGAGCGGTTAATTCACTTCGTGAGCGTGGCTTCCTGAAGCCAATAGCAATTCAAGCTCCCAAGAACCCTCTCGAAAGTCCTCACCACACATCTGCTTTCTCATAATTTTGTACTTGAGAGTGAGACTAGAGCTGCAACAATTTCGTGAAGTTTCTATCGTTTACTCTTAATACAGTGTACTGGTTTCGTTTGCCATGGGTAAATTTATTGTAAACAGAAAGCAAGCACGAAGCTGAGGACAAGAGTTTTAGAAGTTATAACGTTGAATCACATGAAGTGCCGCTTAGTTGGCGCAGTGGTCTGAGCCAGCGTTACATTCAGAGAGTTTTTTCCGGGAGGAGGAGGGGGAAATTACAAATTATGGGGGTGGGGGTGGAACTTGCTGACTGATTATATACACATAATCACAGTTTTGTTATTTATATAAACGTACATTAACACCTATAAAATATTTAAATAGAGAGTAAAATTTTTCTTATGCTCGTATATCGCAAATGCGTATTCCAAGAAATCTACATATACAAATGATTAAAAACGTAACAATGGTATACCTTTGCTTTAATTCAGTAACACACCACGGATTTCACCATGGGGTGCTGTAAAATACTGAGGGTGCTAGTAAGTTAAAGCTGTGCAGGAGAAAACTCCTTACTCCCAACATTAGGAGTGGCAAAAAGGACCTCGCCTTACTACATGCTGTTCCAGATTATTAAGAAATCATTACAGAGTTACCTGAAATCGCATGGTGTAAACCATCCCCCCTGTAATTTGGTTTCAGCTTCTTTAGATTATTAGATAGGCACATAGTAAAAAAAAGCAACTAACTAACCGATTGCGTGGGTGGGTTTCAGTTTGAGGTGCCTCGATGTTTTTGTTGTTGGTGGTGTCACAGAGCGTAGATCACCCACTGCCAGGAAAAAGAAAACCTTTTTATGGGAAGAGCTTCTCATAATTTGCTATTACTAAGAATTAGGTAGTAAATATTTTGGTGTATTAGAAGCACCAACATCACGCTAGCTACACTGAGACTTAACCGTGTTCATGGAAAGTCGGCACCCAGAAGACTGAAATAAAGCTGAATGCCAATCTCCAAAATATGATGATATGAACTCCCATTATGCATGGCTTTTGTCGATTATGAAAAGCCCTTTAATTCGGTGAAACCATCAGCAGCTACAATGGCTTTGAAGTCATGCGGTATTGAAGATGCATACATTAATATTATTAATAACATCTATGAAAATGCAAGTGCAAAGATTCGGCCATTTGAGAATACAGCACCCATAAAAATTTGAAAGGGAGTGAGACAAGGTGAAACTATATATCCCAAACTCTTTAATGCCACATTGCAAAATGTCTTTCAATCACTGAACTGGGAAAACAAAGGGATGAAGATTAATGGAGATTATCTAACTCGCCTTTGTTTTGCTGATGACGTAGTCATTTTTGCAACTACCTCATCAGAGCTGCAGAGTATGACCCAGGAACTTGCAGACAAGAGTAAAGAAGTGGGATAAAAATGAACTTTCAGAAGACAAAAGTGATGTACAATCATTTTACAAAAAATGAAGATTTATCGATTGATGGGGAAAAGCTGTAAATAACCAATACTTACATTTCTCATGGACAGCAGATATCAAGTGAGGGTCACATTGGTGAAGAAATTAATCGGCGATGAAACTTGCCTGGAAAGCTTTTAGAAGAAAGAGTATAATTTTCAACAGCAATATGCCATTATGTCTTAAAAGAAAAGTGTTTGATCAATGCATCCTTCCAGTGCTTACGTATGGTGCAGAGACGTGGTGCTTTACTAATAGAGACATACAAAGACTACAGCCAACTCAAAGCAGCATGGAGAGATGCATGCTTGGTGTAACCAGGAGAGATACGAAGAAGAACTCGTGGATCCGAAAAATGACAAGAGTGGAAGACATGATCAGAGTAAAATCCCTGAAATGACAATGGTAATGGTAATGGTAACTGTGGGTACCATAGTGGCACCCAGTTTATTGCTATAACGTAATACAGACATAGGAGATTCATTAAAAGCTGCAGTACAGAAAACAACAGTGCGGAAAGTCAGTATATCCACGATGCAGCACAACGTTACACAGAAAGGAAATGAATATGCACACGAACAATGAATGGCCTAACGGCATGTCAAACACTATAACACATGTGCACAAAGCATGAAATGTACTATGCTATGATAAATCAACCGAACGGAACTGAAATGTGGTTAGAGCGCAAAACAACATTGAGTACCTCAGCAACTTTATAAAAATAACAAAGGTAACAAACGTTCCACTATAATAATCCGCGATAGAGGAAAGCGCTAACACAGCAAACACTCACAATTATTGGTAATTTAAAAAACAGGCACAAATTCAGGAAACAACAGATAAGATAATGAAACTGAGATAATGAGGAGATCACTCAAGTAACGGCAACGATTAGTTGGGAAAACACAGCAAAAACACGCAATTATCGCAACTTTAAAATAAAGCAAATTTACAATACATTAAATAAAGCAAATAAAGCAAATTTACAATACATTAAATAAAGCAAATAAAGCAAATTTACAATACATTACTTGTGAATCACAGTAAAAACACACAATGAAAACATCAGAATCAACATGCACTAAGTCTGCAAAACCAGGGCATCTGCGAACGGGTTCGCAAATCCCCTAGCATTGAGAGAACAAAAAGTAATCGGTGTGAGGAAAAGAGCTAAAGGTCATCGGTAAAAGGATAGAAGGTATCACATATATGCTTCTGAACGAGCTCCTTCAAGGAGGCGAGACGGCGTGTGTAACGTCTCAAAAAAGGCTGATACCTAGGATCGGTGGCACACAGAGATTTAAAAAGTGACACATAAGCTTCGAATTGCGTTACCGCTGCATACAGGTCCAGATCAGGTGAGTGAAGGAATTCTTCAGATCCAACAATCGTACGTGCAGGTTGAAAAAGACGTAAAAGTTGCTGTCTGGACAGTGGTCCAGGAACTGGAGGAAACGTATCAACGGCCTGTAGAACCTCAGCATCAGAGAGATTATTGACCGGACCTGAGCGGAGAAGCATACTGTTTGAAGAATCATCAGGTGGAGAAACACCAGAACCGGAAACCTCGAGAACACTAGATGTATCCTCCGAATGTGGCACAGAAAGTTGATTTAACTTTTTCTGTTTACAGCGCCTTTGGAAGTTCCAATCCGCTTCGAAGAAGAAGCTGAGGCGGATGTATCCATTAGTGGATCAGGCTCACCTCCCAAGTCAGGAGACGAGGAAACGAGCGTCGCCGAAGAAGCAGTACGTAGCTGAGCTGCCTTAGTGGAGACTGGTACAACAGCCGAGGCTTCAGGAAGATGTTGCAACAAGGGTATGGTAGACAAGGTTGTAAATGGAGATCCGATATCCGAGAGGCTAGGAGAAGAGCCAGACGGCCGATCTGCCAAACCACCACTCAACACACCCGGATCGGAAGACTCCGCTGTAGACACATCTGTAGTCGAAGACAACTCTGTCAATCTTGATGGTGGATGCCCAATCGTACGGGTCGGGAGAGGAGGAAAGGCAGCATTGTCCGTGACGGAAATGTTCGTCTGACGGAGAAACGAAGAATTCGCGTCAGGCAAACAACCGGTAGAGGGAATAGGAGAAAGACCAATGTGGACAGCAGTGGGATGCGAACTTGATGAACGTCCACGTCGAATGCGGTCACAGGATGGCAGTGGTGTGATTCTAATTTAAACAGTGTGTACAATAGTGAGCAGTGAAAATCTTGAAACTGTACGTTCGTGCGCCAATTTCAACAGTAGCTTCTGTAGGGCAATCCGCCAAGGCTTTCTCGGTGGGAAAGATGACCAATAACTGACGGCGAGGTCCGGTAGCATGTGCGAATCGGGTTCCGCGGGGAGGGTCAGAGAGACGACGGACCTTGCCAACAATTTTACAAACATGACTGACAAGGAGAGGAAGTGCAGTATCAGGCACTTCCTGTGGAACAGGATAGAACGTGATGTTCACCGGTCGCTTGGAGAGAGGCGACGGGATGAGATGGTTTGTCCCAATCGAAAGTCTGTTTGCAAGAAAAAAGTCAGCATCCTCCTTGTGATTGAACTGTACCGAAATACCCCGAGGAGTACGGGAAATTCCTGCAATGGACATAGACGACACATGTCAAGAGAGGGCTTCCATGTAGCGTGGCAATGGAGTATTTGGTAAAGCATGAAAGAGCACACCTCTATCCAGGAGGTTATGGAACTCACAGCCAATCTGCGAATTGTCATCTATCGTTACCTTCACCTTGTGGTTGGATACCTGAATAATAGGTGTTGCTTGCAAAAGACCATCTGGTTGAGAGGAATCGGACGTAGAAGTAGCGCCTCGTTGCACTTTAGAGGCAAATGACATCCTCGGAAGAGAAGTCCGTTCGGATCCGGCAGGCACAGAAGGCTGTGAGGGAAGAGAAGCAGAGGCCGAAGGCAAGGCAGTAGAATCAGTAGTACCCAGGAGGGCACCGATGCAGATGCAGGAGCTGAAGAAGAAAGCGCATCCAAGTCCAGTGAAGGCACTGGTGCAGGAGTACTAGAAAGCTGGGAAGGCATCAAAGCAGACACATCTGAGGACGAGAGTATGTTAACTTCCATGGACGTGGGAAATGTGACGTGACGTGCTTCCGCCACGCCCATAGATGATAAGGAAATCCCGGAAGCCGCCATGTTGGCAGCTTCCAAACGTAAACAAACGAGCAAACGATAAGAAAACGGATGAATATGAACTAATATGAGGATAAGAACGCTAGAAAAGTAGCTCAAAACGTACACAGTAACTTTAGACAGCCGGGCCACGCAACAGGTGAGTGAGGGACGAGGTATTCCACATTAAAATGCATAAAATTTTGGAGCCACTAACACTACGTCTGTCACAAACGAGCAATGGGCTGGACATATTGCCAGAAGGACAGACCATCGATTGACAGCCGAAATTTTAGACGGGATTCCAAGGGACAGGACGAGTCCCAGAAGAAGACCACATGTGAGATGGGTGGATGAAATTCGAAAGTATACGGGAGTAACATGGAGGAGACTGGCACAAGACAGAGTTGTGGAAAAAACTTGGAGAGACCTTCGTCCAGCAGTGGATTGATAATGGTTGACAATGATGATGATAATGATTGCAGTGCAAACATCTCTACTCTGTGGAATTGGGTTTTTATTGGGGTAGTAGCCCGAGAGTGCTTGAAAAATTGCCCCTTCAGCGAGGACTGTTCAACGTTTTATTGAAGGATGATAGAAATTTCAGATTGAGGTCCATGTGGAGTTTTTTTCTTTATTGCTATTATCTTTTTCCACGCTTTCTTACGTTTTTTTCTATCAATTAATTTCGCCAAATATTCAGCAATAAACGAAAACAAGTACACTAAATATAAATAGAGATCGTCCGAAAACCTACGGGAGGGGAGGGGGTCACGGATTTTTGGGGAACTAAGCACCTCCGAGAAGATGCCTGAATACATCACTGGTCTGAGCAATGGCTTCTGGCCATTCGTCCCAGATGGGTCCGGGTTTGAATCCCGGTAAGATATGGATGTTGTGTTTGTCTTTCAGTACTGGCTCTCTCCCTTCCCTGGAACTTGTGGCGGGCGACTACTTACAGCCTACTGATTTGCTCATGATGGTCGTTAAACCACCAACCAAAAAAATGAAAAGAAACCGGTATTGTTCCGTTTTGTGATGCCTCTGCACGCAGCGTTAATGTTAGTTTTACGCAATCAACACCGTCTAAAATCAAATTTTCCAAATCTATTAAGGTGGACAGTAAGGTAAATTGTGGATTCTGTGACAAATCTTACATTTAAAATGGATTCATTACAAATACGTGTGGTACCCCTCTTCCACTGTGAGTAATTTGCAACCAAACATTATCGAAAGACAGCATGAAACCATCGCAACTAGAACATAATATAATTACATGTCATGATGAGTTTAAGGAAAACCGATCTCTTTTCGATCAGAAAATTGAAAGTGTAAAAAAATATATACGTGTAATCCACAATTTCATACAATCGTAAAGGGTGGCTTTGAAAACATCATACGAACTAGCAGTGCGAACACACAGAAATAGGAAATCATATGCACCAGTAGTCTATCTCTCTCATTATCTGCGGTGCAGTAATTCTTATAGCAGGTAAAATCTCATAATAAACATGCAAATGCAGTGAAATTGAATCCAAATTCTGTCACCACTCCCTTTTAGTGGTGTTCATTTAGTTTTGATTTGGAAAAACCAGCAGTACCCGCACTCGAAATTTAAAGGTGTTCATAGTCAGGCCCGTTTTCGACTTTAATCCAGTTTTCTTCTACATTTATTTAAAATAAAGGGAGGCTTTCTTTGGAGAAACACACCTGTTCTTTTGAGCTGAACTGCCTTAGCAGTTCAGCTCTGAACAGAATGTAACGTAGGGAGACGCACCGTATCTCAATGGAATTCTTTCCATAGATGAAGGGTTTTCTGTTAAAAATGTAAACGCTTTTCCTCTTGCACACTTAAATATGAACAAGGTAGCCTAGAGCACCAAATGTGTAAACAAATACTTCGAACTTCCTCATCTCCGTTGTAGCAACAAATCCCGCCAGAAGGCTGTCTGTTAAAATATGTTTGTATCAACATTTTTCGGAAAAAGCAAAATGCTTTTTGTTTTAGTCACCGAAGCCAACAAAGGGAAAACGGAAATGGATTTCAAACTTTATGGAAATAAACAGGTCCATGGCAGACTCACATATTACCACAGATCTTGATGATTTCAATTATGATTAATGAACGCTTCCGGTAGCCGATGTACTTCCATGTCTCTCGTTTCACTCAGTGATCGGCACCATTTCATTATTTAAGTAGTCAGTTTTCATTTTGTGAGTCGAAACGGTTTTATTTAATCCGGAAACAAAATGCCAACTTTACAGGTCAGGCTTCGGACCTCCCAGGCATAGAATTTTTCATTTCACTGATGAAAAAAGAACCCAGCTGCACCTTCGAATCGGTCCTTGCTAAGGTCTTATGGGATGGTCCAAGAAGATGTTGATGAAAGATCTTTAGAAAAAAGTAAACTTGGAAAACAATTTGCAATCCAATTTGATTAGTGAACTGACATTTTAAATGATTCCAAGTTGATAGCGTACGTTCTGGATTTTCGTGTAGAGAAACACGACATTAATGACTATATGCCTGAAAATAAACACAGGATGAAAAGGCTGTATTTATTTCCAAGTATATAGTCACAAATATATCATCATCATTATCATCATCATCATTGTCAACCATTATCAATCCACTGCTGGACGAAGGTCTCCCCAAGTTTCCTCCACAACGGTCTGTCTTGTGCCAGTCTCCTCCATGTCACTCCCGCATACTTTCGAATTTCATCCACCCATCTTCCATGTGGTCTTCTTCTGGGTCTTTTCCTGTCCCTTGGAATCCAATCTAAAATTTCGGCTGTCCATCGGTGGTCTGTCCTTCTGGCAGTATGTCCAGCCAATTGCCATTTCAGGGATTTAACTCTAATCATGATGTCTTCCACTCTTGTCATTTTTCGGATCCACGTGTTCCTCTTCTTATCTCTCCTGGTTACACCAAGCATGAACCTCTCCATGCTTCTTTGAGTTGTCTGCAGCCTTTGTATGTCTCTTTTAGCTAAGGTCCACGTCTCTGCACCATACGTAAGCACTGGAAGGATGCATTGATCAAACACTTTTCTTTTAAGACATAATGGCATATTGCTCTTGAAAATTATGCTGTTTCTTCCAAAAGCTCTCCAGGCAAGTTTTGTACTCCGACTAATTTCTTCATCAATGTGACCCTCACTTGATATCTGCTGTCCAAGATAAACGTACGTGTCTGTTATCTCCAGCTTTTCTCCATCAATCGATAAATCTTCATTTCTTGTAAATGCATTGTACATCACTTTTGTCTTCTGAAAGTTCATTTTTAATCCCACTTCTTTACTCTTGTCAGCAAGTTCCTGTATCATACTCTGCAGCTCGGATGGGGTAGTTGCAAAAATGACTACGTCATCAGCAAAACGAAGGTGAATTAGATAGTCTTCATTAATCTTTATCCCTTTGTTTTCCCAGTTCAGTGATTGAAAGACATTTTCCAATGTGGCATTAAAGCGTTTCGGAGATATGGTGTCACCTTGTCTAACTCCATTTCCAATTTTTATGTGTGTTGTATTTTCAAATAGCCGAATCGTAGCACTTGCATTTTCATAGATGCTATTAATAATAATAATATATGCATCTTCAATACCGCAAGATTTCAAAGCCATTGTAACTGCTGATGGTTTCACCGAATCAAAGGCCTTTTCATAATCGATAAAAGACATGCAAAAGGGAAGTTCATATTCCCTCGCTCTTTCAATTAGTTCTCTCAGTACGTGGATATGATCTATTGTGCTGTAGCCACTCCTGAATCCAGCTTGTTCTCTCGGTTGAGCCTCGTCCAGTATCACCTTCAAGCGGTGTGAAAGAACTTTAGTGAAGATTTTATAAACCACTGATAGGAGGCTGATAGGTCTGTAGTTCTTGAGATCCTCAATGTCACCTTTTTTATGTAGCAAGATCATTGTAGCGTTGTTCCAATCCTCAGGAATTTTCCCTTCATTAAGGCATCGAGTGAAAATTTGGGCGCGTACTGTTTCGATTTCTCCACTTGCTTCTTGTATGATGTCTACAGTAATTCCGTCTTCTCCTGGAGCTTTTCCCCGCTTCATGTTCTTGATTGCATGTGCAACTTCTGCTGGAAGGACTGGAAGAACTCTGGTACTGGTACCTTTCATGATGTCTGGAGTACATGTATCATCCCTTTCATATAATTTGGAGTAGAAATCTTTCACTCTTGTCAAAATTTCGCCTCTATTTCTTGTTACAGAACCATCTTCTTTTCTCAGTGCCATAATCTGTTTTTTTCCCTTACTGAGATGTCCCTTTGCCATCTTTAGGCTTTGGTTGTTTTCAATTGCTTTCCTTACTAGTTCACAGTTGAATTTCCTTACGTCTTCAGTGATACTTTTTCGTACTGTCTTGCATAGCTCTATATATTCCACTTTGGAAGTCACATCTTCTTTAGTTGTCCTCATCACTCTTCCTTTTTGCATCAACATTTTGGTTTTTCCTGATAATTTGTTCACATGCAATTTGTTTTTAGACCCAGCTAATTTTGTTGCTGTTTCCATAAGATCTTTGGTTACTTTTCTGTTAACTTCAGAAATATCCACTTCTTCCGATGTTAGGCCTTCTAAAGCAGAGAACCTGTTCTTCAGTTCCAACTTGAAGGTATTATGATGTTTTTTAAGGTTGGTTTTGTCAATAGATTTTGTTTGTCTTATGAGCTTGCCACGTTCAAGTTTAGTGTTGAGGTGTATCTTACATCTCACCAATCTATGGTCACTGCCTGTGTTGAACTTGTTTAGCACACTGCAGTCGTCTATGACGAATTTTTTGTTACACATAATAAAATCAATTTCACTTGTCGTCCCATTTGGATGTCTCCATGTCCATTTCCTGTGTGACTTTTTCTTGAAAAAGGAGTTCAAGATGAAAAACCCTTCTGCCTCTGCAAACTCTACGAGAGTATTTCCACGCTGGTTTCTGTTGCCGTGACCGAATTTACCTACTGAAGTTTCATTCTGTTGCCGTTGCCCTATTTTTGCATTGAAATCTCCCATAATTATCTTCAAGTGCTGCTTACCTTTATTATTTAGATCACGAATTTCCTCAAAAAATTCTTCAATTTCTTCTTCAGCATGACTTGTGGTGGGTGCATAAGTTTGAATAATCTGAGCCTGGTATCTTCTCGAGAGTTGGATAACGAGTCGTGCAGCTCTGTCAGAGGAACTTTCAACTTCTAAAACTTTATCCTTCAGTTTCTTGTTTAATATAAATCCAACACCACTAGTTCTGCCAGTATCTGTCCCACCATAGTAGAAGTGATGTCCACTTTTCAGTTCAATGAGATCTTCTCCTTTTCTCCTTACCTCACTTAGCCCGACGATGTCCCTCTTGATCCTTTGTAGTTCCTCTTCCAATTCAAGAAGCCTTGAATCAGAAGATAGGGAGCGTCCGTTATATGTAGCCAAGGTCAGCATCAGATGGCAGCCTAGTCCGGTCCTCCGGGGATTCTTAGCACCCTCTGCCTTCATGTCGCACTGGCCGCTGCCTTGGCCATATACATTCCACCTGCCGGAGACTGAGGGCCAAGATTTAAGTTGTGGAGTCATTTTGGAGGGGTTTGGCCATAACTCACCACGCTGGCCAAGCGGGTTGGTGAGTGTGGGATAGCATTTCCTCTAATCCCGATGGTATAGTTATACCGCTATTGGCGGTCGTCAGAGCCCCTTTAGTGGGAACAGGATGTACCACGAGAAGGCGGGGTTGACATTTGTCAAGGAGAGGCTGTGATGTTACGCATCACCTGACCTTACATCCCACATAGTCATTAAATAAAAATATAGTTATTAATATATACTTGGTAATAAATACAGCCTTTTCATACTGTGTTGATTTCCAAGTATATAATCATATCACAGGACCCCGACGAGCAGGAAAGGTTCGACTATTCAAGGATATACCGTATATACTCGTGTATAGGTCGACTTTTTTAATGAAATATTGAGGTCGAAATTAGGCGGTCGAACTATACACGGAAAATATTTCTGATAGGTTGAAAACCAAAATTTTGATGCCTTATGGAAATGCGCGATCAGTTCATTTGCATTTGTATATTTAGTCATTTTCCGGGTGTTACTGGTACAGAAGAAAATTATTGCTCAGAATTTTCTTGATTTTATATGTACGAGTTTGTTTTATTCTTTAATCAAAAAACTGATTCCTCAAGGATGTCTCAAAGTCCGTTTTAGATCTATCGATATGGCCTTGACTGCTCCGCTGGTAAATCACCCAGAGGAAAAAGGTGAACGCGTCAGCCAGTCGTTTAAGTTGCACCGTGCCGTGACATACGACCATGCTCAATTCTCGACGGGATAATGAGGGAAAAGAACATAATATTGCAAAAGGAGACCGCTGCCCCTGTTAGCAGCGGCGGAGAAGAGGGGCGTGACAATCTACAGAACAGCTGTAACTTGATCAATGCATTCCGAAAATGAAAGTCTTTAAACTTGGCCGATCTCTCAGAATAACATTGCCTTTGATAGTAAAAAAGTGAATGAGTTAAGAACCTACTTACGTTTGCTATTAAATTGAGTGTGCCCAGGCTCTAAAATTCAAACCAACAGTAACCTCTTCTGAAGACTAAGAGCGAGCAAAAAGGATTTCATCTTTACTGAATGGGGACGATGTTTGGTTTTGTCACTAAAGCCAATTGTTTGTCACAAACACAGTGGAGAGGGGGATAGAAACTAGGGAGTACATAAACGACCTCTCTGTCAATCACACACTCCAAATATGTTCCTGTTTTTTTTTGTTTTTTTTTTAAATAACGATGTGACTTACGACGTTTATTAAATTCTTTTTTAAATAACGATATGACTTACGACGTTTCTTAAAATCCTTTTTCAATAACGATGTGACTTACGACATCACGATTCGTTTGGTACGGGAGCAAATGCTTTACTCTCCATGAATGAAGTAACTGCAGAAAACTCGCTCGCAAAAAGAGGGAGAAGGGGCGGAGGGGGACGGACTATGTGCAAAAGTGGGTTCATATATTGTTAAAGTGTGTAACCTTCCCCTGAAAACTCTGACCAGGATGCTGAGCCCTATCATCTTCCCAGAATTGTGCCTCAGTTCCACCCACATTTTGCGGGAAACTACCGCAAGCAACATTGCGAGAGCCAGCTACAACAGTAAATAGTAGATCACATTTCCGCATGCGGGCGCATCCTCGGAAAATATTTTTTTTAATTTATATACAAGATAGGTTGGTATACAAAAACTGTACATAATCAGATAAAAATAGGGGGGGGGGGGTCGACTTATACACGGGATATATAAAAACTGCAAATATTTAGATAAAAATCGGGGGTTGACCTATACACGAGTATATACGGTATTCATACCGTTTTATTGTTTCAAAATATCAAGGATTGACGTTCAACTCCAAACCCGTGGTCATTTCCATGAATGTAACGTTTTTCTAAGCAGTATGTTTGGATCATTTAACTTTTCGAAATCATCCTTCCTCTTAGTATTCATTTGGTTTCTCATTTGGTCTTCAGAATTGTTTTTCTTCACTCATTCAGTGTATTTCAGCACCTATTTTGCTTCATATAACGTCATTAGCTGACGAACACTTATTTTTACAAGCAGCTAAATTTTTTAATAGCTGCTATAAGTAAACTTAAGAATTGACACCTAAACTTCACGATTCTTCGTTTCTATTCCTTAATTCAACAAAATCTTTTCCTAACTTTCTAGAAGAAATTATGTGCAATAAAGTTTCTGTTCTTTGTATTTATTCGGTCCATGATAGTAGAATTTGCGGGATAAAATGGGATGTAGGATCCCTACTGCCTGAATTTATAACTAATCTCATACTTCGTTTCCTTTTTTGCGAAGCATGCGAAATATTAGATGTGTTGGGCGGTCATAGATGTTTAATTTTCCGATTCGATATCCCAGTTTTATCAGGTGTTTGGCTTTTGATGATTCTTCCGAGATGGGCCATGGTTCGCGTACGGTTAACTGACGTGTGACCAATGTTTCTGATAGCACTAGTTCTATTTTTTCACTCACACCAGTGACTATGAAGTAGAGTCAGACGACTACATTTGTCTTCCAAAATTGCTCATGAAAGTCGTTAAAACCGCAGGGAAACTCAGATATTGGTTCCTAGACCATGATCCCTGTTGTTTGCACTTTACGCCAAGGGACAATGTTCTTCAACTGGTCCGTTCTCCTCATAATGTTTTATACGCGATCCCGGGATCGTAGGTCCCCAAAGAAATGCGATATTTATCCCTGAAGACCACACGGCACCAATCTGTCTGCAACTTCGTTGGAGCACTGCACGACTCCAAATGCTCTTGTTGGTGACCATTGGTTTTGGTTAATGGTACTCAACGAGACTGACGCGTTACGTTGCGTCCTGTTTCCGACAGTCTTCGAGACAGGGTTTTTCTTCTGATAGGACGACTTAAAACAACATTTACCGTTCTTCTGGTGGTAGAGTTAATATCTGCGGGGAGAACGGAAAAATGTTGAAGGATCAAATTATCTTCCATCATGCGTGCTCCACTTCCACACCCACCAGGGTCCCTTCGTTCTCTTCATGACTACTGTTAAAATCGATACAATGTTGCGTAATCATGATTCAAATGCCACGCAGGGCTGCGAATCAACCATGCATCGTGACCTGTAACAATAATCACACCCCTGTCAAATGCACTCTCATTCGGCCATGCGATAGAATTTTACGTCGTGGTATTCTGTAAGTTATTTGCTTTCTGCTGGAATTTGCAGCTCAAAGCCCCAGGACTCTTTTCACGAGGAAACCTGACGTAGTTGTGACGTTACGTCAGAGGCGTTCTCACTTGTATCGCCAAACACTGTAATCCCAAAGCTCTCATATTTCAATTGTATGCATACCTCAGCTAAACTTACCCGCGAAGGGATTTGTATGCTCATTACGATCATTACTTCTCAGAGTGTTGCGATATCAAATTAACAAGGAATATTTCGCGAGACCAAAGACATTAGAGCCAATGCAGCAAGATCATAGATGTAGTTTTCCTCTGTTCACTACTCGAAAGTGCACTTAAAGCCAAAATACAACAGCCCTTTCATTCACGAAACTTCGCCTCTGAACAAATTAATATCGCCATTTCCTTCTAAAGAAATATATAACTGGTTTTTGAAAGACAATGTATCTACTTAAAATACAGTTAAATATTTAAAAATGAGAATAAAAAAAGAAACAGTTGCCGTTATACTAACGGCAATGACACTAGGCACTCAATTATCATTTATATACACTGACAAAAAAAATCCCAACACCAAGAAGGGGTTGTGTTAGATAAACGACAGTTGGTAGGCGTTGAGAGCACATCTGTAAGATGACGTCTATGCAAATTTAGCGCTCGGCGCATACGTGTGGCGCTAGTAGCACCCCTCGGAACATGCAAAGCAGGTTTGCTGTAAATACGCGCTGTAATGTTCGTGAGCGTTAGTTATCGTTCAGATTCGACGCAGTGTGTTGATGTTAGTCAAGAATGTCTTTAAGAAGAAGAAGAAGAAGCCATTTTCAACAGCTCACGGAGTTTGAACGAGGTCGTGTAATAGGGCTACGAGAAAGTGGATTTTCTTTCCGCAATATTGCAGAACGACTTGGCAGGATTGTAGCCACTGTGCATGATTGTTGGCAGCGGTGGTCAAGGAAAGGTACTGCCTCAAGAAGACCGGGTTCCGGCCGGCCACGTGGCACTACTGAGAGGGAAGACCGCCGTGTATGGCGTATGGCCGTGTACTGAGTCTGCGGCAGCAATTCGAGCTGCAGTTGCCACCACAGTGACACAACGAACTGTTACAAATCGGTTACTTGAAGGACAGCTCCGAGCCAGACGCCCTGTAGCGTGCATTCGACTTACACCAAACCACTGCCGTTTGCGACGTGAGTGGTGTCCAGCTAGAGCTCATTGGAGGACGGAGTGGAGATCTCTTGTGTTTTCTGATGATAGCCGGTTCTGCCTGGGTGGCAGTGATGGCCGTGTGTTGGTTAGAAGGATGCCAAGTGAGTGCCTGCAACCAACCTGTCTGCGGCCGAGACACACTGGACCTACACCTGGAGTTATGGTCTGGGGAGCAATTTCCTATGACAGCAGGAGCACTCTCGTGGTTATCCCAGGCACCCTGACGGCACAGTTGTACGTCGGTCTGGTGATTCACCCTGCTGTGCTGCCATTCATGAACTGCCTTTCAGGCGGTGTTTTCCAACAGGATAACGCTCGCCCGCATATCGCTGTTGTAACCCAACATGCTCTACAGAGTGTCGACATGTTGCCGTGGCCTGCTAGATCACCAAATCTTTCTCCAATCGAGCACGTATGGGACATCATTGGACGACAACTCCAGCGTCACCCCCAACCAGCATTAACCGTTCCTGTATTGACCGACCAAGTGCAACAGGCATAGAGCTCCATCCCACAAACTGACATCCAGCACCTGTACGACACAATGCATGAACGTTTGCATGCTTGCATTTAACATTCTGGCGGTTACACCGGTTATTAATGTACCAGCATTTTACATTTAAAATGGCTCTTCTCGCGCTTACATTAAGCTGTGATCTTGAAACCTTAATCGATTATATATGTTACCTATACAAATGTATTGCCGCCATTTCATTCCTCTACAACTATTTTTTCGTGGTGTTGGGATTTTTTTCCGTCAGTGTATATATCACTGGATTATCCCTTCATCCGAGGTTGCAAAATGGGAATATTTCCTCAACAACTTTGCACTGTTCTCTAAAAACAACACTAGGATTGGGAGAAAAAACAGTATAACTGGAGAGTTATCGGGCAGTTAATTTCTGAAAAAAAATTAGATAAAGTATTCTTTAGTCGCCGTTTTGTTCGCCGAAAAATTAATTTCATTAATGGATTTCTAAGACAGGAGGTCACTTCTCTGAATACATCTCTTATTTCAAATATATTAAAAGCAGCGTCTGCTACCTTGGTGGGCATATGTGGTTTCCTATAAAGAGATTCCGAATATTACATCTGGTTTTGATATGAAATATTAGCATATAGTACCGTTGCCTGAAGGGTGGATGTCTTTCGAAGTGAAAAGAAAGAGCCCGCAACTTGAACACAGTGGCGGACATACTTTGACCAGGACAAATGATTCTGCATGCCATTTTATAGAAGCTGGTGGGACGACATTTTGTTAATCCATCAACAGTGAAGACATTTCTGGCAAATCGCAGTAAGAAATTTTGGAACATCCGTCATATTCATCGGAGTAGACTCCGGATATTTTCACATGTTCCAAAAAATAAAAGACCCTCTTAGAATTAAATGCTTCCGGACTGTCGGCAGTATTAATTCTCTGCTACAGCATTTTCTTAGAACATTGTCTAAAAGCGATGTTACTGAATACGTTTGAGGCTTTCCAGACGTTCGGAAACGGGTCATCCACTGGGGCGGAGGGTATATCCAAAGGCTGGGACTGTCACTTGTATTTCCTTTTGAATGTGTACTAATTATAGCTATGTTGCTATTACAAATAATTTAAACGGTTAATTACGTGAGTTTTACGTGATTCGTGCAAACTGCGTCGCTCTTGAATATTAATGTTTTAAAACACTTCATTACCTTTTTAGTATATATAGTTCTTATATGTCTATAGGTACATTTCACATGCAATTTGTGTAACTGTTGAAAGGACATTCCAGTGTTTTGTAATGAAGAAAACTTGTCAGCAATAATTTCACTCAAAAAGAGTGATGTCTATTTGCTGTTCATTCTGACAAAATTATTGGGCCGCGGGTGGCCTAGTGGGCAACGTGCGTGACTGCCGCGGAAAGGACCTCAAGTTCGATCCCAGGCAGGTACGAGCGCTCGATCCACTAAATATCCGCCGTGCGTCGGATGGGCACGTTAAGCCGTCGAATTCCGGGCACTGGCAACCGGTAATAAATAAGGGCGTCTTCCTCCTTCTTTCTACTTCGCTTCCGTGTCACTTTCCTATCGGACACTCTAGCCCAAATTCAGTAGCTTCCTATTTCTAAGGGTTGTTTGAGACCTGGGGTCAGACACTCTCTTCCTAAAATGCTCTACATATGATCATTTGATAAAATTATTGAAGAATCAAAAATTTTAATGTTGAATATGCTCCATTGTCGATGAAGAGCACTTGAATAGGTGTTCTTGCTCTTGCAAAATCTTTACATTTGCAATATTTTCTTCTCTTTTTCTTACCATAGAAAAATTTCGGTATGTTTATTTTCAGAGAGGGGAATTTTATTACTTGTGTGCTGTACCAAAAACTTTGAAAATTGCTATTGTAAAAATATTGTAGTGCTAATATTACAGCTACTTTCGAGACCTAAAAGTTGTGAGGGCACATATCTAGGCTTTAATCACCTTTCCAGCGATCAGATCCTCCTCCTAAGAGTGCAATGGAATCATGCTGAAATTAGAAAATCCGGTTCTGGCAGTTTGACTTTCTGTTCGAGGGGGTTGAGCTTTTCAAGTTTTTTGAGGACTTGTTTGTATGGCATTAGTTAAATACGCTGTTACTAGAAATAGTGGGCACTTCTATTTTATTTGTGTAACTCACCTTCGTCACCTTGGAATTTATGTAGATTTCAGGGCCATATTCGTATATTAGTGCAGCTACTGCGGCTCGCCATTTTTATATAGTATCTCTAGAAATATGCTACAAAATAGCGTAACGAAAAACTGTGGCTACAAAATAGTGTAACGATAAAGTGAGCTACAGGCTACAAAATAGCACAAAGAAAAAGTGAGCTACAGATGGCGCAATTTTTTTAAAAAAGTGAAGAAATGTAATTTTCAAATCACTTAATATTTTCAGATTTCCTGAAGCGGTATTGGCTGGGATACGGCAGCTGAGTGTGCCCGGTCTTCAATCAAGTGCCTGACTTCATTTACATTGTGAAAGCTAGGCAAACTGTTAACCCGAAAGTGTTAGTCGGCGTCGCGTATTAGACGATCGCGCTAGCGGGTTTTTTGAGGGCTGTAGAATGCTAAATTAAATTATATTAGCCGAAGAGAAAGAATTCGCAGATATTTCTTGATACGGCATTTATTTACATTAACTGAATTACATAAATAGTCATGCTAGCTTGGAATATATGCCACTGAATTTATTAAAATGAGTTACATGTGATCATAGCCGAGGTAAATAAGCGTTAAAATTTTAATAATTTGTGTAATTCACCTTCGTCACCTTAGTATTTATGTAGATTTCAGAGCCATATTCGTGTATAACAATGCTCATATAAATATCCCAAAATTTCAAATTTAACTTTAGCCTAAATTTAGGAAAAAAACTAATATGTAGGGAAAATACCTATCTTTCACAAAAAAGTAGTGTACTCTTCAAAAAACATAGATGTGGTAAATTACATTTTCAAGAATGTAGTTGTAGAAGAAGCTAGAAACTTTTGAAAGTAGCTTTCCAGTTACTTGAATAAGGCAGTTTTAAGCAGAATAATGATTTCCGAAAAGTCGTGCTCTTAGATCCAAGACCAAGGTATATTATGCGCGCATTAAACGTGCACAATTTAAGACCAAAGGAAGTTTTGTTCCTACAGTTCTGCATGTTTTGCCAGGTACGCAAGCAGGCTTCAAAGATATCAGTATTAAGAACATATTCAAGATAACATGAAAAATTGTCATACCGGTGTAGTTCTTCTGACACGCTATACTTCAGAGAGAAAAATAAATTTATCTTTATTCCTGTATTTTTCGCAAATCACATAAAGGGAAAATAATCCAAAATCTAATACGTAAGGAGTAAAACAATTATTTAAATACTTTAAGAGACATATGAAACACAATAAACAAGGAGCAATGCAGCAAACTTCTAAGAGCTTCAAGATTTCCACGTTTTCGACGGTGTCAGAAAATCTGGGAAAATGCACTAATGAAAAAACAAATGCTTTGAAAAGTGACTTTTAACGAGAAAAGAAAAGGGGACGCTAAATCTGAACGCAAAATATACAATGGAAATATTTGCTTCTACCAGAAAGTTGTGTGCTAATTATACTATTAAATTCGTTACATTGTTAAAGCAAACGTTTCAAAATACTCCGAAGCACGTTAGAACGTGAATAATTATTCGCTTTAAAGGTATTTTTTGAATGCAAAATTGCTGCTCTGCTACTTATCACCGTATTGAGCAATGTTTTTTACATCGCGATTATCCTGAAACAAAAACTGTTGCGCTTTATATTCACTGTTATAAACGAAAATATAAAATTTCCCCCATGGGAACCCTTTCAGGGAAACATATCCAGTCAGCGAACATCGAAAAATTATTCTACAGAAGGTAAGGAGCGTTTTGTAATGCATAAAAAGGAAAACTGCCATATGAACAAACAAATCATATTTTTTTAACTTAAGACATCTACTTTGCTACTTTAAAATTCAGGCCATCCTTTTATGGTTGAATCTCAATTATGAAAATTCCAGTTTTCGGGAGCTGTTCTGCTAAAAAAAGTTTACTCAAACTGACGAAGTTTTAATATACTTAATAATGTTAAATGTACTTATAAAATTTATTAAATTAATGAACCTTTCACGTATTAGCCTCAAATCGTTTCTTGCTGTAAAGAATCTGAACTTTTCTCCAAATTTTTGGTCACTGATGATTTTACTTTGCATGGTACATTCACTGTCCATGTAATATTCCGAAACCAAATGATTTTAACGTGCATATGTTTTCCTTTACTTTAAAAAAGAGCTTCATTTTTTTCAATAGGAAGTGGTGTGAGTGATTGGGATAGGCTCCAGTTTTCGTGCGTTAAGGAGATGTTGCGTCTGTGTCCTTGAATATTATTCAGAGATCAAATCAGAATGAAAATAGTAGCTACATTGGTAATCACGTGTTCACAAAATGAAAAAGCCAAAAATAAGTATTAAACCCTAAAAGCGTTGACTGGTTCAACAGAGTCCACATACTCTATGAAAAGTGTCCTTACTGGTGTTAATTCGGTACGTTAGTATGTGCTGAATGTTTCCTTTCTATCCATAGAGTAAAGTATCACGACATAAAAAGAAACTTTGAAGTCTCAGGAGACATACAAATGACAAAAACACCAAAAAGGAAAGAGAAGCTGTGATTAATTATATTATAAATTCAGGCCGCGGGGATCCTACATCTCTCCTAGACTCACCAACAGCTTCCTGTTATAGATGAAATTTACAGAATGAACACAACGAAGCGAAATGATATATATAATTTCTTCTAAAACATATAATCTGAGATTATGTTAAAAAAACTGAGGAACTGAAACGCTGAATCATGAATTCTATTTGCACTTTCCCTAGTGCCAATGGAACTATCACGCTCATTTTTGTTAAACAGCTGGGATATTTTACACCTTCTTATAAAAGCGCGCGCGTCCCACATTGTATAGGAACTAAAACGAGTGCTAAAATACTCACTGAGTAAAGCAAAAAAAAAAAACTAATTTTAAAATGCAAACCGAAATGAGAGCTGAGAGTAAAAGGTATATTTGAAAATTTTAAAATATACTGGTAAATTGCATAGCTTCTGTTATACAAATAGGAATCATTACGGATTTAGAACGAGTTTTAATCCACTACCTCCAGTTCTTTCGTATTTTGTACCAGTTCAACGTTAGGCATGTGTTTGCGGTGATGACGAAAACGGAAACCCCATTTGTCATGAACTAAAATCTATTCGTTCACCTGCTGTTTTTCCTCAGCCAATCAAGCTAATGGTTTCGATTTGGCGAACAGGTAGAATTTCAAGAAATCGTAAAACGTTCGTGAAATTTTAAATACAGCTTCAGGAGACGATTATTTTGTCGAGATTTTCGTTTTCTACCACAAATGTGCTCAGTAAGAAATTCTGAATAGGCGAATAGCAAATATAAACTGGCAGATGCATTTATAGGGGAGTGCGTTTTCCTGTGTTATCATTAAACATGTGACAGTAAAGGCAAGTGCAACCTTGTTACCCTAATAAAAACGAGCTGAATAAGACTACTAACACTTCACTCACGGGGACATGACACAAGCGAGCTAGTGCACTAAATTTTTCCACAAGATTTCCTAAAAATTATATAATGACATATAGGGAAAAGCCAGTTTTGGTGTGATCCTTCTTTCAAAATGAACGCATCAAAAGTTCCGGGTAAGAAAATGTGTTTAGTGAGATGAATAAGGAATTTGGGGAAAAGTGACTTTAGTGAACATTTACAATTTCATCCAAAGGAAATGGTCAATAAGCCAAAGGGTTCGGGGAAAGTATCGACTTCCACATGTAAAAGTTCGTAAACTTTTTAAACCTTTATAACTGTTTCGTATATTAACTTATTTAAAACTTTGCGAAAGTTTCAATAAACACAGAAACTTTCACAATTCACTAAAACTACAATCAATTGCGTAAAGATTGAATGATAAAACTCCTCTCGAAAATTTATAGTACAAAACTAGATGTTTTCAGGCTGATTTCGCGTCTGTAGTCACCAATGGTAGAAACGGAAATTCACTTTCTGGAATATGAAAATGAACCAATACCTTTGAAAATTGGTGACACCACAAAAAAATCACCAACGTTTAACTTATGACGAAGAAGCCTCTAAAACTCAGATTTTTTTACATATGAATTCATTTTAATTTAACGGTTTGTGGCTTCATGTATATTGCGTAAATTTGACAGGAAGAAAATAAAATACAAAATAATGTAAATAGACGATGTCATCGCTCTGTCTACGTTATTTTATAGACAGTGAATTATATTCACTATAAAATATGAAATTTACCTTTCCGTAAATACTAATTATCATATGTTATAGGAAAACCTTTTGTATTACTTCCATTAAAATTTATAATTGTTTATGATATAAAAGTTTATGAAAACGTGACGTTTTCAATATCGTGCTATTGGTTCTACGGTGTTTTTAAAAATCTAGGTTTCTTTTGACAACGCCAGGTGGCATTGCTACTGTCCGTTCGTTGCAAGTATGGAAACCGGTATTTCTTGAAAGTTTTGTTTCATATTTTCCTAATATGTTTTCAGAATATAAATGGCGCAATATACAGATAAATTAAGATTATTATTACACATACAAATACTCTTATTTTTAAGCTTTATCGCATTTTCCATTGTCTTACCAATTTCCAAATTTCTATTTTATATACCAGAACGTGAATTTTCGTTTCCACCAGTGGTGCGTACAGGCTGGAATGACAGTAAGATAAGAAAAAGCGAAAAAAAGTTCGAAGCTTCGTGCTTCGATGCCAGTTATACGATTAAGAGATAAATATTCTAATAATTTCCTTACGTACTTGTAGAATATTTTGCAATATTCATTTACTGGAGATATCAGTCTTAAACGAATTGACGATATAACTCTATACATTCGTTTACATAACCGAAGATAGCTGGCAATTTTTCTTCAGGTTTATCTTGATGTGAGAACATTACTGCAATGCGCGATAAATAGCAGATCAGAAACTTTGCATTCAGGTAGTACCTTTGAAGTAGTCGCTTCTAAAAGTGACAACACCAGTCAGAATGCAGAACAGTTAGTTTTCAAGATGCCGCAAATATCGCAGTACAATTCTCCCACAACTATCTGAGGCCCAAGTTTTTCCCTATTGTTACTTTTTTTTCAAAATCACTTGTCAAAGCATTTGCTGTTTTTATTAAAACATCGTTAGACGAGTTTCTGTGAAAGTTAAAAAAATTGAAATTCCTGAAACTCGCTTTAGGGGACACGCAAGAATAACTGAAAAATTGCGTGTGCAAAAGTAGGCTTAAAGGGTTTTTTTTATAAGTAAGATTTCAGGCTTTTCAAACGAACGTGCACAAATCTTGCAATGCGCGGAAAAAAAGGAACAAATGGGTATTAGTGTTTTACAAAACTAAATGCATAACCAGAGACACAGTAGACCTTCCATTTCATGAAGAGCGGTAAATATGCTTTTAAGTTAAATTTTCTTCTATTTGAGTCTTCTTCAACGTATTCACGCAGAATGAGAATTTTGCCATCGCTCTTCCTGAGTAACATAATTTCTAATTATTTTTGTTTTTAAATCAATACCAATTGAACTGTTCTTTCGACCGTCGCAAAAATTTCAATATAATTTCCAGACAAATATCAAACGTGCATGCAAAAAGGCTAATAAAATGTTTTATACTATTAATATTTATACGAGCTGTGCAGTCTGTACTGACTCAGGTAACTCTGACGTAAATTCTAATTCGTTCTGAAAAAAAACTTGCTTCAAATTTGTGTGTCATATCTGAGCATCATGCAAGAAAATTCAGCACTTAGTAATCGATAAGGTGGATTACAAATGTCTGAGTAATGCCTCACATATTTAATATCTCAGAATGATTATTCAGTTACGGGAGACTAACACTTTTTACTTAATATTTTTTATTTCTCAGTGTACTACCTTAATAAATAAAATATTGTTTTAAATAAAAATATCGTATTTTATGTTTTACCTTCAACGACGTTTCTACACTCAAATATACCGAAGAACCAAAACAATATGACTACCTGCCTAATATGATGTTGGTCATTCATGTGCCGCCAAAACAGCTCTTACACGGCGAGGCGTAGGCGCAACAACATTTCTAAAAGTGTTTTGTAATATATGCTACCAGCACGTTACCAACCGACCCTTTTACTCTTAAATTACGTGGTTGAGCCACTGCAGATCAGATTTGCTGTTCCAACAAAGACATAGATGCTTGATGTCTTGCTCTTGCTTTGTATTTCATGCGGTTTCCGGAAATCGACGCGGAAAGTTTACTTTTCGTGCAACAATTTCTTGGATAGAGAAGAATGAAAGGGATGACAATGAATAGTAGAGTACAGCACGCCATTTGAGAAAACTCCGAAATTTACTGCCTATCCATCAATCCATTTACCCTGTACATAATTAAAAGTAAGATTTCGCTGAAGTTAAATATTACTCGGTAAATGCTTGAAGATAGTTGATAGTAAGCAAGTTCTGCTTTCACTATGCAAATTTTTCATTACAATCTGAACGAGCGTGGCTTATAGTTACCACCAACATTTATATAATACATTGAAAAAACGTTCGGAACAATGAATTACTTGAAATATTTTCTCACAATTTACATATCATATTACGTATTGCATTGTAAACAGAAATTTTTCAGTCAGTCAGAGCCACCACGGATTTCTAGCAAAAAATAGTTTTATTAAAGAATCTGAGAAGCTTTGTTTCTCAGATTCTTTAATAAAATTATAATAATTATATCAGGTTAAATTTTCTGTCTAATGATGCGAATCAAAACCTGGAGGCAGTGTTCCAATGAAAGACAATGCCGTCGGAAAACATGTTCCACAATGTGGTCTGTCAAATGAATTTCTTATTTCCCACTATTGATTTGCTTTTGAAGGGACAGAAAGTAGTTATCTATAACACTGATACTAGTCGGGAACTGCCTCAACGGACGTGGTAACTTCACCCTATGACGATTCTTCGATTACCTGAAACGTTATTACTCTGACACCTGAATTGTCCACAACGATGAGACCTATCGACTCTGAGAGTCATTGGATCACCTTCTAAACATGTTCTACTAGTTGGTATCAATCGCTGTCGCTCACACCACGAAACACGTGTCCTCATCATGGGCAACTTTTAGAAAAAAGCGCTTCAATTCCACATGGTAGAGATGAGCGTTATTTCACTACCTGTGATTTGATCACGGTTACCGAAATGTCACAGGTAGTGCCTGCTACTGAAAACCGTGAGTAACAGTGATCGTTCAATAAACGTTCCTCACTCTGTCATTACTACCCATCATGCTCTTCGTGATTTTTCACAGCTCCGTCTTAACGGTTACCAAGTGAATTTTGCTCCTGTAGCTGTTACTCGTTATCTGCTGTTGCGTTTTGGCAGCTGCCTGCTATTCGTGATTTTTTCACAGCGTTGTTTTTGAGTTCATCGTTCTCGCAGTGAGTGAGGTTCAATTTTTTGAATTAGGAGAAAACAGTGAATTGTGAACGTTACTTAGTTAATCTTTAGTAGCTTCATCCATTTCAAGGCTGAAAAATATGCTGCCTCGTTTCCTTCAAAGTTGTAACATACCATGTTAGGTATAAAAGAACAGTGTATTCTTGATAATTTGAATTCGAAATTTAGCTAACCGCAAAAAACGTATAAAAGAATTACGCATAATTCAACTAAAAAAGCCGTAAAAACTACAGCAAAATATAAGAATTAGCGCAGAATTACGTATAAAAGTTTAAAACAAGTTTAGGACAAGACAGACGTTGTAATTCCTGCAACGCAGTCAGGGGTGATCATATCCCCTACTAAAGACTGGATTTTTCTTCCCAGCCCCCTGTCACATGGACGTTTCTGTCTTTTGTCCAGTTGTGCTCGAATCTACCTTTTCAATAAAGTGCCTTTGTATCCTTTGGATTCCTTGTTGGGAAGGTTCTGCTCACTTGTCCCATATTTTTACATCTTGGGGATCTTATGGTATGATTTGAGTCGATATGGAGCACTTCTGTACGACGTTGCATTCGAAAAACCGTCTCGTTTTTCTTTTTGCACGCCAGTGTATATATATATATTTTCTCCCCTTAACAAGAAACCCCAAGAATCAGCTTAAAGTTTGCAAGTTTATCTTTTGTGGCTGGATATTTAGTGAAAGTTCTTGATGAAAGAACAGACTTCCCCTCCTGCTTGGAAAAAATTGTATAACCGTAATTGCATGGCAACCATTCTTAATATCATCGCAAATCAAGACCGTGGATGACTGATTTACCCAACATCAGCATTTATTATGGTCATTTGTATCAAACACGATTTTGTTGAAAAATCTCTTTCATATTTGCACCAAAACTTATTGACATATATTCTTCCAATACTGGAAAAATGTCCAGTTTTAAAATACCATGAAGAGGATCACAGTAAACTAACCAGCAAGTTAATTTGCCAAAAATTTCTTCCAGCTCTGCTCTTAAAGCTTCTTTTTAGAAAGTGTTTGTTAAGTGTCTTCAGGAAATAAAGAGTTCCTTGTAATGAACTGCACGGCTTTCTTTAGATGTGCATAAGTGATATTCAATGAAATAATTATATCAGGTTAAATTTCAAAGTGTACGAAAGGAAATTACCATGTGCTGTGTGGCAAAACATATATATAAAGTATAAAACTTAGTTTTAACACCCACCAACAGGGTGTTAAAATTAAGTTTTATTACTTTTAATCCTTAATTCCCCAAGATAATGCTATTACTTATGGCACACTGTTGGGCCAAAAATGAGAACATTTCGAACTATTAAACTGACTGTGCAAAAATATTTTTTAACTCAAGATATACCAATTTTTTCATCTAACGTATTCAGAGAAATGTTTGTTTAACTTGACTGCCCTAGATAGTGTGTGTTGCAACTTTGGAGCAAGGGTAAGTATTAGAGATAGTAAGAAAAAAGTATTTGTGAATGTGAAACGTAAATAAAACTGACAATTATAAATGTTTCAAATAGAAACTATAACTATATCGATATCATGTTCGACTTCTTGTCGGTATTGTATAGGAAAAGTGAAAATATAATTATAAATTCGACTTTTCCTATACATCAAAGATTTTAACAATGTACTGACCATATTGTAATGTAGTCAGTGAATTATTTAATCACTACGGAACATCATAAATTAAAAATAAAGCATTTGGCACTAATAATATTTAAAAAAATTCAATCCATTTATGTTTTTTTCATCTCCATCTTTTCGTACTATCGTGTTAGACTACTTTCCCATTTTTTCATAATTTAAAAAGTTATTTTGTTTAGGCTAATTTTTACTATTTTTTAATTTTAAATAACTTTATCATGAACCTCTTACTAAGTATATGTAGAGTGTTCTAAAAGGTGTTTTCTAAATAAATTGTATACTTCCTGTTGCAAGCGGAAACTCTTGTGCAGGCTCCCACCCACTCAGTTCGTTGTCTGATCTGTGTGGAAGGAAGTGAAAATGGCATTTTTAAAGGATCCTTACTTGAAGTTAAACAACATTTAAAAAGTTAAACGAAAGTGTCATTAAACATCTTAGTTTACTAAAAGAATGAATGAATGAGGTTCTGAATGGAAAAATAAGGTAAAAGATTAATGGATTCCTTAACAGTCTCTCATGCTTCGGCCTTTTGTTAGAATAGGACATGAGGTATAAATTAAAGAAACAGAAAAAAAAAGTATTTGTGCTGAATAAATAGAACAAGATCTGTAAACTCAATGCAACGACGTTGTCTTATTTATTAACTTTTTGGGGGGGTGGGGGTGTCTTTCCTGTGCAAGTGGCAAATTTAAAACGGAATTTCCGTTTTTATTTAGCCATCAAAATAGCTTAAAATCGAGTTGCTGAACAAACCCCCCAAGTTTCATTGAATTTGTTTTTCACTAATAGAACCAACGTATTGTATCACTTACCTTCAAAAAACACCCTCCCCCTCCCTAAAGAAACTAATAAATAAAAAAACTTATGACATTGAGTTTACAGATCTTGTTCTATTTACTCCGTACAAATACCTTTTTGTACCTTCGCAAATACTTGTTTCAAATAGTTGGAAAAAACATAGTTTCAACTGTTATAGTTTCGTAAGCATCTAAGTACGGGATATCACCGTCACTTTAGACAGCACCAATCCACTAGGTAGTGCGGTCACAGCAAGGTCTTTCTGTGATGACGTCAAGAACTAGTGCTGCAGCCTTGTTTCAGGGGGCGTTGGTCTAATCCCCATCCTTCAGGGTTAATCTGTCCCTTAATGTAGCATCAGTAGTGCTCGATATTGGTTAATAATCAAAAACAACCAACCATAGATGATAAAAATGGAAAATATTGGTGTAGTAAAACTGTATTCATGTGATTATCGTTTTGATATTTCACCACCCTCCCTTTTTTTATATTTGATTACATAAATTTAGTTTTGTATATATTACGTTTTTTTTTCTGTCAGTAATTGCGATTTATTTTGCAATGAAATTTCTTAGTCGCTGTTACATTGTATGAGTTGCTTTAACTTGATAAAAGTTTTTAGTAAGGGGTAACTTTTCTTTAATAACATTTAAATGGTGGTACCAAATAGATAAACATACCATTTACTAATCTGAACGAGTACACCGTGTTATCTCATAAGTCATAACTGAAGAATCGTAGATTTTGCTATGCGGCTTTGCTGTGAATTCCACGCGTTATATTACATTATAATATGTAGCAATTTTTTTTAGCTGGATGTATGTATCATATATGTGGGCGTTTTAATCCTAACCCCAAAAAATTCCCTTTAAAAACAATACCAATTTTAATTTTTACTTAGATCATGATTTCCTTGACGTAATGCATAACAACTGTGAAAACGCGGGTGAACAGTAAGGTTCCAGCGCTTCACCATCTCCGTGGAAAGAATGGGAACAATCAGATTATTCCTGCTTTTTTCCCGATTTGACAGGACGTTAAGAGCGAAGCGTTACCACTAGCTCGATTGAGTAGGGCTGTGCTCTGTTGTAGCAGACGACGCCGGCCAGATACGAAGTACAGCAGAACAATCCTTTGGTGACACAATACACTGGAATAATTACGCTATCAAGAGGAATATGAGCATCATGATGCCACTTTTCAAGTATACGGGAACACAGTTCATCCTTTCCTGAAACGTGCTTCTTCCGACACCTCAATTGTCCAAAACGATAATACATATCCACTTAAGAGTCATTGGATGCCTCTCTGAACATCATGATATTGGTAGCAATCCTTGGCTTCCACATCACGAAAGACATGCAGCCTCATCCCTACCGATTTCAATGAAGAAAGTCGTCCGTAACAATTAAAATAAAAAAATAAATAAAAAGCACACTCAGTAGCTCCAGCTACAAAACACACATTCAATAAACACACTACAACTATACTCGGGGCAAAGCTAACTTGACTTTGCAGTTAAAGCTACGGAGTGTGTACTTCCACTGCATAATACAGTTCCAGTTTAAAAACCGCTGTTCAAGCTTGAATCGAGGCCTAAAGAAGCGCATGGATATATACATGTTCTAAATGGCGTACGTACATAAAATAAAAGAAAAGATCCCAGTTTTTAGTCGTGTTTCTACAAAACACAAATATTCGCATTTTGGCGACGTCATTGTCACTTCTGTTTTGCTTTCAGAGAGGCTTTACAGTATATACTGTTGATATTTACTGCGACCTGGAGATAATTAAATTAGCCTGAAGGTAAAGGGGGATAATGGCTTGGTCTTTTCTTCGTGGTTACTGTTTTAAAATACTTATTCGGAAATCGTTTGCCTGGTGGTCGGCAAGGTTCTGAAAGTGTGGGGTTTGAAGTGCGACATCTGGATGGAATACGGGATGTTTCCTTTTGCTTTGCCTTAACTTTTC
The DNA here is from genome assembly GCA_039090855.1 of Macrothele yani. Taxonomy (NCBI): domain Eukaryota; kingdom Metazoa; phylum Arthropoda; class Arachnida; order Araneae; family Macrothelidae; genus Macrothele; species Macrothele yani. The sequence goes on along the minus strand of JAYWMT010000206.1, from coordinate 188,523 downwards.
CTCAGTGGGAAGAGTCCACGACACATGGTACCCCATTAGTGCGCGGAGAAATTCTGAAACACAAGAGATAATTTCTCGGTAAATCGGTTCCACAGAATTAGCAGTGTAGTCAGGTTAGCTTTGCCTCTAGTATAGGCCTACTAAGCGCGCCAAGGAAAGAGCGGACGTTTCCATCTATCGGCCCACCTGGAATCACAAAAAATAAAAATAACGAAAAGCGGGCCGTAGTTGCAAGTATAACCGTCTGACTTTCCCACATTCATTTGAATAAACGTTAAAACTAATTAAACACAACTTACCTTCCTAAAAAAGGCAAACAATTTCAGATCTTCCCAATAGGTAACGAAAAGTTAAGAAAACAGACAGTTGAAACGAAATTTCTTCCAGTTCAAACATGCACTGCAAAAGTCACTCAGTATTTACAGCGGCATACTTTCTTTTTCTACTTCTAGTGCCCCCTGTTATTTTATTAGTTTATTTTTGTCTCTTGAATGCAGGTTGGATTTTCATTTTTCAGCAGCTTTTTTTTTCAATGAGCATTTATTCTGTACAATGTGTGACGCGTTTTGAGGAATAAAAACTACAATTTAGCGCACCTATAATTAAACAAAATGCTAGTTTGGCTTCTTTGTTGAAACCAATGAATTATAGTCAAATTTAATAATACAGTAAAACGCCGATTATATGGGGTCCTCCGTAGTACATACAAATTTTATTTTTTTAAATTATCAAGCCACGTGGATTCGTAAGATAACAGAAGTTATTATTGCGTATTTTATGTAACATTGAATTACAATTCAGCAGTATTGCACCATTCTTCTAGCAAAACTTATATGCCATCACTTTTACAGTTTTCCATTCTGCCACCATTCAAGTGCATTACGAATTTAATTTGCTTGGAACTTCCGTGTCCTGCGTGGTGTAATGGTTAGCATACTCGACCGGTAATCGGCAGATGCGGGGTTCGATTCCCTCTCCAGGACGATGATATTTTCAAGTATTCAGGGAAGTGTTACGTGGATGACCAGTGGGTTGTGCAAGCGAATTCAGTTTGCTTTGCTTGAAATCCGTAATAGCTGCAGAAAAATTACTTAAATTCGGAGAAAGTTAAGATGGTGTTGATTACATTGAAGTTTTACAAATTAGTGGACGTATAAGTAAAATAAGACAAAAAAATTATGCTACATAGAAAAGAAGCAAAAAACACGCACTTTTGTGTCTAAAAAGTTTTCAAATGTTCGGTTTTGTGCTTACATACTGCAACAACGTTTATCTTCTTTTTAATAGATCTTTTTATGTATTTAACCCGACAAACGCAATTTGGATTAACTGTGTTTGAATTATCTGGGCTCTAGCGTACCCCAGTTACTACGGATAACTGACGTTTCAGTGTACATATAAAATCTGATGCTAATAAGTTCCCTAATTACATCCTTTCAAAACACAGATAACAGTTTCTAGGCATATTTTGAATTCTTTGAGAAACGAATGGAAATTGAGTTCCTTTTATAAAGATACAAAATAATTACTGTATAAATGACTTTGAAGTTTTGCTCCTAAGGTAACCCTACTGCTTCCACACTATGTAAAAGCTCTTTTCAAGACTTCTTAAAAGATTGCTATTTCATAGCTTTGTCTTTCATAGACGTTGTATAACTCGAGGGTTATAATTACACCCAGAAACAAATTTGACTGTTTTCTCTTTAATTCCTAGGGGCAAAGAACAGGAATAACTGTCAAAAACGGAAATCAAACTCCTACTTTCTGTATGAGCTCAGCGCGCGCAAGGCAAGTACTCCAATAAAATTCCAAACAAAATGTCGAATCATGACTCAAGGTGATCGATCATTTCACTGGCTGTGCCCCAATTGCCTTTTCAACAGACAAATGCATGTCTATGTCTCATATCGAAGCTCAATATGTCTTACGAAATCTTTTCATAGAAAACCACGTCCGCCAGCCAAGGTAGCAGGACGCTGCTTTTAATATGCTCCAATGCAAGAATTCAGTATGTAGTAAACTACTATCCGGAAAAACCGTATTGAAATTAATTTTTCCACGAAATGATCGATGATTACTTAAAGAACCGACTAAAAGAATGACTGAAGGAAAATTTTTAGAAGTAATCTACGAAAAAACTATTCCAGTTGAATGACGTCTTTATATCAGTCGTGGTGTTATTTTAAAGTTGTACACAGTAGTGCAATGCTGTTGTTTATGTATAAATTCCGACTTGGTAAGTTCGTTTAAAAGCAACCCACTAATGAAGTAATTTAAATAGTTGGTTATGAAAGCGTCGTGGCATTGCCGTTCGCATTACGATATCTGTCCCATTTTTGATGCTATGCATTTTTCAGGAGAGTAGAAAAGTAAATCCCAAGTAAGAAATTTTGATGTAACAAAAATGGGCAACGGTGCGTAATTGTCAAAATCATTGTTGAAATCTGAACTCGCGGCATGCGTCCCATGAAGTGACCGACCATAGTTAATTTTATTATTAGTCAACAATATCTTCTACTAAACTATCACCGAACATTATTTCATCACGTTTTACATAAAAGTAACAATATCTCATTGCAATTTGCGTAAATTTCGAGAACCGGGTGTTAAATGTAATAAAAGCCATCACGAACATGGATTTTTGATGCTACTAAAATTGTGCATCGTAGCAAAATTTATCTCCTTTTTGATCCCCCTTACCCACGAAAAAAACATTTGGGTCACCTGCTATTGACGAGTTTTAAAATGATGTTTAACAAGATGGCGTGTAACCTGTAGATATCTCAGACCAAAAGTTACCGTTCCCTCTTACTAACATTCTTGCAGTTCAGCCATTCTTCCTATCTCGAGCTCAGATTTTAGCTTCCGCATGCCCAGACGGAGTTTTTTAGTTACATCACATTTCACCGAATTCAGAGTCATTTCTAACGTTCGTCTAAATGTGTATTAATAATAATAAATATTGTTTCTAAAACACTAAACAGGCGAAATACTTACTATTACAGCCTCAGTAGTTTAGAAACTATCTTTTTTCATTGGTTCCTGAATAACGGTCATTTCTTGGACCGGAAAAACGTGACCGTTCTCGGGAGGTAGCCGCAGTTCGGAGATTAGGCATAATATAATAGTGTTAGTACGTTGCGTTTGTACAAAAGCAGAATAAATGTATGAAGCTTACGCATAAAGAAAACGGTTGCAGTGCTTTCCCCTAAATGCTGAATCAAACTAAATATTATAAATCTTTCTGTAGAGGATTTTAGGAAACCAGTGTTTGACCTCTGGTCTTTTTTACGCATTCCAACCGTAGGTTGAAGAAGCGTATATGCTCCAGCTTTGTCCGTCCGTCCGTCCGTCCGTCCGCACGATAACTCACGTGAAGTTGGTTCGATTTCGACGAAATTTTATTATGTGGTAGGGGACCACCTGGGGACGAACCCTATTGAAAATGGCGAAGCAGGGTCAAAGGTCAGGACATAGGAGCGGGATCCATTCCATTGCTCTTATGCGCCATAACTTGCGTAAAAATTGTTCGATTTCGATGAAATTTTAGTATGTGGTATGAAACCACTTGTGCACGAGCCCTATTGAAAATGGGCGGAATGGGGTCAAAGGTCAGGACATGAAAGCAGGATCCATTCCATTGCTTTTATGCGTCATAACATGCGTAAATATTGTTCGATGTCGATGAAATTTTAGTATGTGGTAGGGAACCACCTGGACACGAACCTATTGAAAATGGGTGAAATGAGGTCAAAAGCCAGGCGGGACATAAGAGCGGGATATATTCCATTGCACTTATGCGTCATAACTTGCGTAAAATGGTTCGATTTCGATCAAATTTTAGTATGTGGTAAGGAACCACCTGGGGACGAACCCTATTGAACATGGGCGGAATGGGGTCAAAGGTCAGGACATAAAAGTGGGATCAATTCCATTGCCTTTATGCGTCATAACATGCGTAAATATGGTTCAATTTCGATGAAATTTTAGCATGTGGTAGGAAACCACCTGGGCGCGAACCCTAATGAAAATAGGAGAAATGGGGTCAAAGGTCAGGTAGGGCATAAGAGCGGGATATTTTACATTGCCCTTATGCGTCATAACTTGCGTAAAAATGGTTCGATTTCGATAAAATTTTAGTACGTGGTAGGGAGCCGCTTTGGACGAACCCTATTGAAAATATGCGAAATGGGGTCAAAGGTCAGGACATTGGAGTGGGATCCATTCCATTGCCTTTGTGCATCATAACTTACCTAAAGTGCTTGGATTGCGACAAAACTTTATCGTGTTGTTCCGGAGGTATAGTGAACCGGTTCTGTTGAATATCATCGAAATGGGGTCAAAGGTCAGGACACCGGAGCGAGATTTATTCCACAGCCATAATCCACATAACTTGAGTAACAATTTCTGGTATGTTGGAAATCGTATCATAATCAATGCATTGCATGATATTACTAACTTGTTTTTATTTTTTTATTGAGGGTTTATCGATCACCGTGAGCAGCTCAATGGGCTATAACCAGTGGCCCGTCCCTAATTTAAGGCCAATGACTCGAGGGAAGGGAGAGAACACGTGCCGTCAGCCAAACACAACATACATGCCTCACCAGGTTTCGAACCAGGACCCATCTCGGGCGAGAGATCAGAAGCCATCGCTTAGACCACTGCGCCAGTACTGTTGAAGACTAGAGGGGCGGCCCTCTAGTAAGTACTGCTGAAGACTAGAGGGGCGGCCCTCTAGTCTTCAACAGTACTTAGAAATAACCATGTAAGAGAAAAGGTTTTGCTATAGGAAGGGAAAAATGAAAACTGTTAGAGAGCGAAGTGGAACTGCGCAGTTAGCTCAGCGAGAAACGGAAGACAGGAACAAAACCCACAAGGACAAAGTCGAGAGATCCCGCCCCAACGGAAAACATACCAGGCACCATCAACGACCCCGCAAACAGAGACTCTGACAGAAACATGCACGAGATCTGGAGCTTGCGTCACGGCGAACTAAATTGAAACTCCTTTCTTTTCACTTAAGAACGCCATAATGCTCCCAGTAATATGATCTATCCTGCCAGAGCAACAATTCTTCAGCGATACTCTTTATTACCTCCCGAAGTAACTACGTAAACACTTAAGGAAAGGATGTCCGTAAGATTTATTTCGGGACTGACTAGGGTGTCCGATGTCCGATGCTAAGGGGTTTCGTTGTTCGAAGGTTGACTTTAATGTTAATCTTGTGGCAGTTGCTCTGTATCAACCAAAACTTACCGTTGCTGGGAGGTGACCGTTAATGGAGGTTTCTATAAATATTTTTAAAATTTAAAAAGGAGTTACATTTTTTGTTAGGAAGAAATGATGTGGCTGATTTAGTTAGCGTCGAAGTTTCGAGGGTGTATCAGATAGTGCGTTTTTGTCCATGTTTTTCAGAGTACGAAACATGAAAAACATGTTACCGACATCTGTAATTGTGTGTTCATTTTAATGTTTCTGTATCTCGCGAAATGTAACGAAAATGTTAATGAATGAAATGTTTTAATGTAACGCAAATGCTAATGTAACGAAATGTTTTTTAGCCGCCCCGGTGGCGCAGTGGTCTAAGGCGCTGGCCTCTGATCATTCGTCCGTGAGGGGTCCGGGTTCGAATCCCGGTCAGGCATGGATGTTGTGTTTGTCTTACGGCACTGGCTCTCTCCCTTCCCTGGAACCAGTGACCCTAAATTAGGGACGGGCGACTGCTTATAGCCCATTGAGTTGCTCACGGTGGTCGTTAAACCTCCAATCAAAAAAAAAATGTTTTTTAATGTTTCTACATCTCGCGAAATATTAAAAATTAAAAAAAGTATTGACCAATTCTGCATGGTTTACATGAACAGAAAGAGATTTTGGCGCAGTCTACATTTAATTCGGTATGTTGATACAGGCTGAATATTTAAACTCACTCTGCAGAAATATACACTGTACTCACTGAATTACGACCACCCCTATGCAAAGTGGGTTGCGGCAGATGCTGGACTATCGAGAAAAAGAGCGTAGCCTGCAGGTTACGCCCTCATAACAATAGTCCAATGACGTAAGCGACTATTTCGGTGCCAGCAACTTGCGGATAGCACGATAAAGTTCAGAAGCAGGTGTGCTGGTTCGACGAATCTCGACATGTACTCTATTCTGGTGATGGTAGAGTCCGTGTTTGACGTCAGCAGTATAAGGTTATGGATCTCTCATGAACAGCGTCAACTATTCAAGCCGGCTGCACCATATCAGGCATATATAAGTGACACGAACTGGGACCCCTGGTGCTTGTTTATTAACGTATGTACGCCGGATACTACAAAAGACTGTTTTCTGTCCATGTACATGGCTCAATGACGTGTCTCCCTCTAGTGGGGGATCGGTTTGTCCGGCAGCATAATGCTGCATGTCACTGCTACCCCGACGTAAAGGAAAGGTTCGACGAACACAGTCCGGACACGGTACGTCCAAAATCGCCACCAAACTAGCATAATCTCAACAACATTGACCATCTATGTGATGTTGTGGAACATCAGGTGCAGAAACTGCGTACATCACCCCGCTCCATATTGGGAGTTGATATCATGCTGGGTGACGCCCCTTCTTCGGGAGAAAGGAAGGCCAAGTAAGTGGCTGAAATTTGTAAGCACTCGATGTATACAGATCACGACAAATCGAAAAAAACAAAGTGATTAGTTATATCATAAATTCAGATCATAGGAATACCACGTCCCATTATGTCTCACAAACTATCCCTCGCTCTGATGAAATTTACAGCACCATGCAGAAAAAAGTTTTGATGCATATAATATCTAGAACATGTAGTATAAGATTTCGTTGGGTAACTAAAAAACCGAAACGCAAAACCGTGGATTTTACAGGTACTAACACTGTTGACAAAATAATTCCTGCATTTCTTCATAACTGGCTGGGAAACCATAACTGACCCCCTCCCGGTGGGGCAGTGATCTAAGCGATGGCTTCTGATCATTCGTCCGAAAGGGGTCCGGATAAAAATCCCGGTGAGGCGTGGATGTTGTGTTTGTCTTACGGCACTGGCTCTCTCCCTTACCTGGAACCAGTGGTCCTAAATTAGGGACAGACGAATGCTTATATTATAGCCCTTTGAGTTGCTCACGGTGGTCGTTAAACTTCCAATAAAAAAAACGTAACTACCTGTGAATTAAAGAGCACGTCGGTTACTGTTCGTATATGAAGTGAAATGAGTTCTGAAACAATAAGTAAAAAAGTATTAATTTGAAATTTCTCTTTTCGATTGGAGGTTTAACGACCACCGTGAGCAACTCAATGGGCTATAAGCAGTCGCCCGTCCCTAATTTAGGGTCACTGGTTCCAGGGAAGGGAGAGAGCCAGTGCGGTAAGACAAACACAACATCCATGCCTCACCGGGATTCGAACCCAGACCCTGTTCGGACGAATGATCAGAGGCCATCGCTTAGACCACTGCGCCACCAGGGCGGCTTAATTTGAAATGCAACATGGCAGTGAGTGCCAAGAGCAAATGTGTATTAAAATTTTTTAAAAGATGTTAACATCCTCCATAGCATGTCAGCTATGGAGTAAAGGATTATACCAATGGGAAACGAATTGAAAATTGAGCCTTATCCAGCACCCTTTAAGTCTATCATATTTTGGAACAGTAAACGGGTTGGATTGTGTCGTTTTGCTGTGATGACGAAATTGAAGTCGCAATTTGTCGATCATCCGTAGAATTCCGGTGGTACGTGATCCAATATTTGCTCTTTGATTTGCTGTTTTTCATCAACCAGTCAAAGCATGGGTTCGCTTTAACGAACGGAAAGAATACGTAACAGTGAAACGCCTTCTGAGATTTTAAAAATTGCTTCACCAGTCAATGTCTTAGCCGACATCTGTTCTTGACCACAAATTCACTCACAAGGGATGTGTGTGGGTTCGAACGTGCCAATTGATATGAGACGTGGTGCATGTGTACAGGTATGAGTACGGACCACGGTAGGGTAAGTCATTCCAGTGTAAAACGTGTTAAATGACGGCAGCGCCACCTCTCCTCCAAAACACATTCGTCATAAGTCGCGTATTTTGCGTGGAGTGAACAACGTCCAGGTGAACAACTCGCATGTGTTGCACCGCGCGTTGTATGAGGTGCTGTCGTAATTATTCGAATATGGCGAAAATTGTCACCATTAGCCTCCTGAATATCGTTGAGCTGCTGAAAGCCAAAATAAGGCGGCGATTTACCGTCGAAAGGCTAATTGGGGTGGAAGATAATTCATTTGCGACAGTTTTAACCAACGTAATTATCAACAAGTATGAATATGAATTGGAAACGATGCACGCAACGTCACTCGACAGAAATAGTAAAAACGACAGCATTGGGCAGGATGACAACCCTGACATGGATGTATTTCTGGTCCCACTACGGACACATGTCATTGGATTTCTCCGTGGTGCTCCCCGCGTTAAACACGTTTTATACGGGAATGACTCACCCTACGTTGGTTCGTACTCATACCTGCACACATGTGCCACGTTTCATGCCGATTGGCGCTTTGGAACCCACACACATTCCTTGTCAGTAATAATTTCTGAACAAGCAAAACACAATCATGAACGAGCAGATAAAATTTAAGGGACTGCATCTGACTTCTCTGCCAATACAAAAGTGACCATGTAGTCAAATGCAGTCCTATCTATTTCGCTAATGAAAATTTGTGGAATAAAACCGCAAACACGTGTGTCAGTTGACATGATATAAGTTATTACACTTGTTTTCGTACAAATTCTCACAGCAATAATATAGTGGTTTAGATTAAGGACAAAAACACCGGTTTCCTTTTATGACCTTATTGCAAATTGAAATGCACCAAAACTCTGAAGAACAATTTTTTTTGACGTGGATATGTCTTTGAAATCGGTATCATCGGGTTACCCTCCAGGAAAACCTCATCGACATAATTTCTTACGATTGATCAAATGCTTATAAATTCTAAATTATAACAAATAGCTAAAATCTAACAACTGATATAAAAAAGTAATAACCATGATTTTAAAAATGTAAACTTCAAGGTCATGCGCATGCGCAAGGAGAGGGGAGGGCGTCTGCCATTTTGGGGTCGAATACGCTGAGTCAAGCGCTTTGAAATCAGTATAACTCGAGATCGCGTAGGGGTAGGATTATGATATTGATCTCAAACGATTCCTCTACATGAGATCTGTCTACAAACTAATTATTCAAAAACTATTAATAAGTACTTTATAAGTTCTAAAGTTATAAACCAAAAAATATTTGTGAAAAAATCAAAATGTCTAAATATTTGAAGCAAAATTCCGACACAAAATACTGCAAAAGTATATCAGAAGAAAGAAGAACTCAAAAGGAATCGAATAAGCCCAAAATGACTAATGCAGAAGGATGTAGGGCTTATAGGCAGAAGAAGAAAACCGAAGCGGCGCAAGCGTAGAGCCACACCCAAGCGCTTCTACAGCTAGTACATGCGAACCAATGGACTACTTGGCGATTAGTGAAACTTGGATGGATGATTCTAGTCCCAAACATTTGCCCGGTTTCAAATTGAAGGCGAAAAGAAACAGGACAATAGCCCAACACAAACCATCCACTTACAAACGTACTACTTCACTCACAAAACGAACTGCGGGGAGAGTTGCCAATTGCAGAAATATCAATAGTCTAACAGATTGCCAACCCGTAAATGTCTCAGTCAACAACAGACTGAGAATTGAAGATGAATTTGTGTGTGACATGTGTCCAGTTGATGTGACAGTGTCTGCTCAAACTCGCTGCATACTTGATTCGGTTTACATTTATCCCAACGTTTCACAAATATCACTAGAGGTCTTCATATTCCGGATGCCATGCGATTACTCTGTAACGTACCAGGAGATGTGACGTACCTGCCAGAAGGACGCACACGACATAAAGGCAGATAGGAATCAGAATAAAAAACGTCCGCGTAGCTCAAATGGTAGAGCGACTTATTCCGGAATGAGGGGATCCGGGTCCGAATCCCGGCGTAGACTGAAATGACGGAGAAATTTACTTCGTTATAATGGCGCCCGAACTATCCGGATGACCCGACCGTTCAAAATCTCGCATTGGTGTGATGTTATTTCCACACCGCGAGATAGGAAAAATAAGAGAATCCCTTCTCCAGCACTTCGAAAACAAAAAAAAATGAAAAAAATAAGGGGGAGATGATGTAACGTTCCAGGAGATGTGACGTACCTGCCAGAAGGACGCACACGACATAAAGGCAGATAGGAATCAGAATAAAAAAAACGTCTGCGTAGCTCAAATGGTAGAGCGACTTATTGCAAAATGAGGGGATCCGGGTTCGAATCCCGGCGTAGACTAAAAATGACGGAGAAATTTACTTCGTTATAACTCTGAAAATATCAAGAAAATCCTACCAAGTATGGTACTGGATACCCAAGTGCATATCATTCTCACTGGTGGCAACATTTATGTACAACAAAACAGCAACATATACAAGTTCATGAAAGACAATTTCGGCTAGACTTATATAAATTCTCCACGAACTACCTTAGGTAATATTTGTACCGACTTAACCTTTGTACGAAACATAGATGTGAATTGTGTGCCACATGTTTGTTACTTCTCGTATCATCGCCCTTTAATAAATAAAATTATAGTCTAACTGCATTCCTCTTTCATTTATCAACCGACTTGTACCTCAAACATGTTATTGTCAAACACTTGCCCACGTAAATAAAACCTTTGGGTGTGTCCCGGACACAGACTACGCCATTTTGTTTAGATATGCAACTAAATTGCGATTTCTAAATATTCTTCATAAGTTTTACGCGGCTTAGAGTGATGCACATCAGGTTCACGCGTATGATAAAGGTTTCATTTTGTTCCTAATTTGCGTATGCGTTCGATTGTTAATTCAATACTTTTTCAACAGTGGCAACAAGTACATATACTGTATATCCCGTGTGTGTGGCGTTTTAGAAACTTCTACAAAAATTACAACCTACGAAGAATATTTGGAAAGACAATGTGGGCTATTAGACAGAATTCTTCAATATCAAGGCGACAGTTCTCGAAGTGTATTCACTGAGCTGTTAAGCCCATCCATGATGTTTTGCGTAATACTACGCCTTGTACCAGTAATGCTGGATGGCAAAATATTCTCAACCAATGTTTCAGGATCCTGTTGTATTTGGAGAACATGGTACAATTATCAACTTTAATTAGATGAGCAATGAATCTTGAAAAAAAAGTTTAATGAAATAATTCCCATGTCATACAAAATATATGGTCAAAGAAACAGTGATTTAAGAGAATGGCTCGACACCCCGCTCCAAGCAGCGACTTGTCAATGGTTCAGAAACTTGTTAAAATTTATAAATACACGGTTGAGTCACATTATTGTGACCACCACCTAATATCCAGAGTAACCGCAGTGTGCAGCGCGGACAGCCGCTAGAAGGTCTGGGAGTGACTCAGTAAGGTGCTGAAAGGTGTTCAGAGGTATGTGGAGCAATTCTAACTGCAGTGCATCTGACAGCTGCTGGAGGGTACGTGGTGAAGGATCCATAGACCGAACAACACGATCGAGGTGGTCACACAGATGCTCAATTGGGTTTATGTCTGGGGAATTAGAGGGCCAGGAAAGTACTTTGAAGTCTTCATCGTGCACTTCCCAGCACTCTCGGACCTTTTCTAGCTGTGTGACACGTCACATTGTCGTGCTGGAAGATCCCATCCGCCCTAAGGAAGGCAATAAGAATGTATGGGTGTACGTTGTTTGCAAGGATGGATTTATAACGAATATGATGCATAGTGCCTTCCACAGGTATGAGTGGACCCAGGGAATGCCTCAAAAACATTCCGCAGACCATACCGCTGCCCCCACCAGCTTGTGTTCTGCCAGCAGTGGTTGAGGAGTGTTTGTTCTCCTATGTTTCTCACCTTATACGCCAACGTCCATCATTTCGCTGAAGCAGAAAACGTAACTCATCGAAGAAGAGAATTATTTGCAAATCAGCGCAGGTCCAATTCCGATATTGCAGTGCAAATGTAAGCCTTTTCTGCCGATGCGCCTTCGTTAGCACAGATACAGTGACCGTTCGTCTGCATCGGAGCCCGATGCGCAGCAGGGTTCGTTGAAGTGTCGTTTTAGACAGACTTCCGTTAGCCGCCTGGTTCATTCGGCCAGTGAGTTGCTCCACTGCAGCGTGTCGATCGACCCTTACGCACCTACCCAGCCGACGTTCACCTCTCACATCAATGTCACGTGGTGCTCTGCAGTTTCCACTTCGCTTATTCTCAATGGTGCCATTTCTCCAATCAGGATACACTTTATCCACAGCTGCAGGCGAACAGATCACAAACTGCGCTGTTTCAGAAATACTGCCACCCTTGGCCCGAACGCCGATAATCATTCCTTTTTGCAAATCTGATAAATCGCTCCTTTTATCCATGACAGCCATGAATGATATATTTTCAGAATGCCTACATCACACCATATAAACCCTTCAAGCCAGCTCACGATACGTGCTTTCTTTCATTGACAACGCGCTGTTGACGTCAAAAGTAGTAGGTGGTCACAATAATGTGACTCGACTGTGTATATTCATAACATTAACTCATTTAAAGCTTCATTATTGTTACAATGAACGTCTTCCACAAAATATCAAATTTTGTTAAAACTGCAGAATATCCCATAGAGATTGAGCTATGAAATGCTTCCTAAAGTTTATAGTAATAAAGTTGATGCTCTAAATGGAAAAAAAATCAGGAAAGGAATCTGTTGAGGCTTTGTGCTCAGATGGTAGTTTTCTGATTTAAAGATGTTACATGTTCCAACAAGCTCCGTATGTTCATGCAGCATAATTCTGCAATATTCAGTTACTGGAGATATTCGTTTTTAATGGTTATAGAATACAACTTTGCCTTTTGGTTTGTATTACCGAAAGTAAGTGGTAGACTTTTATTCTTCATGTTTATCCTGATGTAAGAACATTGCTCGTTACCCAACTAGTAGCGGAGAAGAAATTTTGCCTTCAATAACTGCGTTTGAAGTGTGTACCTATTGTCTTTACAGACACTCTTCTTCGGGTCTGTTAGGGACACCCGATGTCGCTACGTCTGTTTGCTTCCATCATGCGATGGAACAGCCTAATGCGCACGGCGTCTTTAATTTTCGTTTTCGAAATGACTTTCGAAAGGACATGCTGTGTTTTTGAGGGGCGAAACCGATTTCTTCCGGAGGAAAAATCCTCTATTTCGTTTCTCACAAACGCAACGTGAAAACCACTCTGTTGTGTAATGAAGAGGGTAAACGTTTGCTTCAACGTCTTAAATTCTTTGGTGAGAAATTTCGGCAAAAAAGCAAGTAAATTTATATGCAATGGCACAAAAATATAAAAGGTTTTGTTAATGAGTTTCACCTCAACATCTATCTGCAAGCACAACAATGTGTAAGAGGGCTGTGGCAAATCTCGCACTGTTTCTCGGCCAAAGTGTAGCTGATCCGCCAAAATAACAGCCTTCGGGGTGTTTAACTAAGCGGAACAGCTTAGTAGGTTTCATCCAACGAAAGAATGTTCGCAATCTCCGTCCGACTCAACTTCAGGCGGGACTGCTGTTAGACCCAGGCAAGCAAATCACCTACCCCGAGTCCCCGGGCATTGAAGAGCCATGCTCATCATAGGCACAAAAAGTAAAGAATTAAATATGCAGAATAAAACAAAATAATTACGAAGGGCCTGCACAACCTAACGGATGTTGACTTACTTGTATGAATAAGAGAACGTCTGAATACATCTAAATTAAGCCCGGCAACCGTTTTGAAGTAGACTGGATAGTACCGGATACCGACAGCCGCGGATCTCTGTAGGTACTTTCTGTACTAATTTATATCCAGATTTCAGTAGTACCTTGAGAATTTTATTTACAATTCCGGTTAGTATTGCCTCAGAAGAGCGAAGTTTGTCTTCAATGAAATTTGTAAGAAATTATCTTAGAACTTCAATGACTAAAGAGAAGTTACTTAATTTGGTATTACTATTTGAATAGAACACACATTAAGTAAAAATCGAGATTACAACAACTAATGATTTTACTGAAATGAATACAAAAAAAAAAAATAGAATAAACTTGTGATAATTTGGAAATTTTGTACAACATTTTGTATCTTACGTATAATAGTCGGTGAACAGGACATCCAAACTTACGCAACCTTGTATCGAAAAGAAAGGCTCTGTTTTGTAATCCGGATTTCAGCCTAACCTCCCGCATATTTCATATCATTGCGCTCATCTCAATGTGATACCGTGCGATAAAATTTGCTGCCAATGAAACGGACAGGTTTTCTGTTAGGATTCTGGAGAACAAGTGGAAAAGCCCTCCTTTTCGAAATTTGTTTCATTGTACAGCCCTGTGGAAGTTCCTCGTTGTCATGGCTTTTATTTAAATCCTTAGAAAGATCATGGTCAACACTGAAAGATATCATACTTTAAGAACGTAGTGATTTGCCTAAAGAGTTCAAGAGAGCACTGATTGGCCAATAAATAAATACATAAGTACTCCTTCTCTAACGATTTATATAAATCTTCATCAATAGATCATCATACTGACTTTGGCCCATGAATTTTACAATACGGTTTTTAATCAAATCATTTACATAAACGGGCCCCACACACCCTAAGGGTTGTCATGACCCAAGGAGCCTACGCCTGTAATCAGGAATCGATTAAGTGGCTGTTCCTTCTTTCGTCACCAGTTCCACTCCTCTCTGAAGCTGTAACTAGCCACAACGCAATACGTTCGTCGAAGTCGTGACGTCACGGAATGGGGACTGGACATAAACACACGCTGTTTACATGTTAGCTTACGTTCGTTTTATCATTTGCGGCTGTCGATAGTCCTATGAAATTGATCTTTTAAGGTGAAACTGAACATATCCGATACGGTTTTATGTTTTGCAGCATACTGTAATCAAAAATCAGTGTTCATTTTATAGTGAAAAATCAGTGTTCATTTTATATATTTCAGAGAAACAAACGGAAACATGTCCTATGGAATAAAATGTCGGTAAGTGTGTAGTTTAGCATCCTAAATTATTTGGCTTCGTATTTGGAAAAAATGAGATGCACATATGTTAAAGTATATAATTTAATGAAAAATGGTGAAGAAAATTCATCTGTAAAATGCGTTTTAAAGATTTTTACTGTAAAACGTACCTCCAAGCACGACGACGTGAACGCCAGCTGCGGCAGGCCTAACACAACGCTACGGCGACCGCGTGAAGCTTGGCTCCGCTGAAACGATGCTATCGTTCCCGCGGCCATTTCGCTGGCGGAAGAATAGAAGTGGAACCTAGGAAAGAGTAAGAGTACAAGAGGGTAGGTAGGAAAGCGCTCCATTTTGTACTGTTACGCTACACAAAATAGCTTATCATTTTTGTACTAGTTTTGAACATCAGAATCTGACAATGTCTTGTTTTTTTTGCATAGGATTCTTTGATGCGGAATGCATGTACTCACTTCTCCTTTGAGGGTTTTATTTATTTATTTATTCATTTTTGTAATCCAGTTTGAATGAACTGCGAACCACGCCGTCAATACCAGGAGCAAAACTTTCACTTTCCGATGACATGTAACTTC
Organism: Macrothele yani; assembly: GCA_039090855.1. Classification (NCBI taxonomy): domain Eukaryota; kingdom Metazoa; phylum Arthropoda; class Arachnida; order Araneae; family Macrothelidae; genus Macrothele; species Macrothele yani. Next base: position 172,866 of record JAYWMT010000206.1, on the reverse strand, counting down.
GGTTGGAGAGAACGCGACATCTACTTGAACCCTTTTCAAGAAGAAAGAAAGTCGTCTGCATACTTTCTAATTTGTACCAGGGAATTATATGCGTAAGAACAAAGCAGTTCTCGCCGTGTGCCTGGAAAAACTGCGACAGAAATGAAGAAATATTTTCTGTAAGGTAGCACTACAAATTTGAACGATTTCCTGGCAAGAACGTGCCCAGTTCCTCTTGTAGTCTTCCGCCAGTTAGTTGGCCGCCGGAGCGATACCTTCGTTTCAAAGGAGCCACGCTTGACGTGTCACCGCAACGTTGTGTTGGGCATGCCGCAGCGGTGTTCACATCGTCGTACATGGAGCTACGTTTTACGGTAAAAATCTGTAAAATGCATTTTACAGAAGAAATTTTTTTCACCATTTCCAAACAAATTACATACTTTAACATCTAAATATCTCATTTTTCTCATTCTTTCGAAACATGTAGCTAAATACACTGGCGGAAAGTGAAAAAAGAACACCAAGAAGGAGACGTCTGATACCAACGAAATTTATACAGCATAATAACGGAATACAGAGGATAACGTGATCAAAACATTATGGCAAAATACAGCTGTATTTTCTGGTAAACTGAAAAATAACTATTCCATGTAACATGGTTAGTACGAGGTTGAACTGCCATAAACTACGTCACACTGTGCAATTCTGGCATGGAGTCTGTCGTACAGATATTGGATGAAAGTTTGGGGTATGGATTTCCAAGCATCCTCAACCTGGACGCGTAAATCGGGAATGGTCGCGGCTGGCCGTGGAGACCGGATAAGTCGTAGTCCCATAAAATCCTACACGTGCTCAATGGGGGACAAATCCGGTGAACGTGCAGGTCATGGAAGTTGTCTCACACCCTGAAGTGCATGTTGCATTGCACGAGCCGTGTGTGGGAGTGCGTTATCTTGCTGGAAAACACCACGATGGACCGACTTTACAAATGGCACAACAACGGGCTGATTGATGTTGTTGATGTAGGAGGTGCTGTTTAATGTACCCCGTAAACACACTAGTTGTGTACGGGAGTGATATCTGATCACTACCCACACCAGGAGACCAAGTGGTAGGCCCTGTGTGTCGCTGGTGGATGCAAGAACGGTGGAAACGCTCCCCTGTGCGTCTGCAAACACGCATACGGCCATCGGAGGCACCCAAGCAGAATCTGCTTTTATCACTGAACACGACAGATCGTCACTGCGTTCTCCAGTGCAGACGTTGGCGACACCACTGCAGCCGTTCCTGATGGTGGGATGCAGTCAGAAGTACACATGCCAGAGGCACACGTGCACGTATGCCTGCATCCAGTAGACGGTTGCGGATTGTTCACACAGTCACCTAAGGTGCAACGGCAGCTCAGATTTGCGTCGCAGTGTATGTTCTGCTTGACAACGCCGCTCTTCTTATGCGTCGATCAGTCCGCTCATCAGTCCGTCTGTGACTCCCGGTTCCACGTCTTCTCGTGTGGGAATGTTCCTCGGACCATCTACGCCTCCATCGTACCACCACCGATGCTTCCCGTCCAATTCGCTCCGCAATACGACGATACGACCACCCGGTTTTGCGGAGTCCGACTAGACGACCTCGCTCAAAGTCCGATAACTGCTAAAATCGTACACGTCTTCCATGTCCAGGCATTGCAGCTTCGTCAGGGTCTTCGCACGTGTCCGTACTACGACGACTGATTACATTCACTTCGCCGTACTTCTTAAATACCACCGACGATAATTTGCATATTATGCCGTGCTGTGGCGTAAGCGCTCACCGGTTGGTCCCGAAATTAACATCACACCTACGTAAACTTGACCCCATTAACATATGTAAATTTCATGATCGTCCGCCCATTCCTTCTTGGTGTTCTTTTTTCACTTTCCGCCAGTGTAATTTATGACGGTGAACTGCACATTTACCCTTATCTTTCACAGAAGCATGAATTTGACCACGTATGTCCAGGCTATGCGGTTCACAAAAAACTGACCGGATGTGAGAGGACTTCACAGCATTTTCACGGCGTTGAATTAGCTTCAAATTGTCAGAAAAAAAGAAGAAATTGCAAAATACGATTATGAGCACATTTCACACATCACGTTGAAACGTTATGTGAATCATGCTGGAACAGACATTTGTTTATGCCCAGCGCCATCTTGTGATGTCACACTTCGTCGACGTATGAGGCTATTCTTTAAGGATAAGTTATTTGAGACACATAATTGCTAATCAATAACATAATAATTGCATCACCGTGAAGCTACGTAGTAACACCTAAAAGGAGAAGCAGACGGTGAGATTCCTGGGCAAACATCCACATGTAAGGTTTCCGTTCCTCTTTCGCCATGGCCTTGGAATACTTAGTTCAATGGAGATCCATGAAGTTCAGCTTGCCTTACCTGGAAGATAACAATCCCCTTCACTGTATGTAACGATTGGCACTGATGTGCCATATTTTCACTGTTGTCCATGTAACCACAATTTCAGAAAACTTGAAAATTACATTTGCCCTGGAGCGAAAATCGAACCCGCACTTCTTGATTACCGGTCGAGTATGCTATTCGTTACACCAATTATATATGATTTTCTATGAAGCACTGGAATTTAAAAGACGTACCACCCACTCCTGATGTGAGAAAAGGTTCTTTGAGACGCTACGATGAAGCTTACAATTTTTGCATCGACTAGCGCAAATCTGAAATGTTCTCAGATTCCTAGTAACATCTTCTTAGCTTCAGTTGCTTAGAGCTTCCTTGTCCTGGGTGGTGTAACGGATAGCATGCTCGATCGGTAATCGGTAGTTGCGGGTTCGATTCCCGCTCCAAAGCAATGTAATTCTCAAGTTTTCTGAAAGAGTGGCTACATGGACATCAGTGAAAATACGGCACATCAGTGTCAATCATTACATTTGCATCGTCTTCCATGTGTTTGCGAAGATTTATTTCTTCGGGAAAATTCGTCTCCCATTTATGTATGATCCCCTTCACTATGTTATGTAGCGTTCGTAAGAAACGAAATATCGCTGTTGCTTCACAAGAAATGCCTTTCTACTCCTGTAACACAAAAGGTGACCTTTTGACAGCCATTTCAAAAATGAAACATACAAAACCGTGCGCCTCCGGTACTGTTTTATATCCAACGAATGTGGCGATTTCTACTGGCGTCTCTGGCAGGTTTAAGTAAAAGGGTAGTTTCTGTACTTCTGTTTTTGCCCGTTCTCTCTGTTTCTGCACCTTCTGTTCTCTGCTGTACGCCCTTAAATATTCCTCATATACACACATTTCCGACGAATTTATGAAGAGAATGTAACGCCTTAGCAGTTCCTGTCACTTCCTGATCGTCTTCAAGCACCTGTTGACCGTCCCAACATTAATGTCATTTCTATCTCGTTACTTTCCAAAATTTTGTTGTCTGCTGTGTGCTGCCATTTTTTTCCAGTTTGAAATAATATTTCGATTGTGTTGATTTCTACATCGGCATTTGCTCATTTTCCAAGAGGCTTTATGTACATCAAAATCTCCTTGGATTATGGTTTTCGCAGAATATGTTTTCAAATAAAATATTATTTTCTGTCAATATGTTCTTCTGTATAATTGGTGTGCCCAAATTTGCATTTTCCTTGTCAGGTGTCATTTTGCTTAGTTCTAGGGTTGTATGAGCGTAGTTGATTTGCGCAAATGTTTCCTTTTTGTAACAAGGCAATCGGTACATTGATTCCTTTGAACTCCTGCAGAGACCGGATTAGTAGCATCACAAAATAAACCGATCAGACATTATATTATGACCACCTACCTAAAAGCTGTAGAGCCCATTTTAGCCAGTAAAACAGCGGCCACACGGCGAGGCATCGATTCGGTTCATGTCAGGCGAATTTGGAGGTCATGGCATTAACAGAAAGCCACCAGCATGTTTCTCGAACCACTCCTTGACGATTCTGGCACTGTGGCATGACGCATTATCCTATTGGTAATGGTCATTTTTTTTATTGGAGGTTTAACGACCACCGTGAGCAACTCAATGGGCTATAAGCAGTCACCCGTCCCTAATTTAGGGTCACTGGTTCCAGGGAAGGGAGAGAGCCAGTGCCGTAAGACAAACACAACATCCATGCCTGACCGGGATTCGAACCCGAACCCCTTACGGACGAATGATCAGAGGCCAGCGCCTTAGACCTCTGCGCCACCGGTGCGGCATAATGGTCATCACCAGCAGGGAACACAGTTGCCGTGAATTTGTGAACTTGGTCCGCAACGATGTTCAGATAACTGACAGCTGTCAGAGATTATGCTATTGGGACAATGGGACCTAAAGTGTCCAAAGAAAACATCATCCACAGCATAATATAGTTTCCACCCAACAGTTCATCCAGGTGGTAGAGCCTCCGTTGGTAATCGACGTATCCGCGCTCGGCCGTCTACGTGAACCAAAAGGAATCTTGATTCCTCAGACCAGGACACTTTCTTCCAATTATCCACGGTACAATCTTGGTGATTTTGGGCCCATTTCATTCGTTGTTGGCGATGACGTGTAGTGAACATGGGGACTTAGAAGACCCATGCGCAGAAGGCTGCGAAAAACTGTGTGCTGTGACATATTGCCTTGGTCACAACTGTTGTAGCTGCAGGTGATTTGTTGCACTGTGGCTCTGCGTTCGATGTAAACAACGTGCGACGGTCTCCGCTCTTTCTGCCCTTAAAGAACTGCGGACGATACACGGCTGGACGACGGTTCGTTGTTTAGCCATCTGTGCCCTACATTTGATACGTACTCAGTATAGCAGCACATGAACAACCCACAAGCCGCGCCGTTTCACTGATCGCAGTTCCGAGGCGCCGTTTCATTGATTGATCGCAGTTCCGAGGCGCCGTTTCACTGATCGCAGTTCCGAGGCGCCGTGCGATCACAATTTGTCCTTTATCGAACTCCGATAAAACGGCAGCTTTTCCCATTCTGACTCCGAACACTCTACTAATCGAAACCGCTTCTCAGGTATATATATCGAGAAAATCTTAGTGGAATTCTTTTCAGGGAATCCACAGCCTAGCATTCGCTAACTACATCGGGGCGCCGAAGGTGAAAATAAAACGTGTTTCTGATTTTCAAGAGGACAGCATAATTGTTTTGAGGTGATAACACCAACACAAATAGTTGCAACTATATCGAATGTTATAAAGTAGAAAGAAAAAAGATGCTTGTTCTTTTGGAAAGATGTGAAAGACGTTTCAGAAATTTCATGGAATCTTTTCTCCACGTCAATTATTAAATGAGAGAAATTTTGCTTTCGTCCGTAACCTAGGAATAACTTTTTCGCTATAACAAAAACTCAGATTACCTTGTGCTCCATACATACTAAAGAGTGTGCTAAAAGTGATGCGTAGATTTCGCGTTTCAAAGTGTTTCATTTAGTATAAGAAAATGGACTTTGCCTTTTCACGCATGGGTGTTTTTGTCAGAATACTAAGCCAATGAACTTTTTACACGATGGATGGATGACACGGTCAGCAATTTTGTGAAATGTGCTGGCTTCATCCAGCATATGCCAGATAGCTTTCTTCTGATCTGCAAATCCCGTCCAGCTAGCGAAGGGGCTGGACGCTTCTTTCAATACATTTACGAGAAGGGCTCGTAAAAATATATAAAGCTTTGGGGGGGGGGGGGGCGGGCTCAGCGTCATTTTCGTGTAGGACTTCCGTCCACAGGGAGTAGAGTTTAGGTCCCAGCCACCTACAGCGAGATCGCCTTTTGGGCAGGACACAGAAACGGAAGGAATGAGAGCAAGTCTAGCGACTTTGACAGAACAGTTTGTAGTGAGATTAGAGTACAGTAGATGGCGCCACCGTACAAGTACGATATTGCACATAGATGGGTGAGAGAATTTCAGGGAGGACATAGGAAAACATACCCATTTAACCAGTGGGTCCAGCCTGGGGGCCGTCACTTAACGTGCTCGTCCGATGCACGGCGGATATTCAGTGATTGTTAGTAAATCACACCATCTCTGAAAGATCAGCCCAGGCTTGAACCTGGGGACCCAGCATCGATAGACTGAAACACTAACCACTAAGCCATCCGCGGCTTGGATTAAGCTTTCTTTCGTAGATATTATATTAAAATTAATTTTTACAAGAAAGTAGTGGTGACTCTGACTAACTAAAAGGTTTCAGGTTACCTGCAATAAGTAATATGATATTTAAATTCTGAGAAAATATTTCAATCAATTAATTGTTTGGAACGTATTTTCCATTTCTTATGAAAATGGAAAGTTTAACTAAAATCTACGCCCGTCCGCTTTCTTTTGCAAACTGGTGCATAGTGAACGTAGAGCTTGCGTAATATTGACCTACATATCTTCGAGCGCTTGGCAAGTACTGTTTAACTTGGTCGAAATCTCTTGAAGTTTATGCACGATGCATGGATGTATGTAAAGATGCATCTATCCATTAATAATGTACAAGCTTGTATAATGCATTAACAAAGACATCGCTCTTTCTACGTTTAGCAACGCACAGCAACGGAAAAACTGTTATTCGGCCGTCGCCGTGGAAATGAATCCCGGATCTTTCGAAATCTAGCCGAGCGCGTTAGCCTTACACCACGGTGGCCAACAATCCATGGCGCTATGCGCGTTTTTCTGTCAGCATCTGACATTATAAATCCGTAAGATGGATTCAGCTACTGAGACGTCTCCGTCTGGTGGGCATTAACGGCACTGGCTATATATAAATTATAGCGGTTAAATCCAGAGGGCGAGATCCAAAGTAAAAATCCTCCAATTACGTGGCGTCAGTGAATAAACAAAGACATCGCTCTTTCCACATTTAGCAACGCACAGCAACCGAGAAATTGTTATTCGACCGCCACCGGGAATTAAACCCGGATCTCTCGATATCTAGCCGAGCGCGTAACCTTACACCACAGTGGCCAACAATCAACGGCGCTATGCGCGTTTTTCTGTCAGCATAGCTGAGCCCATCTTACGGATTTATGATGTCAGATGCTGACAGAAAAACGCACTTTTCGCCGTGGATTGTTTGCCACCGTGGTGTATGGCTAACGCGTACGGCTATATATCGAGCGATCCGGGATTCAATTCCCGGCGGCGGCCGAATAACAATTTTTCGGAAACTGTGCGTTGCTAAACGTGGAAAGAGTGATGTCTTTGTATTTGGAGGATTTTCACTTTGTATAATGCATTTCGAACTTTTGCCAAAAGACGGATAGTAAGTTTTGGACTTTTGTCAGAAGATGTGCTAGCTGCACCCGGGAATTCAGTGTCATCCTTCTCGCTCTTCTCTATCGCGGCTTCGTTGGACGAAACGCAAACTTTTTGTGTAGATACCCGGAAGCTATATGACATACAGGGCGGGAACAAAACAGTTTCAGCACCTATCTAGCATTGTTTACAATTTAAACTGCGGCCATGTAAAGGGGTATAGACTCTAGATGTCCACTTGTATGCCTTGAGTATAGGAAATACAAAAGATGTTCACTGGTATCTTTTACCAGTGCTAATGTTGGAGCTTCCACAAACCCGAGCTGCAGATTCCTGTGCCTCAAAATGCCTTCCATTGGGTACATTGCACGCGAGATGGAAGGCCATTGGTGAACATGCATGTCACTATAGTGTATCTCAAAACAATCCTGAATTATACGGGCCTTATTCCATGGCGTGCTGGCCAGTTGGAACAGTCCAACTTGGTGTGGAAACACTCTTCATAAACGGGTCTAGCTGGTCTGTAATGATCGAATGGTATGAAGTTGTATTCAAGGGACCACACACCGCTATCAGGCAAATGAGAATATCTCAGGAAAATATCATTTAGAGCATTACACCTCTGTCACCAACCTGTGCATATGCGGTCACGGTTTCTTGTACCATGTTTCCCCGCAGCTGTTTGCTTAACACTACGCCTAGCACCCTTTCGCTGAAATAGGATATGTTTGGATTTTCCTTCCACAATGTTATAGTTTTCAATCTGTAATTCGTTTCTTTATTTATATTTTGTTCCTTTGGTCATCGCAGAAGACGCTCTAGCTACTTCAAGCCATTCGGCTATTGTGCCAATGAGCTTCTGTCAAAAAGTACCTGTACTTGATCAAGCTTTCTCTCCTCTGACTGAACAGGTGGTTCACATAAGCGTAGTGCTCGAGCTGCTGTATGAAATCACTGCGGAAAAAAGGGCTCCGTCTTCGAAGAGTGCTACTTCGATTCTCGTACGCACCTTGTCACGTCGAGGTCGGGTTTGTCCTGCAGCCTCAGCATGTCGTCAGGCTTAGAGAAGACGACATGTGGTGGGCTGTTAGTCGTACGTACGTCAGCAGAAGAGCGTAAGGACGGCTAATAGTTATCAGAATCTGTAGGTCCAGCTGATGGACCTACCGTTTGTATTGATGTAAGACGTGAACCTGCGCCCACTTATGCGCAGGTTGTGACTCCTATTCCATTTGTCGTGGATTCCTTTATGGAATAATCTACTTTGACTATCAGAAATCGTGCGAACGTTACCTGCTGACTCCGCTCGATCATACCACCGGAGCGTGAGCCTTCATTGGTTTTTCAGAATCTGATAGAAATAGCTCTCACGACATTTTTGAATGGGTTGGATCAGACTCCTCGACCGAACCCTATTGGAAAATATTCTCGTTCATCCCATAGCACGGTGTTATATCTGAAGACTTATCGTATCAACCCTATGGCGCAGTGCTCTAAGCGCTAGCTTCTGACAGTTCGTTCAATGGGGTCAGAGTTCGAGCCAGGGATATGGAATATATGTTGTGTGTCTCGTGGCACTGCCTCGTCCCCTTCTCTGGGACTAAAGCTCCTAAATTAGGAACTGACGACTGCTTATAGTAGCAAGAGTTGCTCTCTGTGGTGAAACTCCAAAGAACTAAAAATACAAAACACATCGTGTGAAAGATGAAATGTTGATGTGAGGACTGGATATTCAGGGTGCTAATCTTATCACCAAGTATTTGCCTTATCCCCTAGTTGCAGTTTTCTTTCCAACGTACTACCAGAAATATCCAAACATATTCTTATTGATATTTGGCTATGAAATTCGATTCATCGCGAAAACAAATGAGGTAAAGCACGGTGAAACAGGCCTAGGAGCCGCCCTCGTTTTTAGCTTTTTGTCGCTTTTTTTGGGGTTAGTCTCTTTTAGCCTCTTTTTTTGAGAATAAGTCTCCTTTCTCTCTATTTTTATCTGCCCCACCCTTCAAGTGGTCAAGAAATTAAAATAATGAAGCAAGATTGTGGAATGTGCAATTCTTCAAATACAATAAAGGTATGTAATTTGTCTTATTAAAGGTATTAATCTGTATTTATTTTTCATAAGTTTCTGATGATGAGAACATGCTTGTAATGCTCAGAGACATTTTTCTCTGTGTGATTCGTGATGGTCTGAAGAAACTAACCTGTATCTTTTCCTCATGCAAACCGTCTGTTGTTGCATAGCACCATAACTAAACAGTGAAGCGTAAAACTAGCAGCAAAGTGTGTATGGTGAAACAGTTTTCCAACAAAGTATTCAAAGGAAAAAATTACTCAAAATAGAACTTTTGTGCAAAGAGTTCCCGCACTGTAATTAGATTTGCTGTATTAGATTTACCGTTACCTGTATTAGATTTGTACTGTAATACTTCCCTTTTTTCATTTTCTAATACTTTTTTTTTTGCTTTCAGGATTCATATCAGAATTCCTGGCTGCTGATCCGTGAAAAAGTGTTAGAAGATGGGAAAATGCAAATTTAGAACCGATTGGCTATTTAAGAAGGACTCTAATGGTTATTCAGCGTCAGCATGGGCATCAAGACACTGTGAAACTGAAGTGTTTTGCAAAATTTGTGTCTGTGCAATAGAATTTCAGAACAAGGGTTTTCATGCTCTTCTTCAACACTCTGGCAATGCTAAACATAAAAAATCAGCCTATGATGCTCTAGGGCCTAAACAGATGGTTTTAGTCGCAGCAAATCTTAGCATTTCTTCCAACACAATTCAAAGTGAAGAGCCTGGCTCTATTCATAATTCTTCAATGCCTGTTGTACAACTCTATAGTTCAAAAATGCGGCAACAGTAGCTGAACTTATTTGGGTTATGAAGTCGGTGTGTTGCAACTTTTCGGCATCATCTTGTAGTGGCATGGTGGCTACAATGCTTGCAATGTTTCCAGGGTTTGTTCCAACTGATTTTTCTTTAAGCCCTAAAAAGATGCAATATTTAATAACTGATGCACTGGGACCGTATTTTCAACAGATGATCTTAGATGATGTGGGAACCTCCTTTTATTCAGTTTGATTTGATGAAACAACCAATGTCAAAGACAGAATAGAGCTCCAGATATCAGTGAGATATTGGTCAGAGGGTAGAGGTGAAGTAGTTTCAAGACATTTGCAGATGTTCTTCATTGGGAAAGCTGATGCACAAACTCTTCATGAAAAAATTCACTCTGCCATCAGTAATGCAAACCTACCTGTTCACAAACTTCTGATGATTGGCTCAGATGGCCCCAATGTGAAAAGGAAAGTTCACAGACTATTCAATGAAGATTTAACTGAAATGAGATCTCACGAATTAGTTGATTTTGGAACCTGCCCCCTTCACATTATTCACAACGCATACCTGAAAGCCTTGCAGACCTTTGGTGAAGATGCCTCTGAATTAGCTGTTGCTGTTTACCACTATTTTGATGAATGGCCAGCTAGGGTGGAAGAATTTGAAAGGTTTCAAGAAGATCTTAAGTTACCTAAAAATAAATTCTTGAAAAATTATCCGTCAAGGTGGCTTACATTTCGTTCTGCTCCAGAGAGACTGCTTGAACAGTGGGAAGGAGTAAATCATGACTTTCTTAAATTCATTCCATTAAATGAGAATCGCACTGTGTTACAGTCTAGTTCATACAAAAAGATCGCTGACCTTTTACGTTGTTCAACAATCAAAGCTGAATGGTAGTTCACTATATCTTCTGCAGAACTTTTTACAAGCTTCACTGAAAGATTCCAACGAGATGAACCTTTAATTCATCTTATGCACCCTCAGCAACAACAACTATTAGGGAAACTGGCTAGACGTGTGTGCAAGTCTATTTCTGAAGATAACTTTGATGTAAATGAGTTATTTGATCCGAAAAACATGTTGCCCATAAAAGACATTGTTGTTCCACAGGAAGTTAAAAATGAGCTTTCATATCTTCCAGAAAAAGATTTTTTGGTGTTTATGAATAGTGCTAAAGAGCATTATGTTGCTGGATGCAAATACTTGATTGAAAAGGCAATGAAAGGCTGTGGTTTGATTAAAGCTCTGAGATGTTTAAACCCTTCTCTTGTGAAAAATCAAAAAAGTTGTCGAGATGTAGTTTCAGTCGCTGGAGAACTACCTATTGAAACAAAAGAAGATGTGATCATTGACAAATGGAAGATGTTGCAAATGGAGACGGGAGGAGCTTTTGAAGAAAGAATTGATAGTTATTGGGATAAAATTTTAAAGAAAATTAATACAGCAGGGCAAAAAAATATAATGAATTTGCAAAAGTTATCAAGACTGCATTGTCCTTATCACATGGAAATGCAGACATTAAAAGACGTTTTTTCTGTTTCGAGATGGGCGTTGACAGAGGACAAGGCTTCTACTTGTGAACGAACATTAAATGCAGTTCTGGTGATTAAAGATACATTGAAAGCCTTCGGAAACCGACCCCATCTGGTTCCCATGACATCAAAACTTATTGCTATGGGAAAAAGTGAACATAGGCATTACACAATGTATCTAGAGGCCCAAAAGAGACTGAAAGAGGAGGAAGAAAAAAAGGAAAGAGGAGGAATTACGTTTAGCTAAAGAGACAGAAGAAAAGTTAAAACAAGTTGAAGAGTCTAGGAAAACAATTACCGAGATAGAAAGTAAGATATCACAGACAAAAAAGGACCATACAGCAACTTCTGAAGCATCTGGTTGTCACTTCAAAGAAGCCAATGAACGATTGAAGAGAGCAATACAGAAGAGGATTTTGCAAGAAGTTAGTGTTGCACATGGTATGTTGGAGGGTGTTAAAACTATGCGTGAAACTGAGCAGCAAAAGCTTAAAGTGGAAACTCTTCAACAAACTGTAGAGAAAAGAAAAAAACAATTTGATCACTGCTTTTTTTGATAAAAAACCCAAGAATGCCTGATTTATTTAATTTTTTATGATAGTTGGTAATAATATTTGTGTTTTCCAGCTTTCCTGTCTTTTTCATCATGTTACTGTTACAAACTTTTTATGTAATTTTTTAATGTAATTTTTTATGTAATAATACATAAAAAGGCCATACTCCATCCGGGACCAAAAAGAAATGAAACTAAAAAGCCTAAAACACCAAATGATATACCATTCATGAATACAGAGGGGTGTATTCATGTCAATCTAAATAATTTTTCATCAATCATAATATCAATCTAAAGTATTTTTCAATTTAATATTAATCTAAAAATTTTTCCAGTTCATTAGTGTGACTATTTGAGGTAATTTTACATCTTACGTAAGTTTCCAGAAGAAAATTGTACTCTTCTTCATTTTGTTGATGTAAAAAGTGTGTATACTGGTTACTTAACTTTCACTTCTTTCTGGTCTCAACTGGCCTTTATTGCTTGGGGATTATTTAAAAAATATATATCTATTTTATGAATCAAAATTTTTGGTGCAAAAACGTGAGCATCAGACATTTGACCATATTGAGCCCTTGGCGACTTTTATTCTTTTTTTAGTCTATTTTTCTAGCATTACAGTCTCCTTTTTCTCTTTTTTTTTGGGGGTGGTCTACCACTCCTAGGCCTGTGAAGCGAGTTAAAAATTTTAGAATCATCCACTTAAAATGTACTTCACCAACTCAAAATTTCTAATATGATATTTATAGCTTACTAATGCAGTGTTCTGATATCAGAGTAAACCCCTAGCATGTGTTTTAAAGAAGAGATAACATTTTACCATAGAGTCATTCAGGTCAAATGTCTTAACTCACTTGAGCCTTTCAGAATTATTGTACAAGAACTTAGGGAGCCCCTTGAAACATATATGAATAGCAAAATTGCCATCAGAAAAAGACGCCTAAAAAACCTGCGTTCCTTTTCCCTTTAAGACTTACTACAATAAAATTTAGGCAAGGGTTTTCTCGTTGAACCGCGATGGAATTTTTTGGAAGTTAACATGTTTTTCCACAGTTCCTAGAACAGTCATAAACTTAAATAAGTTCAGCATATAAAATGTGTTTACACAAATGCAATAAGATTACGGACCTTACACATGTAGGCCTCGAGACTTTCCTCAAAGACACTGGTTAACTGATCATTTCCGTTACATGGCATTGTAACCTGATTAAAATCATTTTATGCAAAATTACTTCATGTCTAGAGTGTGTCTGTGTTGTTGATAATTATATTATTCTCTTCAAATCCATAGGAACACTGCTTAAAGTGTTTGGAAAGCGTTGGCCACACAGATTTCATTATACATGACTCAAATTCTCCCCCGGCATCATTGATGTATTTCACAGCTTGGTACATATGTTTGTAGAACTACTAAAAGGATATGCAGTAGTCGTTATTGCCTATCTAAATATACTTTGCTAATTGAATCAGGTGAAGGCTGCACTTGACGAGAGATTCCATAAATGGTTAAACAGGAAGGGTATTGCATTTAATCAGGACATCATCAGGTTTCATGCTATTTTGGTCATGATGGAAAATTTTTTAAAGCTTGGATGGGATATCCTGTCTTACAAGTCCTTACATCTTCAGATTTCCATTTATTCCAGTCTTTGCAGAACTCTCACGCATTAGTTCACATACTTCCAGCACTATTCAAACATACCCTTAGCAAGAAACGCACTGTCAAGTTTGCAGATTTCCTTCATTTAAAGGTTTCCCCGTTACGGAAACTCTTAGTGGCAAAACAGCTGGGTCTGAATTCAAGATGTGAAAACTGATGAATTAATGAAATTAAAAAAGACAAACGGAAAGTGCCCTCCTGAAGTTACCTCCTTTATACTTTTATTGCTCTATATGTCTCGTACTGTTCAAGTACTACATTACCTTATTTTCGCAAATGCAAGATATTAATGTACTTGCATTTAGGTTGCATGGATCGTAAGTTTCTCTTCATCTATCCTGAGAAAGGATACTGTATTTTTTATCTTTCCCTTGCTTTCCTGTATATGTTTCATGTGAATATTTCCCCCTTCATTTCCTCAGGTTTTCCTGTTCTTCCTATTATGGATGAATTTAGGACGGTTACTTTGCACTGCAATTTTATTATGCAGCAGTTTTTCTATGATAAACCTTCCTTGATGTGCCTCATATGTGCTAAAAAAGTGTCTTTTGATGATTACTTCGTGCCTAATAAAATGTTTATACATGAAGTGGATTCAGTAGCGGTTTGTTGGGAATATCTCTGGTAGACAGGTGAATCCGATGTTCGGTTATCGGCGGTTTCTTGATTTCTTGGAGTCATAGTCGTAGCCAGTAATATTAAATAGAGTATCACAGTTGAAAATCTTCTCTTTTTCTCATACTGATTTCCTTTCGAGTATAGCTGACATTTTAACAAACTATTTTTTTATATCTTCATTAGGGTAACTTATTCGCTTATCGGGAAGAGCCTTTTTAGTTCAGTTTGTCAGAGATGACACTAGATGTCGCCGCGTGAGCTTGCTAGCCAAAAGTTGCAACGATGAAAGAAACGCACGATATCGTTAGTTCTTTTTCCTTCGAAATCGCGGTTAAAAGGACATTTTGCTTGTTAAAGGGGCATAAAGTATTTCTTTTGAAGGAAAATCAACATTTCCTTTTTTTCGAAAGAAACGGGATTAGTTGTTCAGTAGGTAGTGAAATGAATAATTACCTACGATATAAAACGAGACGACGAACATTGTGACGTGCCTGCCCCGAAGGACGCACATGAGATAAAGGCAGATAGCAGTGAGAGCACATTTCAGTGTAGTACAGTGGATAGCACTCGGAGCTCAGGTGCCGAGAGTTGCTGGTTGGAATCCTGCCCTTGGCATAAAATGATGGCGAAATTTTCTTCGTCATAACATCGATTTCACAGATGGCAGTATTTATTCCTGGGCATTCTAATCGTGCCTTGTTGGACCAAACCCCTTTCTGCTGCAGGTAAAGAAACCCGCAACTTTACATATTTCGTACATGCCCACAATACAGGATGACTGATGTCGATCACGCCACAATCAAAAGCATAACCACATAGTGAAGAAGTCGGAAGAGATAAGAATATATAAAATAGCTTTTTAAACAATCATCACACATAGTGCTTCGCACAGAGCGCTAAAAGAATATATATATATAAAGCCACTATCACTTCTAAAGTACTGCAGAAATTCACTTTCTCTGGTTCGAAAGTACGATACTTTCGTTCCTTTTTCAAGCAGGTTTTTCTCACGCAGTCTTGATGCTAGGTGTTCTGAAGCCTTCCTTGACAGTCCGAAATCACGTGACAAACCACTAAACTTATGCTGATCAAATCCCTTACGAACAGAGTCATCTTCAATTACAAAATCGGCATCACCGTTGTCACACACTTCATCACCATAATCATGTTCTTCAAGAGCGGGAAGTGTAATAAAAACCGGCACTGGGATTTTAGCTGAATGAGGCTGTGGTCGCAAAGCTGATAATAGACTAGGATACTCTATGTTGCATTTTTTTTAAATCCTGATAATTTAACTGTGCAAAAATAACAGTCACTTATGTTATCTATTGGCTCTCGCCAAATCATAGGTATTTCAAATGGCATCTTATCACGTGTTCCCTTCGTCCACATCCGTAAACTCTCCACACACTGCTTATAAACCTTATGAGGGGACCATGACTTATCCTGATCACCCGGTTTAACTTTGAAATATGCAAAACAGGCTAGCTTTACAAATGCGCTGATGTTCGCCCTTTAACTGGGAATCGTGAAACTTCCACAGATATAACAAAATGAATCAGGGTTGTTTATGCACTCCCGACGAGAAACAGAAGAGGCAGACATCATAAATTAAATACGTGTATATAAATTAATAAAATTTGCTAAGCAAGTTATGAAAAATAGCTAACAGTGAATGTCCATTTATATAGAGTGAATTTCCATTTCTACAACCTCTCACCACGCTATTTTGCGTGAAACTGAATAGCCCAGACAACTAACAACCTTTCGCTGGTCCAAAAGGTCGTCCTAAATCCCTCCCTTCCCACTAGATGGGGGCGCTTTGCTTTCAGCCAATGGGAGAACACTAGTGCTGCCCTCAATCCCGGCTACAGTAATTGCATGCAGATAAGCGGTAGAGTAAAAACCAGACGTGATAGAAGAAAACTAGCTGCCGCTACAAAATTAGCATGCCTATTTCAGTCAAAGCATTTGCATGCAGATAAGCGGTAGAGAAAAAACCTGACGTGATAGAAGAAAACTATCTGCGGTTACAAAATCAGCATCCCTATTTCAGTCAAAGTCAGCTGAAAAAACGAAGTCAACAAAAAATATGTTCAAAATAAACCCAATTAGTTGAAGCACAAATTTTTGAACCTGTGCTACTTCGTCCACATTAAAATAAAAGAAGAAGTGCTATTTGCAATTTGAAAACCGAAGTGTACAACTCAAAGGTTTTACTATTTGAAGACCACACAAAATGGGAAAGTAACTTCTTTTTTTAACTTTACGGGGTTTAGTACATGACTTTTTCCTGAAATTTTACCCAAATCCCTCATCCAATGTCGCATATATGATGCAGTAGATCCAGACGCCAATCGTTCGTGCAGCCACTGGCCTTCGTCATTGACGTTAAACAATATGCTACGGATTGCATAAACATTTTCAGGTATTTACAGGATGATCCTAAAACCCTTCAGAACAAGAGAAGGTATCAGACAAATCATTCATGCATTAGTGTGCATGTCGTACATTATAATTGTGGTAATCTGGACTTACTTGTCATCCCATTTTGTTTTTGTATTTTTTGGAAGCATTCAAATATTTCAATAGTATTTAACACATCAAAATGTCTTTTGTACGTTTTTGTAATATTTATACGGTTCTTATGGCCACCTACTAAAAGTACGCATCACTAAGGTTGCGCTGTGTGAATTCTCATTAGAAGCTTTCCCTTGAAGCCACACAGGAACACACTCTTTATATCTGCTGCAGTTAATAAGGAAATGGAGATGTCTAGTTTACTGATTTTTGCGTATTGTAGCTGTGTCAAATTATTTGATCAAATGTAAGAGATCTGTAAGCAATGCGCCTTAAGTTTCCATGATACTCTTTCGAAAATACGCTCTTTCAGGAGCTGATTGAGTTCACCCGTTTATGCATAAAATTTCGTCACTAGCGTTTTTAAATGTACGTAAAAACCCGCATGAATTTATTTGGAAAAATATTAATTTTCTTTAAGAATTGCATATGCATCTAAAACATTGGCACCTACTTCAGCAGTTTACTTCTTTTCGTGATACCATTATTTTCATCAATATAAAAAGTAAGATTCCATGCGTCATGGAACTTTATCATAAATCTTGGTTTCTTTCTGCTACCGATGAAAAACTTCTAAAATTAATACGAGGCACATTACGGAATGATTTCGAAATAGGAGGTTTCTTCATTACATGCTGGGGTACACCATTTATAAATTAATATCACCCCTAAAGATTTGAAATAAAAATGAATAATATCAAGAAAGTATTTAATTTTGGTGGGTTTATGGAATTACCACATATGTCACACTGAATTCATTTCATTTGTTACACAAACAAATGAAGTACAAGTTCAGTTAATGAAGATAAATCTATTAGCATATGTAATAACATCTATGAAATACAAATGCAGAGGTTCGGCTGGTTGAGGATACAGCGCCGATAAAAATTGGACAGGAGTGAGACAAGGTAGCACCACACCTGCCATGCTCTTTAATGCCACGTTACAGAATGGCTTTCAATTATTGAAATGGGAAAAGAAAGGCATAAAAATAAATGCAGGTTATTCAACCTATCTTCATTTTGCTGATGGCATAGTCTTTTTTCAACTATGCCTTCAGAGATATATAGTATATACTCACGGATATGCTGACAAGAGTGAAGAAGTGGGATTAAAAATGAGCTTTCAGAAGACATCATTGATGTACAATATTTTAGAAGGAAAGAAGACTTTGGGATTGATGGGGAAATTTCGAGGTAAATGATGTCTACATTTACCTTGGACAACAAATATCAGGCAAGATCTGTGACTAACAGCAAAAACTGCATGCTCCTTATTTCGACAAGCGTGAAACAAATGACAAGTAAATTATTCATTTCACGTAGATACAAATCAAGTGTTAGAATGGAAGTTGGACATTTAGGATTGGACTGTGAAATACCAGGGAATCTGTGAGAGAATTTTGTCATTGGAAGGAAACTCTCCAGATATCTATGCTAGCACCATGCTGTTGATTAAGAAATTACATACAAACAGATGTTTAACACTATGTAGAGGGATATTTAGAAAGAATGATCCCGTTTCAAAAATTTGTATTTCGAAAAATGAACAGCACAGATTGATAAGTAATGCATCAATGTAAAAAGAAGACGTCTGTTTTAGCTTATGCGCAACAGATGGCGCTAGTGGGTTGAGCATGAACCGCTTTTCGCGAAGACGTGAAAATGACGTCTAGTCAGCAGAAAGCTTTTTGTGTGCTCTCGTTTGCGAGATGTCAGTCGGTAATCACCGTTCAGCGTGACTTTCGTAGAAAGTACCAAATTAATCCACCGACGGCTTAGAGTATTCGCAGGTGGTATCATCAGTTCGAGAACACTGTATGTCTTTGTAAAGAAAAACGTCCACGGCAACCAGGCGTATCTGCAGAGAATGCTGAAAGAGTGAGAGATACCTTTCTACGCAGCCCGAAGAAATGAACCATTTGCAGTAGTCGAGAACTGGGCATTTCTCAGCCTACAGTTTGGCGTGTGTTGAGGAGAAAATTGTGCTTCAAGCGATACACATTGCATTATTTTCAAGCACTGAAGCGCTGTGATGGAGCTACACGGATCTACCCCGCAGTTGGATTGGTCGGAGTGGGCCAGATGACTTGGTGTTACACAGCTGGCATTCTCGGTCACCGGATATGACCCCATGCGATTTCTTCCTTTGGAGGTATGCAAAAGATAGGTTTTTGTGCCTCCTTTGCCTACAACTCTATGCGAACTTACACAACGCATTTCTGCTGCTTTCGAAATAATTACAAATGACACATTAAATCGTGTTTGGCAGGAATTTTCATAATGCGTAGACATTATACATATGACTAAAGGAAGTCATATCGAACAATTGTAAAAACAACTTGGACATTTTCCCTTTACATTGATGTATCATTCTGTGCTGTCAATTTTTCGAAACAAAAATTTTTGAATTCGGATGACTCTTTCTGAATAACCCTGTATGTTAAACAAGGGCAACTCTGAAGTATTGCAATTGAAATCAGAATTTTCATTCCTTCACATATTGCTTTCAGCAACTTCCAAAAAGAATTCAAGGAATATGGAAGTTAACGTTTACAGAATTACCACATATGTCACGTTGAATATGTTTCTTTTGTTACACCAACAAAGGAAGTATAGGTAAGTATAGGTTCGCGTAATGAAGACAAACAAATTAGCATATGTAATAACATCTATGAAATGCAAATGCAGAGGTTCGGCTATTTGAAGACGCAGCACCGGAAAAAAATTGGAGCGGAGTGAGACAAGGTAACTCCGTAATCCCCCCCCTTCTCTTAAAATTTAAAAGACACGCTGTAGAATGGCTTTCTATTATTGAAAAGGGAAAACAAAGAGATAAAGATTAATGGAAGCTATTTACGTCATCTTCTTATTGCTGATGACATAGCCATTTTTGCAACTATGCTTTCACAGATGCATAGTATATACTCGTATAACACACGGACATGCTGAAAAGAGTAAAGAAATCTAATTAAAAATTTAATTTCAGAAGACATACCTGATGTACAATGCTTTACCAGGAACGATAACTTTGGGATTCATGGAGAAATCTCGAGGTAACCGATATCCACATTTACGTTGGAAAACATATATCAAGCAAGGGTCACATTGATAAGGACTGTTGTGGCCGTACGAAACTGGGCTGGAGAACATTTGGAAGAAACCCAACAATTTTCAACAGATATATTCCAATAAGATAAGAGGTGGAACTCGTCGATCAGGAAGCTGACAAGAGTGGAAAATATGATCAGAGTGAAATCGCTGAAGTGTACATGGGTTCAATTGAACATGGTACGACAACCGAAATTTTAAACGGGATACCAAGGGACAGACAAAGATCCCGAAGAAGAAAAATCTGTGAAGATGGGTGGGCATAATTAGAAAGGGTGCTGGAATGACATTCAGGGTACTGGATCAATGCAACAATTGCGGAAGATATGTGAAAAGGCCGTTCCATTAAAACTGAGTGTATTTTTGTGTGTTGGAAACAGTGCGAAGGGTAAATATAACCACGAAGACGACTAACTAAATTAAGGAAGTATCTATGGCAACAATTATTAGCGTGGCAGACGATTTCGGTTTTATTACTGCGCAGTTGTTTAAGATACGCCTGTATTTCGCCATACATCTATGGAGGTGAGCGATTCAGATTTAAAAAGTAAAATGCGTTGTGCGATAAATATTTTCTGTCGTTTGGGTAAATCGCTTCCAGAAACAGTTCATTTAACAAAAAAAACTTACAAAGATAAAGGTTTGAGTGCGTCAGCGATTTTTAGATGGTACCATTATTTCACAAAAAAGTGTTTGTCGGAAGAACTTGATCCTACGCATGGTCGACCTGAAAGTGTTGTTACGGAGCATATTGTTAACACTGTTTGGGCAATCCTGCAAGGAGATCGACGAATGACGTGTGAAGACATAGCCGCAACCACCAATATTTCACAAACGTCGGCATTCCGCATTCTACGTGAAAAATTACTACCGCATCTCATGTGTTCCAGATGGGTACCTCATCACCTGACGAGAGAACAACAGTTAGGCAGAGTTCATATGTGTCATGAGTGGAAACAAATCATTGCAAAGGATCGAAACTTTCTAACCACATAAATAACTGCCGAATAAACATGGGTCCGCTGTTTCGAGCCCGTCACAAAGCACCCAACGATTGTCTGGACACACACAGGTTCGAGTCCGTCGAAAAAAATCCGCTACTCCAAATCAGCTGGTAAGGTCATGATATTTAATTTTCTTTGATCAGAAAGGTGTAGTCTACCAGCCTGCCGTTCTACCACAAATTACTGTCAATGCTGAGTCTTACATTTCTTTTGAAGCCTCTGCGACGATCATTAGGCTACCACAACTGGAGGGCAAACGGCCTCTACACCATGTGGCTGGTTGTGTTCAACAGTTTCGTACGAAATGCAGTATTGAAATCATGCCACAGCTTGCCAATAGTCCCGATTTCGCCCAGTGCGATTTCTGGATGTTTCCAACAATGAAGGAGAATCATGAAAGATATACGGGATTACGCCATATAATACAAATTTTGAAGATGACAATCCGATTTTTGGCGTAAATGTGACAAGGATGGTAAGTCAGATAATATCCGAAAACTTGAAAATTTTCATCGTCCTGGATCGGGACTCGAACCCGCGTCTCCCAGAAAACGCCTAGGTATGCTAACCACTACACCACCCAGAACGACCAAGTTTCAAGTTTCCGATCAATTTGAATTTAACCATCACAGGATTCGCTAGTCGAAGCAACCGACATTCATGTTTAGCGAATCTGGAGGTTAATAATCCTATCCCGTGAATTGCCCGGAGAAGCAGATAAATCATGAAAGATATACGGGATTACGCCACATAATACAAATTTTGAAGATGACAATCCGATTTTTGGCGTAAATGTGACAAGGATATTAAGTCAGATAATTCAAGCTGTACAGAGGTCGTAAAAACAGCTTCCACAAATAGGCTTCGACACATGGGGTCGTGGGTGGCCTAGTGGGCAACGTTCGTGACTGCCACGGAAAGGACCTCAGGCTTGTACGAACGCTCGATTCACTAAATATCCGCCGTGCGTCGGATGGACACTTTAAGCTGTCTGACCCAGGGCACAGCCCCCCCCCCCGTAATAAATAAGGGCGTCTTCCTCCCCCTTTCTACTTCACTTCAGTGTCACTTTCCCATCGGGCACTCTAGCCCAAACCTCCTAGCTTCCTATTTCTAAGGGTTGTTTAAGACCTGGGGTCAGACACTCCCTTCCTAAAATGCTCTACATATGATCTGATCTGATCTGCTACGCCACATGCTTTGAAAAGTGAATTGAACGATGAAACCGTTGCATATCATCCCAGGGAAGATACTTTGAGAAAAAATAACATATATTTTGCTGTACCTATATTTCTTCATTCTGTGTGATTGTACTCTCAGTTTTTATGGAACGGCCGTTGTATATAGCTTTATTATTTTTAAACATGTTTCTTTAGTGTCTTTAAAAATGTATTTTTTCTATTTGCGGTTTAGAGTTGCTCTGAAGTATTTGGAATATTTTTAAATAAAGGAATTTCTAAACAAGACCTTACATTTTCTATGTAATTTGCATTATTTCGTGTCAAATTTGTAAGGCAAGTCAAACTGAACATAGGTGTCGTCATCATTGGACAAACAAATCACTCGCAATCCTTACAGATTCGAGCTGGGGCGACTGATCAGAGGTAAGAGCCACAAACTAATCCGACACGTTGGAATAACGCTTTAGAACTATACAATAATTTTATAGAACGAAAATCGCGATAGGAGTCAAAAGTGTGATACAACGTAACGAAAGGACTCAAGCAGACACTGTCTTCTTAGTAATAATGAAATATATTAATTATCGAATGTCTAATGATAAACTTTAAAACAAAATAAAGAAAGGTTAAAAGTGTTGTGCCTTCATTAAATTTAAGGACGCCATTGGCGCTGTTATCTAAGTGCTGGCTTTTGACCAATCTTGCGGAATGTGTCCGGGTTAGAATTTTGGTAAGGTATTAGATTTTTGTTTGGCTGTGGTATTGGTTATTTGCTTGCACTGGGACCAGAAACCTTAGATTTGGAAGGCCGCTATGTTTATCTCCCATGGAGTTTCTCATGAATATGTTAAACCTGAAAGAAAATAAAAACGTTTTCGGCTCAAAAGTATCTGAATCACGGAAAATCAGGAATATGCTATTATTAAAAAAAACGTTATTTTACTTGGGTGATTCAGTAATTTAATCCTTTTATTTCGTTGTTCACCATGTAATACTTCCTCATCACATTTGAAACCTGTGATTTTGCCAGGTACTGTTTCAGAATGTTTTTGTCACAAATTCTGGGTTTCATATTTAATACCGTAGGGGATTTGAGACGTACATCCATTTCTAGATTCGAAAGGGTTGTCCCCACTGTGCAGATGCATTGGAATGCTCATTTGGCCCACATATGAAATTTGTTAAAATTCTGAAACTACAATTTCCTAGGTGCAGTAACGTGAAATTTCATTGTCTTCCACGGTGAAAACGGCAATACATTCCAGAGAAAATCGATGGAAACTGGTTCGTTTCTTGCTTCAGGGCGAGGTATATTCGAAATTTCAGGGGAGATATGGCGCAGCCAACGGTGAACTGAAACAAAACACTTCAATTGGATTTTCGAAAGCAACAGTACTATTAATGTATTGTTACGTGACATTGTGTCACGTTATGTACTCCGTTTAGGATATCAGGAGTGTATTAGTGTCCGAAAGGGATAGGAAAGTAACGGTTGGTTGTATCAGTAAAGTGAAAAATGCAAAATACGCAGCAAACAGAGGAAGATTCAGCTATAACGGTTGCAGCCCACTAGAATGGATAATTTCTGAAAAAAAGGAAAATTAGATATTTACGTGACCCCCACGTCAATCTGTGCCGATGACCTTTCGGTCACTCTTCGTGAAACAACCTGTACACGGTACCTAGAATAAATAAGCATACCTTGAATACGGTATCTAGAATAAATAAGCAACATGTATTCACCATTAAAGATTTAATTTAAAGATCTACTCTCGTTTCGCTGAGCGTTTGGTTCGGCTTCGTCAGGACAGACAGCCAAGACAAACGCTGAGCGCAGAGACAGTAGATCTTTAAATATTTAATTGTGATTAAACGTTGCTTCTTTATTCTATCTCAACGTCACAAGTTTTGTTGTCATTAAATACACATCTACGATACCTATTTAAATGTACTGGGAGAAACAACCGAACCTAATATTTTATGATTTCAGGATAATTAGAACATCATACCAATTCGATACAAAAAATGCATTTAAAAAAGCAAACTCTTATTTCCTAACAGTTTCTTGTTACACACTACCACTTTTGTCTAAATTTAAAAGCTGCTATTCTGTTCTGAAAGAAAAAATATTATGAAAACTAAATATGTGTGAAAGATATCACAACAATGAAATGTTAATTTTCAATACTTCCATAATTGTATTATTCTTCCACGTAATTAGTTAGCATGCGAAATGCGTCCTGCTCTTCATATCAGAAATTGTGCGTGATGCAATAAAAACCTTGTAACACCCAACACGGTCTTAGCATACGACACAAAAAGAAACGTATTGTACACTGCACTCTGATTGTTACATTTTACATGGAAGAGTTTACGTCTAAAAAAATTAATTTGTAATTTTCCACTAGAAGTGATGAAAGAACAAATTCCTCGAAATCCAAGAGTTGAAAATTACGTCTCTGATCTGTAACAATAACATTATCTTCTGTGGATATTTTCCTTAAATCGTAATTGTATCTCTCATAAGTATAAGCTCTGAAAAGTTAATATTTATTTAAAAATTGTCATTTTCAAAACGTGAGCACTGTGTTATCATGTGTAACTAGATAATTAACTTCTCTTATCACGATAGGCTTTTTGTACGATAAAACATTACTTTCCCACTTGCTCGTAACGTTCTGTTAGGTGTTTCCCGCATATTGTTCAACTAACATATTTCAGTTTCGGGCTTTGATATAGCACTCGAAACCGATCGCCTGAAAACACGTCTTGCCACTCGCTAAGAAACATTACTGGTATACGTCTGTTAAACTGCACATTTTTGTAATATGTGTGTTCCGAAACACCATTTTAAGTGGCTTTAAAGTTGTTAATTATTTCAGATACGGACCTCAAAATATATAGCTACGCAACTATATATGTGCAAAAGGAACACAGTAATATTTGATATACTTACCGAAATACGCCGTATACCATCAGGTACCTAAATATAATTAAAAAAACTTTAGTCATAATTTTTAACTCCGAAGATACCGACGCGCGAATCTAATAAATTTTTATTTTGCAATGTACACCCTTTTTTCCCGTCATGAGGTCAACAAAGGATGCCTTTGGAATAATGAAAAATCCTTCGGTATTGATGAAAAAAACATTGTTGCCGAGTAATAAGACACCTTGTCGAAGACGCGTAACGGTTTTCAAATTATCCTGTATGTAGTGGTGTGTGAACGCATACAGTCAAAATACTGCGAATTTAATTGTAATACATATTTCAATGGTAGATACAGGGTTTTGTGAATTTGTTGGAAAAGGGGTGTTTTACTGGACAAACTTTTATTTGCAGGACCAATAATATATTTAATTACCTTTTGAATATTGCGAATATCTCCTAATGGATTAAATTTTTTTTTTTTTTTTGGTTCCTCTTAGTTTAGATTTTGTCCAATGAGCAACTTAAATTTACAAATATCGTGAATACGAATATAGTGGGGCTTCTGCACAAATGTATATTCTAAGAATCGCTCTTTTCGAAAGAAATATCGAAAGAAAAGTTGAAAATGTTTCCTTTTCTTTTGAATGACTTAAAGTTATTTACACTTATTCGTGATCGGCCGTTTGTCAGAGGCCGGTTGAGTGAGTACTGTGCTATTGATTGCGAATCAAATCGACTGCTGTTCCAAAAGACTCTGCTAGCAGAGCGAGGGGAGTTGTTTTCTCCCCTCAAAAACTTGATTTTTCTTCTCTTTCGTTTTCAAAACGAAGGGAAGAAAAAAATTTTTTTTCATTAATTTGAAAAAAGTGTTTCGGTGCAGTCAGTTCGGACTTAGAAAAACTGTCCTTGTAAGGGCAAAGTCCGGGCTGCGGTCATAGCAAAGTGCGCAACTCTGACATACGAGCGGGTACGTCGTCGTCGTGCCAATCCCCCTGATCTACGGATCAGGCCAAATCCCGCACTCAACCGGGGTCAGGTGCAGGTTACAGCGGAAGGACCCCAGGGTACCGCTGAGCACCTGACTGTCGAACGTTCTAAGTCTGACCGACCAGGGACACAGGTCCTTAGGGCTTACACTCGGTTAGCAACCCGAGTAGAGAGATGGCAGAGGACGCGGGCTTCAACCCCCGGTCCAAGTGAGCCCGTTGAGGCAGACTGCGACTTAGAAATTCCGTCGGAATTCGCAAGCGCAGTCAACTCCTTCTTCCAAGAGTTGGAGAGGATTCTAGAGAATCCTTCAAACAAGGTTCTGGTTAACACCAGAACCAAGATAAGGAAAGTAGCGAACTCGCTACAAGCAGCTTGCACCAAGCAAGTGATAGAGATGAGTCTCATCCAAGGGAGACTCCAGGAAAGAAGTGAGCACGCTAGCGCGGCTCCAAAGACATATGCCGAAGCGGCTCGAGCGAAGCCAGGCAAGGGGAATACGGCCCCTAAGCAAAAAACGGGTAAGAAGGAGGTAGCCAAGAAGGTGGCACCCAAGAGGGTCGAGAAGAGGCACGTGCTTCTCGTTTACCCCGTAACAGACAAGGGTTCTCCCTCGTCGGAAGACGTAAAGGCGGTTCTGCAAACTCAGATTTGCCCCGCCAAACTCCAGATTGGGGTTAAGGGAGTCAGAAAGGTCAATGGGGGAGGAGTAATGGTGGAATGCTCCTCCGCCAAAGAAATAGAGAAATTGGACTCGGAGCTAAAGAGCAATGCAGTGACGAAGGAGAACCTTCGGTCCAGATTGCCAGCTAAGAGGAATCCAAGGTTTATCGTCTACGGGATAGACGGAAACCTGTCAAGGGAAGAGGTCGAGCAATGTCTCGCGGAACAGAACCCAGAGTTGGAGGAGAGCAGCCTCCAGCTCAAGTTCTCGTTGAAGGTGAAGGGTGGGAAACGCCACTGGGTAGCAGAGGCGGACCCACTGACCTTCAAAAAAGTAATGAAGC
Organism: Macrothele yani; assembly: GCA_039090855.1. Taxonomy (NCBI): domain Eukaryota; kingdom Metazoa; phylum Arthropoda; class Arachnida; order Araneae; family Macrothelidae; genus Macrothele; species Macrothele yani. The sequence goes on along the minus strand of JAYWMT010000206.1, from coordinate 145,637 downwards.
GAGGCAAGCTCGGAGTGGGATGGACCGTCCACTCAGTAAGGGAATATCTGAGGGAGGTCCGTTGCTACAGGTGTAACGGGTTCGGGCACTTTAGGTCAAGGTGCACCGAAGAGCAGGATAGATGTGCCCGGTGTGGGGAAACCGGGCACAAGCGCCAAGAGTGCAGCAATAGCCCGGTCTGCACTAACTGCTTGGCAAACAACAAGAGATTCAGGCGTCGAGTGGATGTAGGCCACTCGAGCCTAGACAAGGAATGCCCAAGCCTTGTCAGAGAACTGGCTCTGCTAAAAGAACGCACTCATTATGGATAATAAACCAAAGAGAGGCGTTAAGGTGCTTCAAATCAATCTGCACCACGCACGGGCAGCAACAACACAGGCCCTGGTGACAGCCACTGAGCAAAAAGCTCATATTCTGCTATTGCAGGAACCATTCGAACAGGGGGAAGAGTGGTGGGCTTCCCTAACTCCTACCGGATCTACCACCCTAGGGTGGCAAAGCCCAGGGTGGCCACGGTCGTGAAAGACCCGTCCCTAGCGGTTCTCGAGATAAAATGCTCCGAGAACGTGGTCGCCCTCGGCGTGGAATGTGGTGATGCGAAATTTTTAATGGTGAACGTATACAGTTCTCCGGCAGGCAATTTGAGAGAAACGCTGAATGAGCTAATGGCTCTATTAGGGGAATTCCCCAGTCATGAGATAATAATAGCAGGCGACTTCAACGCGAAGAGTCCTCTCTGGGGCAATCAGAACGAGGACGAACGCGGCCAGCTACTAGTGGACTTTGCCAACGCGGCAGACCTGAGTTTCTTGAACGATCCAGAGAGCACCCCGACCTTCCAAGGGGCGAGGGGCTCCTCTTGGATCGACGTGACTCTCGTCAGAGTCTCAAAGCGCAGCCTTGTCCAGGATTGGCAAGTACTGGACGACGAGAGCTGCAGTGACCACCTAGCGCTATCTTTCGTTTTGGGATCGGAAAAGCCCATCCGACCCAAGCGCAAAAGATTCTTAATGAAGAATCTAGACTGGTGGGCTTTTAAAGCCAAGTTAACTACCTTGTTGGGAGGTAGGAGGGAAGAAGAGGCCGCAGAAGTGTCGGACCTCAACTCCCTCTTTGAAGAACTTACCAGTCAAATAACAACGCTATGCGAGAGTAGTAGGGGAAATAAAAGGGGAGCCAAGGACCCCCACCCCTGGTGGTCGGAGAAACTAAAAGCTCTAAGGGCGAGAGCTAGGCGGAGTAGGAAAGCTCTGCAAAGAGCAAAAGCTACTCCGCAAGACAGGGAGTGCACAGAAGTGCATAAAAAGGCTCGTTCAGCATACAGGAGAGAACTGAATCCTCTCGAAAATCTCCTACTGGAGAAAACTGTGTGAGTTTCAAACTCCGGCTGACCCTTTCGGGATCCCCTATAAGATCTCGAGGGGATCCATAACCGAACCGCTAAAATTAGCAGCGGTAGAAAGGGCAGACGGTAGCCTATCAAAGACTCTTGATAGTACCGTAGAAAGTCTCTTGGATTACCACTTCCAAGGAGACGAGGGAGAAGGGGACTCCCCTCAACAAAAAGAAATAAGGGAAGAAAGTCGGATCCCGCCGGACACTGGTGAGGGCCCCCCTTCACGAGAGACGAAGTGGAGAATGCCCTCTCCAGTCTAAATACGGGCAAAGCACCAGGCAAGGATGGGTTCGACCTCAGCATAGTCAGAGAAATCTACTATGCAAATCCCGGGTATTTTGTGGCGCTCCTAAACGAATGCCTCGGGAGGGGAATCTTCCCAGACTTGTGGAAAACAGCGGTGCTAGTTCTTTTCAACAAGACCGGAAAGAACAAAAATGACCCCGCAGCCTATAGGCCCATCTGCCTCCTCTCGGCGTGGAGCAAGGTGCTGGACAAGCTCATAACGAACAGAGCGCTTGGCTTCCTCATGGAGCAGGGAAAGCTAAACAGGAACCAATTTGGTTTCCTTCCGGGGCGTTGCGCAACGCAGGCAATTCGCAGCCTCCGAGAGAGGGCAGAGAGGAACAAAGCGGAGGGGCTCCATACCTGCTTCATCTCACTAGACGTGAGGGGGCATTCAACAGTGTCTGGTGGCCAATGGTTTTAACCAGACTTAAAGAACTTGGCTGTCCAAGGAACCTGTTCAAACTGATCAGCAGCTACCTGTCTGATAGAAGAGTCGAGTTCGAAGCGGGGAATGGGCAATCCTCGCGTTCGTACCATAGAGGGTGTCCGCAAGGATCCAACTCCGGGCCGCTCTGGTGGAATATAGTTGCTGATTCAGCACTGAACCTAGACCTGGGGCCCGCAGTGGAGATTCAAGCCTATGCGGACGATTTCGTTCTCGTGGTCTCCGCCTCAGGGAGACACGTGATCGAAAGAGAAGCACATAGGGCCTTGGATGTGCTAGAAAATTGGAGCAGAGAAAGCAAACTGTGCTTCGCTCCTGAGAAGACCACTCTGCTAGCAATAGCTAAGAGAGGAGTAATGAAAACACCACCCCAGTGCAGATTCCAAGGGTGCACTATCAAGGCGGTGCGTGAAATGAAATACTTGGGTGTGGTCCTGGATCAGAGTCTATCAGGGCTGCCACACCTGAGGCACCTTAGAACAAGGTGCACGATGATTCTCAATAGATTGAATGGCATGAGGTTAACGGGCAAAACCAAGAAGGCCATCTATCAGAGAGGAATTGAAAGAATTCTGACGTATGCAAGTGGGGCATGGTGGAATCCCACAGTCAGAATGAAGAAGGGGATAAACCAAATCCAAAGGTTGGCCCTACTGGGGATCACCGGTTGTTTTCGCACAACGTCAACCCTAGCACTCCAAGTGCTGGCGGGGTGCGAACCGGCGAGCCTAGTAGTGGAAAGGGAGGCAGCAATGCACTGCCTAAGGTCAGGCGAGGACGCCTACCTTCTCGGTGCGCCGCATCGAGCCTCCGACATGGAGATGGAAAGTGTGGACTGGCAGATCCACCCTGCCGAGGAAATTTGCCCACCGTGGGACAAGGAGAAACCCACGGGAGTTGCGCATGAGCTGTTCACGGACGGCTCAAAGTTGAAGGGACAAGTGGGGGCAGGCTTGTGTGCGTTCTCGGACGGGAACGAAGCCACTGCAGGAAGCGTGAAATTATCGCAGAACGCTTCGGTCTTTCAGGCTGAACTTCTGGCGATAGAGATGGCACTCACCTGGGCACTCCCCAGGCGTAGTGACGAAAGAATAAAACTCTACTCGGACAGTGAGGCAGCACTGCAGGCTCTGAGTAGATTCAGGGGAAGAAACCCCATCGTCCAGAGGATCAAAACCCTCTTGAGGGCAGAGGGAGATGGGGCAGTTAGTTTCCACTGGGTACGAAGCCATGTCGGAACCCTAGGAAACGAAAGGGCAGATCAGCTGGCGAAGGCAGCCACGCTGAAAGAGACGGTCGACGTGCAATGCAGAACGCCGCGAAGGTGCATTCGCGCAGCACTAGCACGTCGGACCATGACCGAATGGCAGGTCAGATGGGACACGGGAGAGACAGGGCGGAAGACACACAGAGTGTTTCCGAAAGTCTCGACCAAACGAGCACAGACAAATAAGTTCCTGAATCAAGTACTCAGTGGCCATGGCATCAGCCCTGAATACCTAGGCAGATTTGCCATCAGGAACTGCACTTGTCCCTGTGGAAAGAGAACGGCAAGCATAGAACACTGCGTACTTGAATGCAGTGGCTTCGCCGAATGGAGAAACACACTGATCCCAGGTGTGCAAAGAACGCGAAGATTGGATCTGCTCATCCAATCTTCCGTTAACTGAGAGGGGATAATAGCCTTGGTTGAAAGGCTAACCCTCCAGCAACATACCATCTTCCCCAATCAAACGGGGACCGAAACGCAGGAGGTGAACGTGCACACCGAAAGCGAATCGGAAGATGAATGAGGGTAGAAGTCTGTGGGAAAGCAGACGAAGAAACCACCAATGTAAATATTCTGTAAATAAATTTTGCTATCTCTTGATGTAAGTCCTAAGCATGAGGACAGTGTATACATGTGTGTAGGTGTTTGAAAAAGAAAATAAAGGGAAATTATTCCCCAAAAAAAAAAAAAAAAAAGTTCGAGGGCAAGGAATCTTCCAGTCAGCGAAAAAGTAAAGAAACGACCTATCCCGCCAGACAGAGCGGGAACCCAGACAAGGTATTCTAGGTCGCCTGCCAGCACGTCACCACGGGCTGGTCTCTGGGCCATTGGGGTGGCCAGGGTCCGAACCGCGTCTCAAGGCAGGATAATTGTCGCAACATTTCAAAATAACATCCAAGGTGCTCAACAAGTCCACGTGGAGCCAAGACAGATTGGCGGAACGGGACAATGAAATCAGTATATATTACACTTATTCGTGATATTTGATAGTACAAAAGTTTTCCCTTTTCAAAATCTAAAGTGCATTATGATTTCAATCACCCATCAAAATGGAATCCGGGGAGTACTTTACATTTTTTAACTTTACAGAATGTCGCTGTTCTAGCTTATGTAATAATTAAGAGGATCGCCCGATAACTTGAAAAGGTGTAGAATATTAATATTTCTACATATTATGTTGTGACCCTTATTCTGGTTTTTAAAAATATCAGCTGTTACTTCCTTTTCTGAACATGCAGTGTGTAGGTCCTAACATTAATGCTGTATTTGACATGGAAAACGACAAAGAAATACAATTCCTGCACCTTTGGATGATGAAATTACTGGTTCGTTATGAGGTAGGTTTTATGTTATAGTCATAAATTTGGTCTTTATGCTTTTTCAAATAGTTTTGGAAAGAAAAATCCCGTCCGGTTTTCAGATATTTAATTTTCGTTTCAACGAGTTTAATGTATTCTTCCTCCAGTTTATTTCAACAAAAGAAGAGAAAACGTAACAGCAAATATGTACCTTAGTGTGACATTTCATAGGACTAGAATGTAAAAAATATGAACATAAGTTCACCTGCTGCATTAAAAGAATGATCCGCAGATGTCGTGGTCGGTTGAACTTACTGTTGTATTTAATGATTATCAAATTTACACGTATAGCTGTAGATTTAGTAATTGAATATGAAGGTAATTTCTTGGTGTCATCCGACTATATATCAGAGTGATCAAGGATTTATTTAGAATCCAAGTCATCGTTCATAAAATAAAAGGAAGGTATAATACTAAAATCACGCTTCTATCCTGAAAAATGAGACTGAAGTCTGTTGTCGGTATATGAAAATATAAACGAAAATCAGATTCTAGGTCGAGCCCTATGCATCCAGCTGGAAATCATTACCAACGGTGACGATAGCTTCTTTATTAGAGTTGTCAAGAATTTGGAAGCAGTTCTTCAAATAGAGCCTTTTTCCTCACAAGATACCGCGTGGCATCAACGTAAGGTATCATACATCTAAATGAAATTACATTTGCATCTCTCTGTTTACTGTCTCGTCAATCCAGTGCGTTAAAAATGTTGGAGGCTATATTATTCAGATTCCTGTTTGTTTGTTTTTTGATTGGAGGTTAACGACCACGGCGAGCAACTCAGTGGGTTATAAGCAGTCGCCCGTCCTTAATTTACGGTCACTGATTCCAGCGAAGTGAGAGAGCCAGTGCCGTAAGACAAAGACAACATCCATGTTTCACCGGTATTCGAACCCTGGAGCTCGGGTTCGAATACCTTACGGACGAATGATCAGAGGCCATCGCTTAGACACCGGCGACACAGGGGCGGCGATTCCTGTTTTCTGTTTACGTTCCTCGAAAATGGCAAATGGTGTATATATCAAAGTTCGGAAACATACATTTCTTCTTTTGTACATATAAATCGGATTACCAGTATAGTTTTGTGGAATTAAAGATAATTGTTACAGAAAATCTGGAGTTTCTATTTCGTTCAGTGAAAGTCAAATACATTACGGCATTAAGCATGTATTATGAACTTAGAAACTGTTTTCACACATACTGATAAGCTGATCCGGATGTAATACTATAAATCAATGGTATATCTATAGCATTCCTCGACTTTCAAGCTAAAATTTATTAAATGTGTAAGGTGAACAGAAAGATCGGCATACAGAACCTAAGGGTTACAAAGAATCAAATCCTTTGGCGTCTTTAATACTTAACGAAGCTAATAAATAGAGTGAAAGATTTTGAAATAGGCATGAATAAAAGTAACTGCAGTTGATTTGCTAAAACTTTCTGTATATAAAAATAAAATATGTGGATCTATTATAATTCTAATCTGAATTAATATGTGCAAAGGTCAGTCCATTTCCCATGAACTTGCAAAATCCTGATGAATGTAGGTATTTTACTGTTTAACAGTGCTTATTTAAATGGTTGTAAGTTATTAAACACCTAGGTTATCCTCCTGTTTAGATCATGTTAATGCACTTGCATCCGCATTATATCCTTTCAAAACAAAGTACTGCCTAAATTAAGCTACATCAAAACTGTTGATTATTCTGGAAGCAAAAGTAGTGGTACAGAGGCAGAATACAAAAACTGATATAAACATCAGCACTAATATAAAATATTTGAATGCATATGGAAATTTACATTTGATTAAAAAAAATGTTCTTCTGTGGGAAAATAAAATAAAAAGTATTATTTTTATTGGGGGTTTGACGACCTCCGTGAGCAACTAGATGGTCTATAAGCAGTCGCCCGTCTTTAATTTTGGGCCACTGACTCCACGAAAGGGAGAGATGCAGTGCCGTAAGACAAACACAACATCCATGCCTCAACGGTTTTCGAACCAAGGCCCATCTCGCACGAGAGACCAGAAGATATCGCTTAGACCACTGGGCTACCGGGGAGGCGTGAAATGTATTCCTTTTATTTTGAGTGAATTTATGCTTGCATTACGATGAGATTGTTGATTGATGAAATTGTTTCTAACATGAAATTTACACTGCCACGAGTAAAACAGAACATACAATATTTTTCAACACAATGTTACAAATTCAAATATGGCCAAAACATCTATGTGATGTTAAAGATGTTGAATCTCAAAACAGACTTCACAAAACAGGTACTAATATGAAATTAAGTACATTTACCTAGAAATATTTTAAACAAAAAGGTAACGCTATGTGGTACTGCACAAATTTTCTTCTTCCTTTTCCATCAAAAAAACGGCCATCCGACAACTAATTCTTTCTTTACGTATATTGCATCGAACTGTCGCTTTGTCCCCACATTTGTAACTGTACTGCCTATATCGTCCTTTGTTTACTGAAAGTTTTTCTGCGTTATACAGTGTATGATTGAGGAGTACAGTATGTACGGGTTGTTCACATTTTCAAAACTTTGTGTAGAGCAGGTGACAGAATTTGGCCCAAACAACAATGTTTCAACTTAAATATTGCTGGAAAGTAGAAACATTTTTTAACATATGAAAGATGGTTCAATAGTAGTTAACCAAGAACGAATAGTACTCGGCAACTTGAAAGGTTTATGTTGCACACCAGTTGAATTTCAGCTACAAGAAAATCAACGTATACGTTGAACAATTTATCATAACCGACAATCTTCGTTTCCCGTTTTTTTCATTTCCAGGTACTTTTCTAGTTCTCGATCTCATTTTCACACACGTGATGCATCTGTGAAGGAAATGATCTTTCCTAATATTCAGCTCATTTACGAAGAAAGCATGAAGACACCGCTAATGCCCTTAAATAATAATAACAGATCGAAAGTGAAAATCCTCCAAATACGTGGCGTCATTGAATAAACAACAAGTTAGTAAAATCATGCAATGCACTGATTATGATACGCTTTCCAATATACCAGAAATCATTACTCAAGTTATGAGGAAAATGGCTGTGGAATAAATCTCGGTCTTGTGCCTTGAACTTTGATCCCATTTCGATGATATTCTACAGAACCGGTTCAGTATACCTCTGAAATACCATGATAAAGTTTTGTCGAAAGCCTTTTACGTAAGTTAAGATGCATAAGGGCTATGGAAGAGATTCCGCTCCTGTGTCCTAAACTTTGACCCCATTTCGCCCATTTTTAATAGGATTCGTTGACTCCATTTCGCACATTTAACAGACAGGCCCCTACAACATAGTAACATTTCATCCAGATCGAAGAATTTTTACGTAAGTTATGACGCATAATGGCGATGGAAGTGATTCCGCTCCTATGTCCTGATCTTTGACCCCATTTCGCCCATTTTCAATAGGGGTTGTGGCCAGGTGGTCCCCTACCATATACTAAAATTTAATCGAAATCGAACGAACCCTTTTTACGCAAATTATGACACATAAAAGCAGTGGAATGGGTCCCGTTCCTATGTGCTAACCTTTGACCCCATTTCGTTCACGTTCAATAGGGATCCTTCCCAGGTGATCCTCTTTCACATACTAAATTTTCATCGACATCGAACGATTTTACGCGAGTTATCGTGCGGACGAACATACGCGCACAAACTGTGACGTAATGTGGCAGATGGGAATCGCGACCATCTGCTCGCAAGAGTGTGACGTCATAAAACTTTAATAGGATCCACACACAACGCGTGACGTAATGAGACAGATGGCGTGACCGCGCGCCAACATATCAAACGCGAGATTGTGACTTCATAAGATCGTCTCCTGGTGGTCCCCTACCACAAAATAAAATTTCATCGAAATCGAACCATTTTTACGCACGTTATGAGGCATAAAGGCAATGGAATGCCTCCCACTCGTATTTCCTGACCTTTGACCCCACTTCACCCATTTTCAGTAGGGTTCGTTCTCAAGTGGTCCCCTACAATATACAAAAATGCCATCGACATCGAACCATATTTACGCAAGTTATGACGCATAAGGGCAATGGAATGGATCCCGCTCCTATGCCGTGATCTTTGATCCCACTTAACCCATTTTCACTAGGGGTCATTCCCAGGTAGTCCCCTACAATATGCTAAACTTTCATCAACATCGAACCATATTTACGCAAGTTCTGATGCATAAGGGCAATTGAATGGATCTCGCTCCTATGCCGTGACCTTTGACCCCATTTCGTCCATTTTCAATATGGTTCGTCCCCAGTGGTTTCCTACCACATACTAAAATTTAATCGAAATCAAATCATTTTACGCGAGTTATCGTGCGGACAGACAGACGGACAGACGGACAAAGCTGGAGCATATATGCTTCTTCAACCTACGGTTGGAAAGCGTAAAAAACATGGCTCCTTACAAGTTTTTAGCAACACGCAGCAACCGAAAAATTGTTTACGTGTAAAAACCGATGTCTTCGTTTATTCAATAACAGATCCAGTTGGTTATCATTGTGTGGTACGAAACCTGTTTTTGGGAAAACATCTGTTACAAACGAATTACGCGGATTTTTCTCAAATGGTACTTTTACCGTCATTTAATTGGTTATGTAAAATGGTTGTGGTTGGAACATACAGGGCTAGGATGTCTCCAGTTATTTCTTAATATCTTGATGCTCGTGGAGGTCGAACGTGTTCGAACAGTAAGATATGATTTCTCACTTTCGAGGAAAGTTGAGCACCGAAAATTAGTTTTGTTATAGGTTGACCTAAGCAAAGAAGGACACATTATTTGAAGAGTATGCTTACATATGAAAAATTTTCATTTGTTGTCCTTTGCTTTGGATTACCCATATCAATGTTTCAAATCAACTCAATACAAACTGATCCAATACTGCAAGCATGACCAACAAATGAAAATTGTTCACCATGTAATGACCACAGGAAATTCTCGAAAAGTTTGTTTATTCTAAAAAAAAAAATAATAAAGAACAGGATTTTCGGCTCTGTAATAAATTATCTGCTACTACAAGATTTGCAGGACACAATAAATACAAGCTCATTATTAATAAAAGTCGCATTCCACTTACTATACTATATTATAATAATTAAAATAACGTGAGTTCCATATTACAATTAATGAAAATACATATAATTTTAGTCAGTGCGTTAATGAAATTATATTAATTCTAAGGTATGGTCCGAAAATTGCGATCCGGATCAATCCCACTAGGATTTTGCATGGTGAAATTTTTGTAACTAAATCACTTGCGAAGGTAATACAGAATTTGTCATTTAATGTTTGGTTTGTATCAAATGCAGGATGGTTCACGTTTAAAAAAATAGAAAAAAATCACTTTTGTGAAAAACGTTGTACCATCTGCTTCATAGCTCTACAGGAAAATACATCTCAAAATTTCAGATTTGGCCAATTCTCATTTACCTTTTTCTAGTATGATTGTGATTTAATGATGAATGATTTTTTCCCTTTGCTTTATTAAATATCACAATCTTATTTATCCACTAGAATGAAGTCATTTGCAAGTATTTTGATTCTTTCGTGTACTCACACATCCGGATTACCAAATATTAGGTTTCGTTTGTCCTATTTTAAATACATTAAAACTTAATGGATTCACTGAAGTAACTTAATTATGTTTTTGTACGTGCCAGGTATAAGATATTTTAATGAATTTGGTTAAACCCAATTGGTTCATTTGTAAAGTGAATTACTGCTAATAGTCTTAAACGACTTAAAAGATATAGAAGGTAATCAGCATGGGGTCAAATTTACGCTGAATTAATAAACGCCAAACGAGGAAAATGCGTGTTGATCATAGAAGAATCATTCCGTACTTATTCATTTTTCTTTCTTTGTTCAAGGATTTAATGCATATCATTAACATCCCAGTGAACTATAAGCAGTTGCCAGTCCTTGATTTGGAGTCACTTGTACGCGTAATGAAGGGACACTTTGTCGAAAGACAATACAATGTCCACGTCTTACCAGGGATTGCAAATCAGAAAGATTTGGGACGATTGGATTGAATCAAGCAATTGGAACCACTGTGAAAAACGGGCGCAGCCTATACGATTTAACCTGACTTGTGATGATCTAATCCTACTCCAAAGCGTCACAAACCCAACTTAGATTAACCACACAGACTATGTACCCAGTCGAGTCACATTGTTCTGACCACCACCTTCTTTTGACGTCTACAGCGCGTAGCTAATGAAAGAATGCACGTGTCATGGGCTGGCTTGGAAGGTTCCTACGGTGTGATGCAGGCATTCTGAAAACATATCACTCGTTACTGTCAAGGATAAAAGGAGCGATTTATCAGATTTGCAAAAAAGGTATGATCATTGGCTTTCGGGTCAAGGGTGACAGTATTTCTGAAACAGCGGATTTTGTGAACTGCTCGCGAGCCACTGTTGTTGAAATGTATCGTGATTGGAGAAATGGAACAATTACGAGTAAGCGACGTGGAAACTGAATAGCACCACCTACCATTTATGTGAGAGGTAAACGGGGGCTTTGAAGGTGCATGAGTTTCCGTCCACACGTCACAATGGAGCAACTGACTGGCCGAATAAACCAGAGGCTATCGGAAGTGTGTTTGAAACGAGAGTTCAGCAAACACTGCTGCGTATGGGGCTCCGAGGCAGATGGATGGTCACTGCACTTTGCTAAAAAAGGTCCATCGGCTGAGAAGATTTACATTTGCACGGCAGTAGTGGAGTTGGACCGCTGATTGGCAATGAATTGCCTTCTCCGATGAGTCACATTTTCTGCTTTATCTAACGGATGGACGTTGGCATATAAGCAGAGAAACATCAGAGAACAAATACTATTCAACCATTGCTACAAGGACACAAGTTGGTAGGGGCAGCATTATGATCTATGGAATGATTTCGTGACATTCCCTGGGTCCACTCATACCTGTGGAAAACTCTATGGACCGAATTCGTTATGAATTCATTCTGGCAGACCACTTACGCCCATACATGCTGATTGTCTTCCCTGGGGCGGAAGAGATCTTACAGCACGATAGTGCGACGTGTCACACAGCCAGAAATGTCAAAGTGTGGTTGGAGAGCACGATGAAGACTTCAAAGTACTTCACGGGCCCCCTATTTTTCCAGACTTAAACCCAATTGAGCATCTGTGGGACCACTTCCATCATGTTGTTCGCTCTATGGGTCCTGCAACACGCACGCTCCAGCATCTATCAAACACACTGCCGTCATCATGGCGCCATGTACCTGTGAACATATTTGTGCAACTTATTAGGTCACTCCCAGCACGTCTAGCTGCTGTCCGCGCTTCAGACGGCAGTAACTCTGGATATTTACTGCAGGTCACAATAATGTGACTCGACCGTGTATGTACAATCCATATGAAATAAAAAAAACAATACAACGCCTCTTTGATAAACGTGTTTTAGTAGCACTTTTTATTTTGAAGCGGAGAATTCATGTTTAATTTCCCAGAAAGGAACAGGAGTTCGGCTTGTATGTCGGCTTACATTGACTTAAGGGCACAGAAATAAGCTCCTATGATTTATTTTTCAACCAACTGCATCAAAATTCTATCATTCTGCTTCCAATAAAATTCACAAAAAATTATATTCACCACTCTGCTATTTAGTGTAATGGAAAACAGATGATGTTTTAGATATCAATGTTTTACACGCTGCCATATCAAACATAGTGAATATTCACTACGAATGTCGTTCTGTAAGACTGTCTTCCCATTTCATGACATACTGTTTTACCTAATTGATTTATAAAGTTTTATTATTTCCGGAATTTAAATTTTGTCACAGGAAGATTTACATTTTGCAGTTTAAAATTTGTAAAATTAATTATGTTACAAGAGCAATTTATTTCAAATTATTCTTTGAATCCAGTTAACAAAATATGTGCAGAACGCCTTTAAGAGGCCCATGAGTAATTAATTGTGTGGACTATGCTTTATTTTTCTCATTCGATATGTACGGTGAGCTTTGCTGTTATATATACTGTTGTACATGCACTGTGTGGACGAAATTGTTTGGACACTGTAAACAAATAGAACAGCACTGCATTTACATCAGTATCCGGTAGATCTATGTGCAGAGATTACATTTGCTATCCCTCGAGGTAAACTGCACACAAGCCCATGGAGTATGGTGGGTAGTTTTACCCCCGTTCCGGCTTTAATACATCGACTGCTCTGTTAGTGAAGAAGGTCGTATGCGTCTAGACATTACCCATCGTTTAGGTTCATCCCATTGGTGTCCCATGGGATTGAGGTCAAGGCTCTGAGCAGGGCAGTCCATCCGCCAGACCGGATTTTCTTCATGCCATTCTATTGCAGCCATGAAAACATGACGAGTGGCATCGTCGTAATCGTACAACTGACACAACGGTGTAAGCATTGAGTTATCCACGATTTCTTTTGTACAGCACAGAGTTCCGGCTGCCATAAATAACAACTAGTGGACCCACACTTTACCAGCTGAAGCAGCCACATAATATAATTCCACCTCATTGGTGCTTCACAGTCAGTATTGTACACTCAGGAAGAAGACTTTGCCCAGGTAACCACTAAACCCACACACGTCCATCCGTTAGGAATATTGGGAAGCTGGATTTATCCTGCCCTCCTTGCTCCAAAATCTTTTTTTGTACTGTTGGTACCATCGTATCCGAGTGGGAATATTGGTCTTTGTGATGAGAGGTTTAGGTGCGGCTCGTAGGCCAAAATACTCGAGTGCACGGGCGAACGTTTGAAGTGTCTTGCTGAAGAGCATAATATCTGTGGCCATCTGGAAAAATGTGTTGTAGCATACATTATTCACGACCTCGTTTTTAGGGATCTGCCTCTGAAGCAACCATAGGTTCCTGGGTTGCAGTTTCGTCGGTGGTTTCTTGTAATTTCCTGTCTTTTTCCACTTGTTGATCACAAATTCCACAGTCGACTTAACGACCTGCCTGACATCAGCAGTGCTTCTACCTCGAATTATTTAGATCTTGAACAAACCTCGAACCGATTAGCCAATTATAATGATTTTTAGCCACTGAGAGCTATCTCCTACTTCCCATTTATCAGCAATTGAAGCGAACGTACTGCCTTTGCCACGTTGATAACTTAAAATCCACACGTCTGTTGCGGGAGTACACTATTGCGCATGCGTGTTGGAGTCCATTCACTTTTCTTCAAATATTTCTCTTCAGCTAATGTCAGTTGTTTTACCAATTACACATATCCATGTGAGAATATACTCTACTCTTGCACTCTGCCTCATTTTTTACCGTTTATTTCGATTTTATTCCATTTGTGGAGAGGAAAATGTTTCCTGGCCTCCGCGGTGGCGCCGTGTTCTAAGCGATTGCTTATGATCATCCTTTGTCCGTGATGGGTCCAGATTCGATTCCCGGTGAGGCATGGATGCTGTGTTTGTTCTATAGCACTGGTTCTCTACCTTCCCTTGAGTCAGTGGCCCTAAATTAAGGACGGGCTTAATTTAGGGCAATTAAATTAAGGACTTATAGCCCGCTGAGTTGCTCACACTAGTAGTTAGAACCCGAATACAAAAGACCCTGTTGGTATGCTCTACAACACGGAGTTAGTCATCGCATGTTTAAATCCTGCATTTAGAGAGGCAAAGAAAAATTGACCAATCCACCAGTGATTTCCTCTCATGGTCTCTGAACTCATAGCTAGGTCGATCAGGTATGAAACACCCCCAGCATATTGTTTGCAAACACGGAAGATGCCTCTTTACAGTATGAGAAAAACTCAATTTTCTTGATTTGTTGCTGAAATCATTTTTTGTTTTCATTTAAGAGGAATACTGTCCATCATACATGATTTTTCCGTTGCCGGCTCGCTAAAAATTCGAACACATTACTGAAAAGAATGCCTCTTATGTTTCATACTCTTTTTTATGTTTCACCATTTCCCGCAACCTGACTGCTGAAATTTCGCAAACATAACGGTTGGCTTTTTCAATATCTCGATTACCTTTGTCATTGCGAATTCGTTTCTGAATTCATCTTGTAAGGAAGACAGATAAACATTCCGCGACTATGATCTGGGTCGCAGTTATACCATATTCAATAATCATTAAGTGTTGTCAGTTAATCATTCAAGATGAATTGTCTCTCGTTGTAACGAGAATTTTAGGAAAGATTCAACTTTAATGCAACATATAAGGCTTACCAGTTTTCAGTTCTTAATGACAATAATAATTTATATGAAAAACTACTAATTTTTTATATTTAGTTCATAAAACGTATTTCGGCTGCTTATCACCTTCTACAGCATGTGTAGCTCTGTGGAGGTTTTTGTTATAAAAGGTAGTGCCAATACAAATCAACCCCCCCCCCCCTTCTCTCCATCCTGGTTATCTCTTTACATATTGAACGCCTTTCTGCTCTAAACATTTGGAAATGATTGGCGGAATTTTCAATACTGAAAAGGAATTTTAATATAGTACAAATCCGATACTGTGTCCCTCTTCGAACAGCAAAAAGCAAAAATAGTTTAATACAGATAATTATCGCTGTGAATAAATGTGACCTGTGGAAAAAGGGAAGTAAAAATGCTTTTAAAATAAAGCATGAAATACCGACGAAATAAAAAAGTTAATTAAAAGGGATTCACTAAGCCTAATTAAACATTATATTAAAGTCAGGGGCTTCGAAAAGCTAAAACGAAATTGAAAAGGAAAACTATATCTTATTTTAGAGAGCAATGCAATCACGTTGAGAGATTTCCTAAAACTTGAAGTTTCGACCTGTAAACATATCTCTCTCTATATTTAGACATATCTCTCTAATCTTACATATCTCTCTATTCTAAAATTTTCATCGTTTGTAGAGATTTGTTCGGAGAACACCTGAAATAAACCATTTTTCGATTCTGGCGATATTTCAAGAGCTATTGTATTGCAAATGTAAGGTAATCAAAACAGTGCCATCAGTTCGCGTTCCGGACACAGTAACAGCAACAGAACCACGAGACGTTTTAGGCTTATAAGGCCATGACGAAATTTTTGCTCTTCGTTTTCCTTTTCTTTTAATTTCGCTTATGGTCACGAGAAATTTAATTTTTAAATTTCACAAAATTCTCTATTTCGCGATGAGATCCATTTTAAAAAACGGATATATGTCAAACTAAAAATCATAACACATTGCAATATCTACAGCTTTAACTCACAACTGTTATCCCACTTTTATCAAAACAAGTTGGTAAAATCTTGCAATGCATTGATTATGATACGCTTTACAACATACCAGAAATTATTACTCAAGTTATGAGGATAATGGATGAGGAATAAATCTCGCTCCTGTGTCCTGACCTTTGACCCCATTTCGATGATATTCAACAGAACCGGTTCAGTATACCTCAAGAATAACATACTAAAGCTTTGTCGCAATAGACGCTGTTTTACGCAAGTTATGAGAATAATGGCTGTGGAATAAATCTTGCTTTTGCTTAATGACCTTTGACCCCATTTCGTTGATATTCTACAGAACCGGTTCACTATACCTCCGGCACAACATGATAACGGTTTGTCGCAATCGAAACATTTTTTGGTAAGTTATGATGCACAAGGGCAATGGAATGGATCCCACTCCAGTGTCCTGACCTTTAACCCCATTTCTCTCATTTTCAATAGGGTTCGTCCCCAGTGGCTCCGTACCACATACTAAAATTTCATCGAAATCAAACCATTTTTACGCACGTTATGACGCATAAGGGCAATGAAACAATCCCACTCTTATGACCTGCCTGACCTTTGACCCCATTTCGCCCATTTTCAATAGGATTCGTGCACAGGTGGTTCCCTACCACATACCAAAATTTCATCGAAATCGAACCATATTTACGCATGTTATGACGCATAAAGGCAATGGAATGGATTCCACTTTCATGCCCTGACCTTTGACCCCATTTCGCCCATTTTCAATAGGGTTCGTCCCCAGGTTGTTCCTTACAAAATACTAAAATTTCATCGAAATCGAACCATTTTTACGCAAGTTATGACGCATAAGTGCAATGGAATAGATACCGCTTTTATGCCCTGCCTGACCTTTGACCCCATTCGCACATTTTCAATAATGTTCGTGCCCAGTGGTTCCCTACCACATACTCAAATTTCATCGAAATCGAACATATTTACGCATGTTATGACGCAAAACGCAATGAAATGGATTCCGCTTTTATATCCTGACCTTTGACCCCATTCCACCCATTTTCAATAGGTTTCGTTCCCAGGTGGTTCCTTACCACATACCAAAATTTCATCGAAATCGAACCATTTTTACGCAAGTTATGACGCATAAGGGCAATGAATTAAATCCGGCTCTTATGCCCTGCCTGACCTTTGACCCCAATTTGCCAATTTCCAATAGGGTTTGTGCCCAGGTAGTTCCCTACCACATACTAAAATTTTATCAAAATCGAAACATATTTACGCATGTTATGATGCATAAAGGCACTGAAATGGATCCCGCTCTTATGGCGTGACCTTTGACCCCACTTCACCCACTTTTAATAAGATTTGTCCCCTGGTGGTCCCTACCACATACTAAAATTTCATCGAAATCGAACCTTTTTTGCGTTAGTTATGGCGCATAACTGCAGTGGAATGGATCCCTCTCCTATGAACTGACCTTTGACCCCATTTAGTTCACTTTAAATAGGGCTCCTTCCCAGGTGATACCCTACCAGATACTAAAATTTCATCGAAATCCAACGGTAGTTACGCGAGTTATCATGCTGAAGGACATACGCACACAACGCGTGACGTAAGGAGGCAGATGGAAATCGCGACCATCTGCTAACAAGGTGTGACGTCATAACTCTTTAATAGGAACAACAAACAACGCGTGACGTAATGACATAAATGGCATGACCGCGCGCCAACATTCTCAAACGCGCGTTGTGACGTCATAAGATTTCTAATCATTGGTAACATTAATGGAACAACGCCATCACTAAAAACGTTATAATTCGGGGTTGGTTATTTACCCCACTAAACGAATTCTTCTAAAGTCGAGATCAAGCTAAATCGATTTCTAGTACCAGAAAATGGTAGGTTAAGGACTTTCATCAAAATTTTTAGAGCCGTTTTCAAAATAAAATGTACATGCATACATACAAGAATTGCTACTTTAAGGTGGACGTCAAGTAACTTTGCGTCCTATAATTCCAATAGAAAAACTTTTGTACACATTTTCTTCACAATTAATGCGTTCACAAGGATGAAAATTAGATCATCGATTAAAATAGCTTCATTTCATAACTTGGAATACTTAATATTTTCTAAACCGTAACCGTAATTATGCAATCCAACATTTTTTTGTCCACTGACGTCATCAAAGTACAGGTCGCGCCATCTTTTCTCTGGTTACAACACCACCAAAGCAAAAGTTATTGATTTTTAATATAATTATGGTTATGTTTTAGAAAATATTAAGTTTTCCAAGTTATAATATGAAGTTATTTTAATCGATGTTCAAATTCTCATCCTTGGGAACACATTAATTGTGAAGGAAATGTGTACAAACGTTTTTCCATTGGAAGAATAGGAAGCAAAATTACTTGACGTCCACCTAAATAATATGGGGTAAGGACAATGGAATGGATCGCAATCCTATGTCCTGACCTTTGACCACATTTCTCCCATTTTCAATAGGGTTCGTCCCCAGTGGTCCCCTACTACATACTGAAATTTCATCGAAATCGAACCATTTTTAGGCACGTTATGACGCATAAGGGCAATGGAAGGCATCCCAGTCTTATGTCCTGACCTTTGACCCCACTGCACCCATTTTTTGATAGGGTTCGTCCCCAAGTGGCCTCCTACCACATAGTTCACTTTCATTGAAATCGAACCATATTTACGCAAGTTATGACGCATTAGGGTAATGGAATGATCCCGCTCCTACGTCGTGACCTTTGACCCCATTTGTCCCATTTTCAGTAGGGTTCGTCCCTATGTGGTCTCCTACCACATAGAAAACTTTCATTGAAATCGAAACATATTTACACAAGTTATGACTCATCAGGGTAATGGAATGATCCCGCTCCTACGTCGTGACCTTTGACCCCATTTGTTCCATTTTCAATAGGGTTCGTCCCCGGATGGTCCCCTACCACATACTAAAATTTCATCGAAATCGACCCATTTTTGCGCCAGTTATCGTGCGAACGGACGGACGGATGGACGGACGGACGGAGGGACAAAGCTGGAGCATATACGCTTCTTCAACCTACGGTTGGAAAGCGTAAAAAAGGTTCAAGAAAAAGTCATTTTCTGATTTCCAATCATTTTCTATAAACGCAAAGAAAGAAACGAGCGGCTTACTCTGCCTTCAAGCACAAGTTTCAGCGTAAACCAAACAGGGAAGTTTTGGGCCCATAGCCTACGGCCATGGTGACGCAGCTATTTTTAGCACCCTCTTCTCGTTGGGTGAAAGGACAGGCTATGGTAATGACGCAATGGTTAATGACGTTGTGATGCTTTTAAAGTTAGGCGTTGTCCGCCGGCATACGTGAATACCCACTTAAATATAGGCTTTCGCCTCGTATTTAAAATGCGAGTGTGTTCCTCCGCGAATTGTTCGCAAACTTCTAAATGACCTACAGATCTAAAAATTAGCATGGTGATAGTTCTTGAGTTTTTTCCGTATACCTAGAAAAGTACGAATACAAAAACAAAAATAAGTCAAAATTGCGGCTTTGAAACATTGTTAGCTTCAATTTTTCGCGAATTATTTGACCATTCTTAAATGATCTAGAAATCTGAAAAAAATTGGCATGCTGTTAGGTCTTAAAGTCCGGATACCTGCAGATGCAAGAAAACAACAACAAAACTGTGCGTTGAAACATTGTCTGCTTGCATTTTTCTACCACTTCTACACCTAGGAAGAAATCTGAAGATCAAAAGGGTGGCTTAGCTTTACTGTTCCACAAAGCTCATAGGTTTAAAGATAATTTTGTTAGAACCACTGAAATGAGTTGAAAATTTCAAATTTTGATTTTAAATTACGGGGCGCCAAAGCCTGCTCTGTTTTACGTCTAACGGTGTACATTTACGTCACGACGTTGTCCTAAATCGTAATACATTTACGGTTTTTAAATTACTTTTCTTTCTATTAATTACTTTTCCCTTTCTTTAACTTAATGTTCAAAAAATGATTTTATAGATTCACCGTTCGGAGAACGGGCATGATTGCAAGTTTGTGTAAAAAATAAATATACGTACAATACCGAGCTCTTCAACGTCTACCGAAAGGTCTTCTTAAATTTCTGAACTATAGGGTACATACAATGCGGAATAAACAATACAAAATTCATTGGCATGCTTACAGCTTTTGAAAAAATTCAGCGCGTGCCATCGCATATTAGGTACCTTCCGTGCATGTGGATCAAAATTTTACATAATAAAGAAATATCAAATTATACATAATTTATATGAAGATACGCTGTACTTATGTCACTCTCATTGCCGACATTAGAACTCCTCAGGATTTCGATAGTTCGTTAGACGGGAACGATCCTTGCAGGTCGTCGAGCTGACGGTAGTACACGTCGATGGTGAGAGTTGTGTTGTCCGGTAGCAGCTCAGAAAACACGACGCCGTGTATATCCCACGAAACATACGGCAGGCCGTTGCATGAATGTAAGCCGGCGCCACTGGTCGGCATGGGCTTTTGTTTTCCATTGAACCACTGTTTCCAACCGCTGAAATTGTCGTACAGGACCCTTTTCTCGTCGTTTGTCACAGAGCGGTACAAAAACGGTTCAACTTGGTCACGTGCAAGCAAGAAAACGCATGCAATCACTCAGTTCGCCTTCTCCTCGACGGTGAGTTAATGGGATACTAAAACTCTTCTCTTGTGCACCTTCCCAAGTTGAGGTACGTGATAATGCGGGTGTGGGTAGTTGACAGCATTTCGGCCAACTCCCGAGTGGTGACACGTTGGTCGGTTCCCGCTATGGTTATCAGCATGTCCATATCCACTGTTGCGGGTCATCCGACGTTGGGATGTCTGACAGGTCCTATTTCTCAGTCAAAATTGTTCGAACCAACGACGGTATTGACGATATGATATGACACTGGGATTTACACTAGTAATGTTGCTTACAATTTTTGAGAGGGTGCTACCGTGACGAAACTCATACAGCATTCAATGTCAGATGGGCTCTTTGTCAACTTTCACGTTGGCTGGCAATTACGCTCTTCGCCTTTCGACGGCTAACTGCCACTGACTTAAATTAACTGCCTGCTGATATCAAGCTAGTGTACTTCTCATTCTCAGTTGTGCCTTGACCGGAGTTTCAACTTCGGGTATCTCGTCATCTGACATTACTTTCTTTCCAACACATTATTTTACCTACGGCATCGATTACAGGTTTCGACTGAACTACTGTTTAATAAATACGCGAAACCTCGACTGGGTAGAGAGCAGAGTTTATAGTACACACACTGTTGAAAAAAGTATCAAGAAAATAAATTTTATTAACTTATTTTTAAGGAAAATGTTAAAATCTAACGTACTGTTGTTTAGGAAGTTGTAAATAAGCAATACAAATGTAAAAGAAAAGAAAACAAGCGATTTACAGTACGCCTACCAGAAACAACCTCTGTAGTCACCCACGCAAAGAACAAGCGTATGAGATTATCATATGGGTATTTCCTATACAGTATAAAGAACTCTGCGCACAGACACAGCGAAAATGTCTGTAATGTTTTGAATCATCTATACATTTCATGATATGAGGCATTTCTCCACCGAAAGTCGGATGTATGAAAAGAGAAAAATCGCTGAATTACAAGTTTGGTCAACTTAGAAAGTAAAGTTCAAATGCCACATATTTGCAAGATAAATGAAAGAGAAAAAGCTATCTGAAAACATCTGCGGAAACAAGATACAATTTAAGGTATCTCACTACACTGAAAAGGTCGTTTTGGGCCAAATTTCACATTTTGTAAAAATGCGTTTCATTTTAAAGCCCTATTCTTTAGGATTCCAAAACGTTCTTTGTTTCTTGTCTACGATAAATAGTTACACAGTTATAGCAATCGGAATATCTAAACTCAGGTGTCAAATGAACAGGAAGTGACACTTTAAAGGCTTGAAGTTGGGAAATAATTAGGTTAGTCTAACTACATGCGCATAAAATGTAGTAGAAAATATTTTGTACAAGGTTTTACGGATCTGGCATTACTTTGGGTTCAATTATGTGTTGCAATTTATGTTTCCGAGAGTGTCAAACGTAAACATACCTTTCATCCCATCAAAACTGTGTCTTTGAAACTTTAATGGGTTTTTTTCGCAGGATAAGAATTTCGTCCCGAACTTTTTACGGAAAACCTGACAACTTTGAAACGAACTCAAATTCATTAATGAAACTTGCTATGCATTTTCCTTACAATGTTGTGTATGCAATGAGCACAAAGTGTTGTTCTTTGTCAGTTCAAACAACAACACTTTGTGCTCATTTAACATAGTGAAAAAATTTGTCGAACATTTACACTAATACATGTAGGAGAGAGTGTATCTCAGAAGTGTTTAGGAACATCAGTTACCTTTGAGTTCACTGCATAGATAAGAGTCATGCACATATAGTGATGAAAAAAATGCAATCATATATCTGAAACTTTTTTATTTAGAGCGTTTACCGTAAACGACATATTGTAACGTATACTCTATATTCACTTTCCTTTTGATTTTACTATCTCTGGTTATTTTATTTTACTATGTAAATTATCTTCCTACTGAACGAAATATTATTTCACCCGCTGAATGAGATCTGGCAATGAGTGTAAGTCATGACGTGGTGGTAGCTAGTATATAGGCGCGTTCATCGAGACTTAGGAGAGCGTTGGTGTTGTTATGAGGAGAGCTTGTGGTCGTTAAGAGAGAGCGTGTATAAAACGAGGAGAGATTATTCATTATTGTTCTACAAGTGTTGTGTGTGCCTTAGTTGACCAAGAGTCGTTGAAATAAAGAAGTTTTCAGTAAGTTCAGTCTTTCTCAATTCATAGTTTTTGTCAGACCTCTGTCTGGCTGTTAGGTTTATAACTTTTATTGCTTACTATAAATAACCAGCGTTGAGACTTTGTTTACGTTCGTAATTAACTAGTAACAACACCTTTTTTTTGAATTCATCATTTTGAAGCTTAGTACAAGTATATCATTAGCTAGCTGGTAGGAAGAGAATCATTCATAATAATTAGCTTAGCGGAAAGTAAATAAAGCTAATTCATTATAATTGGCGCCCGAACTTTTCTCGAACACGAGATCCTGACTATTATTATCCATGTCTTCCTTACCTGAGACAACTTCAAATTTCCACCCTCCGGCAAGTCTCGAGGGTAATGGTGTTTTGTTGGACAATTTGCACGAAGCCTGTGGCTCTGACTTTGATATGAATGATCTACACGCACCCAGGCATTCTTCACCATTTCGTAATGCACCAGCTTCTTATTACTCTGAGTCGCGGGTCGTAACTGAGGGAGTGCAATCCTCTCAGCGAAGCAGAATGCTTGCCCATTTCGTGCCGCATGCAGGAACAATTCATTTCAATGGTTTGGAGGGGTCCTTAAAGTTCCTCGAAGATCTGGAAGATCATTTTGATCTATATAATATTCCTGAAGACTGCAAAGTCCAAATCGCCGGCACTTGCTTGAGGGATACCGCTAAGACCTGGTATCGGCAGTGGAGAGTGTCGAACCCGGATTCTCATTATGAGAATTTCCGTGTAGAATTCTTGGAGGTCTTTCCTTTCGGCCTCAGTCGAGCTAGCCTTGCACAACAGCTTTTTTCGCGTCAGCAGGGTCCCACTGATAGCCCTGTTGCATTTGCGTTGGAAACTACACGCCTTTATAACCTATGGGATCCACATGCCAGTCATGTTGACATGTTGGATACCCTCGTGCAGCAGCTCGACCCATTCTTACAAGATTTTCTTGAGGTTCGACACCCTGCCACAATTCATGAATGCCTTCGCCTCATACGCACGTATGAAGAGCGACATGGCAAACATGGTTCAACTCACCATGCTCGGGCACCCCGCGAGGCTTATTACGAAAACCCTCAGCGGCATAATAGACATAACTTTCAGCGCGAGCATACACAAGTGCACACCCAAGCTGCATACGTTCCACCACACAGAAGAGTGGCAAACCAACAGCGAGTTTCTGAACAAGCTTCTGGATATCGTACACCTGCACAGTATGCTCGACCCCGTTTCACTCAGCAGCATTCGGAACGATATCATGCTCAGGGCAATGATAATTTTTCTGCCCGTGCTGAGGGCCGACGTAACGGATATGAAAATGTCAACAGACACGCAGAGTTCCCGATGCAGGCTTCACGCAGTTTTCCTCATCGTGAAAATTTTCCCGATACCCGGCAGGGTCGAGGTTTCCGACCACATGAAAACCCCACCAGGATTCCTTTAAACTTCCACAGGAAGTAGACGAAGGGTCGGTCCTGCTTCCTGATACCAAACATTCTGACCCTAAGACAGTATTAGTGACTGTTCAAACTCCTCAGTTGCCTGATGTATTCTTGACACTTGAAGACATTATTGTCGAGACAAAGTTCGACACTGGGTCTGAAATATCAGCCCTAAATACAAAGTTTTGCACTGACACTTTTTCTGCAATACACGTTCAGCCCGCAACGCAGTATTTGCGAGGTGCCAATAACGAAATCTTCAGTATCTCAGGAACTGTCACATTATCTTTAGGGCTAGGAAAAGCTCGTTTTACACATTCTTTCCTGCTTATAGACGAGCTACCCGTGAAATGTTTAATGGGAATGGACTTTATAAACAAGTTTCAAATAACTTTGAATTTTGTACAACATGTGATTTCCTTTCCGGAACCTGTCGAAATGATTCCTACGGTTCCTGTAGATATCACGAGTTTATTATTGAGTAACCAATTGAATGAGGGGCAACGAGACCAGCTTTCTCTCCTTTTACAGGAAAGCCCTGGTTTATTTTCGGATCAACCTGGTTTCACACAGGTGGTTTATCATGTTATTGACACTGATGGTTCGAAACCAATTGCGACGAAACCTTACCCTTGTGCTCCACATAAAAAACAGGAAATGCAACGTCAAATTGCTGAAATGATTAAGCAGGGCATAATCAGGGAATCAACAAGCGCCTGGGCTGCTCCTGCCTTTTTGGTTCCAAAGAAACAACCCAATGAATTTCGTTTCGTGACAGATTTTCGCAAGCTCAACCAAGTCACAAAAACGATCAATTATCCCCTACCTGTCATGTCACATATTTTAAATGACTTGTCGTCAACCAAATGAATGTCAACTTTCAATTTGGCGAGTGGATATTGGCAGGTGGCAGTACATCCGGACTCTGTCGATAAAACTGGCTTTGTGACTCCTTTTGGGGCCTATGAATATTTACGTATGCCTTTTGGACTAGCTTCTGCACCTGCTACTTTCCAAAAACTTATGGATACGGTTCTCAGACCTGTCCTGGGTCCCCATGTGCATGTCTATTTGGATGACATTATTATCACATCAGAGACTTTTGACGAGCACCTTTCTCTGCTCAAACAGGTGTTCCAACTTATATACAATGCTGGCTTGACGTTAAAACCTAGTAAAGGCCAGATAGCGAGGAACGAGATTGTATATCTGGGGTTGAAAATTACTCCCCACGGCTTATTCACGGATAATGAAAAAATTAGGCCTATTGTTGACTTTCCTCGGCCTAAAACAGCAAAAGAACTATCCCGCTTTCTGGGAATGACCGGATGGTATCAGCAGTTCGTCCCCGCTTATGCTACAATATGTGAGCCATTGTATACTTTAAAACGTAAATACAAGAAGTTTATTTGGACACCTGAGGCTAACGCTGCATTCGAAACACTGAAGTCTGCATTGACTCAGCCTCCGGTGTTGGCTTTCCCGGATCATACTAAGGAATTTGATATTTATACTGATGCATCCGGAGTTGGTCTTGGTTGCGTTTTGTCACAAGCTCGGCATCCAATAGCTTTTGCGTCTCGTACTTTAGCCAAAGCTGAACGCAATTATTCAGCTACGGAACGTGAATGTCTTGCTGTTGTGTATGCACTGAATAAATTTCAATGTTATCTTAACGAAGTGACAGTTAACATAATTACGGATCATTCTGCCCTTCAGTATTTGAATTCTGCTAAGCACCTATCTCAAAGACTTATGAAGTGGGCTCTGAAGTTACAAGAGAGCAATATCAAAATTTCGTATCAGCCAGGTCATAAGAATCAATTACCGGACGCATTATCTCGCGTTCCGATTAGTGGGGTCCCCACAGAAACTACTCCTGGATGTCAGCCTTTACTTCTAATAGCTGATATAACATCCAGAGAGCAGATAATGGCAGAATTAATAAATGATCCAGATTTTGGGGATATCTATAATTTTTTGCTTGCGGGTTCGCCCCTACCAAGTGATCCTTCTCTGGCTGGAAGGTCACAACATTTTGAAGTAATAGAGGGTCTTCTTTATTATACAAAATCTCGGACTACTAGGGCAGAGTTTCGCCCATGTATTCCGCGAACCCTTAGAATGGCTCTTTTAAATGAATTTCATGACAAACCTCTTGCAGGCCATTTAGGTATTCGCAAGACCCGTTGTAAATTGCGGGATGTTGCCTATTGGCCTGGAATGTACCAAAGTGTGCTCGCATACGTTCAATCATGTCACTTGTGTCAGATTAATAATTACCGTAATGTAAGACCGGCCGGTCACTTGAAATCTAGTTCAAGTTCTCATGTGTTTGATATTATTTCCGTAGATTTTTTGGGACCTTATCCATTATCTGTTACAAATAAAGCTCGTTATGTTTTAGTACTAACTGATAATTTTTCTAAATGGGTTGAAGATTTTCCCATTAAAGCCGCTACGGCTGAAGTTATTTGTAATGTCTTAGTTAATGAAGTATTTTCTCGATATGGTGCACCTAATAAAGTAGTTTCGGATAATGGTCCTCAATTTATTTCTGACATTTTTGAAAGAATGTGTGCGAGACTACACATTAAACATAAATTCATTTCCCCATATCATCCCCAGAGTAATCCTGCGGAACGTGTTAACCGAACGCTAGTGAAAATGATTGCGACTTTTGTAATGGATCATCATGAAAGATGGGATGACCATTTAGAGCTTTTTGCGTTCGCCCTCTGCTCGTCTGTCCACGAGTCTACTAAATTTACTCTTGCAGAACTTTTTCTGGGTCGCAAAATTAAAACCCCTTTTGAAAATTTAACGGGGATTATCGACGAACTAAACCAGCGACCAACTCCGCAATCAGTAAGAATTATGGCAGAAAAAGCTCGTGTTGCAATGCTAGGAGCACAAGCTGCTCAAGCAAGATATTATAATTCTAGGCGTAGGGAACCAGATCTTGTCGTTGGCGATCTCACTCTCGTGGAAACGCACTTCCAGTCTTCTGTTTCGCATACTTTAGTGAAGAAATTTGCACCCAGCTACGAAGGTCCATATCGGGTGGCAAATGTCTTTGAAAATAATATTGTTCTGGAGAAACCTGACAACCATTTTCAATATGTACATGTTGATCAGTGTCGCAAGTATCATGAACGGAATATCGATTTCATTATCAATCCTACTCAACCTTCTCTTCCACAGACTCAAGAATCTATATCTCATGTTCAACCGCCAGAAATTTTGGACGAACCAACAAACATTTTTGAAGAATCGCCAGTGATTTTTCCTTCACCCTCCCCCCCCTCCAGACGGGTTTCTACACACGCAACCTGATTCTCCCATGAGACCAAGGCTCGAATCGAGTTCGTCAAATACTAGTATCGTTCCTTTCCCTCCAACCATTGGCAAGACTATTGCTGCGCCGTTTCCGGATAACTCTGCACCAATGCGGGCTACTTCTTCTTTGAATACCTCGTCCGATAGTATTCCTATAGGCAAATCTAAACATCGCCCTGCACGACCACTGAATTACAGCAGCGACTCAGAGGCTTCGGACATTTCGGACTTATCAGTTATGAATCCTAAATTTCATGTTCCAAACCGTCCAGCACCACCAAAGGCTGGGCGCAAACGTGACTTGTCTCCCCAATCTGCTTCGCCGCAACAGCGACGAAGGCAGAAATCTTTGCATCCGCCCGGGTTTCGCCCCTGGAACCTACGTTCAGGGCAAACAGGGCCGATGCCTGCTGCTACTCTCATGCCACGTGGGCGTAAGCGCAAGCAAACGATGTGGCCGGAGACACGTCCGTCCAAAAAGATACTGGAAGGACACAACGGGCCCCAGCACAAAGGGACTTCATATCCAAAGCCTGGGGGAGCCCGTTCCTATCAGCCGCAGCAGGGATTTCCGGACCGCCAGACTTCAGACGTTCCTGACCGTTCCTATCAGCCGCAAGGGATTCCGGACCGCCAGACTTCTGACCGTTCTTCTCAGCCGCAGGGATTTCCGGACCGCCAGACATCTGACCGTTCTTCTGAGCCGCAGGGATTTCCGGACCGCCAGACTCCTGACCGTTCTTCTCAGCCGCAGGGATTTCTGGACCCACAGACTTCAGCCGTTTCGGACCGAAGGATTTCCGCCATTCCTGATCGTTCCCGTCAGCCGCCGGGATTTCCTGACCGACAGCGGACCGATGTTCCAGTTCCATTCCAGTCCCTGAAGAGATCCAAGCCACCTGATTTCACCAGTCCAATTAGGCCTGGAAAACGTTATCGCACTAGAGTTTTTTATGCGTCCTCGAGATAAGTAAGTTCTCGTGGACAGGTTCTTTTCTCAGTTTGTTGTTTTTCCTGCACGACCAATTGGCGTGTCAGAATTTCTTTTTTTCGTGTGGGCCTATGCATTCTTTTTTGTGTATATATGTGTGTTTTTTTTTTATATTTCTTCTATGTCCATCTACTAATCCACTTTTTTTATATATATCTATGTGCTTAGGGGTAAAATAATAAAATTGTTACTGTTAGGCAGCTCCAGGTAAATTTCGCTGCTGATACAGTTGGTATGTATTTCAACGAATACTGCGTACGTAATTTGATATGAAAATAATAAAATTGTTACTGTTAGGCAGCTGCAGGTAAATTTCGCTGCTGATACAGTTGGTATGTATTTCAACGAATACTGCGAACGTAATTTGACATGAAAATAATAAAATTGTTACTGTTAGGCAGCTCCAGGCAATCTTCGCTGCTGATACAGTTGGTATGTATTCACCGAATAATGAGAACGTCATTTGAAATTAAAAAAGTGATTCCTGCTAGGCAGAATAAAAGGAAAGTATGCCGATGCAGGTTTGTTTTGTGCAACAATACAAATTTCACAGTCGAATACAGATTTCGTAAATTGTCATGCCAAGTTTGATAATGTAAATACGGCTACCACCAAACCACAAATCAAAAAAGAGATCGAGAAACGTCAATCAACGAAATGTAAGACTTACACTCCAAAATTGATAGGTTTTTCGGAAACAAAAAGAAAAAAAAAGAAAAAAAGAAAAAAAAAATTAAGGGGGAGATGATGTAACGTATACTCTATATTCACTTTCCTTTTGATTTTACTATCTCTGGTTATTTTATTTTACTATGTAAATTATCTTCCTACTGAACGAAATATTATTTCACCCGCTGAATGAGATCTGGCAATGAGTGTAAGTCATGACGTGGTGGTAGCTAGTATATAGGCGCGTTCATCGAGACTTAGGAGAGCGTTGGTGTTGTTATGAGGAGAGCTTGTGGTCGTTAAGAGAGAGCGTGTATAAAACGAGGAGAGATTATTCATTATTGTTCTACAAGTGTTGTGTGTGCCTTAGTTGACCAAGAGTCGTTGAAATAAAGAAGTTTTCAGTAAGTTCAGTCTTTCTCAATTCATAGTTTTTGTCAGACCTCTGTCTGGCTGTTAGGTTTATAACTTTTATTGCTTACTATAAATAACCAGCGTTGAGACTTTGTTTACGTTCGTAATTAACTAGTAACAACACCTTTTTTTTGAATTCATCATTTTGAAGCTTAGTACAAGTATATCATTAGCTAGCTGGTAGGAAGAGAATCATTCATAATAATTAGCTTAGCGGAAAGTGAATAAAGCTAATTTATTATAATATTTCCTTAAATTATTTCAAAAATTCCCCAATCTATTGAAAATTTATATTAAAGTCATTTTTTTCAACATTTATGTGTTAGCCTTAATAAAAAAATACCCATTCTTGCATTTTTGCAGAAAACGTGACCCCGAAGTAGTGGGATACCTTAAGCAAAGGACACTGATAAGACGTGTCCTTTGCTTAAGGTATCAAGGTTTCTCTAAAATATGAGCGTTGGTTGAAAATCTAATGTGAAATTTGATCAGAAAAAAATTATTAAATGATACGATTCACTGAATGTAGTTTCCACTGTTTTCTCAAATGAAAGCTTCATTACACACAGTTAAACCTTCTTTCTTGTGAAATCGTTAAACCGTGCTTTAAACGGCGGAAAAAAATTACAGCTGGAGGATTGAAAAAGGAATTTACAGATTTATGAATTTTTACTTTGATGAAACTGAGATTTATCTGTTTACACGAAAACAAAAGCATAAATTCATGACCGATTTATATGAAATTCGATAACATGTTATTCCATTTATATTCATCGGAACGTTTGTTTTAACACTTATGACGCATGAAAAGGCGTCGTGTATGGATATTACCCTTTTTTCTTAAAATTATATTGTAGGAGTGATATGCTTGATTATATGCATTTCTACAGTATGCGATCTTGAAATTCTGCTCTCAGTAGAATGGAGGTTTGACATAATATTCAACAGTAATTTAGTAGGAAGTCTGAAACAGAACTCAGAGGTACTGAATGGTAATCAATATTAAAACATTTTTATAAATGAGCAACACACACACAGTTGTAAATAAGGCATCGATTTAGTTATAAGAATTGCTATCTGCTCTTAACAATGAGAAGTTTCAAATAAATTAATTTAAGTTAATAATAAATAAATGAAAACCCAAAGGAAGATTCGCAGGGGTTACACACTATTACATTTGTATGTACCGTGTTCCATCAAAATTTTACTACATGTTTTTTACGTTCCATTTAGTCTTACACTTCTTCTTGAAAAATATGATGCACTTTATATTTTTATAACTTCATATAAGTTTTAAGGACATATTTAGATTTTGAAAATCTATTTGACTCATATTTTACTGATACAGTGCTTTTTACTGGATACGATTTTCGTAGTTATGGAATCACATAAGGACATGAATTTTTGAATTTTACTCTCCGTAAAATTCAAAATATTTTTACTAATATGTTGAAGAAAAGATATATATATATATATATAAATAAAACGTTACTGAATATTTTGGGGTTTTCTACTGTCGTACCATCCAATGTGTGGTTCGCCTTTCATTAGGCTTAGTTTATTTCTGAATTGTGTCATTAACTTACAGTAATTCATAGATACAGATATATTTTTGAAGCTGAGTTATTGTGGAAATGTCTGAAACGTTGAATAGCCAATGAATATGTTATATTTGTACTTTAATAGTAAATTATACTAGTTTAGAGACTAAAATATTTCACTTGGACTGTCTAGGGATTCCACGCACACATGACCACTTGGATTATTTTTGATATTCGTACTTCTTCTCAGCAATCCGTAGGATATCCACATTGCAACACGTTTTTCATATCCCTCAGATCTCCGAATTTCAATATTACTTAGAGATTAATTTGTGTGTTTGTGTGTGTGTGTTAGTCTGATGTGGTTCTGCTGCGATGCATTTGATGTTACCCTAAATTTTGGTAAATTTCTTACATCGAATACTGATCGATATTGTTCAAACTTTAAAAGAAGCTACTGTGAGGTAAATGGTGAAAAAGAACACACGGAAGTCAGAAACCCTACAGCTGCACAAAAAATAATAAAAACAAACAGAGGAAAAGAGCCCATTCTTTTCAATGGTTTTGCAAAAAAAGTGTTCTTTGAACGATGGCTAAACCGTTGCCCTCTTCCCGTTTGTTGAAATCTCGACAACCAAGAAACCGTGAGAATTGTTTTGCATTTTCACAAATATAATGTTTGGTAAATGCAGGCTGCGACACTTGTAGGGAAGAAATAGGAAAGTTTAAGTCCGACTCATTTACTTTCCTTTCTGCTTTGTTCTTTATTTCGGGGTTCAATTTCCACAGTGAACAGCTCTTCCTGAAACGTTCCAAGGGGAATTAGATAGACAAAGACTATTCCAAAGTACCATTATTGCAACCTTTGTGTATATAAACCTGCGTGATGCAACTCAGAAAGGCAGATGTATTCAAAAGAATGAAAAGGCACATCGCACATGTCGATGAAACAGCGATAGTGACCAGGTCATTCAACAAAACACTGGTAATCTCGTTGAAGAAATTTTGACTGAGGTACAGATACTAGGTTTATACAACAATTCTGCAAGAAAATATTTAATTAAATTTATTTTCTAACGCGGTGTTTCATATACACCTGATAGGATAACAGGTAAGAAATATACTGTAGAATTGTATTCATTCTACAAAAGTAAACTATTGGAAGAGATATGTTTTCATATGGAGAAATAAAATTTTCAGTAAATTGAGAAAAGCAGAAATCGGAGAAATTACAAAACTTCAATTCCGTTGATTTCGTTTTAATTGCCTAAAGAGAGTTCTTTAATATAGGTACAGTGTTACAGTGGCACGTTGTGCATATTCTGTATATTTACACGTTCAACTGATTGTCCTCCTAAAACAAACATTATCCAAAGATATTCACTTAGAAATACAAATTAACCTAATTTGTTTTTTAAATAACTTGTTTTACATAGCGATCCTGTAACGAAGCGTCAGACAACTGCTTAGTGTCATTGCGCAATGATTGAAAGACAGAC
The DNA here is from genome assembly GCA_039090855.1 of Macrothele yani. Lineage (NCBI taxonomy): Eukaryota > Metazoa > Arthropoda > Arachnida > Araneae > Macrothelidae > Macrothele > Macrothele yani. The sequence goes on along the minus strand of JAYWMT010000206.1, from coordinate 112,945 downwards.
TAGATTTAAACTCCGTTCATTATCTTCATGTTCATGGCGTCTGAAAAGATTACATGCCACCTTTTGTTCATTGGACGCGCAACTCGCCTCCATGCGCACATTTCTCTAATTGTTAGCTCCTAAAAAGTAGTTCCCTACTTATTACATCGCACCCGAAAAAAGCAATATTATATAATGTATATATTATTTTATTGCGGTTTAAAATTAAATTTATTTAAGAATATGTGCTTTTCACAGAAATTCTTACTTTTCTTATTCAAATGAACATGCAAAATTTCAAAAAGCGCACTTCATTCTGCTACGAAAATAAAGTGCAAACTACTTTGTTGTACTAGAATCACCTTTCTCCACATTCAAAGGTTTCTAATATCTGCTGCAGAGCTTTGTATGGACGTCGATATGCAAATATATACGATGGATCGATGAGATAAGAAATGACTTTAAGAAATGTTTACATGTTTGCATATATGTGCGTACATTCTTTATGAGATATGCAGAAAAGTAAACGTAAGGGCTTCTCAGCTCTTCTCCTGAGCGTTATAAACATTACAGAGGAGATCAGCATGGCCACTGCGCAAAGATGATACTCAAAATCGTGAAGCGTTCTACATTTTCTGGAATACCGAATGATAAGAATACACAAACAGAATGACGAGTTTTGTTCGTAAACCGGAAACATTGCGTACAAAAGTTCAGAAGCCAGAGTTCATACCACTGGGGAATGGGGATCTCTAAAAACATTTGATTTTGTGTTACAAATACTTCTTGAAACCGCAACGGCATTACTCAGTTTAGTAGTGGGATTACTTACAAATTTGGCTATTTCTCACCAACTGCTTCATCTTTGATTATGATATCTGTTCAAATATCTAATAGTTTACAGGGTTCTGAAAAGAAAGCAGGGGTTTTCCGATGGATTTCCAACAAGTTTCATGCAGTAACAGAGCAATGCGCACAATCCGGAATGAAAAAGCGCAATATGTGCGCATGTGAATGAGTCAAAATTTAGTTATAATCATCTATTTTCATTATATTCTGTACGATTCCCTCCAATTAAAAAATCTCTCTAAGGAGAAGGTTAACATACATTTTAAATCAATGTTCAACTAACTGAATTCTTGGTTAACATTGTGATATTGAGCTAATCCTATTGCATAATCAAATGTTACCATGTTTCGGGAACTTTCTTCAACTACTGATATTTTTTTACGTTCACCAATCACATGCAAGTGCACACGAGAAATTTCAGAGGAACATCACGGCTTGATCTGTCCGTAAAAGATAATTTTCATGAGAAAACAAGATTTGCAGCTATTAAATAATTTCCATTAAAAAGTCAGCATAACGAAAACGCGCTCAAGATATTATAAAAACAAAAATGAGCTAATTTGAAAACCTTTCTTATGTTCTTGGGATTCTATGTATTTCTGAGAGTTTTCGTTTTGGTTACCTCTAAATTCTTCGCTGTTTACCCAGGCCAGTACCCATTAATTTTGTACGAAATGTTAGAAGCTTGTTATAGCATCTTCCTTACATAATGTGTTTAGATGTTCATAATTAAATTGAAAGAAATGTAAGTAACTCAAGAGAACTCGAAAAAATTCGAGTTATCTTGGTTTACTGAGTTGTAGATTAATATCTGAAAATGGTTGCCTTATATTATTCTGTTACTGTGGCTTGAATACGCAGTGCTTCTAAGTGAGAGATGGGGACATCGTGATTAATTTCAGTTTTTGGGTTGTCAGAATTACACAGAAGCTTATCGAAAGGTATATGATGTAAATGCAAGCGGCTCTTAAAATTTATCATCAAAAGTAAAATCTAATATAACCGATTTCACATAAACTAAAGTGAAAGTATATTCAGTACAATTTCAAACAATCTATTACACAAGTACTCATTGTCTGATATTTAGATTAAAAAAAACTCGTTGGGTATATGTTTCTAAAAAATGCAAGGAAATACAACTTTTTATAATGAATCATAATAACAACAGTTCCTTTGGCTTCCTTAGTTCAGAAGGAAGGCAGCTTAAATGATTTCTTCCGACACAGGATGGAAAGTCCATCGTACTATATTGCATGAATGCCTCCTTCTTCCAGATGGACAAATCCATAGCATAATTTTTACTCGCATCGTCATTTACTTGCAGCTGTTTCATTAGAAAACATATTTCCACCTATCTTTCTAGAAGAAAAAGATGGCCATCATTATAAGATTTATCGCTTCTAACTTTTTATTTAATAGCGAATTAAAATTCAAAATACTGGCACACATAGAGATAAAATCAAAATTCAGAACATAAGTACGTTAGTTTCTAGCGTATCTACGTAAATCAGGAAAGTACAATTCATCAAAATAAATGTATTTGCTGAATAATTTTCGTCATGTATAATGAAACGTTAAAAAGTAGCATTAAACATCATTCCAAAAATGCTGATTTTGTAGACAGTACCATTATAATTCGAGTGAAAAGTTTTAGAAGTAGGAGAGCAATGTCCAGTTCCTTTGACTTACATAACATGTGGATACCTAAATACATTTGAGGTAAATGAACGATATTTTCTTGACATTAAATGTTTCTTGATTTTTTTGTTCTAATACCTTATATTTCATTATAATTATTAAAGTCATTTTAAAGAAGATGTTGGTATTTTTTTAAATAATATATTATATAAAATATTCTTCGCGTCTTGAATTTCCTTCTGTACCATTGGTTACAAATGTCGTGAGGAAAAACTCACCCTCGAAAGAGAGCAGAAGGTAAAGAAACTGACCAATTAATTTCTGAAACTCAGTGGACTAGCAGAAGAATAAAGCTTTAGAATTCCTACCTAAGGGAGTGTTAACCCACTTCTAACGGAATGTACACGCAGAGTCATCGACACAAGCAATTCCAGGAGAATTTTAAGAGGCAATGCCAGCCATGTCGGTTTGCGGTATCATCCTGAACTCCGCACGAGACGTTGGTCCACAAAATCACACAGAGCTTCCGCAGGGTTTAAATCCGGAGAGCTTACGGGCCAAGGGATGGTTCAAAACTAAAGCATTGTTTGTAGAGCAGTACCTGGGTCGTTGCTGCCATCCGGGGTAGCTCACTGTTCCGCTGATATAGATCATCGACCGCAGGAAGCACGGAGGTGATGAGCCAGCACATGGTGGTTGAGGGCAGAAAGGACCAAATGTGCCCCATCAGAAGGCTCAACAAACCACCATAGAGCCACCAGAGCCTGGTGTTGATATCATCAGGCCATGGCCGCATGCTATCGACACCACACCGCACCCACCCGTCAGCTGTGTACAACTGAAAAGGGAAACATCATGGTAAGCCTGGCAGCACGACGGGGTGCCACTCTGCTGAGGTCCAATTCTGATATTGCTGGCAAAACGAGAGGCGTAATAATCGCGAGGCGTAATAACCGTAATAATCGAGGCGTAAGTACCGACGCCGTACTCGTGTACCAGTCAAGACTGGTACACGAGTACGGCGTCGGTACCTGTTGCCCAGGGTATGCAACGTACGCCATAATGTCCACCAGCTAACGCTGCTTGGGCCACTTTACCTGGATATGATTTGCGTCACCGCTGCCAAGCGTTCTATCTGTTCGAACCTGTATATTCCATGTCCATCCCGGTCATCAATAGCGTGTGGTCGCCCATCGCTCAGCCTTTGGGCACTGGTTTGTCCGTTGATGCTATACTCGAGCTGCACGCTGGATATGGCTGTGCTCTTGGCCGACAGAGTGACCCATCTGTCTAGCATGACAATATGTCCACGACCAAAGTCACTCATATCATCTTGTTCTCCATGTTGGTCGATTACGATACACGGTTAGGCAACCCTGCTGTCGTACTATTCATCGCCTGCATCCGTTTTGAGTATTTTCCTCCCTGCGCCTGAATGCCTATTGCAACTGCCCTTAATATCTGTTAGGGTGGGACGAAAACAACCGTATATGTGTGAAAGTAGGAGATCCCAAATGTTGTATCACGGAAAAGTTGTCTACCTACCTTGGTAATAATTGTTCAAATTTTCTCTGAAATTGATTAATATCTTCCGGTTCCGCAACGAGCTCAATGTTAGAGCCTGAATACTGTAGTACATCATTTAATTCAAAAATTTGCCTTTATAGTGAACAAAAATCTGAAATGTCCGTTACTCCTTAAAATATATGTCAGTAGTCCAGGGGATTACCCGGCACCCGCATCGTCCAGGAGAATCCCATCTTTACTTCTCTCGTCCTGCGTTTATGTTTAATTTTAAACGGCCGTTTGTTAGAATTCATTCGTTACTCGACTTATTGCTTACAATCTGCTGCAGGAAAAGTCTTGAGGTTAGTCTTGAATTTTTTGCAGTTTTTTAAGAGTAACGGAGAAAATTAGGTTATTTTTAGCTTGTGTGGTAAAACTCTGAAATTCTGCTGATTTAAAATTACAAATCAGGCACAAGATAAAAAGGTCAAGGTTTCTACACGCTGCTCTGTACGTTGTCCACTCATTGGAGACGCAAAAGAAATGATCGTTCGTGTTTTGCCGACATATGAAGATGTACTTTTGGAAAAATTTATATTTGCAATTCTTTAAAGCGAGAATCAGAGTCCGATCCAACCTTTGCTCTAATATCACATTCTACAAGCTAGGAGTTAGTTTACATCTGGGAGAAAGCCTTGATGTTAGCAAGGTGGAGACTAATATGCTTGTGTGGTTTGGCCATGTTGAAAGAATGAGTGATGAGACACTTACTAAGAAAATCGTTTTCGCCTAAGTGGCAGGAAGGAAAGGCGCAGGAAGGCCAAGGAAGTCCTGGGAGGATCAGATTCAGGAGTGTCTCTATTAGAAACAAATTATGAGTATGAAGTACAGAAGATCTTGTGTACGGCGTGTAATGAATGTCAGTGAAGCCAGATTTGTATGTCAAGATCGCTGTAAATGGAGAAGTTTGGTACGGCAGCAGTAAGTAAAAACTATCTGGTAGTTTGCATTTCTTTCTGGACCTAACCTTTGAATCTCAGAGAACAGCTTAGTGATATGTATGTATGTATGTATGTATGTCGAACGCTTTGATACCGATAGTGTGAGAGATTCGAAAAGCGCAAAAAAATTTGCCAATATCACGATTGATATCAAACGTTGATGAAATCTTACTCAAAGAGAAAGGAAGTAAAGGGTTACAAGTTAAAAGTAGCAAAATTCAGAGAAGAGAGTAAATTGCTATTTGATATAGCAGCTTGCAAATGCCTCACTTTCGATGAATGCAATTGTGAAAGATAATGTGAAGTATTAAAAGAGGAGCAAACTCTTTTACAAGACACACGCACCACCCGAAACACAGCCATAGGATATATAGACGTTTCTTCAACTCTAAAGCTGCAAAAGCGAGCACAGAAAAGGGCTAAGGATGCAAGAGAACTGTACGCTTAAAGAATTCGTGTAGTTATAAAGATTACTCTTCCAACTCAGGCAAGTTGAACATGAACGTTCTTCAGATTCAGATGCTGACGAAGACGCAATTGAAATAAAACAGATTCTATCCACTTCTAGCTCCCCAACTCCACCTGAAGTATTTAAAGATTATGTGCAGCAAGCCTTGTCGATATCATCGATCACTAAAGAGTAAATGAGGGTTAGCGTGGTTTCTTTAGCAAGACCAGCTGTCCGTTACGGAATATCAGATACAGCCGCTGCTTCGATAGCCACTTCAGTGCTCGAGGATGTCGGAATAATTTCACACGAGAGTACTACACATGAGATTACGAAAAGCAAAATAAGGATTTAGAGAGACAGAAAGCTCAGAGTGAACTTCAACAACCGCCCGGTAGAAAATTATTGGGACTCATTCATTTAACACTGGCGCTTAATCGTCATATTAAGCGCCGGAGTTAGATTAATGAGTAGCTGAAAAAAACTTAATAAGTACTCATGTCTCGTCTTATTGAAGGATGCGGATGATTATAAGAACTTTGTGCGCAAGACTGAAGAATCAACAAGTTACTGCAAATTATTTAACCGTTTTTAAACAGGATAGACAATTATGTGCAGTTGCCTGCCGGTGGAGGACCGGCTGGCCTTAAGGCTGAGGTGTCTGGCCAGGGGGAGAATCTTTGAAAACAAAAAGTTTTCCGATACAATGTCACCATCTGCAATGAGAGCTGCCATCCTCTAAACTTGCGAAGCGTTCATGTACGTGCTGTAAGAGTACATGAAGGTAATTCTGTAATTTCACTATCTTTGCTGGAACTAATGGATGATTGAAACCTGAAATTGAATTTCTCTGCTGAATGTTGTTCTGCGCTTGGAAATTGGGGATTCGGAAATACTAACAGTACTACTATATGAAGTCAATTTATTTTAAAAGAGTCATATACATTTCAAAAATACGTAACTTAGAAAGATTAAACAATATCAAAGCGATATGACATATTTGCATGCCTGCAAAAAATGGTAAACAGTGCTGCCAGTGAGTTGGCCTAATGTGAGAAATATACCATCTGGTTGAGATGGAACAGAAGGTGTGCTCAACGTCGCAAGATGCAGAAGAAAATAACTGCGCTGGAAAGTCGCTTTGATACGGATCCTCGTTAGTTTTTACTAAATATCTACCCAGATTCCCGAGATTGTCCTCAGACAATACTTTGTAAATCGTTTTTTTTTTCAATTAATCGCTGATAACAGTGTCTCAACCTTCCAACATGGCTGAAGAATTCGAACTGATGAATGCGAGTATTGACTCGCACGTCCCCACACGGTCAGGATTAAATACAATATCCCTACATCACCCAGCAATGACGCTCAAATATCAGAATATCCAGCTTCGCGTCATTATCGCATCATTACTTGTCGTCATCCCAAATCTATCGACCTTACATGTTAAATTAAACACTCATTACTTTCAGGTAATGAAAGTGTTATTGAACGTGTAAGCTCCACTTAATGCTTCGAAACAAGGGACACCAACTTCCTTATTTCGTTACAGTTGGTATCCGCCTTTTGACTAATGCCAAAGATATTGATATACATTATGTTACGGCTCTTTATTGAATACTTTATCCCAAATTGGGATCCTTTCATTCATTGGTATTTGGAAGAAAACTAGCTTCATGAAAATGCTTAAGTAATTATTTAACATATTATCAAAGGAATTTTATTTTAATGAAGAATTCTGAAGCTAATTCTGCAATGAGAAAGTGCACTTTAATCATCATCATCATCATCATCATTGTCAACCATTATCAATCCACTGCTGGACGAAGGTCTCCCCAAGTTTCCTCCACAACGGTCTGTCTTGTGCCAGTCTCCTCCATTATATATATATATATAGAAAGTGCACGAAAAAGCTATGCAAGACAGTACGAAAAAGTATCACTAAAGACGTAAGGAAATTCAACTGTGAAATAGTGAGGAAAGCAATTGAAAACAACCAAAGCCTAACGATAGCAAAGGGACATCTCAGTAAGGGAAGAAAACACATTATGACACTGAGAAAAGAAGATGGTTCTGTAACAAGAAATAGAGGCGAAATTTTGACAAGATTTCTACTCCACATTATATGAAAGGGATGTATCATGTACTCCAGACATCATGTAAGGTACCAGTGCCAGAGTAATTCCAGTCTTCCCAGCAGAAGTTGCACATGCAATCAAGAACATGAATCGGGGAAAAGCTCCAAGAGAAAATGGAATTACTGTAGACATCATACAAGAATTGAAGGAATTACTGTAGACATCATACAAGAATTGAAACAGTACTCGCCCAAATTTTCACTCGATGCCTTATAGAAGGGAAGATTCCAGAGGATTGGAACAACGCTATACTGATCCTGCTACATAAAAAAGGTGGCATTGAGGATCTCAGGAACTACAGACCGATCAGCCTCCTATCAGTGGTTTATAAAATCTTCACTAAAGTTCTTTCACACCGTTTGAAGGTAACAATGGACATGGCTTAACCGAGAGAAGAAGCTGGATTCAGGAGTGGCTACAGCACAATAGATCATATCCACGTACTGAGAGAACTAATTGAAAGAGCGAGGGAATATGAACTTCCATTGTGCATGGCTTTTATCGATTATGAAAAAGCCTTTGATTCGGTGAAACCATCAGCAGTTACAATGGCTCTGAAATCCATTGAAATGAACTTCCATTGTGCATGGCTTTTATCGATTATGAAAAAGCCTTTGATTCGGTGAAACCATCAGCAGTTACAATGGCTCTGAAATCCTGCGGTATTGAAGATGCATACATTAATATTATTAATAACATCTATGAAAATGCAAATGCAAAGATTCGGCTGTTTGAAAATACAACACACATAACAATTGGAAAGGGAGTGAGGCAAGCTGACACGATATCTTTGAAGCTCTTTAACGCCACATTGGAAAATGTCTTTCAATCACTGAACTGGGAAAACAAAGGGATAAAGATTAATGGGGATTATCTAACCCACCTTCGTTTTGCTGATAACATAGTCATTTTTGCAACTACCCCATCAGAGCTGCAGAGTATGATCCAGGAACTTGCTGACAAGAGTAAAGAAGTGGGATTAAAAATGAACTTTCACAAGACAAAAGGGATGTTCAATGCTTTTACACGAAATGAAGATTTGTCGATTGATGGAGAAAAGCTGGAGATAACAGACACGTGCGTTTACCTTGGACAGCAGATATCAAGTGAGGGTCACATTGATGAAGAAAGTAATCGGCGTACAAAACTTGCCTGGAGAGCTTTTGGAAGAAACAGCATAATTTTCAAGAGCAATATGCCATTATGTCTTAAAAGAAAAGTGTTTGATCAATGCATCCTTCCAGTGCTTTCGTATGGTGCAGAGACGTGGACCTTAACTAAAAGAGACATACAAAGGCTGCAGACAACTCAAAGAAGAATGGAGAGGTACATGCTTGGTGTAACCAGGAGAGATAAGAAGAGGAACTCGTGGATCCAAAAAATGACAAGAGTGGAAGACATCATGATCAGAGTTAAATCCCGGAAATGGCAATGGGCTGGGCATACTGCCAGAAGAAGAGACCATCGATGGACAGCTGAAATTTTAGATTGGATTCCAAGGGACAGGAAAAGACCCAGAAGAAGACCACATGGGAGATGGGTGGATGAAATTCGAAAGTATGTGGGAGTGATATGGAGGATGGAGGAGACTGGCACAAGACAGATGTTGTGGAGGAAACTTGGGGAGACCTTCGTCCAGCAGTGGATTGATAATGGTTGGCAATGATGATATATATATATATGTATATGTATATTATTTGCTTAATGTCAACATTTGTTTTAGGTTTCTAAATTTTTAGAACTGCCTTTAACCAGGCTGAAGTGAGATTCATGCCATCTCATCTTGTAAAAGAGGTGGAAACTCTTTTTTGGGTTATTTTAATGAATAAAATATTCTGGTCTTCGCATTAATAATGGCTTCATGTGGGAATGAAAAAATTCTGGCCCAATAGAAATGGTCAAGAAGTTGTGCACAACATTTTCAAAATGATTAGAAATAAATGTTCAAGGCTTGAAGTAAGATAAATTTCTGGAGAACTTGTTTCAGACCCATTGTCACCTACGTAAGCGCTCTATCGATTACTTACCCACGCACCCTAAAATAATCTTCATTGCAAAAAACCATTTTGAATATGATGGCTGGGATAAAAAAAATATCTAGTTCAAAAATTATAAATATTAAAATGAACTCCATAGTTTATCCGATTCATGAATTAGATAAAACGTGTGATTAAGCTGAAATCCCACTATTATTCCCGTGGGGAATACATTTTTTTCTGATAGAGAAGTTATACAGCAGTAAAAAGGAAACAAAATTATTTATTGGTATAACTTTCTTATAAAAACAATTAGGAAAAAATTCCACAATTGCCAAATGAAGAACAATTTGAAACTAGAAAATTTACTTACACTTGGATATTTTTGGGACAGAGGTAAAAACATGTAACAGAATTTTCAGTTCTGGTTCCCACTCGTACAAATGTTATCCTGTTTCTTTTTCTTGCATTTTACTTATTTTGTCTCTTGTTATTGCATCATATCTATATATTTTCCTCACTTTAAATATTTTAAGCTACCAGCACCGCATTGTATTTAACGTGAAGGCGTTTCTCACTTTCGGTGGCGAGAAAGTCACCAAGATTTGACTACAATGTGTTCCGAACTCATTTTAAAAACTCTGTTCTTTCACAAAATGCTGATTTGTCCTTTGTTGGATTTTATGCATGCTAATTTTAATTACTCTTTATTTTCTCTTCATTTACCAGTTCTGTAAGAGGAGCACACATCCATGTGTCATCAGGGTTCAAGCCCGGACCCATCTTGGCCGAACATTCAGTAGCCACCGTTTAGACCTCTGAGCCACCTCGGCGGGAAACGAAATTTCTGTTCTCAAAGTATCCCGCACAATTTAAATTAAAACAAAGGTGCTTTCTTTTTGTAAATTTCCCCACTATGCCATTAAATCTGTAAAAGCCGCTCTTGTAGCACTGTTCTAATCGATGACTTCTGATTATTCTTGCTTCGTAGGCCCAGTCTAGAGTCGTGGACGAGGCACTGGTTTGTCTGCTTGATCGTGCTGGCCATTTAGTGTTGTAAATAATTGCCCGAAACTAGAAATGAGCGGCCGCTTAACACCTAAATAATAACACTAGTAAGTGTACACCGACTATACATAAGATTGTATAACTACCCTATACTAGAAATCCGAATTTATTTCAGTGGTTTAAAAATTATGTCTCCAAGCTTTCGCACATCAACCATATGGCGTTTCAAGGAAGGTTGGCAAGCAAACTGCAAACTGACTAATAGAACGCTTCAACAATTTGAATGCCGTGACTTAAATTGGCAATAAATATTAATCTTTTTGACTCATTTAAAATTAGAGTCAACGAGCATAAGAGGGACACAAAGAACGGCAAGTGAACCACGACCGTATATTGAGAAATCTACTTGAAGTCCGCTGGTGCTGTGTGGAATGACATAAAGAAATTACATTCCTACTCTGCCTCCAAATCCATTTCCATTCAAGATACTTTGGATGTCATTAGTAGCACTGAGTTCCGCAATGGTAGCGTCTCGCTAGATTTATTAGGAATTTTGAACCAATTGTTCAAACAGTGAATGCCTTTTTTCCTCCCTTAATTCCGCTTGCTAAATGAACATGATGTCACGTGTCTTTGAATGAATAATTAGTTTTGCTTCTCTTCGTTTATTGTCAAGTCAAGTTACTGCATTCAAATTGTTAAAGCGTTCTATTATATCCAGTTTGCATTTGCTCTCTATTTTTATTCCACGCCAAAAAATTTGGATTACCAGTATAGTTATACTATTTTATGTTTACAAACCTTTGAGCTGCTGACGGTTTGAATAAGTATGTTACACTAATCGAATTTCTGATACGCTGCTAAATGTTAACATATATCGCCTTAGCCTTTACTCTCTATTAGCACACGTATCTCCATATTAAACTTTTTTTATGTGTAATTCTTCAAATTCTAACAGTTTCAAGGGAAAATAACATGACTGCTAATCTATTAAAAAATTTCAGGAACATCATAACAATCGAGCTCTTGGAAATGAAAACATTCTTCGAACATATGGAGTTTCATAGTTTTACAAATTTATTACTATTTGCAAAGCTTTAAACTTACAACTGAAGCACAGGGACAGCATTTTTCTCTGGTAGTTGTGGAACTCCTTGATCCATACAATTGTACCAAACACGGAAGTTCGTATTAAGCCATAGGATACTCTGATCAACAATCATAATGTGTTCTTTGTCTAAACAGTGCAATCTTACTAATTTTGTGGAGCTGATCACGAATACAACAATAAAATTTGAATCTTAGTTAGCTATACTTTCCATAAAACGATAATTACCAATCAAAACGTGAAATGACCCGAAATTAGGAATATATTTTTGAACGGGATGACAGCACAAGGATGTAAGAGTGTATGGCTATAAAAGAGTGTATGACTCTAAAGTTTATATGGCTTTATTTTCAATCTGTACCTGCGAATATGAAGAATGGAACAAATCTTAAACCCAAATGAATGATGAATGAACGCATTTTGAAAAATTCAGCGGAACTAAATTTTATTTCTAAATTTCGTGTCTGCCTTCCCTATTGCAGCACAATGTAAAATGTAGATTGTTGCTAATTAATGTGATAACCTCCTAATAACTCATGAAAGAAATACGGGATTACGCCATATAATGCAGAATTTTGAAGATGACAATCCGATTTTTGGCGTAAATGTCATCTTCAAAATGTTGTCTCCTAATAACTAATTAAGTATATAACGAAGTAAATTTCTCCGTCCTTTTTATCCGCGCAGGATTCGAACCCAGGTCCCCTCATTCCGGAATAAGTTGCTCTACCAATTGAGCTACGCGGACGTTTTATTCTGATTCCTATCTGCCTTTATGTCGTGTGCGTCCTTCTGGCAGGTACGTCACATCTCCTGGTACGTTACATCATCTCCCCCTTATTTTTTTTTTTCGAAGTGCTGGAGAAGGGATTCCTTTATTTTTCCTATCTCGCGGTGTGGAAATAACATCACACCAATGCGAGATTTTGAACGGTCGGATCATCCGGATAGTTCGGGCGCCATTATACCGAAGTAAATTTCTCCGTCATTTTTATCCGCGCCAGGATTCGAGCCCGGGTCCCCTCATTCCGGAATAAGTTGCTCTACCAATTGAGCTACGCGGACGTTTTATTCTGATTCCTATCTGCCTTTATGTCGTGTGCGTCCTTCTGGCAGGTACGTCACATCTCCTGGTACGTTACAAGTATTAGTAAATTATGCACAAATTGCACTAAGTGGCATTTCATTGCTGTGCCAGAGCTTCTTATAAATATGAGTGTGCACAATTAAAATAGAACTCATCAAGCTATGAATACTTTATTACACTTTGGAAGTGAATATGTGTTAGTTAAATCTTTCAGATTAATTGAATTGTCCTGATTACCGATTTTCTTGCTAAGTATAGTGTGTCGGACGCTTTGTCTATCTTACAGTCCTGAGTAACACTAATTAATGGGGAATGTAACGCCTAGCTAAAGTCGTTATTTTTTAAAACGTGATACTTCAGATTTCGAAACTTTTCATTTAGTATTATATATATAATGAGTTTTACAAATAATCAATTGAAAATTATATGTATATTAATTTCTGATGCTTTTTTGATCTGAACAAGAAGAATTGCGTTGATTAACAGAGTTGAATAAGAGGTGTAACATGCAGAGTTTCATGATTTTGACGCGCTGTTAGTACAAGCAAAAGATAAAAGGGTAATAAAATGGCAAATGACGTCGGGTTGTGCAAATGTCGAAATCATGGTGAAATACAATGTCATGCAAATGGTAATACACATTTAATCAAACAATCATAAGCGAATTTACGACTAGGCCAACCTAGAGCGCCTGGCTGTAGTGCCAGTGACGATTCCTGAAATATATCATCAGGAGAAATTAAGTTTACTCTTTCCGGATGTGGTATTGCGTTAAGAATTTTTCTGAGCATGATGGCTTCTAATGCATCAGGTGAAAGGAATTTTAGTGTTTTCAGAGAATTATTTCTAGTTTGACAAGTCTTATTGCAATGCCGAACTTGTAAAAACGTGAATTTCAAGATGCCATTACAGACTTTTCTGCCGAGAATGTACGTTAACTGGACTCGTAGAAAAAATTAGCATAAAAAGTGTTTGGTAATTTTAATAATGGTAATTCAAGGTAAATTTTAAAAACTTTTATTACGTTAGACTTTCTAACTAGCTCTTTTTTGAAATTAAGTTTATTGTAAATTGTAGCTGATTCATTAATATTTTATTTAAATGCAAATAAAATGATTAAAGCTATTTTCATTATATGAAAAATATTGATATGCAATTTTAAAGAAAAATATCGCGCCCCAGGAAATAGCACGGGTAAGGTTCTATGACAAAGCGTTTGCATATTTATTCTGTTTATGCAAGCGTCCCACATTTGGGGACAATAAATACATATTGTTCCCAAATATGTGATAGTATTGTCCCCAAATTGAGAAACACAATGCAATATGTCTGAAATCAGTGTTTTAGTGTCTAGTCACACTAGATGTGGCGTGGCTCTCGACACTATGGTTGGTACCGCTACACACTAGCGTCTCCTAAGAGGCAAGTGAACAAACTGATTCCTACCTAATTGGGCACTAGGCGCTGACCAATTCGATGTTTCTTTGTAATGGTCCCTTGCCTGTCACGTCAAGTTGATCACCAAAACGTTGCTGCGGCGGCACTATAAGGAAATTTCTATAGATTTAAACTCTGTCTCGTGCTCAGTTAGACAACTTCAAAAACGAAATAAAGAGCTTTGCGTGAGAATCACCTGATCGTAACGTGTTTGTGAAAAGGAAAATAGAAAACAGAGTTGTAGAAATACATTAAAAAGCAATGGAATGAGCCACATTTATGCCTGCTCTTTATATGTAGGTTAGAAACACAAGCAAAAAATGGTCACCTGTATTACGCAGTAAGTAGTTTCAAAATGGACGACTCGTGGCAGCACGTCAATACAATCAATATTCATTGGACTGGATGATGTTATTGAACAAGTATATAGCTAAGTAAAAAGCTACTATATTGTAGTTTCTCTTGTAATATTCTCAGAAGTGTGTCTCATGTCGAAGAAGTAACACGACTGATCACAAAATTAGCAGTCAGTGGCTTAAATCCTAAAACACACGATCTAAAGCCTAAACAGATGCATTACTTAATGCCCCGGGTGAATACATTTTTAGTTAATGGACTTTCTGAAACCACCACACAATTGGTCAGAGCCGGTGGCGCAATTAGCTACGAATTAGTGTGATCCCATGATAATCAAGAAAAGAAAAGTAGTGTTCATCGGAAGCGAACACCAGATAAACCATTTTCATAAAACGTCCTGTAATAAGATGTATAAGCCAAATTTTTCTTCATTATGTATTGGGTTGGTGCAAATGAAATGTCCGGCAAAGGACCAGAAACCTTGAACGGCGAGAATGGAAAAGTAGGGCAACTTACCTATGCAAAGTAATCCCCCTTTAGAAATGACACATAGTTGCCATATGTCCAACAAGGCCATAATCGCGGAACAAAGAAAGTCGTGTGGCTCATACCAGAAGAAGTCATCAATCGCACGTTGAACCTCGTTGTCTGTCGTGAACTTTTACCAGGACAGGCAGTAATCCAGGCGGCGAAGTAGATGATAGTCTGTCGGAGACAAATCTGGGTAATAGGCAGCACGAGGCAGTGCTTCATAGCCCAAGGAGTATCAGCAGCTTTCGTTGTGCAACATGAGGGACAGCGTTGTACTGGAGCAGAAGAACAGCATGTCTGTTGAACAAAGTCGGTTGTTTCTGCACCATTTTCCTGTGCATCTGGTGTAATTCGGCACAATAACATTCTGTAGCGATGATTTGGCTTTTTGCGAAGAACCTCCGATGAATTATCCCGGCCGTGGACCACCAGACAAGCAGCATTACCTTCTTGGTGTGTATGTGTGGCTTAGGATGCCGTCCAGCAGTCTGTGCCTTGCTAAACCATTGTGCTGATCGTTTCCGTTTGTCATAAAGGACCCACGTCTCGCCGCAGGTGACGATTCGATGCAATAGAGGTTCCTGTTCATTCCTGGAAAGCAGCGACGTGCAGACTTCCAAACGCCTAGACTAGTTGACAGTTGTCAACTCATGCTGCAGCTACATGTCCAGCTATTTGACTTTGCCCAGAGCAGCCGGACCCCGATCAACTGTCGTGTGGTGGACACTTACTTCTGCCTCTATCTAACGACGTGTTTTTCGGGTGTCCGCTTCAATCACACGTAACAGAACATCTATATAAACAGCAACAGGTCTGTGACCACGCCCTATGCTTTGCAGGTCCGTACCTCCGCTTCGAAACTTCACAAACCATTGCCGAATGATTCGCTCGTTAGCTGTCTTATCTTCAAACGCTTTGTTAACGTTTCCAGCGGCAATTCATGCAGAATGGCCTAGTCTAAATTCATACAGGAAGATGTCACTCAAATTCGGCGTCGGCATGTTTCCTTCGCAAAAAACCTTATGTCCGAACAAAACACTCCTGAACCTTGTTCTTCACAAACTTTCCAGCTATTTATAGTAACTCTGTGACGTAATACCGGATCACCTGTGGCTAGTTCCATTCCGCTGAGGTAGGGGTCTGTCTGTCCTGCTCGTTTGCACGGAAAATTTTATTAGCACCAACCTAGTATATACATGTATAACGTCAAGTATAAATTTATTACTTAGGTAATTTTATTATTTCCGTTTAATTAAAGTATATACTAGTTCACATTTCATTGTGCTATTAAAATTACCTGTCACATATTTTTAGTTGTATCAGTAAAAACACTCTAAAGTCAGATAGCTCTTTATTATTGGGAACATGTTTTCAAAACCGTGTTTGAACTCAGCCTCAACACGTTAAAAACTCAATATTGGATATTTTGAGTCAAACCAAAAAATAAGATCAGCTTTAAGTTACGTAACAACACTTCGATGATTTCCTAAAGTATCAAGAGTAATTTAAATATAACTGCTCCTAACCAAAGTTACGACATCCAGTGTCCTAAAGGACCTTAAAGGAACAAAAGTATTGACTTCAATAAAACTTCGTGTATTTCCTAAGTGAGCTAAGATATGGAAGCATATCAGATTTCTGTCGAGTATGACTATTCGTTACGGAATTGCCTTAAAAGAAATACCAAAGTTGCACCCTTGAAAAATTCTTTAGTAATGTAAATTATCTTCATAAATCAAATATATGTACATTGTAACCGGAAGTTTTATTTTCTCGTGAGTTTGAAGCTGTTTATCAAAGACATGAATGAACTAGTATTAGGAAAGAACTGTTTGCAAGCTAAATCGTAAAATCAGTCATTTAAAAAACATGATGATTTCGTCGAAATTAATATTTCCGGACGGGCTATCATGGACACCTTGTTAGATGTGTCAAATAAGTCACGGCCTCTCAGTTATATGTCAGATATTAAACGCCTTTAATTAGACGTGCTAAATCAAACTCTGGTATTCACATTAGGAACTAAAAAGTTTAGTCCTAATACAGACAACTACGAATTCCACCGGAAACAACAGCGAAGTCTTGGGGCGTAAATCACTGGCGGAGAAGGCAATTTTCTTTCCTGACAACCGTCGATTTTTGCACACCTACGGGGCCCGTCGGAAAATTTCCTGTCTTCATACACCTACGGGCAACGAAATTTTCGCACAAAGAGGGAAGCATCGGATTGAACTGAAATTTTATGGACGTAGTGATACAGATTAATGATACACATGATGGCAAGAAGCGAGCTACTGGACAATTACAGCGGATCTGTGGCACGCGATCCGGTCATCTTCAATAGCACATCACAACACCTCGTGCGGCGATACATGCTGCAATAAGGTCCGGTATGGAGGCGAACAGACGTCTGATGTTGTCTTGCGGCAGACTGGCCCACACGTGTTGAACGGTGTGCTGCAAATCCCGGAGAGTACGGCCCGGCAGCATCCGGCGCTTTAACAGGTCGCACATAACCTCGATAGGGGACATTTGCGGGGACCGAGAAGTCCATGGAAGTGTCTGGGCATGAGATAGGCAGACCTGGGCAACCCAAGGCGTGTGCGGGAGAATATTAACCTGCTGGTGTAGCGCACCTGAAATCCCGGCCAATAATGGGAGCACATGGGGCTGTAGGATCTCATTCACATACCGCTAGCCCGTCAATGATGCACATACCACTACTAGAGCCGATCGTCTATCGTAGGCAATGGCGCCCCAGACCATAATGCCTGCAGTAGCGGAGGTGTGGCGCAAGAAAGAGAGGTTGCGTATTTACCGTTGTCCCGGGCGACCTCCATATCCGGACACGACCATCTGACCACCAAAACGAAGCGGCACTCATCGCTAAACAACACACGTCGCCAGTCTGTGGCATTCCACGTCCCTCTGGCCTGGAACCACTGCACACGGAGTCGGCGATGTTCCAGTGTTAATGGCAGCACGCGTAAGGGGCGCTGGAATAGCAGATTCGCTTCCGCGAGGCGTCGAGAAATGGTTCTTGGTCACACAGGAGCCGCTACAACTGTCTCTATATTGGACCGGTTCCTCATGGGTCCGTTCTTGCCTGACGCACGATCCGTCGATCATCTCTACCTGTTGTCCTCCTGATCGATCCGGAGTTGCTCCGCCGTGCGGCAGTGCCGTCACGTGTCTACTGCTCCCATCACAGTCGGACGGTATAGTCATAACGACAAACGTGGCCGGCTATACTGCGGACCGACGACCCTGCCGTTTTCAGCCGACGATCAGACCTCTCTGAAAGTCCGTAAGTTCCGTAAATCGGAACTTACGGACTTTCAGAGAGGTCTGGTCTCTTGCTTACGTCGGTAGGTGCTTTTCTCTTTCATGGGGCATCGACTACACGCCGGTTTATAAGGCTGCAGGTTCGTGCTCGCTGCTTCACCACAGGGTGTGCTGTTATGGGCACTCGCAACAAAAGTATATCATTTGCATACCAGCACGCAATCTAGCTATTTGCAAAGTTCCGCGGTTGTAGCACGTTTTTTCCTAGGTGCGCAAATTTCATTGTCCGTGAGTGTATATACACGTTACCTTCTTTAGATCATACGTTTGTTATTACTAAGGATTGGTTGGGTCACCTTTTACCATTTATCGTTGGTATTGGTTTATGTTGGTCTGCTGTAGCTGTGCCTTGCAATACATACAATAGCCGTTAACTTACTTACACTTTCATTTCTTATTGGTCCAATAATTCTTAGCCCAACTTGTACGAAACAATTAATTGCGCAATTGAAAGGAATGGATATTATGAAAATTAATGAAATGATCCTAGTACCTAAACAAGTCTGATGCTACGTGTACTGAGCTTCTCTTTAAGAGCTGTTATTACATTATAAAAACTTTTAGTTCAGAAGAAGCATCCTTTTCACTAGTTCCTTGACTGTATTACCTGCTGTCAAGGTAATAAAATTTAATAATTTTCTTATTGTTAGCGCAGGATCCATTCCGACAAAATACTTAGATAGCAGTTGCTCTTATCTTTAAAACAAATGCTGTTAGATTACTGTATCAACTTTAGTTAGGTAGATAGTTTTAGGGTTGTCTCATTTGCATACTCTGACATCTTGCTTTTCCCATTTGGGCTGTGACTCGTTTTTTTGGTGTACAACCCTTCAGAACAAGTTGCTTTACTATGCAGCATGCATTTCTTTGATGGTAAACTCTGCTTTTAGTATCAGAGCGTTGTACGTACTGTGCTATGTTTGAAACAGAAAAATTGATCCAAAACTGGTTTTGTTTCCTAGGTTGCTGTTATAAACGAATTTGCAGATGGACCCCTTACAGGTCAAAGAGTCTACGGTCGTCGGCGAAGAAAGTAGTGGTGCATCTCAACGATCGATTATACATAATATATTTTAGCCATCGATCACACGGCGGTCGGCTTATAACGTTGGTCAAATTCCAACCCCTGAAACCAACGTTATAATCGTGGAGCGGCGTACACGCAGGATAAACCTTTCTTTTTAATGTGAACGTTAGAATCCTTTCTCTTTAAATGTGAACGTCAGATAAAACCTTTATTTTAAATGTGAACGTTAGATAATTATTTTTTTTTTGTTAAATGGGAGACTTTATAATCTCTATATTTCGTTATTAAGTATCCTAGGCATATGAAAAATGTGAAGTAGTGAATACCATACGTGAGAAACTATAATAACAAACAGGACAAAAGGTAGTTAATGAGTAGTTAATAGATCATGAGAAAAACGGTGTATTATACAGCTGCTCATTAAAGATTTCAAAGAAATACTTAAAAAGAAGCATATAATTGTGTGCTTTGCAATCTAATGTCCAAAAGTAGAGAAGAGGCAAAATAAATAGCGCAAAGGAAGACAAAAATGTTCCAACTTTAGATAACACGAATTATAAACAATGAGATATTTTGTTTAAATTTCATCTTCGAGATAATGGCACTAAATTAAGTCTCGGTTTAAAAAAATGTGGTGAAGTTAAGAACATCAAGTTAACTCCTGTGATGAATTAGATTTTTTTACCGGTTATCATTATTTAAGTTGCAAAACTTTGAAATTATAAGAAGTTAAAAATAGCATCTTAGGCATTCCGTTGTTTATTTATATACTAAAAGAAAAAGAATGTCATCAACTACACTAAAGTTTTACACTGTCCATCGACAAAAACGGTAACTGCTGCTAATAAAATATACAAGCAATCCATCATTTCAAGGCAAAGAATGATAAAAAATTTGAAAGGAAATGCGACAAGAAGGTACAGACTGAATACGAATGGTGTCAAAAGGAATATTGCTTTATACATTTTCGGGTCATATTTTGGAATTTCAGAAGGCTGTAGAAAAGAAGGCCAAAAATCCATCAGTTAAAAATTCCATGGCCTAGAACACTTAAACAAATTGCAGCAACCGCTTGCTCAGCCCATGGTTGACAGGATTGCTACACATTCATTGCTACAAGATTTGCCTTCACGTTAAAAAATATGACAAATGTCTAACTGACAACCATTGTAATCGACAGTTTTCTTAGCAGATGCAAAGAAAGCAGATGAAATCCGATTGAATCCCTGACCAATCGTGTTAGTGGCATTATCACTTGATACCTTTCACACTGAAAACAAAAAGATGTGCTATGTACCATCCTAAAAGAAGAGCAGTGTGAAAAGAGATATGTGCCGAAAAATGAAGATATTCCGAGCGAAGTAGTACGCCATGTTAATATTTTCAACTGTGTCACTTCATTAGAGTTTGCTTGTTAAAACATTATACGTTAAAAGAGCTAGTTTCATTTGAAATATTGAATTTTTTGTTTAATTGAAGCTACTGAATATTCCGGTGCCTCTGAAGTTTTTATTTTCACATAATCTAAGAGATCAATGACACTTTTTTTTACATTTCTCCATAGTTGAAAACAACAAATTATATTTCTGAAATGTTTTTTTTTTCACATTTTTTGCAATTAGGTGACTTGCTGATATTCATTTAGATACTTTCATTATAATACAAATTGTAAAAATCATTCACGTGTCCAAAGGCCATATAGAAGTTTAAAGTTTAACATTATAAAAATAGAGTATAAATACAGTAAAATTTAACTTCGGTTTCCTATTAGTTTCGAAAATTGTGTTGATTTCCCTTCAGTTGGCATTAAATGTGTGTCAGTTAAATATCAATACATCAATGAAAAATTTTGGTGGATACATATGTTCGTTTATTAATAAAACCTACTAAGAAAAAGAAAAAAACACATTTCCATTCCTGCTGGAAGAGAAGTTTACCAACAGTCTTTAGTAAACTCTAACCAAATTTTAGACAACATACACATTCGTAAAAGCTACATGGAAGGTTACAGTTTGATATTAGAAAATTGATTATAGAAAATGTGAAATTTAAGTTTCCGTTAATCTACTCTGCTGGCCATCCAAAATGCAACACCAAGAAGGACACAAGATAGCAAAGCCAGATTTACTGGACACATAACAACAGATACAAAGATGAAACGATTGAGCTTACAGGCCCGTGCGACTTGCGGAACACGCAGACATCAATAGTTCGTGTGGCACCCATGGCTGCTGGCAATAACGGCCGCTACACGCCGTGGCATCGAACGAAAAAGGCTTTGGATGTGGGCTTGGGGTATGTCGGTACAGGCTGCTTCCACACGTTGCCACAATTCATCTGGCGTAGCCGCGGGTGGTGCTTGCAGGGCCACTCGGTTGCCGATGAGCTACCAGACGTGTCCGATGGGCGACATATCGTGAGAACAGGCGGGCCATGGCAGCAGTGACACCTGGTGGGCCGTAAAGAATTGTTGCCCGATGCGTGCCACGTGCTGGTGCGCATTGTCCTGTTGAAACGTGGCCGCTGGCAGGTCCTGCAAGTAAGGGAGGACTACAGGCTCCAAAACGTCGGAGATGTAGCGGTGGCTGTTGAGTGTACCGTCGATGCGTACCAGAGGGAGGCGGGTGACATATCCAATTGCGCCCCAAACCATAACGCCAGGCGACGGACCGATATGGCGATGCATAATGCAGGCGTCATACAGTCTCTCGCCGCGGTGCCACCACACGCGGATCCGACCATTGTGGTATTGCAGGCAGAAGCGGGATTCGACGGAGAAGCCAATGTCGTGCATTCCGTAGTCCAGGCGCGGCGTCCAACGGCCCACTGCCGCCGCACTCGCCGGTGGGGTATAACGTCAATGATAATCGGACCAATGGGCGCCGTGCGACAAGTCCCCGCTCCTACAGACGACGTCACACGGTACGTGCTGACACAGGTTGTTGCGCAACACACCCTTATTCCTGCGCTAACGTTCGTGATGTGGCCGTGCGAGCCGTCATTGCCAGCCGAACAACATGCCGGTCCTCTCCTTTTGAGGGATTGCCACGGCTGCGGCAATCGCTCACGTCGGCCCGTCCGTCACTCCTGCATCCACCCAATCCAAATTCGCCTCACGTGGCTGGATGTCGTTCTACACGAGCGCCGATGTCTCGGTATGATAAACTGCTGTCGCGATAAGCCACTATTCTTCCTCTGTCGAACTCCGAAACGTGCTGGAATGACTGCCGTATTCTGTGACGAACCATCAGGAATCTTCCCAAGCACAGGTCCGGCAGCGCAACACTCTTCCACTACTTACACACAGCCTTCTGTGCACCCGTCTTATAGTGCGTCTCGGTGGCGTGCCGGGCGCACATGATATAAATATGCCCTGCAATGCTAATCGTTGGCATGTCCTCTCGCGTGCGACGTATGCTGCGAATTTCATACCAGTCGGATGCTTCTCTCTTGGTGTTGCATTTTGGGTGGCCAGCAGTGTAGATACAAGTGTCTTTATCGCAAAAAGTCGCATTCAGCGGACATCAAGCGTGAGCCAGCTAAATACCCATACGTCATTGAAAAATGCGTGAAACGCATGTCTTCCTTGGATTGAAAACCTTACTAAGGAGCAAATTACGCAAATTGATACAAATTTATCACTTTAGGCAGAATCGAAATTTATCATCAAATTTAATGAAATCGTACTATTTCCCAAGCGCTTCGAAAACAACAAACAACGGAATTTTCTCCGTCGAACGTTATTTTAGCCTAATTTCACTAAAGTTATATTTCTTGTTAAAGTATTCTGTCGCATGGGTAAACCAGATATGTAACAAAACAATATAAATATACACCGATGAGCCATTACATTATGACCACCTACCTAATAAGCTGTAGAACCCAATTTAGTCAACACAAGTTAGTAAAATCATGCAATGCATTGATTATGCTACGCTTTCCAACATACCAGAAATTATTACTCAAGTTATGAGGAGAAAGGCTGTGGAATAAATCTCGCTCCTGTGTTCTGACCTTTGACCCCATTTCGATGATATTCAACAGAACTGGTTCCGTATATCTCAAGAATAACATACTAAAGTTTTGTCGCAATAGAAGCAGTTTTACGGAAGTTATGAGAATAATGGCTGTGGAATAATACTTGCTTTTGTGCAATGACCTTTGACCCTATTTCGTTTATATTCAACAGAACCGGTTCACTATACCTCCGGAACAACATGATAACGTTTTGTCGCAATCGAAACATTTGTAGGTAAGTTATGATGCACAAGGGCAATGGAATGGATCCCACTCCAGTGTCCAGACCTTTAACCCCATTCCGCCCATTTTCAATAGGTTTCGTTCCCAGGTGGTTCTTTACCACATACCAAAATTTCATCGATATCGAACCATTTTTACGCAAGTTATGACGCATAAGGGCAATGGAATAAATCCCGCTCTTATGCCCTGCCTGACCTTTGACCCCATTTCGCCAATTTTTAATAGGGTTCATGCCCAGTGGTTCCCTACCACATACTAAAATTTCATCGAAATCGAACCATACTTACGCATATTATGACGCATAATGGCAATGAAATGGATCCCGCTTTTATGTCCTGACCTTTGACCCCATTCCGCCCATTTTCATTAGGCTTCGTTCCCAGGTGGTTCCTTACACATACTATAATTTCATTGAAATCGAACCATTCTTACGCATGTTATGAGGCATAAGGCAATGGAATGGATCCCGCTCCTATGTCCTGACCTTTGACCTCATTTCATTTATTTTTAATAGGGATCGTCCCCAGGTGGTTCCCTACCACATACTAAAATTCCATCGAAATCGAACCAATTTTACGCAAGTTATGACGCATAAGAGCAATGGAATGAATTCCGCTCCTATGTCCTGACTTTTGACCCTGTTTCGCCCACTTTCAATAGGATTTGTCCCCAGGTGGTCCCCTACCACATACTAAAATTTCGTCGAAATCGAACCATTTTCACGTGAGTTATCGTGCGAACAGACGGACGGACGGACGGACAAAGCTGGAGCATATACGCTTCTTCAACCTACGGTTGGAAAGCGTAAAAAACAGAGGCCACTCCACGACGTAACGATTCGATGATGTTGAGATATATATCCTGGGGTATCTGGTACTATAATGTCAACAGCAAGTCATCCAATTCCCGTACATTTCGGGGTGGTGATGAATTCGCGCGAACCCGCTTTTCCAAGTCGAACCACAAATCGATTGGGTTCATGTCAGGTAAATTTTGAGGACAGGGCAATAACAAAAAGTCACCAGTATGTTATTCGAACTACGCCTTGACGATTCTGAAAATGTGGCATGGCGCAATATTCTGTTGGTAATAGCCGTCACCAGCAGGGAACACAGTTGCTATGAATGGGTGAACGTGGCCCGCAAGGATGTTTAGACACCTGACAACTGTTAGGGATTGCGCTATTATGATAACGGTGCCTAAAGAGTCCCAAGAGAACATAGCCCGCAGAATAACACAGCCGCCGCAGGACTATTTCCGCCCAACAGTGCATCCACTTGAGACTTCCTCCTTTGGGAATCGGCGTGTCCGCTCTCGGCCGTCTACGTGGTAATGCAGGAAGCTTTTTCTTCAGACCAAGCCACTTTCTTCCAATCATTCACTGTCCAATCCCGATTATCTACGTCCCATGTCATGCATTGTTGGCGATGACGTGCAGTGATGCTTGGGGATCTGGCTGGGTCTTCTGCTACGCAGGCTCATGCGCAGAACGCTGCAATGAAATGTGTGCTGTGACACATTGGCCTGATAACCACTGTTATAGCTGCTGGTGATTTGTAGCACTATTGCCCTGCGGTCGCTGTGAACAATGCGCGATAATATCCGCTCCCTTAAGACATCAGTGAGATGAAAGCGACACACGGCTGGACGACGATTCGTCGTTTGGCCATCTGTGCTCCACATTGGATATGTATTCACTTCAACTGCACGTGAATGACCAACAAGAAGCGCCGTTTCGAGGCGCCATGCGTTCAAAATTGGTCCTTCATCAAACTTTGATAAATCGGCAGCTTTTTCCATTCTGAAAAAGTATTTCACGGAAATAGATGGGGTTTTTTTGTATCAACTGATTTTTTTCACTGAGTGAATGCCTCATATTTAGAAAATATTAATATTCACCGAAACTAATGCTTTCATATTTTAAGCTTTTAGTAACGGAATGTGAATACATTTTTCTGGCTATTTTTAATTAAATACGTATGTTAAGCAATAAACAAAATTAATACCGAAGGAAATGTTGAAGTAAAAAATATTAAAATAAAATATAACAAATGTGTTGAGATGGTGTACTTCAGGAATTACAACAGGCATTAAAGAATGAATAATAGAAATGTTTTGTCTGTACAGCTCTTCATCCTTTTGTTTTCAAGAAATCTTCCTCATATTTTGCTATACATTGTTCAAAGAGTATTTCTTGTAAAGGAAAGCTTTGCGCAGCCCAAAATAGAAGAAATGTGCAGGTATAAATTTTCTTCTAGCAGAAAAAGCCTGATGTAGTGCTCGCAAATGTTAACTTTATACGGCACGGTCATGTAAATGTAATCATTAGCACTCACATACATACATCTCATACAATACGGCATTTTAAAGGGATCGTTTCACCGATCTGTAGAGTACTGTCAAATTAATACAATGCCTTTCGATATATCACATACTATTGTGTTGATGCATAAGTTCATTCCATTTTATTTATTTCACGAATGTTTCTGAGGACAGTAGTGACGGTGCAAATAGCCAGTTGTATATCAAAATGTAGCCTATAATATCGTGTATCTAAATCATATTGCGTTGTGTGATTGTGGCTAGTAGTTTTCAGGTCCGGAAATATGGAGTGTCAAGTAGAGAGGAATGAACATTTCCGACATCTGCGCCTGTACGTGTTTAACAAGGATGATCAAATGATCATATGCAGATGATTTTAGGAAGGGAGTGTGTGACCTAAGGTCTTAAACAACCCTTGGAAATAGGAAGCTAGGAGATTTGGGCTAGAGTACCCGATTGGAAAGTGACACGGAAGCGAAGTAGAAAGCGGTAGGAAGACTCCCTTATTTATTATCGGGGGGCCAGTACCCGGAGTCCGACGGCTTAACGTGCCCATCCGACGCACGGCGGATATTTAGTGGATCGAGCGTTCGTACCTTCCTGGGATCGAACCTGAGGTCCTTTCTATGGCAGTCACGAACGTTGCCCACAAGGTCACCCGCGGCTCGAGTTTACCAAGGGATCCACTGCGGCCGAGGCTATTCGACAAATTTCTTCTGTGTGTGAGAGGAGGATGCTATTGCTCCGAGGGCAGCGCACAAAGGTTTGAGCAGTTCCGATTTGGCAATTTTGGCCTCTCCACTCTCAGGTTGTCCATCTCATTTTGATGATGATCGTTTCAACTATTTCATCCACTTGGATTCGCATCAAACCACACCCGAATTGATAGGAGTAACAGTTAGATCATAAAATGTAATATTCGGCAGTACTTTACAAGGGATGGTATGAATTAAAAACAAACTCAAATATGATTTCATAATAGGAAAACTTGAAAATGGAATGTTTTATCAAGTAATATATTTTCATAATATACCAAAAGTTTTAAATCTGATTCAGTTTACAAAATTAAATATGTGGCTATTATACGGTTTGTCTGCATTTTCTTTCAAACTTTCCGTTTCATTCATAAAAAAGTAACAGGTTTAATAATATTGTCCTCAATTCCAATCCATATGGACGTTCAACGTCAAAATTCAAATTTCTTTTTGATTTCTAATTTTTGGGATAAAATCTGTGAGGCCTGTTATTCCTCTCCTGAAGAATCAAATCATTTGTTGGAATATTTATTATATATAACCAGATGAAAAGGAGTACAAAAGCATACGAAGGGAGAAGATTTTTTCAAACCGTTCATAGTTTTATAAGGCGTGAATTAGTTTTACAGTTGGAATAGTGTATCAATGTATCCACGGATGGAGGAGTTTCAATGTTAGGTAAGAAAGAGTGGTCATTTTGAGCGAATTTGCTTAGTTAACCACGACATCCAATGACAACAATGCATTGAATTGCGCATAAACTAAGTTTGATTACCAATAAAATAAAAAAATCCAGAGTGGCATGAAACATTGATCAATATGTTACGGTAATCAATATGGTTAAGTAAAGTTAAACCACGCCCTTTTAAGCAAATGTGTGATTAGATGGGATGTGCACATACGCAACTACTTTCCCACAGCTCTTTTTTACGAGGTCGTGTTTTAACACTCTGTTTGAATTTTGGGAAAAAGTAATATATTTTCTTCCAAAACTGAAATCTGAACTGGTCACATATTTTAAAAATAAAGACTGGCTTTGCCAACTAAGTTACTTTGCAGACATTTTCAGCAAACTAATTATACTGAACCCACAGCTCCAAGGGCTTGATCCAAATAATTTTCAAACACAGAGTAAGATCATTGGGTTTTGTAAAAAGGATTTGTTTTGGTTAAATGTATTGGTGGATAGAAATATTGCGGCTTTTCCAGGTCCTTGTCAATTTACTGAATAAAGTGGAGTCGCTGTTGGTGATGCCGTGTTGGGAATCATTAAATACCACTTGGTCTGGCTGATTGAAGCATCTTTGAAATTATTTCCACAGATTTAAAAAAACTGAAGTACTTTCCACAGGACAAAACATATCATTGTGTTAAATGATTTTTAATGCTATTGCATGCATTTCATTTTATCTTTCCATCAAAGTAAAAGAAGACTTAATATAAATGAGCTTATAGCACACTAAAGGCAACAATTGATAACATGTCAGTCTCCAATTTTTGGACAGCAGCTCCAAATGAGTTCACGGACCTATTGAAGTGACACTGCTATTGGCTTATTCTATTTCATTCGACCTACGTATGTGGACAAGTCCTTTCTACACTAATATCTATCAAAACCAATGTGATGAATTGCCTTGATCTAGAGCCGGGCCTCATCTTTGCACTAATTAACTTTCGTCCACGAATAGAATTTCTAGCTTCAAAAAAGCAAGAAAAAACAAACAAACAAAAAAAAACAGTGTCTCACTAAATGGATATTTTATAAGATTATTATTGCTTATTTTTTGCATTATTCATACTAAGCTTTGGAGGTTTCCAAGTCCTGTATACTTATGCCATTAAACAATGTTGTTTGACAATACATATGTATTTTTAGTATTAAATAATTCCATTAGACAACCTGAGATTGCTAAAAATATTGGGGGTACAAAATTTGGAAAATTTGTATGGTGGGTACGCAGGCGAAAAGACTGAGCAGCACTGCTCTACTGTACTTGAGTTTCGGAAAATAATAGCTGTCCCGAGTTCAGACGTGGCCATCTAAATTCAGAATGCTGACATAAATCAAAAACAAAAAAGAATGTAAACCAAATGCATTTCATAAAGAATCAGAGAGACAGGTGAGTATTAATAAGATCAACAAGTTAGTAAAAGCATGCAATGCATTGATTATAATACGCTTTCCAGCATACCAGAAATCACAACTCAAGGTATGAGGATAATGGCTGTATAATAAATATCGCTCCTCTGACCCGACCTCTTACCCCATTTCGATTATATTCAACAGAACTGTGAATTGTGCTTCTGTGGTTAAGTCCTAGTCATCAGTCTGCTTGCTTCTACAGGTTGCGAGTTTGCACTGGACATGTTTTTCGAAAATTGGCGCATTCACTGTCCAGTCGTGATATATCCGCTTACTAGAAAGTTCTACAAATGTTTTTATATAAACATTTTGTCGTTAAAACTCGTTTTCTATGGTAAAATTATTACTTTTTATCTGATTTTCAGCACATGAAATAGTTTTAAGTATTAATGCGTTGATACAGCAATCAGACATCTCTGAATTCACTGTATTACTATTCTCTCGTAATATCCGTCACATCAGAAAACTTGAAAATTTCATTAACCTGGAGCGGAAATCGAACCAACATCTTCCGATTACCGTTCAAGTATGCTAACCGTTACACCACCCAGGACGGTTAGCATGCTTGAACGGTGATCGGAAGATGCGGATTCGATTCTCGCTGCCGGGCGAAAGCTTTTTAAGATTTTTGAAGTGATGGATATTACGTGAGGTCGGTATATACAGTCGATTCAGAGATGCCAGATTGCTGTGTTAATTATCATGACGTATTTTCCACCTATTTTGAGAAGAATATTTCTCCTACACTATATTAATGCGCTTTGTTTCCACAAATTTGCGTACACCCGCATTCACGAGCCACAGACTCTAGTTTCGCCACTTATAACATCATAATATAAATATAAAAGAAAAAAATCCTTATGATTTGGAAATGATATGGATGCACTTCGGAATTGCTACGTGTCAGCGAGCTTGTTTACTTTTCCTACCATGTATCTCCTTACGCCACTGCACGATATAAATAGTTCCTCAACGAAATGAAAAAAAAATGCATGTTCCCTTGGAAAGAGAATAATAACGTACATTTGCAAAATCAAATAATATTATTCGTGTGTTTAGATGGTTTTTAAAACGTAGTTGGACAGACCTTTTAAACTTACTTGGATTTAGGGGGTGACAGCGTTAGTTAATAGCGTATTTAAATGGATTGGGTGGCTTTTTGTTAAATTTGATTGGAAGGTGTTATCTATCAATTATCTGTTGGTCGGCTCCATAGTTGTATCCTTAAAGTGGTCATACATTTCTTTATTCACGAACATTCCTTTAGTTTTACACCTAGCTCACTAGGCCACTACCTTGTTTATAGAAAAGGAAAGTATTCAGCATAGTTGGTGAAAATAACGTTAAAAATTGAGGATTACTTGGACGTCTGAAAACATGTAAAATAATAACCATGGATGAATCAACATACAGGATTAACACATCTTTTGATATTCAGAGAAAAAAAATGTGTTCAGTTAAGATGCTACTCACAAGCAGTTGTATTTAACTTAGAATACGAATGGCAAACCATATTATTAAGAAGGAGTGTATATAATACAGTGTACAAGAATTAAATACCATGTTCGTTTGGGGTTACCTGGAGGCATTTAGCCAAAAACATGTTGGCTCAAACTCAGCTCGGGAATCGAATCTTCCGGTCGTCATTAATAATTTAAACATATCGGTTTGTGATTAAAAGCCAAAACGTATTTTGCAATAAGAACCTAAGGGGAAAAAATTAAAATTAAACTATGTATATACCTAATGTTGGAAATACCGTAATATGCCATATATAACTGGAAAAAGAAATTACGTGTCTAAAGCTTCCAAGCAGCTATTTAGTTCTTCTTCAAGCTAAAGTAATAAGTATTGAAACTTGGCAAACCTGCTTGCCAGGTGTGGCGAGGAAAATTACCAAAAGATAAAGTAAGAACGTCCTATGGATAACTTTGGAGGAATTTTATTTCCTGTAATCTGGTGCCCTGTGTCTTGGGTTCTTTTCTGTAATTAGACGTCCGTTTTCTATATCAATGCATATAACATGTTTACCTGTACCTCCGTTTTGAGTACACTCAGTGGTTCACTTGTTCACTGTATTAACATATTTTTGTATGTCTCGCATTTAATTATGTTTCCTCCCTTTGGAATAACAGTTCCTCGGTGCTTAGGCAGAAGGGCGAATTCAATAATTTTTGTCATTTTCTTTTTAATTCACATGGAAATGGACAGGTAAATTCAATAATATTGCTTGAGTTGTCTAGACGTTTGCAACTTTTCAATTTTTCAGAGTCTTAGATCGTTTTGTGATAAATTTCATTCATTTGTTTCGAACATATGTACCGCTGGAACCTGTCTCGACCCTGCTTTGTTTATCTTTTCTTACAAGGATTTTATAAAGTTTCTGTTTTGGGGAGTGGAAAAAGTTAATTATTTAAGATTTTTCTCAATTTTTATTAAACTTATAATTCGCTTCTTTGTTGGTACTTAACTGGACACGGCTGAGGATGTAACTCATATGGAAATTAAAAAAACCGTGGTTTAAATCGCATTCTCAAACATACATAACGGAGGGTTATATTGAGCTCTTCGGGGATTTTTTACGAGATACAGTGCATTTATAGCATAAAGTAGGGAACACATATACAGAAACATAACTGGGCATTTCTGCTTCCTGAGCAATCCTCAAAATATTGCACCACCATCTGTCTGTTTTTTGTCCTCCTATGGTTAAAGAGTTTAACGACCACTGTGAGAAAGTCTAAGTGTTATAAGAAGTTACCCGTCCCTGATTTAGGGATGCTGACCGCTAAGCGTGCATCTGCATTCGAATTCCGAATGAAGAATGGAAAGTATGTTTCTTTTACAGGACAGAAACGTCACACCAACAACTGAGACAGTGAACTCGCAGATATAGGAAATTTCAGTGCAGCATTTCGAAAACGTAAGAAGATCGTAAATGTATGATCGGCAATGTTATTTCCTGTTTAAAGTTTATTCACTGATTAAAACTGAACATTAAAGATACAGTACAATACATTATTTAACATTGTCCTAAAAGTTTTAATGCAACTCCTTATCCAAATAAAATAAATGTCACTTTGAATCTATAAATCGGAACAAGATTGTATTAGTGGTAATAATGTGGAACAACTGGTGTGTTAAAATTATTTTGACTGATATGGTGCAAGTGTACCACAATTTTGCTCTTTTCCATAAACACCTCATATATACCCGTATATGCAGTTTTTTCATTTTCAATATCACTTTATATGTTTCATTTCCGATTCGTAGGGCATCGTTTGTTTTAATATTTCCGTCCTCATTAATACATTTAACATATTTTTAGAAAAACGATATGGAGAAAGGGAAAACAAATACACAATGATACGTCATAGGTATTTATGGCGTTCAAATGAATCGTTTTTACACTACGAAATGCAAATTATTATTTTTCTTCTTTCCTTTTTTGGATTGGAAGTTTAACGACCACCGCGAGCAACTCAATGGGCTGTAAGCCGTAGCCCGTCCCTAATTTAGGATCACTGGTTCCAGGGAAGGGAGAGAACCAGTGCCGTAAGACAAACACAACATCCATGCAAACCGGGATTCGAACCCGGAGCCATTTCGGACGAATGATCAGAAGCCATCTCTTAGACCACTGCGCCACAGGGTCGGCAAATGCAAATACATTTATAGCATGAATAATTAATAAATGGGCATTGATTTAAATAACAGAAGATATTAAACACTTTCACAGATTTTCCAACACAGAAGGCTATCACTGACCTATTTCTGTTCCGCAAAGTCCTTACTACTAGTACTTATAATTTTCAATTCAGTATTAAATGCTTCATTTATAATAGGCAAACAAATTTCCCCGAAGAAGTATTTCTGCATAAATACATGGTAGGCATTGTAATGCTATTATTGAGATATTTTCACTGTATTCCACGTAACCACTTCTTTCAGA
The DNA here is from genome assembly GCA_039090855.1 of Macrothele yani. Classification (NCBI taxonomy): domain Eukaryota; kingdom Metazoa; phylum Arthropoda; class Arachnida; order Araneae; family Macrothelidae; genus Macrothele; species Macrothele yani. The sequence goes on along the minus strand of JAYWMT010000206.1, from coordinate 80,078 downwards.
AAACTTTAAATTTTTTCTTTTTTTTTTCATCTTCCTGTAGCGGAAATCGAACCCGCACCTCCCTATTTCGGGTCGAACATGCTGGTCATTACACTACCCAAGACAAGGAAATTCCAAGCAACTGAACGTAGACATCTGAGAACCTTCAGATTTGCCATAGTGGAAGCTATTTATGCCTCATCTTAGCGTCTTGGGCATGAATAGCTTCGACTAGCGCAAATCTCAATGTTCTCAGATATCTACGCTCAGTTACTTGGAATTTACTTGTCCTGTGCAGTGTAATGACTACCATGCTCGACCGGAAATTGGGACGTTCGGGTTCGATTCCAGCTCCAGGACGATGAACATTTTCAAGTTTTCTGAAGGAAGTGGTTACATGGAAAACAGTGAAAATATGCCAATTATAACATTGAATGCTTCCCTGCCAAAAAACATTGGAAATAAAAAAACAAAAAAAAAAAACAATTTGTTTCCGTAAGTTTACTAGATATAGCTAATATATATTAAATACGTGGAGATAATGAAAACCGACGATGTCTTCGCTCTGTCCACGTTATTTTATAAACAACGCATAACGACTGAAAAATTGTGTTCCGACACCGCTGGGATCGAATACCAGATCTCTCGATAACTAGTCGAGTGCGTTCGCATTTACGCTACAGTGCCAACAATTCTCAGCGCCATACGTGGTTTGTCATTCAGCAACTGACTACACGAATCCGTATTGATGGTCTCAGCAACTGAGATGTCGTCATCTGGTGGCATTTAACACAACATCTATTTAATTGTAGCTGATAAATTCAACGGGCGATAGAAATGGTTAATATATATCAAATACGTGGAGATAATGTAAACGGACGATGTCTTCGCTCTGTCCACGTTATTTTATAAACAACGCATAGCGACTGAAAAATTGTGTTCCGACACCGCTGGGATCGAATCCCAGATCTCTCGATAACTAGTCGAGTGCGTTCACATTTACGCTACAGTGCCAACAATTCTCAGCGCCATACGTGGTTTATCAGTCAGCAACTGACTACACGAATCCGTATTGATGGTCTCAGCAACTAAGATGTCGTCATCTGGTGGCATTTAACACAACATCTATTTAATTGTAGCTGTAGCGTAAATGAGAACGCACTCGACTAGTTATCGAGAGACCTGGGGTTCGATCCCAGCGGTGTCGGAACACAATTTTTCAGTCGCTATGCTTTGTTTATAAAATAACGTAGACAGAGCGAAGACATCGTCCGTTTACATTATCTCCACGTATTTGATATATATTAACCATTTCTATCGCCCTTTGAATTTATCAGCTACAATTAAATAGCTGTTGTGTTAAATGCCACCAGATGACGACATCTCAGTTGCTGAGACCATCAGTACGGATTCGTGTAGTCAGTTGCTGACTGATAAACCACGTATGGCGCTGAGAATTGTTGGCACTGTAGCGTAAATGCGAACGCACTCGACTAGTTATCGAGAGATCTGGGGTTCGATCCCAGCGGTGTCGGAACACAATTTTTCAGTCGCTATGCTTTGTTTATAAAATAACGTGGGCAGAGCGAAGACATCGTCCGTTTACATTATCTCCACGTATTTGATATATATTAACCATTTCTATCGCCCTTTGAATTTATCAGCTACAATTAAATAGCTGTTGTGTTAAATGCCACCAGATAACGACATCTCAGTTGCTGAGACCATCAATACGGATTCGTGTAGTCAGTTGCTGACTGATAAACCACGTATGGCGCTGAGAATTGCTGGCACTATAGCGTAAATGCGAACGCACTCGACTAGTTATCGAGAGATCTGGGTTCGATACCAGCGGTGTCGGAACATAATTTTTCAGTCGCTATGCGTGGTTTATAAAATAACGTGGACAGAGCGAAGACATCGTCAGTTTACTAGATATAGCGCTTTCAGTGCCCTTTTTTATTCATTCACTTCAGCTGTAAGGAAATCCTACTTAATCGTTCGAAAATGTCAGATGTTTCAAATTTTTGGCGTTCGGAATTTTTTAGTCTGGTGTGTCTCCTTTGTTATTTTGTTATCTTTTAATATTTGGAAAATAGCATGAAAAATATGCGTCAAGTTTGTTCATGAAATTTCTGTCGTATACATATTCTATTGAAAATACTTTGAAGATATCAAATGTTTTCAAACGAGGAAAATGGTGTCATCGACAATAAAATTGATACTCGTATTGTTCAGATGTATTAAATGACATAACAAGCATTCTTTTTTGAGATAAGGATTCATTTCGAATCTAATATCTTAATGAGGCATCCATGGTTTTCAGATATTTATTTGAAAAATAGTTTAAAATTATATATTAAAATTGTTGTTCAAATAAAGTGACCTCCAATATCGAAAGCCTGCAATCAGCGTTTCTGCAGTTTTATTTAGTTCTGCAAGTGGTAAGCAAAGGCAGAGGGAAATATTCTCAGATCGCAACCTGACCGTCATGTGTAAATGAAAGGAGTGTGGTTTTTTGAGTAGTGATCGAGTTTTGAGATTGTTTCAGTTTTTGAAAGCTTGAGGAAGTTATGTTTTCTATTGAGTCATAGTAGTATTCTCTGTGTCTCTCTGTCCAATGGGGAAGAGGGATACACAGACATTTGAGACCCGAATGAAGTACATTCGTGTAGTGCATCTCGTAGGTCTTGATTGGCATTTCAGAAGAGAAGGGGAAATATTACCATAAATAATGCATCGCATGTCATTCTATTTTGGGATTTGAAATGTGGGTAACCGTTTGTTAAAATTTATAAATACTCTGAGCTGCGAATCATATTTCGTCATTCTTTAATTAACTACGAATTACGTCTTACGTAAACACCATGATACCTGCACCAATACAAATATTATCGTGCGGAAAAGTATGAGGCAAAAGTACCACTGAGAATATCAATATACCTCGATAGGAAGATTTATAAGAATTTCTGCGCTGATTTATAATAAGGTGTGACATAAGCAACAGCTACGAAAATGATATTTCTACGGGTACGGTGATATCGAATTTGGCCTTACTTTGTATGATATGCAAATCGCAGAGGCCTGGGATCAATGAGTCTGGACACAACCATGAGTAGAATAAGACCACGCTTGATAACCCTTTTCGGTGGCAACACTTCCGGTCACGTGACGGGTGGGCGGGTCCATCCGGTCGCCTCTCGGCGCGAGGGAGAAATACGATGGCAGCGCCCTCTGGTGGTGGTTCGCGAAAATTTGCAGCCCCATCTGTCGGCACTTTTTGAAATTAGTTTTCCAAAGGGGTAGTAACCTGTTTTCGATGGCAACACTTCCGGTCACGTGTCTGTTTTCGGGTATAAAAAGGGAGACGTTTTTTGCTTCGGAGTGTATAGCAGCTCGTGCAGGGTTGAGATGTTGAACTATAAGATACAGTATTAAAACCTTCTGTATTGTGAGAAGCAGGTCTGGAAGCGACAAAAAGACGCGTGGTCTACCTTTGGGTGATATACAACATTTGGACAGCATGGAGGCCTCAAGTTCTTCTACCACTGATGATAAGGAGGTATGTGTAACTTCATTTCATTCTTTTTTTTTTTTTTTTTTTTTTTTTTTTTTTGAGGTGTTGGTTCATTTTTAGCACGTGCTGTTTTCTTAGTGTGAGGGTACCATGTTAGCAGATTAATGTTCCTAAAAGTCAGTTACGAAAATGTCCAGTCATGTCTTTATCATTGTGTTAGCTGAAAATTTACTTCACGTTAACACGTGGCGCGTATTTTCATTGTCGGCGGGGATTCCCGTGTATTTTCAGGGCTGTGTTAGCTGAAATTAACTTCGCGTAAACACGTGGCACGTATTGCCATTCTCTATGAGGATTCCCATGTATTTTCAGGGACACATATAGTACTTTATTCTTGTGATTTATAAAAAAGTGATCTTAGCTTGACGCTTTAACATGTCTTTATAATTGTGTTAGCTGAAATTAACTTTGCGTGAACACGTGGTACGTATTTTTATTGTTTGTTCATTTTTAGCACGTGCTGTTTTCTTAGTGTGAGGGCACCATGTTAGCAGATTAATGTTTCTAAAAGTCAATTACGAAAATGTCTAGTCATGTCTTTATCATTGTGTTTAGCTGAAATTAACTTCGCGTAAACAAGTAGCACGTATTGCAATTTTCTACGGGGATTCCCATGTATTTTCAGGGACAGATATAATACTTTATTCTTGTGATTTGTAAAAAGTGATCTTAGTTTGAAGTGTATACATGTCTTTAGCTGAAATTAACTTCGCGTAAACACGTGGCACGTATATTTATTGATTGTTCATTTTCAACCCGTGCTGTTTTCTTAGTGTGAGGGCACCATGTTAGCAGATTAATGTTTCTAAAAGTCAATTACGAAAATGTCTAGTCTTGTCTTTTTCATTGTGTTTAGCAGAAATTAACTTCGCGTAAACACGTGGCACATATTGCAATTTTCTATGGGGATTCCCATGTATTTTCAGGGACACATATAGTACTTTATTCTTGTGATTTATAAAACGTGATCTTAGTTTGAAGTGCATACATGTCTTTAGCTGAAATTAACTTCACGTAAACACGTGGTACGTATTTTTATGGTTTGTTCATTTTTACCACGTGCTGTTTTCTTAGTGTGAGGGCGCCATGTTAGCAGATTAATGTTTCTAAAAGTTAATTGCAAAAATGTCTAGTCATGTCTTTATCATTGTGTTTAGCTGAAATTAACTTCGCGTAAACACGTGGCACGTATTGCAATTTTCTATGGGGATTCCCATGTATTTTAAGGGACACATATAGTACTTTATTCCTATGATTTATAAAAAGTGATCTTAGTTTGAAGTGTATACATGTCTTTAGCTGAAATTAACTTCGCGTTAAAACGTGGTACTTATTGTCATTGTCTATGGGGATTCTAAAGTTTTCGTCCTCAAAATTTAAGTTTGTAATTCTAAGTGGTTTGATGTAGTAGAAAATTTAACAAATGGTATAGAGCAAAATTTAACAAATTGTATAGATCAAAATCTGTTTTTTTCGAAGTCATTGACATCATAATTACCATAACTATGTCACGTTTCTGTTTTTGAAATGTTTTTTGAAAGGAGTTTCATTATTTGTAATGTTACATTCGATGGCAATACTCGGTATATTTTTCAAGTTTACCTTCGAGTTACGCTGGTGGAATGATCTCTAAAGGTTAGAACATTTTTCCATGGGGGGGGGGGGGGAGGGGTTATTAACTGCGTAGCACTTTTCCATACGGGGTTGTCCACGGCTAAAAATAACGACGGCTTTCTTTCTCTCTTCGTGTGGCTTTCCTGTCGGGAACTCTATCCCTAATCTTGCTTCCTACTTCTAAGGGTTGTTTAAGACCGGGTGTGTGTGTGTGTGTGTCAGACAGTTCCTTCCTAAAATACTCTACATAAATCTATCATATGGGTTGTATGAGCGTTTTTGCTACAAACGTTTTTTCGTTAAACGACAAAGGAAACTCCAGAAATATGCTGAGTCAGCCATCCGGATTTTTTATTTTTTAAAAATAACTCAGGAATTGTTCAAAATTTTCTAGAATGATGACTCCTGGGGCGATTTCGATGCATTCGCGGAACACGAAGCCTTAGCACCAGCGTCAGAAGACTTTACCGCCGCATGGGACGACCTTTCCCCACACGCCCTGGATTTCAATAATAAACATAACAAGATGGCAGCTGGGGAGGAAGCACTAATGGTTACAACGAAGTTCCATTAGCCCCCAAAATCATTTGAATCTTCAGCCGGCTGGGGAACCAGGACCCTCGAAGGGAGGGCCCGTGATTGTTCCGACGCCTATCGAGGATGAAGCAATTAATCCACCTGTAACGGACCGTGGTCATGCGGGTTATCGTATTATTCGCAGATTGACCCGACTTAGCAGGAGATACCGTACACAGTTCACTACTTACACACCCAGAATAGATACCGAACACATAGAAGATCCTGAAGATTTTATGCCTTATCTCCGCCAAGTACTCACCGCAGCCTTTGAAGAGTTTACACGAAGTTCTCCATATTCTCATGTTCGACTAGTCATGCGGTCGAGATACCTTGATAATCCCGTGAACTTACCACTCATCGAGGTTAGCCAGTTAACGGTGGAACGATTTTTTCAGGCTCTAGAAAAAGTCATTCAATCAAACACTGAAATTTTGACCGATGGAGAACTCGAATTTGATTTAGTATTTGTGAATATAAACAGAGTTGGAGGAGCAAGAACAGAGGGCCCAAGAAAACGAAAAATTGCTGATTTGAAGTTATATAATAAAACAAAAAATTCTCTTATAACCATTTCAAATCACGATAACCTATGTTTAGCCAGATCGCTTGTTGTGGCCCGTGGACTTGCACAGAAAAATTATGGGGAAATTTCTGAATCGGAGTTCAAAGCCCTGCAAAATCCTGGGAAAGTTCGCCAACTTAACCTTGCACGGCTGCTACACACTACCGCGGGAGTACCTGAAGGAAGTTGTGGTATCCCCGAACTTCATAAGTTCCAGGAGTACCTCTCCTCAAAATATCAAATTATTGTGTATTCTGTTGAAGATGACTTTTCCATTGTTTTTAAGGGTCCAGATGCTGAAATGAAGTTATTCCTTCTTCTAAACAACGAGCATTTTGACGTAATTTCTAATCCTGTTGAGTATTTCAGTGCCAAATCTCAGTGTACTGATTGTCTAAAATTTATTTATAATTCTAATATTCATGTATGCACAAACACGTGTCTTTCGTGTAAAGGAAAAAAATGCCCCCAGTCAGGTGACTACATCATATGTCCAGATTGTTCGAATTATTTTCGGGGTCAAATATGCTTAGATACACATAAAGCAAACAGTACTTGTAATACACATCATAGATGTATAAAGTGTTTATCACATTTTAATCCATCCAGAGGCTACCACGTATGCCAGCTAAATACTGACCTGTTTGTCGAGGGCCCCAAGAAAGAGAAAAGGGAGGTATTTCGTACATGTATTTTGATATTGAAACAGTGGAAAGCCCCAATGGTATTTTGAACCCTGGATTACTGATAGCTACTTTTCTCGAAGAAGGTAATTGGAAATTTGTCACCTTTCAAAATGTTGACGCTTTCGTTGATTGGCTGCTAGGTACAGAAGTGTATAACAACGGTGTCCGTTGGCGTCAGAAGTACATCAGACCCCGCTTTCGACACATGACAGTTTTAGCACATAATCTGAAGGGATTCGATGGTATGCCCATCCTTAACGCTCTTTACAAAAAGAGTTTGAAGCCAGAGATAGTCTTTCAGGGTGGGAAGGTGATGGGTATTTTTCTTTCGGCTTTAAAAATTAGATGCATTGACACTCTGTCCTTCATCCCTTGTTCTCTGAGGCAGTTTCCTTCAACATTTGGCATTGAAAATCGACTTCCTATGGTGAAAAAAGGATTTTTCCCTTATAACTTTGCAACTTCGGAAAATCTCGATTACATCGGCCCCATTCCATCAAAAGAGTTTTTTGTACCAGAAAACCTCACAACAAAAGAGATCAAAGAATTTAACTCATGGTATGATGAAAAAGCAAAAATAAAAGAATATAATTTGTATCAGGAGATAAAAAGCTATTGCACAGATGATGTAAGAGTTATCCGCATAGGAGCCGAAACGTTTCGTACGGAATTTTTGAACCTCCCCGGTATAGACCCCTTTGAGGAAGACCTCACCATTGCAGGCGCTTGTCTCCGTGTCTTTAGATCCAATTTCTTAAAATCGAAAACGATAGGCGTTGTTCCTGCCCTTGGATACTCCTCATGTGACGTATCTATTAGGAAATGTAGGGCATGGTTGAAGTACATCGAAGAAACCACCGGAGATAATATACAGTCGGCATCTTCAGCATATGGAGAACATAAAATTGGATCATACAAATTAGATAGTATTTGTCATGATACCAGTACTATTTATGAGTTTAACGGGTGTTTTTTCCATGGATGTTCTACGTGCTATCCCGACGGAAACACTGTACACCCATTTTTTAAAGTCCCGATGAGGCAAGTGAGGTTCCGATACATTGATAAACAGAGCTATCTGTTAGCTACTATGCCTAGTTTTCAGCTGAAAATCATATGGGAGCATGGATTCGATCGTATGGTCAAAGGCGATATCTTGGTATCATCCATATTAAGCTCATTGCTTGAGAGGATCTGTATAGAACCCCGAGAGCTTTTATATGGAGGAAGAACAGAAACCATTACCCTTTACGCTAACGCTGATGAAGGGAAAACTATAAAATATGTGGACTTCTGTAGTCTTTACCCATATGTCTGCAAGTACGGCAGATTTCCTATAGGTCATCCCCGAAGAATCACAGAAAATTTCTGTCACGACCCCGAAGCCTATTTCGGCATCATAAAAGCAACTGTACTGCCACCAAAGAAATTGTTTTTCCCTGTCCTTCCATTAAAAATTCAATGAAGGCTGATTTTCACTCTATGTCCTCATTGTGCTAAATATCTTAAACGTGATGTGTGTTGCCATGTTGACAAAGAACGTTTCATCACAGGATCTTGGCCCAGTAACGAGTTTTACAAGGCTGTGGCCATGGGATACAAAATCATTGCATTCCATGATGTCTGGCACTATGAAGAGTCCTCCCAATATGTAAAAGGATCCCATAAAGGAATATTTTCTGAATATATAGACACTTCTTTAGCAGCAAAGCAAAAATATTCAGGATATTCCCAAAACACTTCTTCTGACGAAGAAAAAAGAAAGTTCTGTGATGAATATTTTCACTGCAGAAGGTGTAAGAATTGCTCCCCATGAAGTTTCGGCTAATTCAGTTAGGAGGCTCACGGCGACACTTGCTTTAAATTCATTGTGGGGTAAGTTCGCGCAAAATCCCGATAAACCACAGAATGTAATTGTCGATAATATAATGCATTATCTTGAAATATTAAACGACAAAACAAAGGAAGTCACTGACATATGTGAAGTCAGTGAAGAAAACATGATGGTAGTTTTTAAACATATTAAAACGTTTCTTCCTGATAATAAGAAAGGCAATATCGTAATAGCATCCTTTGTCACATCAACTGCTCGCCTTAAATTGTACACTATATTAGAAGCTCTGCAGACACGTGTATTATATATGGACACGGACTCTGTCATCTATATATCAAAGCCTGATGACAAATATCATCCTCCATGTGGAAATTACCTTGGTGAGTTAGTGGACGAAATCTCCAGCAAATACTCGGAAGGAATTTCTATAGAAGAATTTGTTTCAACGGGGCCCAAAGTATACAATCTGAGACTTTCAAACGGTGAAACTATTCAGCGTTGCAAGGAAATAACCTTGAACTGGCCCAACAAGAAAAAGTTCACTGTTGGCTTATTAAAAAGCATGATTATGAACAAAGATGGCACGGAAATTAAATTCCAAAAACCATTTAATATTGTCAGAAACAAGTTTTTAGGAACTTTAACAAGTATACCTTCCGAAAAAGGATTTAAAATGGTATTTGAAAAAAGATTATTAAGTGATGATTCATATGCGTCTTTCCCATATATGTATGAGAAGTAATAAAGTTTCTGTGACTACCTGTGTCTCGGTGTATTTGTACGTTTTTTTTTTTGTTTTCTGTTTTTAATCATTTGGTTCATTCACATTTGTTTACTGAGTTTCCTGCAATATTAAATAAAACTGTACTTCTAGTATTTCTAAAGTACCAGAATTTTGTTTTTAAGCATCGTCCTTGTTTTATTTCTCCACCCAAGGTTGTTAGGGATATATTTCTAGAAAATCGAAGGACATATGTTCTAAAATGGGAAATGGCGTTGCCAATTACCTCCCAAAACTATGTAAATCCGGCTGAACTAGATGGTGCATCATTTCAATCTATCCCCATATTTATTGATCTAACCTGTGAACCCGATGTAATAGATTTGATTTCGAAGCCAGAGACGATAAATCTGACATCTTCCGAACCTGGGACAGTGGATTTAATTTCGGAGTCGGAAATAATGGAACCGGACTCCGACCCCGAGATTATCGACATCATTTCGTGCTCTGAGGTAGAAAACCAGGGTTCCGAAGCTGGAAGGGATTCTGACTCTCCGCCGTCTACTATTTTGGCGGATCTAAATGACCGATTGTGGGTCTTACCATCATCAATGATAACCCCTTCGTGGAGTTCAACCCCAACTATCTAATTTTTGTATGCTTCAAAAAAATAAAAAAAAATGTGGTACAATAAATGTTGTTGTTGTATACTTTAAAGTATATTGTATGGAGGCGTAATGCTAAAAATAATTGCAATAAAAAAAGCATGTTCTTTACAAAAATCCTAATGTTTTTTTTTTATTTTATGATGTTTTTTTTTTTATAGCACAAAAGCTGCTGGTACTTGGGCGGTGGTATTTTCATCAGTATTGAAACGATTCATGACGAAGTTCAAGTTAATATATATCGTCGTTTTACTGTGCACGGTGAAGAGTGGCGTCCAGCAGAAGGGGGAATTTCTTTATTATAGGAAGAATGGATACGTATGTACAGAATGCTCGATATAATAGAGGAATATTTTCATTCAGATAGCCCACGAATCCGTGTGCTGTATTTTGGCGGGGAGCTAGTGATCACTGTATTTCCCGCTATTCGAAATGTACAACTACAAAAAAAACACCCCACAGCGAAAAGTGAAAAATCTTGCCAGGGGTATGTGAAACTCAACTATCAGCAGTGGAAATTTCTGTATCGGATCAAGCACAAAGCTACAAAATGCGTCATATTCAATTTTTTAAAATCATTTCCGCTAAGAGCTATGTTTAACGAAGTAACTGGTGAGGAAATCAAAGAATGTATTACTCCCTGTGATCACAGTGGCTTGAATCATTTATTGTACAATATCCTGAAAACGCAATTAGTCCAGAATTTAACAGAAAGTGCTCGTGATGAAGGAAAGGATATGTACGATATAGTGGCGAATGATTTCTATGTGAACTGTGCAGTATTAGGCATAGAAATGTATGATATGATAAGTACATTTTCTGGCAAATGAACATCCCTAGAAAGCAATTTCATACGCTCAATCAACTTGGATTCAATACTATCTCAGATAATTTATGAACTCAGAGAAGTAGATGACTTTAAATGAATGAACAATGTTTTTCTAAATGTGATCGATGTCTTCAAATGATTATTGACTATTTTTTATAATTTTCCCCTGTTGGGAATAATTTATAAAATTTAATAAAATCAGTTTTCTTTGAAATACTTGTGTATTTTGTTTATATAGAATTACTGAAACAAACACAAATTTCCAAAAAAAGCAATGGATGTTTAATAAGAAATCCAATGATTACATTCTTTTGGTTTTGACAGAGATTTACCAACTTGATATTTTTCGCTTTTGATAAGAAATTGTTTATTTTTTACATATTTTAAAGGTACGTTAACTTCTTTTATAGCATGCCTAAATTCAAGAGCTGCCGGAATGGGTCTTTGAATTTTTTTATTTCTCAGTAAATTGTCAACCAGATCAACAATATTCGAGTCAGGAAGAACTTTGTCTTTATACACAAATTCTCCATTAGGTGTCCATGAAATAATTTTTGAATTCTTTTTGAAAACGTCTAAAATATTATATGCATATCTTCTTAAATTTTTAGGTACAGTCTGCAACACCATATCTTCAACATCACTATTTTTTGCTGTTGAAACATCAGTTTTAACTTTTTCAGGGGTTCCCTTATATCAGCCGATACATCTAAGAGTTCTTCAGCTAAAGGATCTTTCGTTGGAAAGTTTGACATAGGCGGATTTAAGAGGGACACTTGAATTATTTTATTAAGCACTTGGTTATATAATTTAATTTTAACATCAACAGGTTCTTTACTCAGTAAGATTTTCTTCATTTCTTTATCGAGGTCAGATAAAACTTCTTCCGTAGGTACATGTCTTGAAACTCTCTCCTCTGGGACGAGCACCATTTTCCTGGCGTATTCCATCTTATTTGTTTAAGAGAGTTGTTAAACCACTCAGAGCCGCAGGTATCAACACACCTAAGAATCCACCTTTCTGAACCAAAATTCTTCTTTTCTTGAACAAGGGGACTTTTTTATCAGCTAACTTCCGTAGCGTGTGTTTATGTCCACGCAATTTTCCCTTCTGCGGAGGTGAAAGGGGAACATTGCCTTTTAAAGTGTTCAAAACACATTCACATATGACTTTGATTCCACTGTTTGGCAGTTTCCTTAAAAAATCTTTCAAGTGTTTTTTAGGACAAATCTTCATCAGACGCAGCTGCTGAATGTGTTGCTCCGATAATGTCAGGGCGAAGAATAACGAACTTTATAACGCACTTAAGTTTTTAACCACTCCGCGTATGTGACTGCTTTTTGGGGAGCACAATTGTTTTTATCAGTTCGATGATGAACTAGGCACTGCACTTGGACATCAGGGAGGTATTCCACATTAGGACAACACAGAGCATCAAAGTCTTTAAAGATGGTACCTGTTAACTTTTCCACGTACTTGCATTTATTTAGTCCTTTGGCCTCGAAAATATCAGTTTCAGTACAGAAGGAGTGGAATATCTTTAAAAGGACATTCTACTCTTCGTTTCTGCTAGCCCATGGAATGTGGTGTATATTTCTGACCGTCCAAAGGCACTGAGCTTTTTCTCTTCTTGGATGCAGTTCGCAGAAGGGGAACGGTGGCAAAGGGCAAACATCCCCCACTCCCCCGTCTGCAAATAACGTGCAACGAGATCTTTCACTATGAATTTTCCGTTCTGAAGGAGAAATCCTTCTACGTCGACGACGACCGTTTTCATGGTAAATGGGGAGCTAATGCCGTGGTTGGTAAACATATTGAGTTCCTCCCGGCAGTATTTTGGTGCGCAAGCGCATTTCTTCCGGTGTGTTTGGTTTGATGTCTATCATTAAGTAGCTGAACGGAAATTTCGTAGCATCCAGATACACCTCGTGAAAAATTTTCACTTTGTTAGGGTACAACTGTCTCCCCAAATGAGTGATCTGATTCACATCTCTACGTGACTTAAACAAAAACAAATAATGAGCATTAAGGGAAATTTCTCTCATTTCTTTGCCTTTATGGAAAATACTTTTGGGTAATAAAAACAACGGATACATTATAATGATGACTACCCCTTGTAAATAAATGGGTTAGTTTTTTATCATTCCCACATTCTACCATCAAATCATCTATAATGAAAAGCTTGTTTCCTTCCAAATAATCCTTGAAATTTGTAGGAATACCGTCGACAAAAGTAACATCAGGTATTTCATCATATAATGGTTGATGAATGCCGTAGAACCAAACCACATGTTGCGGTGAGGGGTAGATGATTTCCACCTGATGTTGAAGTAAACGTTTCACAAAGTGAGTTTTTCCACAACCCGTAGGACCCGCTATTAGAGCTGTGAAAGGATGATGCAGCTTAGGCATTTCCATATTGACAACTGAATGAAATAACAAGAGTCAGCCCAATTTAAAGACATGACACATAAAATAGTGATAAATCAATTTTTATTATTCACATTCAAAATTTTGATACAATTCCAAATTTTTTTTAACAAAATGAAAAACACGTACATCGTTTGTTTCACTTTTATAATTAAATAGTTTTACAATGGAATATAAGCTTTTTCCGCGACATCTAGAATATAAGTAAAAAATACAAAATTGGCCACACACGGCCGTAAACGAACTTTGGAGAGACATGTCATTAAAATTCACGTAGGTAAACTTGGAAACAAATCGGAGAATAAGTCCTTCAAAATATTCTAGGGGGATGTCCATAGGAATCGAAAAATTCCACAGTTATTGGGTTTGGCATAAACATGGCCAGCCAGTGTTTCCCGGAACTCCCATACTGATCCGTGTTCACAATGAGGCAGGCTGGGAACTTGGAAATTCTCTTAGGAAGTCGGTTGCATGCAAACACACCGAGAAATGAACGATGCGTCACAAGATTTTGCTTTAGAATCCTAGTTATTTGCACACTGTTCATTCCTTTTAAGTAGCAAAATCACAAAGAATGCTTCTGGACTTGGAAATTTCGATAATATTCTGGAACTCTGCGTAGATCAACACAGAAATTGTTTTTGACAAAGCTTTTCTAAATTTGATTTCCACTCTCAAATTTCCTTGCTGGACCAAGTTCATATGTCCACCATCACATAAATCGGGACTAAGATCAAAAGCATACAGCGTATAACCCTTGGAAAATTCTTCACGGCCGATGAAAATTCCTATGTCTTGCCCCAATTTCTCGGTTCCTTGAAATAGGCTATTATAAGAACGAACTGTATTTTCCGTTTCGAAGTTGGGCTCTAGTGGTTTATGGGGAACGGGTTGACCGTCAACGTATACGGCGATAAAGCTGACGTCATAATGTTTGAATTCGAAGGGGTTTGACTTATATGTACCATTAAAGGCATCGTTGTCAACACACCCAATGACCAATCTCTTTGGCATTTGTCCAAGGAATACGTTGTCTTGCACGAAGGACATACTTCCTTGAGAAATGGAATACACTTTGCATAAAATACGATCAATGGGATATTTGGCAGGAGATTTTTCTAAAGCTTTTGCATGACCTATGGCAACTCCTGAGTTGACTTTGACTTTTCTCACAAAAATTGATGCATGTTCGACGAGAACTCTGTAATTGGGTGTCCCGAAGGAGGAAACGAGACAGAAATCCGGTTTGCTACGAATCAGTTTGATTTTCACATCCACTAAATTTAGCAACAGTCTATTTTGAAAAAATAAATCACAATGCAAGGTTCCAATCATGTCCAACGTCTTGCTATCCTTTACGAGTTCGTAGCGTTGATACAATTACTTGTTCGTTGTAGCATTCGTAGGATTAATTTCATGTAGATGTCCGGATGTATCCTTGTAAAAACCTTCACATGCTAAATATGTTTTCTTTGCTTCTTCTCCATAATTCAGCAGAGTTTCAATATAAGCTCTGTATGGATACGTGTTGCTTGACGACGAAATCACTCTTTCGTTTAAACTGATGTCGACTTGCGAAAACAGAGAATGAAGGAAGCAGTTAATGGGACCCACGGGCTCTTTGTCGGGCAGGACGGAATTGTCGGATTTCACGATTTTGACTTTCACGTAAAGTTGACTGGAAGATAAGTCCACGTATTCTTCTCCACTCCCAGAAATATTAAATTCCAAAGGGCCTCCATCTCGAATATTGGCTAAGGGGTGGTATTCAATCCATTGTCCTTTTCTATGCATGTTTGTGTGGGCGGTAAAGCAAATAAATCCAGTTCCGACTTGAGGCATACGGAAGAATGACTGTGAATCAGAGCCATGGTTTTACGGATCAAAATGTCACGTGTTACTCTCTTGGCTTTCTTTAAAGAAATGATATATTTCTTCGTCTTTCTCTTCCTTTTAACACTTCCACCCAGCATTTTCTTTACTTTGTTAGCGACTTTGTCCGTGAGTAGTTGTCCTGCTTCTTTAGCTCGTTGTTTGGCTGCTATCTTCACATCTTTTCCTTGAATAAGATCCGTGACGAGATCCATCCCAGTTCGTAAGACTTGTTTTCCGAGCGTTTTAGCACCTTGTTTGAATAATGGTACCGCCGTTCTAAATAACGAACGAAAGAGTCCTCCAAGTCCATAACCTTTTTGCAGTGGTACTCCTTGATAATAGAATAATCCTTTTCCAGTTTGGCTGATGTAATAATCCTCAAAGGATTTCGTACAGCAGTGGTAGGGTTCATACATGATTACAGATGTTTGAGACGAAAATGATGTTTCACGATTGCTCTCCCCGTTCAAACTCATGCTTACACTAAAACACAGACAACAGAAATGACACAAAAGGGTACTTACATGGGATTTTATTGATGCATAGGGTCTTCCAAAATGTACAGATTTTTAGCACTTTCTAATACATCGCAAATATTCAAGTGATTAAAAAAAATCAAATAAGTGTTTTCCGACATGAAAAATGAGTCGTTCACAAATTCATGGGCGATCAATTTTAGATCCAAATTGGCTACGGCCTTTTTAAACAATGCATGCACTTTACCTTTTCGAGTTGAAAATTCACAGGCATGTCCTAATCCATAGCGATCTTCAATTTTGCACATAAGACACTCGATCAGTCCATCGATGGCTGAAGTAATGTTCTTTTTTATCACTTGGCAAAATGTCTTTTTTAACGCAAATTCACCATCTATGGAGTCAACACTGCTATGTCCAGTTTCTTCAGCCTCGTCGAGAACGACCTTCTTAAAGGACGATCCAAACATTGTTTGGTGAATGCTTGCCCTAATATCATCACTACATTCATTAAGTTTTTCCCATTGGTCTTCAGTCAGAGATATCCGGTTACGATATGCTGATAAGAATCCATTGTTCACACCAATGCTTTGAATATGCAGATAATTCCTGTCGTTTTCCTTATGCATTGTCAGAAACAGTTTCCTTGCTATACATTGGGTTAGGTCGGTTAGGGCGGTGTCAAACGGACCCGTGAACATCATAGCCTCGATGAATTCCTCCCATAAAAATGGCGTCATCACTAGCCCGTGACTGGTCGGGTAAAAATGCAAGTCGACGCACTTATACATCCGAAGGTGAACTTTTACACGATCCTTAAAATCGCTGACAACAGCAAACGCATCGCCACCAAGATGAAAATGATGACTTGGTATATTATCCAATGTGAATCCTTTCGACGTTTTAGTCCGAGAAGTAAAGGGTCTTTCATGATAATCCACTTGTTCACAAATGCCATCGTTACTGCGCTTCATCCTGGAGTCCAAAAACTTACGGACACAACCACACAACCGACACAGTCGACAACAAACACACAGGAGTGACTCTCTCACCACGCTGTGAAAGCAAATAACTTTCGGAATTCAAGCACAAACACTCCCTGTACGGTTTTTTCGACAAGAATATTTCCTAAGATAATGACGTCAACAGATCTCCGTTGCCAATAAGCGAAAAGAAATAGAAAGTTTTCTCCACCCCTCCGCCCCCCCCAATCCGACCGAGGGCGATGCCATCGCCTTGCTCCCTCGCGCCGAACGGAACTGAGGTCCCACGCCACGCCCACCCATCACGTGACCGTTAGTGTTGCCATCGAAAAAAGGTTACTAACCCTTTGGAAAATTAATTTCAAAAAGTGCCGACAGATGGGGCTGCAAATATTCGCGAACCACCACCAGAGGGTGCTGCCATCGTATTTCTCCCTCGCGCCGAGAGGCGACCGGATGGACCCGCCCACCCGTCACGTGACCGGAAGTGTTGCCACCGAAAAGGGTTATCAAGCGTGGTCTTATACTACTACCATGTAGACCACCGATGTTAACAGAACGAGACAGGAAAGTTCTGCAAATAAATATCTGATCAGAAAGCAGAAAAAATATTTCTCAAATAAAGCAAACCTTACATGAGGCAATTGAAATTGATGTTAGAACCAATGCGCGCAGCATCCAACATCTGATGTTTTACCGCAGTCGATAAAGAACCAACAAGCTAGTTATTATTTCGACTTAACCCCCACGCAAATTGTTTGCGATGCCAGGCTCAAAACGCATTTCATCAAAATTCTTATATTTTTCGGAATAGAGATTCGTTCAACCCCTTAGTCGAACGACGTACCTGAACCAAATGATGCCCAAACTTTTGTGCTTTCCTAAACAATGGCTAAATGTTACTAAAACTATGGCGGAACTATTCCTTCTTTACTGACATGTAAGATATAACGACCATAAATTAAATATTTCGCTGGCGAAAAGTGCAATGTTCCAAGCCTTTTTTCTTGGTTTATGGGCATGATAAGGTGCACTTAATCTCCTGAAACTAACATCAGGCAACTCGGTGCAATCAAATGAGTCAAATATCTCTCTCACTGCTTTCGTTGGTTCTTCGGCATTGTTGTAACCCGTTTAGCAGGTAATCATTCCGTATTCATTATGGTTTAACATACACTAAGTGACCATTTTGAAAGAAAAAGATAAGGCAAAAGCAAAGCGTTTTTATGATCAGGTTAATTTGTTCCATATCCGTTGGCACACCTTTGAGGCAGCGGGCACATTATTCTGCGTATTTCTGTTCATTTTCCAATCCCCGAGTTAATTCATTCCAGCCGGTTAAAGGTTTGATGATGTAATTTCCATAATTCCTTCAAAAAATGTCTGCTGGGAAATCCTCGATCATTCCATAATTTGTGGTACAGCTTTTGATTTTTGCAGTTGCGCAATATTTTTCATTTGCAGCGGAAACTGATTTCTTTTAACCATACGAATATGAAGACCTGCTCTTATTCTGTGATATTTGGTTTTCCATTTTCTGCGAAGTATAGTGCTTTTCCCACACTGAATGCACTGGACTTGAACAACAATTTATACATATTACTGGCTCAACATACTTTTTTATTAGTAAATTATCTTTGTGATTTTTTTGTAAAAGATTAACATTCTTAAAAAACCGTAATACAAGTTTTCACTCGAAATTATTGCTCACGTTTTAGTGATGGGGACATAGCAATTGGCAAAACAAATGTCGCAATGCTACTGATTTTTTTATACCTGCTGGTGTCCAAAATAATGTTCGTTCCCATACATTCTGTGAAGGAATTGGAAACTTGAATTTGTTTAGATTCGACAATAACTACTTGCATGACAACTGCTACGAAAAAAAACCCTCCACAATCTGCATATTTAACAAAATAGGAAGTAAGTATTCAGATGGTACATGTAGTTTGAAAAATAAAATGTTTGACTACGCATTGATGTAGCCTAAAATAATACTAGCTATGAACCTACGCTTTTAATGCAGTCAATTTGAGTATTTTCTAATTATATTGCTTAATTTTAAAGAATATATCATGTTTATATTAATATTTCACATTTCACAATAACTTACAGCCATGATGATTGCTGTTTTTTTTACGTATATCATAAAAAATATTAAAATTGTGGCATCACAGTTTGTAGGATTTGAATGCAATTTCATTTGTATTGCTTGCATTGAAATCTTGCAAAAATGATTACACAACAATGCATACATTTTTTCATAGTATATCTTCAAAACATACGATTTTAGTTTAAATGTTCGGTATTTCCACATTTACCTGTTTTATGCGTATTTCGTTCCTGTACCAATTTATCCTTAATGTTGATGGGCAATATAGCACTACAATACTAGCGTTTAAATCCACAAATGAGATTGTATTCTTTAATATTAAACTTTACGCTAATGTAAGTATTAAATAAAATATATTTCCTGTAAGCTTAAGAGGAAAAGTTTAACTCATAGACGAAATTGTATCAAGCCGTTTCTTTGAAGTAGAAACTTTCTCTAATACTCAGGATGGTGTTTGAACAGAACCTTTGTGGTTTTTAAGCAACATATCTGTAAATAAATAAATACATCGCTCTTTCCACGTTCCAGAAACACACAGCAACCGAAAAATTGTTTTGTTTTTTTCAGCCGCCGCTGTGGAATTGAACCACAGAACTCTCGATAACTAGCAGAGCGCGTTACATTTACACAGTTGCTGTGTTTCGGTTGCTGTGTGTTTCTGGAACGTGGAAAGAGCGACGTATTTATTTATTTACTGAAGCCACGTATTTGGAGGATTTTCAACATATCTGTAATGAATTTTTGACTTCCTAAATATCATTGAATACTCTATCTAACCAGATACGATATTTCGGTTTGACACGAAGTAGTGTCCAGTTTAAAAGAAGGAAAAAATTAAAATTAATTCCATAGTTGATTGGTATAAACGCAGGAGTCTCTAACAAAAAGCCTTTGATTAGGCAAGAATCTGAGAAGTAAATTCTGATTTTCTAATTCTACGTGCATACATGGACTTCTGAGAACCGATGTATAACCACGTGTCTATTTCTTTTCGATACCTCCCGCATAATTCCAATCTTTTCCTATCGTGTCTATTTCTCTTCAAAACACAGCGGAATTCAATACTTTTCGGTCATTTAACTCGCTACTGCCTTCAAACATAAATTCGTTTTCTATGGTATACATACAGACCTTGCCAAATAAAGTTGACAGACGACCACTTTCTTCTGAAACTGACTTTCAGATATTTGTACCTCATATTCAACAAAATGATCAGAAGTGCAAAGAAGTGGGCTAATTAATTGCAGGGCAGACATTATTTTGCAGTTTATAAGGAAACTAGCTGGGGTAACCTGGGTTGTCAGTGTTTAACACAAAATGTAGAACATGAATCGTCTTCTGTTTAACAAAACTGTAGGAAATGAATCTTCTAGAATTTCCAAACAGTTTTCGTGGATTTTGCAATGATTTATTACATTGATTTTAGCTTTTCCGTGGCAATTCTGGAATGTACGCGATTTAGCGGGAGGTGGGGTATCAAGTTGTTTTACTAATTTCACTTTCTTGGAATTTGGATTGATTTTGCCAAAAGATCTTCCCTTTTTCGGGACATATTACAATTCACTCCGTTGATAGAGGTGTCTCAGGTTCTCTAAATTATTTCACTCTGTTGGATTTTAGACTAATGGGTCCCATAGATATTCGTTATTTCACTTGAGGTTAAAATTTCGATACATTAACAATATTGATCATATCTTAATATTCATTCTAATAAAAATTATTTTTGCATTAAACATGATTCCTTTCGTCCAACATTAATTTATCAGTTCAGCAAGTTAATGCTATTAAATGTTTGAATTCCAATGTGATTAAAAGAAGCGCAGGCATTGCTGTTTATAATCAGTGCGGTATGCCACCACTACATCTAAAAGCAGCGTAAAAATATAGTCGTCTTCTTGCAAAATTTACTAATGCATTTATTGAGAAAGCTGGTGCTAAAACGCTATATGATGTAATGTTGAAAATGATGCGGTTTACGCGTTAGTACCCTATGTTTCGTTGAAATGAATGATTTAAAATGCAGTCGCATAGGGATGTCGACTCTGATTTTTTGAATTGATTGTCTCAAGCTATCGACTTCTTCGGATGGGAGCCCGATGACTCTGTGTGAATGCGTTAAACATGGTTCTTTGAAAAATTCATAAAATAATTAATTACCTCTGTCACGAACAACTGTAGCCGATCCATAAAGGAGTTCATCGACGCACATCAGTAGGTAGCAGGCGTTAACGCATCTGGATGATGGCCACAAATCGGACTCCGCCGAAACGAAGGCCATTCTTTCTTGTGCCGGCGGCCAATTCACTAGTGGAATACTACAGGAGGAACCATTTACGTATCCTGCCAGGAAAGAGTTGCATTTTACAGTGCTACGTTACAAGAAATAACTTTTCGTTTCTGTCTTCGTTTTTTCTATTACATGCTAGAATCCCTGGATTCTTTCGCAAATGATCCTTTAATATGGAAAAGAACGCATACAGATGCTTTTCTGTCTTCTAGAAGAACGTTGAAATTGAGGCTGCGTTTCTTTTAACTGAGGCACGATGGCACAGTTTTTCTCTTAATTAACGGAGAGGGAGGCTTAACCCATGAGGTTAACACTTAGAAAAGGCTATCACTATAAAGGGATCGAGAGTAGAACAATATTTACTGAAGAAAGCTGTGGGGTTTTCCCGTGAGCCACGCTGTGTTACTTTGCTGCATAAACTAGTGAATTTTCAAATAGTTTGTACACTATCTACAAACAAGTTATTGGACACCTGTGATAGCAAAGGAAAACTAACTTTATTCACCTTCAATAGTTGGTGGAGCCTCCACGAGCAGCGCTTACACCTGGAACCCTCCGGGGCGTACTCTCAACCAGTCGTTGTACGACGGCTAGAGGTATTTTCTTCCACTCGGCTTGGAAAAGACAGGTCAGTTCCTTCACTTATTTCGGACGGTGGAGGCACCCCTTAAGTTGACGCTCCAACTCGTCCCAGAGGTGCTCGATAGGGTTAAGGTCCAGGCTCTGCGCAGGCCAGCCCATTCGATTAACCCCATTGTCACCATACCAAGCCATGGTGGACCTCGCAATATGGCAGGTCGAATTGTTATCCTGAAAATAACATGGGTCCACCCCGTAAAACTGCCACAACGTATGAACCGCATGGTCATCCAAAATGGTGCAGTAATTCTCGCCTTTGAGTCTACCAGAATATGCGACCAAGGGTCCCGTGCCATACCAGCAGAAACACCGCCGCCGAACTTCACAGTTGGCACAATACATTCCGGCAGGAGGCGTTCTCCAGGCAGACGCCAAACCCAGACCCTGGCATCCGAACGGTAGAGGGTGAACCTTCATTCGTCGCTTCAAAAAACCTGTTTCCGCCGTTCAACGGTCCACTGTCTACGTTCTTTGCACCACGTTAGCCGAGCAGCGCTATTGGACTTGGTGATCAAAGGCTTGTGGGCTGCTGCACGTCCATGATAACCAAGCAGATGGGCTTCCTTACGGGAGGTATTCATTGAAAGAACACACCCGGATTCCTGACAGTCACCTCTCATCTTCCACTTGCCAATCATGTAGGCCACTGTCGATTTTGGGTACTTCAACTCGCTGGATATGTCACGTATGGATCGGCCATTTCTGTGATACCCGACCATTACACCTTTCTCGAAATCAGTTAGCTCCGAACTGTGTGGCATCTTGCATGCGACTGGTTGCGTTGTTGTTTCCCACACGATATTTCTCGGTGGCCGTGACGTGTATCTGAACCGCAGATATCGTCGATTGCAGGGGTGTCCAATTACTTGTTGGCAGATAGTGTATTAGGACATTACCAAAACGTCTGGTAAATAACTCTTTGGAAGAAACAGCCGTCATTGTGTCAAGCATAATGGAATTTTGCTGCTTCTTTTGTTGTTAACACATTGTTTTAGGAACATTCAGTTCTCTACGAGAAAGCTAATATGGGTCTGTACATGTGCCAAATAGTAATCATGAGCATATACCTTGTTCTGTGATAAGAAAACTTGAAAAGTCCCTAGAATAAATGAAATTGTAAAAAGATTGAAAAAAGGGCGTTTAATTGTAAACTACTTTACAGCATTTTATGTCATAAAATGGGTGTTGACAAAGTTGAGTTCTTAATGCATTTCGTTTATACTTTTGAAAATCAATCTCAAATCTTACAGTGTGTACTGATCGAAAGAATGTGGCCGAAATGAACATTTCTTGCTGATTCACGTTGACTCCTCTCAGCAGGGCAGTGCTTCAACTAATATATATCGTGTTTGCACACCGTTTCCCTAATGATGTTGAGCTGAAAATACTGTAGAATTTCCATAGTTCTTCAATATCACCGTTAGGAATTCAGAGAAATACTTGATATACACTTCTTTTTTCAGAAGTCAAACATTAGGATAGCACTGGAGATTGCCTAGCAGCAGGGTCAATTTGAATATATCGGCCATATTCTTTTTCCCATCATGCTTGTGAATTTCACCACATACAAAAATATGAGTGTTTACTACAAACTTCTGTAACTTCGCCAATAATTCTAATATGATAGTACACACTAATGGTGAAAATCTCTGTACATATTTCTCCATTCGTAAGCCACTCTGAAGTTTACAATGGCTGATTACGAGATTGCTGCACCATCAGAATGACCAGTCCCAACATACGTCTGAGACTTGCTGTAATATATTTCTGGCCACTGCATTCTTTTTAGCAATGATCAGAGAAGAATTGTGTTATGAGTTCTGAATTTTGTTTATATGTACTTCAAAATAAAACTTTCGGTTAGTTGGAATAACTCAAAATTAAGTAATTGGTATTCAAACAAATTAGTCTGTGAGGCTAAGTGTATGCTACTTTATTAAGTATAGTTTTTTGCTTTGGGAATGAGATTGTATTTTAAATGCCGAGCATATATATTGGTTCGTCCATTTGATAAGCGGGCGTGCATTTCCCGTCTATCTCTTGAGTCCTGAACCCAGCTTCAGTGGCTTTTGCTCAACGCTGTACGTAGAAAAGCGCCCTATTCTTTTAATATACACTGCTGACCACCCAAAATGCAATACCCAGAAGGAAGCATCTGATTGGCCTGAAATTCGCAGCATGCGTCGCACGCGAGAGCACATGCAAACGATCAGCATTACAGGGCATATGCAAATCATGTGCGCCCGGCACGCCACCGAAAAGCATTATAATAAATGTGCACAGAAAGCGTGGTGTAAGTAGTGGAAGAGTGTTGTGCTGCCAGACCTGTGCGTGGGAAGCTTCCTGATGCCTCGTCGCAGAATACGGCAGTCGTTCCAGCACGTTTCGGAGTTCGTCAGAGTACGAATAATGGCTTATCGCTACAGCGGTTTATCGTACTGAGACATCGGCGCCCGTGTGGGACGACATCCAGCCACAGTGAGGCGAGTAAGGAATCGGTGGGTGCAGGAGGGACAAACGGACCGACGTGAGCGATTGCTGCAGCCCCGTCACACCACCGAACTAGAAGACCGGCATGTTGTTCGGCGGGCATTGACAGCTCGCACCGCCACATCAGGAACGTTAGTGCAGGAATTATGGTGTGTTTCGCAACAACCTGTGTCAGCACGTACCGTTCGACGTCGTCTGTAGGAGCGGTGACTTGTCGCACGGCGCCCATTGCTCCGATTACAATTGACGTTACACCACCGGCGAGTGCGGCGGCAGTGGGCCGTTGAACGCCGCACCTGGACTACGGATTGGCAAGACATTTTCTTTTCCGACGAATGCCATTTCTGCCTGCACCGCCACGATGGTCGGATTTGCGTGTAGCAGCACCGCGGCTAGAGACAGTATGACGTCTGCATTATGCATCGCCATACCAGTCCGTTGCTTGGCGTTATGGTTTGAGGCGCAATTGGATATGGCACCCGCACCCCTCTGTTACGCATCACCAGTACACTCAACAGCCACCTCTACATCTCCAATGTATTGGAGCCTGTAGTCCTCCCTTACTTTCAGGACCTGCCAGCGGCCCCGTTTCAACAGGACAAGGCGCGCCCGCAAGTGGCACGCATCGTGCAACAATTCGTCACGGCCCACCAGGTGTCACTGCTGCCGTGGCCCGCCTGTTTTCTCGATATGTCCCCCATCGGACACGTCTGGTCGCTGATCGGCAACCGACAAGTAAAGTACGGCAAGTACCACCCGCAACTACTCCTGATAAACTGTGCCAACGTGTGGAAGCAGTCGGGACCGACATACCCCAAAACCCACATCCAAAGCCTCTTTCGTTCGATGCCGCGGCGTGTGTCGGCCGTTATTGCAAGCCATTTGGGCCAGGCGAACTATTGATGCCTGCGTGTTCCACAAGTCGCACGGGCCTGTAAGCTCAAATGTTTCATCTTTGTATGTGTTGTTATGTGTTAAGTAAATCTGGCTTTGCTATATCGTGTCCTTCTTAGTGTTGCATTTTGGGTGGTCATCAGTGTACATCCCTTTGTCTCCGAAAGCAATTATGATCATAATATTGTCTAAAAAAATTGTTACATAAAAGCATATTTCTAAAGTTTTCGGGTCTAATTCTTTTCATCTTAGCTTAGCTGTGCGCCTTTTGCCGGGCTTTCATTTTATTGTGAAGGTTATTATTATGCTTTTCAAAGTGCTTCCACAATAAAGCGGAGGTCGTCCTTTCTTTCGCAGTGCATACGCCGTAAATTCAGTTCAGATAAACAAAACAACTTCTTTTCTACAAGAGATGAAATGCACCGAAAATGTCACAAACGATAAATGTTCAAATTGCAAAAACCAGTTAGATTTTTCTTTTTATATATCTCTAACTGTAGAAAAAAGGCTATTGCACCTAGAATAATTCACGAATAAACATAATTTTTTTTTTATTCTTACTCGTTTGAACAAAATGCATATCACTTTGAAACTGTTTGTGGTAGCAAATGCAAAATACAAAATTCATGCGTCGTAGCATTAAATTGTTAGGCAAGAAGTAAAACGAAAGAAAAATACATTTGCCTACTACTGAATTCATGTCCTATAGAAACATTTTAACCGATGACAAGTAAACAGATCTCATCAGCAATAATCTTGGACCTTGCATCAAATTCAGACGACGTGGACTTCTGAGTGCTGGCTTCTTGTTGCAACAAGACATCGTTCGGCTCGATAGTGCCCTTTCAACGGATGCAACCACACATGATCTATATTTCGAATGTCTTCCACATCCGCCGTATTCACGAGAACTTGTCTCATGTAATTACCGCGTCTTCGAAGCACTCAAACATGTGATGGGAGTAAAGACTTCCAGGTACAATGAAGAGGTGCAGTAGGTGGTACATTGGTGGCTGCACACTCGACGAAAATATTTTTTTCCTACAGGAATCTATGCACTTTGTAAGCGATGGAGGATCTGTATTGCACAAACTGGAGAATACATTGAAAAATGATACTGGTGAGTATCACTGTTTTCCCATTAAATGCGAGTAAACATTTTTATTTTTTTAATTGACTTTTACTTGGATTGAACTTAGAGAGGTTTACCATAACTTTCAAAAGAAATATTGGTATGGTTCTTTTGAAAACATTTGTTGGGGAAGTTTCATTTTTTTATTTTGTCGCGGCCCAAAATCGGCAAACATTACTTTAATGATTAAATCAAATTTCTACTGCACGTATTTTGCTAAGATATACTATTTATGTAATAATCGTTTTTTTTTTCGTTTCTGTGAGCGAATACAACGTCGACATCTTAAATGACATTTATGGGATTTCCTAGTGTTTCTCAAAATAATGTTTTGCTGGAAAACAAGCTTTGCAGCTCTTGACAAAATAAATTTTCAGCGTTTCCTAATGTAATTTTGAGACGTAAGAAAAATTTACTTTGAACTATTTCGTCTTTATTTATCTTAAATTCTATTAAATCAGCTGGAGTCGTGCATATCAGAACTGATCAAGTGATCGGTGAAGAAGGCAGTTGAGAAAAGCTGAAAATTGTTCTTGCCACTCTCTTTTTTGTTATATGAGAGGAAGGACGTGATCATGTTCTGAGACTCAGATAAAAGAAAGGTACGGAATAACTTTTTTCTTTTTGATTTGAGGTTTAACGACTACCGTGAGCAATGGGCTATAAGCAGTCGCCCGTCCCTAATTTAGGGCCACTGACTTCAGGGAAGGGAGAGAGCCAGTGCCGTAAGGCAAACACAATTTCCAGGCCTCACCGGGATTCGAATCCGTACGCTTTTCGGACGAATGGTCATAATCCATCGCTTACACCATTGCGCCACCGTGGCGGCGTACGGAATAAACTAGTTGTGTATAATAAAAATGTAAGAGCTATAATTGGATAGCTGCACGCTCTCAAGGTGCTAAGGCAAATTTTTGTTTTACGATGGAAACAACTGCCCCAGCTTCGCGATTTAAAGTGACATCATTGAAAGTCAGACAAAGTTACATCATACACTCATAATTGAAAGGAAACTGTTACCCTTCCGAACACAGCAACTGCGCGCAGTAATAATAATTTACCTATGCTTTGGTTTAATTCTAATGCAGAATGAAATTATTCTGTGTCAATTGACTTTGAAGCTGTATTTAAATGATTGTCTGTAATAAATGATTTTTCGTTCGCTTACGTTCAACGCCCTATACATTATATCTGCGTTTGCCCTGTTTTTAAGTGATCTCCGCACCAGAAGAGTTAGTCAACAATCCCAGTTCTATCCTTGGATGCCTTCTCGCATATGATTCAAGACAGTAGGCCAATGTGAGAAAATATAGCTAACAAAATATATTTCTCACTCACAGAGACCTGAATAGGACGGTTTCGTTACGGAGCAAAAATCGTGTACAATCTTATATTAGTAATTAATAGCTTTAATTAGAGGAATGGAAAAAAAGATATGCTATCCCACAGCTGCGACGTTTTGGTGAATTTTATTAGGTGTTTAAAATTTTTTGTTTTTTTTTTATATTTTGGTCCCTGATCATATTTCCCAAATGTCTACGTGTGACCCTCTCAACTAATTATACTTCAATAGAGGACCAGAAATTATCTTTTTCCAAGAAAATGTGACATGACCTTCCCATCTAATAGCAGTAAGTGGAGATCAGGTGCTTGGAATTGAAATACTGTAAGACTGACAGCAGCCTTGCACATACACTGGCGGGAAGTGAAAAAAGAACACCAAGAAGGAATTGGCGGACGATCATGAAATTTATATATGTTAATGGGGTCAAGTTTACGTAGGTGTGATGTTAATTTCTGGGACCAACCGGTGATCGCTTACGCCACAGCACGACATAATATGCAAATTATCATCGGTGGTATTTAAGGAGTACGGCGGAGTGAATGTAATCAGTCGTCGGCGTACGGACACGTGCGAAGACCCTAAAGAAGCTGCAATGCCTGGACATGGAAGACGTGTACGATTTCAGCAGTTATCGGACTTTGAGCGAGGTCGTCTAGTCGGACTCTGCGAGGCCGGGTGGTCGTATCGTCGTATTGCGGAGCGAATTGGGCGAGAAGTATCGGTGGTGGTTCGATTGTGGCGTAGATGGTCCGAGGAACATTCCCGCACGAGAAGACGTGGAACCGGGAGTCACAGACGGACTGATGAGCGGGCCGATCGACGCATAAGAAGAGCGGTGTTGTCAAGCAGAACATCCACTGCGACGCAAATCCGAGCTGCCGTTGCACCTGAAGTTACTGTGGGAACAATCTGCAACCGTCTACTGGATGCAGGACTACGTGCACGTGTGTTTCTTGCATGTGTACCTCTGACTCAAGCCCACCGTCAGGAACGGCTACAGTGGTGTCGCCAACGTCTGCAGTGGAGAACGCAATGGCGATCTGTCGTGTTCAGCGATGAAAACAGATTCTGCTTGGGAGCCTCTGATGGCCGTATGCGTGTTCGCAGACGCACAGGGGAGCGTCTCCACCCTTCTTGCATCCGCCAGCGACACACAGGGCCTACACCTGCTCTCCTGGTGTGGGAAGTGATCAGCTATCACTCCCGTACACAACTAGTAATAGTACCGTGTACGTTAAACAGCACCTCCTACATCAACAACATCATTCAGCCCGTTGTTGTGCCATTTGTAAGGTCAGTCCATCGTAGTGTTTTCCAGCAAGATAACGTTCGCCAACACACGGCACGTGCAACGCAACATGCACTTCAGGGTGTGATACAACTTCCATGGCCTGCACGTTCACCGGATTTGTCCCCCATTGAGCACGTGTGGGATTTTATGGGACAACGACTTATCCGATCTCCACGGCCAGCCACAACCATCCCCGATTTACGCGTCCAGGTTGAGGATGCTTGAAACTCAATACCCCAAACTTACATCCAACATCTGTGCGACAGAATCCTTGCCAGAATTGCATAGTGTGACGCAGTTCATTGCGGTTCAACCTCGTACTAACCATGTTACATGGAAATGTTATTTTTCAGCTTACCAGCAAATACAGCTGTATTTTGCCATAATGTTTTGATCACGTTATCCTCTGTATTCCGTTATTAAGCTGTATAAATTTTGTTGGTATCAGACGTCTCCTTCTTGGTGTTCTTTTTTCACTTTCCGCCAGTATATATGCAGCTGAATCAAAACTAGTGTATTGATTCAATAAATTATCCCTCAACTATGATTTGATTCGCTGTAGAAATACCTTTACACGCCTGAAAAAGACAAAAGGTCATGTGATTTCACCATTACTTCTGTTCAATAGGTATTATGGCTCTTCTAGCTTCACAGAATAAAAAGAATTTTCAACAGAATGGTAAATATCGCAACAATTTTCTTTGACCATATGTGCCTGAATTTTTTTGTTTCAACTAACTTCAGCTGTTTTATTCCAGATTGTACTGAGTATCTGAGTTTCTGCTTGTGAGAAACTATTAAAGCCTGTTACCGTTTCATGCGTTCTGAACAAAGATCTACAGTCATTTGCAAGAGTATAAGACCATCTGTCAATTTATTGAAAATTAAGATTTTCAAAGAAACAACAAGTTACTTGTCAGAAATATTTGAAAAAATGACATCACAGAAGAATACTTACATTCTTTAGAACAAAAAAAGACCGAAATCAGTATTTTACGTGACCATCTTTGTTTTTTATAACGGACACAACTTTCAATGAGGGATTTGCAGTAGTCACTTGAAATGTTTTTGCACCAAACGTACATTATCGCATTAATCATAGCTTGGAAATTTGATGGTAGTTTTTCTGCTACCTTGTCATTTAAAATGGTCCACACATTTTCGATGGGGTTAAGGTCTGGACTATTTCTGGGCCAGTGAAGCACAGTTAAAATTTTCCTCTGCAGGCAGTCCTGTAATGTCTTTAACGTGTGGCATGGAGCACCATCATGCATGAAGATTGTGCATCTGTGCACTTGCATATGAGTCAACAGGTGCTCACGTAGCATTTCTACATTAAAAGGACTAATCTTATAGTGCCTTTCGGCAAAAAGGAAAAGGAAGCTGTACCCGATGCTGACATAACGAACCCCATATCATCTGAGTAGGTGGATGTTTCACTGTGCTAACGGTGCATTTTTCATCAAACCTTTTTCCTCTTTGTCGTCGAACATGTGCCTCATGTGATTAAATTCGACTTACAGTTAGTTCATCGGTAAAAAGAACCTGGCTCCGATTTTCAGCAGTCCATGTTTCATGACGCTTTGCAAACTGGAGTCTCTCCTTTTTCATGGCAGAGGTTAGTCTAGGTTTATATGCAGGTTTATAAGACTTTAAGTCAAAATATTTGCTAAGATGTCGGGAAACAATGCTGATTCTAATATCAGCCGGTTTTTTTTAATTAACACTTCGAAAACTAAGGCTATAGTCTTCTCTGCACAGAGATCTGAATGGGGACATACCATAAATTTATTATTGGAAAATTAAATATTTGATATGGTACCACATGTTAATTGCCTTAGAATGAATTTTACCCCTGACTTACGATAAAAAAACACATAGAAATACTTTTGAATTAGTAAACTGTTAACAACACTCTCAGTTAAAACACTAATTCTCATGTATTACTCATTAATTCAGACTCACATCAACTACTGCATTTCATCCTCGGGCTAAACAACTGAAACAAATGTAAACAGATTATAGGTATTACAAAATAAATACATTAGATTAATTAACCTACTTTCAAAACGAAGTACTGCAACGACAGCACACATCCATATCTACGCCCTCCAGTTCATCCTAATGATTTCCGAATACTGACAATACACCAACTTTTCTATAACAGCCTAGGCAAAATCATGTTTCAACGACACAAGAATAATTTGCATGTAGAATTAATTGAAATTAATTGCAAACACACAACTACCAAACAAGAAATAGATCACCGCTTCGCCTAATACAGCGTAAAACCCAGCTATTAAAACAAAGCTTGAATCATGTTGGTCCAGATTATTGGAACTCATTACCTCTTAATTTAAGAAATATCAATGACCAAAATCTCTTTAAAAAACACTTAAAGACATTTACTGAGTTAGAAAATAAAATATACTTTCTTTAATTAAATTCAAACACTAATACTAATTATTTACTTAAAACACGAAGTTATTCCTAAATTTATTATGCAGTATTAGATTTATTTACTAAGGCCAAACTCACTTGTGTTACAATTTTGAGGAAAAGAGGGGCTCTATCAGGTCTACTAAGAGGCTTTTTCCCTTGTTCCCTTTCTGTACAATTAATGGCCTTTGTATGCCTAATTAGTTGTAAAGTTATATTGTTATGTAACAGCATAAATAAATAAAATATAAATTTTAAAGATATGGAAAGGAAATATGATTATATCTTACTCAAAATTTAAATGTATGTACTTTGCTTCCTGTTTTATCTAATTTTATTTATTACGGTCTTAAAATTAGTTTCCAAAATGAATTTCTATTTCCAGGTGACAACGTATATGTAAGAGAATTATAGATGGAAGTTAATAAGAACAATGTGATAATTCTTAGCGTTCGGAGTTCATTTGAAATTAGCTAATTTTGTAATTTGATGTTTTTTTCTTTGATGTCAGCCATTACATTCAGAGTAATATTATGTAATGCGCCTACGTAGGTGGTAATGAATCCAAAACTGGCTCTCTAGAAATTAATTTACTTCAAATCTTAAATATTTATCTTTAACCATGTGAAGTTGCGGTCCTCCCTTTTCGACCTTTCCTATTGGGCTAGAATTTCCTTTCCCTCCTGAAACCATTCTGGTCCAGAAAACTAGAATATTTTATTTTCATTAAAACAACCTTTCTACATGATTTTTTTTTAAAAAGAGGTCAGTTATTTAGGTTGAGCCTATTGAAAGGCGGCTTTAGGAAAACTTACTCTGTAGAAGATTCCTCTAAAGTTAATTAAATGCCAATTTATATGTACTTAATTTTAGCAATATTAAACCGCACTCTATGATTAGAGAATATGAAATGGACATAATTCTACATTCAAGTAAAAATCCTTGAAAAATGTTCGGTAATTACTTTAAACTTTTTTGAAGCTTTTTTCAAACGAATACCGCGAAATAAACGATTCAAATCTCGGGCGCTAATTTGAAGAATGTTCTTTAACTTCCTGTATATCAAGAGTTTGGGAATTAGTCAAAAATCGGAAACCAACGCTAACTAGATAAGAAAGGGGAAGTTCTTTATTTCGGAGCATTAAGTTCACCGTAGACATTAAAAAATTATATCATTACTTGAAGGTAATGGCAGTATTATGAACGTGTAAGGTCGATGTAGATGGGATGACCGTCAGACACGATGTGTTAATGTAGCAAATTTTGATATTTCGACATTGGAGCGTCAGTGTTATGTATATATTGTTGGCTGATGGAGAGATGATGATATTAATATTGATCGTGTGAGGGCGCATGATTCATTACTCCAGCATCACTTTTTTCCAATTACAGACATTTGATGGAATGTTTTGTCACCATTATTTATCAGAGATTATTTGCTCAAAACGTGATAAAGAATTTGCTGTTTGAGGACAGTCTGGGGAATTTGTGTAGATATTCAGTAAACATTAACTAGGATTCCTATCAAACGCATCTCTCTGCATAGTATTTCACTTCGACATCTGGGGACATGAGTACCGCTACTATACCATCTCTAACAGAAGGTGTGGGTGCAATAGAACATTTCTCAAATGAATACAAGCCATTGGTAACACTTTTCGCCAATTTTACAGGCATGTAAATTCAATTGCGGTTTCATAAAATCTGACATTATAATCACACAACATGGAAAAATATATGTACAGCAAGATATATTGATGTGTGTCCAAGCAGTTTGATTTTGATTCACCGAGTGTGATGTTCTTTACAATCCGGGATGGGCGAGGACGAATGTTAATCAGCCGACAGACAGGAATTTTGATATCAGAGCCTAAAGAAAATAGACAGCAAATGTTAAACACCCAAACACTTATTAATTAGTGGAACCTTTCGGATAGGAGGCGTTTCTTCTGGCTTTATAATCGGGAAATTATCTCTCCTTCTTTTTAATGAGTCGGAGCTTGGAATTAGAGTTTGTCAAATAGTTCTTCACTGCTGGGAGTTTAATCCGCTCGGCGAAATTCGAAGTCTTTAACTGGCACTCTTTCTCCAAAATTTCTTGTTCCGGATATGTTTAACATAAAAGGGGGAAGGAAAAAGTAATTACGATTAAATGATGATTTGGCTTCAGCCTGTGCTTATCCTGCCTCACAGGACGGCGCGAGGCAGTGCCCTTTGTTTTCTTCCAGAGGTGGCGCACTAGAAACTCGTAGACATATACACACACACGGGGACGGTTCGGCGTTGAAGAAGGTAACTGGGGCTCGCTCTGTCGTTCGATTTCTCGCTTTCACTCCCCCTTTAGTTCTTCCCCGTTGATAAGCTTGGAGAGTTATAACTGGGGGTCAGCGCAGTCAATGACCCATCTTAGCTAGTATAGCCCGGCATCTCTCTGACCGTCTACTGGTTCTCTTGTGGCATTCAGCGCATTTCGACCAACTTCCATGTTTGGTTTGTTTTCTGCTTCGGCTCTGCAACGCTTCGCCTCGCCAATCACAACGCTAACTGGGTTGAACTTAACTCTGCCAACCGCAACTTGTGTTTTCCTCCAGAAATATGCTTGTTGGACCTTTCTCA
Source organism: Macrothele yani (assembly GCA_039090855.1). NCBI lineage: Eukaryota > Metazoa > Arthropoda > Arachnida > Araneae > Macrothelidae > Macrothele > Macrothele yani. The sequence goes on along the minus strand of JAYWMT010000206.1, from coordinate 46,022 downwards.
CCCGGTATACAAACAGACATCTGCTACCCAAAAATTCAGTTTCGTGGTCATTCTCTTATTTTATCAGCTATGTACCCCGCTAGACTGACCTCTGCTAGTGGGATAACTGCGCTCCGTTCCGTGTTCAAAAAGGCTCCTCCAGTTCAATATTACATTCGCGGGACGAGGAGTTCAACTGCCTGGTTTTCTCTTCAGCCCTTATCATCATCCAGCGAAAATTCCCATTTTTGTTGCTAGGCGCCTGCTTTGTTTTTGTCAGACTCTCTCGATTTCTTTCTTCTGTACATAGCGCTTAGCCCTATACTGCGATAATTATTAACCTTAGACCCACGGTATCCATAATTTGAGTGTCACTTAACAGATCCCTGACGTTCATCGCACACTTGAAGGCATATTTATGAGGGCCCGGAAGCCGCCCTCTCGCCAGACTGGGTGGTCCCTCACTATTTCTGTGCGGGGATTTTATACCCCAATACAATTACTTTGTTTCCACCCAGATAAAACGCATTACCAGACGTCCGCATTTAAGCGTACTAATTTCTCCAGTAAATTTTGCAACTGGCCGAATATTCAATTAAACCATCATCACAATTTAGTCACGCCTATCGAGCTTGTCCCATTTTTATAATTAATTAATTTAGACCCCAAATTTTGTGTCCCTATGTTATTCGTTTTTAACGTATCTTCCCCCGCATGATATGAAACTGTCCCATCGTTCAGTCCACTTTTCAAAGCATGTGGCGAATGAATTTGTGGAAGCTGTTTTAGCAACCCCTGTACAGCTTGAATAACGTCAGCGTGCGTCTGAATGTTGCACCACATAACTTCTCCTTTCCTATTGGAAACAACCAGAAATCTCAAGGTACGAGTTCAGGACTGTAGGCAGGCTGCGAAATGATTTCAATACCGGATTTCGTAAAAAAAAGAAAAATGTTGAACATACGCAGACACATCTGTGCGGGCGTTATTACGGTGTAGGGTCCACTTGATCACCAGTTGCGGTCGCTTTATCGATATCTGTCGTCGCAGACGCTCCAGAATGAAATTAAATACACAGCTTTGTCTATAGTTTGTGGCGGTACGGTACGCTGGTAGACAACACCTTTACCATCAAAGACAATTTTCATCACCTTCCCAGATGATTTGGTTTGACGGAATTTCTTCGGAGGAAGCAAACCTGTACTTTTTCTACACTCATTGTTCACTTTGTGAGGGAGTCGAAATTGTGAGCCCATGTTGCATCGGCAGTTATTACTGTGTTTACAAAGTTTGAATCATTTGCAACCATTTGTTTGCATTCACTACACACCTGAACTCTATCTAAGAATTGTTTCCTCTTCAGGTGATGAAGTACCCATCTGGAACACACACGATAGAGCAGCAATGTTCCGCGTAGAATGCAGAAGGCCGACGTTTTTGAAATATTAGTTAAAGCCGTTATGTCTTCACACGCCATTTGTCGATCTTCTTGCCGGATTGCCCAAACATTGTTAACAGTGTTAACTCCGTAACAACAATTTCAGTTCGACCAGGCCAAGATGGAACTTCTGCCAACAAACGCATTTTTATGAAATCATAGTGCTATCAAAAATCGTTGACTCAACCAAACATTTACCTTTGCAAGCTTTTTTCATTAAATCAACTGTTTCTGGAGCCGTTATAACCAAACGATAGCAAAATTTTATCGCACGAGGTATTTCGCTTCTTAACTGTAAATCAATGACCTCCATAGCTGTATGGCGAAATGCTGACGTACCTTAAGCAACTGCACAATAATAAAACCAGAATCGTCTGCCATGGCTAAACCGTTACCATTGATACTTCCTTAATTCAATTAGTCGTCGGCTTGGTTATTTTTCCCATTCGCAATTTTGCCAAGTCCAAAAAAAATATTCTCAGATTTTATGAAATGGCCTTTGTATGTTTTATTGCTTAGATTTTTGCTTCATTTTTCTACACTCCGTGTTTTGAAATGTCAACAACGTTTTTGAAATAAATTGGTTTCTCCGTAGTAGTACAGCTAGTATTTCTGAATCTCCAATATCTAAGAGTACATTAGCGTAACAGCATGCAACAGAGAAATTCATTTTCAGGTTCAGTCACCTATTCGCTCCAAAAAAGACAGAGTAAATACATACTTACCTTCCTATATCCTTCCAGCACGTACTGTATATGAACAACTTGCAGGTTTCAAGAACTAAACTTATTGTGGCTCGCTACATTATAGTTGAAAAGTTCATATCTTCAAAGTTTGCCCCTGGTGTGAGATATCTCATCGTTATGGCCAATTTGTCATTCACCGGCAAATTTTTCCGCATAAGTATCTGCCCTGTTAAAAAACGCGGTTCAGTCATTTGCACTGATTTATTAAACGTCTCTTCATGCATGTGGCAGTAATTGAGCCGGAGTAGCATTCATGGTAACAATCAGCGGGCAGCGGACGCTTGAGGACTACAACAATCCCTTTTGCAATGGCACCACCTCAGATTTAGGAACATAAGAACTTAACCTACATTTTCTCCGTCTTGTAAAATATCTGGCTGATATACACGTATAACTTAATATATTACTTTCAAATTATACGTTGCCAAACATGAACCATTGCTGATTTACATGGTTTTGAAAACAGCGTAACATACTGTATATCGATACTATTCAAATGCGAAATTCATGTACATAGACATTCAAACAAAGAATGTCTACACAGCCGAACTTTGATGTGCTTATGCTGTTCTTTACCGTAGTACCCATTTTAAAATCGTAAAAATTGAGACTGAAGATAAATTAAAGTGAGACGTAGTTAGAATTCTGTGGAGTTGAAAGCGGCATTGGTATGAACTTTCAATACTAAGGAACAGAGCTGTGGAAAACGCATTTAATGGACACCCAGTAACTATAACAGCGCTGTTTTTCTTAGTAATTCCATAACCCTTTGCTTAATAAATAGGCAGATGAGCCAATAGTAAATATATCAAAAGAAAGCGTAGTAAAGTTATGAACAATAAATGCATATTCTGCGAAAATCGAATAAAAAGCGACGTTGAACGCATTATTAGAAAGACCTCCCGAAAAACGGAGGTTTTTTCGAGTAATGGGTAGGTACCATTAAGACATTTCAAATTCCCTATATTCGCAGTCAGTAAACACTGATGGTTTAAGGTAGTTGTGCTGGCATAAGTACAAGATATAACTTCTGTTCGCCATTTTTTTTACCCTTTTCTTTTCATTACCAGAACACATTTCAGTTAAATGCTTAGGCGTAATTGATCACATTCATAAATTTAGGAAATCGCAGTTGTTTCAAATATTTTTTAAAACCAGGCGTTGGTGCCTCTGCTAAAAATGTTGATTCACCTTTCATCTACCTTATAAATATACTGAATATAAATTATTCGATGGGACTTGACTTTCTAGTGGTTTTATTTTATGCATGCATGATTTTTTCCTATTATTTCGCCTTGGCGAGATATAACAAAGTATTATGTTTCCCAAAATTAAGGTGTTTTACTTCTGGAGCCATAGTTGCTCAGTTTAAATGTTTTATATCTTCCTGTTACTTTCTTAAGCATTTCGCAGTTAAAAACACTTTGGAAAGTAAATACCATTGTGAAATTTCTTTCTTTATATATTAGAAAAGTGGGCTAAATTGTTTAAAAATGTAGAAATGTCGTAAGTGATAATGACAGAAAATTTTGGAAGTGGAATTTGTGATTTTAAACAGTAAAATGAACTTTACAACCAAAGACTACGAACAAGTAAAAATCACTTTTCATGTTTATTCAGTTCCTTCAGATATGAGATGGGACCCACAAGTTCCCACCTTCAGTCCATAGCAATATTTACAAAGATGAAGCACACATCCTCTTTTAAAATAAGATCCCCTTGGAATAAAACTCTTTTGCCAGTGGCTGTATAGTTCGTCGAAGCACTTGTGCACACCATTCTTTGTAATGTCCGTCAGTGCAACCGGAGATGCGTTTTTCTCTTTTTCTGCGCTAAAAACTGATGATCCGGAAGTCGACGTGTCCGCACAGGGAGGTGATGTAAATTGTAGGGAGAAAACGAATGTGATTGCGATCGGCGTGATAAGACAATTTGTCTTGTTTTGGCGAGAAAATCACGAACGAAGAGGGACCTATATGCTCGTTCATTTTCGTGATACATAACGCCCAAGCGCGGAACTCACACACATGATTCTAGTGTGTAATTCTTTTTCAAGCAGGAGACAAGCTTTGGTGCCAGATCTGGCAAAAACGAGAGACAGGTCTCTCGTTTTGTCGGTCCTTCTCGCACATCGTAGGATGAGACAGGGACTCGTCGAGTTGCTGAAGGAATTTTTGGAGAGAAAAACGTACTACCTAATCGAAGGGTAACTGAAGTAGACAGAAGATTGCAGAGAAGAGGATCTGAATGACTCCCGCCCCGAGTCATCATCACCGCAGAACAGGCCCTAGACCTGCGGATTTATAAAAAAAATTATAAATAATTTCTTTCTGAGACGGCTCATGAATTAAAGGATTAATTTCCCCGCTGAAATGAGACCTTCAGTATAAATGTGCATGCACCTATGTTAGCCAAGAAGTTCTAAAGGGTTTTGCCCCAAACACAAATCCACGCTGGCAGTCTAATCTCCCTGCCAGAGGCGAAAATTGCGCACCTGCCCTTTGCCACGCACACACACGAGCTATGGCGAACAGGCAGGAATGGTAGGTCTCGCAGGGCAGCAGAACCTGCTGGTCTCGGGACCGGTCCTGTCCGGCTAAAAGACTACCGGATCCTGTCGGGATTGCTCGAGCAACGCCGGAGTTTTCATTTTCTTTGAGTGAGTTTTCCTTTTCTCTGCGGAGTCCGCATTTGGACGGAGCAGGCAATGATATTGAGTTAGCTTACATATCGCCCACGTTTGAGGCCTCTTCTTGCGGATGCAGACGTCGCATAATGTACACATAGAGCTCCTTCTTGACAGTGCATTATTCAGGGATTAATTCAAATTGAACATTATCCTGGATGTCGAAGAAGACTTATATCATGTTTTTGCCTTTGTTGCGATTTGGACTAATTCAAGTTGAACATTAGTCTGGATGTCGAAGAAGTCATCCAGGCTAATGTTCACAGTTCCCTTCCTGTCTCTATTTCTACGAATATGCATCCACCTCTTGGCCCACGTTGTGCTAGAATTATTTGGAAAGGTGAAATTACACAAAGATGGTAACCCTGTAAGACTTCTTGTTTTCTCATATGCTAATCCAACAAGACCGCTTGAATTAGCCTGTTCTGTTTATTTACGGAACCTAACTAACTGCTCTCAATACTCAGTAAGGAGCTCTCTGCAAACTCTTGACAAAATCAAGTCTTTCAATCAGAACAATACTTCCTCCTTTATTATGGCCTTTCTGGATATTGTCTCGCTTTTCCCTAACATACCAGTGCCTGTAGTACATAAACGTATATAATTCAAACTGATTGCTCAAGGTAATACTCTTCTTCCGGAAATTCAAGCTATAATATCAGCCCTCAGATTGATTCATCAACGTACATACAGTAGAGGAAAAATTAATAGCAACTCTGAACATTTTTGAAGTTTTTGAGATACGAGTGTTGCTACAAAAGTAAATATGCAGAGAATACGGACAATATGTACATCATTTGAAAGCAAATTTTATGCAGAATCCAAATCGGGTTACATAATGGGAATAGCTTAAACATAACTCAAGTTATGAGCAGAAATGTGCTGCGAAGGAAGCACACGTCGTGATGCGAAATGTCATCGTCGTTGTACAAGGCGACGGTGCCTTCTCCGACGTCCAGGTACATGCGATATAAAATGCAGCCAAGGTGCCTTGGGTCATTCCCCTTGAGCCGCGGATGGCTTAGTGGTTAGTGATTCAGACTTTCGAAGCAAGGTCACCAGGTTCAAGCCTGAGCTGATCTTTCGGAGATGGTGTGATTTACTAACAATCGCTGAATATCCGCCGTGCATCGGACGAGCACGTTAAGTGACGGCCCCCAGGCTGGACCCACTGGTTAAATGGGTATTCTTTCCTATGAACGCCCTGAAATTCTCTCAGCCCTCTATGTGCAATATCGTACTTGTACGGTGGCGCCATCTACTGTACTCTAATCTCACTACAAACTGTTCTGTCAAAGTCGCTAGACTTGCTCTCGTTCCTTCCGTTTCGGTGTCCTGCCCAATAGGCGATCTCGCTGTAGGTGTCTGGGACCTAAACTCTACTCACTGTGGACGGAAGTCCTACAAAAAAATGACAAAATACTAGATTGATTGATACTAGATCTTAAGTCATTTCCGAAGTGTTCGGCGCGCTCGTAGGTAGTCGGTTGCATTGCTGTGTGTGTAGGCGTGCGTGCTCTGGACTGCAGTGCAAATCTGAAGTTTGTCCTTTCCGATTACAAACTGTTTTGCAGGTATGGGAAGATTAGGTGATGTTTCACCACGAAAGGCTTCCAGAATGGTGGCATTAAGCGACAGTGGTAAAAGCAATGCCGAAATTGCCCGCATGACTGGGGTGCACAAGAGCACTATTCGATGGGACCTGGAGAAGATCCGTGTAATGGGTAGTATCAACAATTGCAGGCTGGGTAAATGTGGCCAAAAAAGGAAAACAACGGCGAGAACGGACAGCGCCTTGGAGCGGTTATGTCCGCGAAACAGGGTCCAATCGTCAACAGTTTTTTTAAAAGAATTGTGGAACAGCTGTGTTGTTGCTGTCTGTCCTCGAACAGTGAGGAACTGGTTACGTGATGTGGATCTGACGTCTCATACGGCGGTTAAGAAGCCCTTGCTAACCCATGTGCAACGTAAGAAACGTGTAGAATGGGCTAAGGAACATAAGGACTGGAGCACTGATCGGTGGCGTCAAGTTTTATTCAGCGATTAGACCAAATTGAACATTGAATGTAACGACGCGGGGTGCAGAGTGTTTCGCCGACGAAACGAGGCGTTGAATCCCTCTTGCACACTGAAGACCACAAAGAACACCGCCAGTGTTATGATTTTGGGATGTTTCGCTGCTGCTGGAGTGGGCAGAATTCATGTGTGTGACAGCACTGTTAATGCACAGGTGTACAAGAGTATCCTCCAGGACAAGATGGTTCCTTCGGGATGTGATTTGATGCAGGGTCAACCATACATCTTCCAGGACGATTCGGCCCCAAGCCACCGTGCAGAAAGCATTAAAGCTTATGTGACGTCTTTAGGAAATGTTGTGCCTCTACCTTGGCTTGGTAGATCCTCAGACTTGAACCCAATGGAGAATTTGTGGCACATTCTCAAAAGAAAGGTGCACGACAGGCACCCCACAAGTAAAGTGGAACTCATTAACGCCATTACTCACGTTTAGAACAACTGCATGGCATCCGAGATGTTGGGTAACTTGGTTGACTCCATGCCGAAGAGATGTGCAGCGGTCGTTAAATCCAAAGATCACCCAACAAAATATTAGGGACGTTGTCTTTTCATGTCATCCCGTTACTTTGCCATGATTTCTGTTTCGCACCACATTTCTGCGCATAACGTGACTTCTATTTAAGCTATTCCCATTCTGTAACCTGATTTGGATTCTGCAAAAAAATATGCTTTCCAATGATGTACATATTGTCCGTATTCTCTATATATTTACTTTTGTAGCAACACTCAAACGTCAAAAACCTCTTAAATTTCCGGAGTTGCTATTAATTTTTCCCATACTGTATTTCAAATTTAACCGCCTTATCTACCATCAATGTGATAAAGCTCCTATGGGTTCCGCCCTCTCCTTTTTCTTTGCAGAATTACTTCTTCAAGAACTGGAAAGCAAAAGATTGCAATCATACTCAATGAAATCACTCATTTACATGAGTTACGCAGACGATGTCCTCATCTTCTGGCCATATTCTTACGAAGAACGAAACAATTTCGCTGAATGTCTATCTGCTCATTATCCTAAATTCACAGTTGAATACGAAGATAATCTGTCATTGCCGTTTCTAGATTTCCTCTTACAACGCGCTCCTGATTCTTCAGAAATCACCTATTCAGTTTATAAGAAACCGACTTCTTTTCCAGCTCTAATACCAGCTACCTCGGCACACCCTTTAAATCATAAACTTTCATCCATTTACTAACACGTTCGAAGAGCCTTCACTCATTCTTCAAGTATGAAACTACGCAGAACAGAACTTCGACAGATAAAGGACACAGCCAAAAAATCTGGGTATTCCCTGTCAACTGTTGACAACATTATTAAAAAGTTGAAGAGTTTGACAACCACTACGATATCGAGAGACCGCACTTCTACAAGATATGTCGGCTCCATGAGTTTTATTTCTAGACTCTCTCGTTCTCTTAACAACATTTGACGACGTCATAGCCTGAACTTTGGATTAAAGACAAGTAACATCTCCTCCATTATTAAAAAACCGTGACCATGTGGAAGAACAGAATAAACACAGAATTTATAGTATTCCCCTAAAACGAGTACACCCGGAACATGCAAATATATGTTATATTGGTTCAATTACTCGGACATCAAAAACTAAATTAGCTGAACATAAATACAATGTTAAAAACGGGGCCATGACTACAGCTTTGTCTCGTCTAGTTCACTGAGGTAGCCACTTCCCTTGATCGGACTAAACAACAATTATTTCTACTCCTTTTTCAAAATTAAGAATACTCTTATCAGAAAGTATTTTTATTCACAAATTTGCAAATAGATGCTGTAATGAACACAGCCCATTAAGCATTCCTTAACCTTGGAAGATATCATTTAAAACTGACTAATCTGTATAAATCCAAATCAACTTCACTATTTTTTGTTCATAAAACTATTCACCCAACCCAGAAGAAGATGTAATTTATGTTATGAGAACGTGAACACATCCATTGCGCGTTGTATGTCATTGTCAGTTGTGATGTTTATGTTCATATTTTTAAATTGTAAAGATTCTGTTTTGCAATTAATGTTTTCTGAAGATGGATTCACTGTGCATACGAAAGATCTAAAAAGTTTATTTACTTCTAACTTGTTGTTTTTTCTTAACTGTAGGATAATTAACGCAGGTTTAAATCGTGCAAATACGGTTCGATGTTAATATGCATGTGAAACTAGGTTTCCTTTGTATGGTAAATAATTTCTACCGGATTTTCGAACTAACCGTAGTATTAAATTAGAAATGTTCAAGAACCATGTATGCCATTTCCCTAACAATGTTTGTTGCATAGTTTTGCGATAGATTACAGTTCGTCAAAACAAAATATTACGAAGGTAATCTGTATGTAAAATGAGCCTTAGAATATTTACCATGCCTCAGTCGGAATCTGAATACGGAAATGTCATAGGAATATGGTTAGAATCTAGCGCTTTTTGCACTGGTCCGTCCTGGCGGTGCTTTGACTATTTCTGCAGTATGTCTCTCTTTTTACATTTATTACACTATATTATACTTCGTCAACAAAGAATTCAAGACAGGCGACATGGGCATCACACTCGAACATTAGAAGAGACCAAAACGGAACGTAGGCGATAAAAAATCGGAAAGCAGGGCTCCTTAACTATGGATACCAATAGAAGATCATAGGTAATTATGTTGATCTGAGCGATTCTGATCGTGGACGCATTGTCGGAGCAAAACGCGTCATTCTATCGCTCAAGATTCTAAGAACCCTACGGATCACGAGGGCAATTCGTGTGAAGAGCGTACAGCGAGTATATCATCGAAGGACCAACCAGGGGCCAGAAAGCAAGTGGTGGCATACCAAACACATTTGTTAACCGGCATCGACAAATACTATTCAGGCTTGTACTTATCGCATCCAGGTTAAACGTCGGAGGACCACGCTGCCTCAGCAATCAAACAGTGCAGCGCACACGGCATGTCCTGTGTTACGGGAGACCGCACCCTACTCGTGTGACACTGCCAACCGCTCGTCATCGGAAATTACGTCTCTCCTGGTGCGGGGAACATCAAAACTGGACTTCTGAAGAGTGGAACCGAGTCGTTTAGTCAGAGGAATCCCGATTTTAGCTGTATCGAGATGACGGGACGGTGTCTGTGGGGAGTCGAAAGCAGGACGGTATGGTCCAGACGTTTTAGGTAGACTCTGTTCAAGTACCGTGGCTATGTGATGGTTTGGAAAAACTGCCACGTGGAGCACATTAAATTTCGCAGTGTCTCTAGAGATGTCCTGGACTGCTGCCCAGGGGAAATGTACTGGCTGCTCGAGTTAAAGCTTTCATGGCTTTCGCGAATCCTACGTTCGATGGTATCCCCACCAAAACGCAAACCACCTGGGCTTGGCTGAGTTAGGAGACATCCAATATTTCCCAAGCTCTTCGGACATAACGGTGTTGTAGCCCTCTGCGATGCCTTTGAGTACTACATCACATCTGTATATACTGGACCGATATCTCTGGTGAAGTTGTGCACAATGCTACAACAATCATTGCTGGAATCGCCGACGAAAGCACTCCAGTGTCTGGTGGAATAAATGCGTCGGCGAATAACGGCAGTCAGTCCCACTAGAGGCGGAACAACACGTTATTAGGTAGGTTTCATTAATGATTTGTCTATCAAGTGTATATTATTTGTCACCATATTAGTAATGTTATATGTATTTCTCTAGTAGTTCTGCATGTTAATATTTGCCCTATATATATATATATTTTCGTTTATCATCTAAATTGTTTCTTGCACATGTAATGGCCGAATTTTAATTTTTCGTAATCATCTATTATGTAATTTCCTACTCTGTAATTTAGAACAAAAGCTCCAACACCCTTTTAAATATAAACCTCTTTACTCATACGAATCTGAAACCCAGCAATAGAATTTTCGGAAATAATTAGAAAAATTAAAAAAATGTACTAAAATATATTAAACATGTTTGTTAATATACTCAGTTATTGTGGATTTTCGACATCATAAATTATTCTTACCAAAACAAAATTTTAATGGTACTTCCCAAAAGAGAGTAACTCGGCATTATTCCACAACCTGACCGAATAAAGTAACAAATCAGAAGAAAGCCACAATACCGGGATTAATGAAAGATTGCCATAGATTTATGCAAACAATGAATTTCGAAAACATTCACCGATATAATTTGGAGTCTCCGCTCTTCCAAAAATTTTGTTGTTGTTGTTGTTGTTGTTTTTGATATTTACGTAAATTCGATGTACAAGAACTGTGTTTTCTGGAAAGTAAGTTCTTGAAGCTGTTAAATCCTTCTGATCTACAGATACATACACATTTAAAAAACAAAAAGCATGACTAGCATAGCAAATTGCTGAAAGTTCTGCAAACTGCCAACCACAGGCACAAAGTAAATGGGGCTGCCTGACAGTACAATTTACAATAATATTTTCTTTCTCCTTATTTCAATTTTAAGATTTTGGGAATGTGAGCTGGTCACTCGTCGTTTGTTGGTTAAACTTTTACTCAAAATCTCTTATAAAATTATTGTAATAAATAGTTTCAGTATATTTTATAAAATACAATTAATAGATCATTTTTATATTTATAAAATACTTCTAATAAATCTTTATAACGCTTTTATCAAATCGGCACAATATAATTCTTAAATGAAATGGTCAAGCAAGACAGGAAAGGTGTTAAATAAACCATCTGCATGAGAGAACAGCCCAGAATATCACAATTTATTCCCCATGCAAAAACACTGAATCTTAGAAAACGTGCGCTGCCGTCATGGAAATCTCATTTGGTATGCTTTGATAGCTATAATATGACATGGAAAACTGATTGCACTGTATTCTTTTTACGATCCGTTGTAAGCTAAGCATGCAAATATGCAAAAGTGTGATGTAATATTCAGCGCAAGATGCCCAGCATTCCTTGATCCAATTAAAAACTGCCTTGAACTCTGTTGAAGTGACTGGCATTAAAGAAATACCTAGCAATCTATGCTACGTTTCTGTTATAAATGAATAAGACCAATTCTAGCTAAATATATATAAAATACGTGGAGATAATGAAAATGGACGATGTCATCGCTCTTTCCACGTTATTTTATAAACAACGCATAGCGACTGAAAAAATGGCGCTGAGAATTGTTGACGCCGTAGCGTAAATGCGAACGCACTCGACTAGTTATCGAGAGATCTGGGGTTCGATCCCAGCGGTGTCGGAACACAATTTTTCAGTCGCTATGCGTTGTTTTTAAAATAACGTGGAAAGAGCGATGGCATCGTCCATTTTCATTATATCCACGTATTTGATATATATTTACCATTTCTATCGCCCTTTGAATTTATCAGCTAGAATTAAATAGCTGTTCCGTTAAATGCCACCAGATGACGACATCTCAGTTGCTGAGAACATCAATACGGATTCGTGTAGTCAGATGCTGACTGATAAACCTCGCGTGGCGCTGAGAATTGTTGACGCCGTAGCGTAAATGCAAAACCACTCGACTAGTTATCGAGAGATCTGGGGTTCGATCCCAGCGGTGTCGGAACACAATTTTTCAGTCGCTATGCGTTGTTTATAAAATAACGTGGAAAGAGCGATGGCATCGTCCATTTTCATTATCTCCACGTATTTGATATATATTTACCATTTCTATCTCCCTTTGAATTTATCAGTTGAAATTAAATAGCTGTTCCGTTAAATGCCACCAGATGACGACATCTCAGTTGCTGAGACCATGAATACGGATTCGTGTAGTCAGATGCTGACTGATAAACCTCGCGTGGCGTTGAGAATTGTTGACGCCGTAGCGTAAATGCGAACGCACTCGACTTGTTATCGAGATATCTGGGGTTCGATCCAAGCGGTGTCGGAACACAATTTTTCAGTCGCTATGCGTTGTTTATAAAATAACGTGGAAAGAGCGATGACATCGTCCATTTTCCAATTCTAGCTATCCACGCGAAACATTAAGAATGCTGTTAATTGAAATTTTTAATAAATTATAGAAAATTAGTAGTATGATGACGACCTACTAGACACACCGAATAATTCACAATTCTGTTCAGAGAAGCTGCATCTCAAGAATAAAGTTGAAGGCAGGTGTTATTATAAAACTGAACACAACGTTTAATCCGATATTTGAAAATTGTGTTTGAAATTTTAGAAGATATTTGGTATTATATTAAAAAATTTAGAGAAATACATATCCAGAAATTGTTTTTCACGAAAGGTCTGTAACAAATTTCATTTATCAAAATATCGTTCGATATCTTAACAAGAAAGATGACACCGAATTTTCGGGTGTAATAAGCACTTCTTTTGAATCCGTTCTGACGCAAATTAAATCTATCAAAGCTATTCAAAGTCAATGGAACCGGTATGGAAAACAATAGTATCTGACGGAAGAAAGAAGTTTTTCAATCGGGTCTTTAATCCTTCAGATATTGCTGTAAACGGAATCGTGAGCTTACGAACTCGTAGAAACAGACTTATCGAAAAAAATATAATGTGACTTTACGTCCCTTGGTGGGAAAACCATGCATTATTTTAGGAAGAAAGTATTCACAAAAGGTTTATCCATATGAGCGGTATCGGTCCGAGAAAAAAATTTAGTCGAGTTTCTAAGAGCCCAGATTTTGCTACAAATACATCAGAAGTAGAAATTAACACTTATGACCCCTGGTGGCTAAACCATTCTATACCAAACATTAGAAATTACGTGAAAAATATTTTCCGTCAGGTCTTGTAGGCGATACAGGAAGAATTTTTCAAATCGGAGTTTTAGGAGCAGAAAACGCAATTTACCATTGTGCGCCCTAGCGGAAGTCTTTGATTTACTTGAAAATTTTGAATTTATAGGAAAAACATTTTGCATCGGAAACACTATCCAACAAAGAAGGAATGTTTCAAATCGGACTTATAGAATTAGAGATATTGACAACAATAAAATATACGCCCCTGGCGTAGAAACCATGCATTATTTCTAGAAGAAAATGTTCCTAAAATATTTGTCGACATGAGTAGTATCGGGCCACAAAGGACTTTTTTCAATCGAGATTTTAGAAGCTCATATTTTCCTGCAAATACACCAGAAGCGGAAATTCAGACTTACGCCACCTGGTGGCCAAACAATTTTTTACAAAAATTTGAAATTACGTGCAAACGATTTCCCATCAGGAGCTGTATCCGGTGCAGAAAGAATTTTTCAGATCGGAGATTTAGAAGCAGATACATAGGGAAAAACTAACTTCACCTTTATGACCCCTAGCGGAAAGTCTATGAATTACTTGACAGTTTTGAATTTATAGGAAAAACATGTCACACTAGAAACACTATCCAACAAAGAAGGATTTTTTTAAATCGGACTTTTAGAAGTCGAGATAGTGACAAAAATAAGATATACATCTACGCGCCCTGGCGTAGAAACCGTGCATTATTTCAAGAAGAAAATGTTTTTAAAAGGTTTGTCGACATGAGTAGTATCGGTCTACAAACGATGTTATTTTCAATCGAGAATTTAGAAGCTCATATTTTGCTGCAAATAAATCAGAAGCGGAAATTAGGGTTTACGCCCCTGGTGGCCAAACCATTTTTTTAAATTAGAAATTATGTGCAAACGATTTCCCACCAGGAGCTGTATCCGGTGCAGAAATTTTTTTTCAAATCGCAGATTTAGAAGCAGAGATATAGAGGAAAACGCAATTTACCTTTACGCCCCTTAGCGGAAAGTCTATGAATTACTTGAAAAATTTCAAATTATATGAAACACATGTCACACAAAAACACTATCTAACAAAGAAGGAATTTTTCAAATCGGACTTCTATGAGTCGAGATATTGACAAAAATAAGATATACATCTACGCCCCCTGGCGGAGAAACTGTGAAATATTTTAGGAAGAAAATATTCCGAAAAGGTTTATCGATGTGAGTGGCATCAGTCCACGAAAGAATTCTTTCAATCGATATTTTAGAAGCTCAGATTTTATGGCAAATACATCAGAAGCGAAAATTAACATTTACGCCCCCTGCTGGCCAAAGTATTCTTTACCAAAAATTCGAAATTATATGCAAATAATTGTTCATTAGGAGATGTATCCGCTGAAAAAAAATTTCCAATCGGAGTTTTAGAAAAAGAGCTATCGAAAAAAATGCA
Organism: Macrothele yani; assembly: GCA_039090855.1. Classification (NCBI taxonomy): domain Eukaryota; kingdom Metazoa; phylum Arthropoda; class Arachnida; order Araneae; family Macrothelidae; genus Macrothele; species Macrothele yani. The sequence goes on along the minus strand of JAYWMT010000206.1, from coordinate 30,942 downwards.
ATTTCCTTTTACGCCACCTAGCGGAAAATCTATGCGTAATTTAAAAAAGAAACTATATCCAAAATACTCTTCGACATAAATGGAATCGAAAGATAAAATCTTTTTTTCAATCGGATGTTTAGAAGCAAATATGTGGAATAAAACGTGTTTTTGAATTCGACATCATCTGCATTTACGCCCTCTAGCGGCGAAATTGTTCATCGTAAAAAAACGAAATAAAGGATCATCATTCGCATATTTCAAGCTTTCGAATGCAAAAATAATATTTCAAATCGGACTAATAGTTGCAGAGATACCGTGGGTACAGACGGACGGATGACAGACGGACAAACCGATAACATAAGCACGATCTTTTTTACAAAAGACGTGCTAAAAAGACAGGGATTTTGAAATGAGTATTGAAGCAAAGTGTCACCTAGAAAACGTTTCAAACTACCGCGCTTTAAAAACGTCTTTCCGGCAAATTTTCAGATACAATACTCATTTTAAACTCCAATGAGCTCATTAAGTTATGATACGTTTTAGTACATGTATAACACCATAGAAACAAAGTATCACCTATGTGTTAGACAATGATAACGCTTTTGATGTATTTGGACAAGAAAGGACAATGCCGAAGCAGAAACATGTAATCTGCAACGTTTTCAGTTTTTCTGTTCAAGCTGTATTGCACATATTCTACTTTGTTTCCCTGCAAAATCCTGATAGCATGCAAAGTAAAAATTAGCATTAATATAATTGATGCTAACTTCTTTACCCCAAAATAAAGAACATATTTTGCAATTCAGAATCAAAGCTGTGGTGATTAGCAACTGACAGACCTAAAGCTTGTGTTACTTTCGTGTTACAAAAACGTAATTTTCAGATTAAGTAGTTTCCAGTGTTTTGTAAGTAAACTAAATTACATATACATATACAAACAAAACTACTGTGGACTATTCTATAATTTTAAAGTTTGATATTCGCCTTGAATTAGGCATTACTAAAATTCCAAAATATTGACAGTGGATTCGGGAAGCTTTAAGAATGAGCTGCTTGAATTGGTGTCTCACGTCACAAAGCATCATATATGCACGCCCTGCTGACTAATTCAGAGCATACTTCTATAGGACGGGTGGGGAGTACATGGCGAACCATCTTTTAAGGTGGGCTATGTTGCATAACAGTATCATATAGTATGAGCATTTCTTTTCGTGCTCCACATTTCTCAGCCATTATTGACTGATGAGTTGTTCCAAGCGGGCGAGTCTTTTAAGCTGATTGTGGTATTAAAGAACACTACCTTCTTAAGATTTACCTTGCATTCTTACAATTCTAATGCTTCCTTCTGGTACACATCTTTTCTTTTCAGCTGACACTAACATGATTCTATTTCCTTTGCAAAGGGCAGCACAAACAGCCTATGTTTCTCAAGGCAAACGCAATGACAGACACATTATTGGATTTACTTGCTTTGGAAAGGGCTGCTCCAGAAGCGTACGTTACCCAAGGCAAAAGCACTGACAGTAAAACTAAAAAAACAACAACAAGAAAAACATACAGCAATTACTTAAATAACATAATTACTTAAATAAATTAACAATGTAAACAGACAAAACACCATACTAATAAAACAATTATTCAATTCGCAGATTGAAATTTATCTTTTCACGGACTTAGCATTCAGCGAAAGCAATGTACATACTCTACCTGTATATTTTCATTGCTGTCACTTTAAAACTTTCCTATCTGAAAATCTGTTCATTCCTCCAATTAAGATGGTTGGACCTACCGTCACATCTTCTGCTCGTCTTTCACCACCCGGTTGAGTTTACATACTGGCGACAAAATTATTTAATGGAACAGTAACCGGAGGAGTTCTTCAAAATTATTGCAGTGTTTGCTCCAAAATTTTGAATATTCGGTTCATGACTGACTGACAGCGAAATATCGCTGTGCAGTTATTTTCGGAGTTTTCCGTACGCCTTTAATTAGCAATTCTAAATCTCAAAAGGCAGATGTTGCAAAGAAAGAAAACTTGTCTGTTCGTACCTAAGAGAAATTGATATATTTTGATGGAAACAGAAGAGATAGCAAATATGTTTTACGACAGTACCACATTATTTTGCTTAACAATTTGTTTTATAATTTCTTAAGAGATACATTTTATAGATTAAAAAAATCATTTTCTTATTTTATTTTTCAAATAAAATCTTGAGTCTTCATGTCCTCAAATATTATTGCATTTAACTTGACATGAATTGGAAATCTTTGGTACTTCTTATACGTGTCCTCTAAAGTGTCGCATAATATATTTCCACCATTTGGTTTTTCAGGGGGACCTTAATAAAATAGTCTGTTTAATTAACTTTAAAAACTCAATTTTTTAAACAGAAAGCAAGAATGTGATTTTGAGTATCAGCGAATATCGTGTAGAGATGGATAGGGAATCACGTAATTCTTACTTTGTCCTTATGACTGAAAACCTACTGTCACCATTACGACCAGTAAAAAGTAACATTTCCAAAGTCATTGATAAGAATATCACCGTTAGCCGTGTCCGAGCAATGCTTGGGGTTATGGGTTACCGTGTTGTTTCTGTTGAAACATCACAGAGGTGGCTAGTGATACTAGCTTTTTTAGGGGAAACAGGTTTTTCCACAGACGTGGCTGGTGATGCTGGTTTTCTTCAGAAGTACGCGTCTCTTCACGGGGAGTCTTTAGAAATGGACGTGAACCATATAATTAGGTTTTAATGTTGTTCAGCATTCAACGTAATAGAATATCTGACCTCAAGCCTAGAATAACCAGAGATATGTGGAATTATTTCACTATCGTTGATGAAAATGTTGCTTCGTGTAATATTTGTTAACAAACACTTTCTTTCCAGAAGTTCGACTCCCCGTTATTTTGTTAGATTTTGATATTCATACTAGTAAGACGGTGACTCCTACCGAGTTACAGCTCCGTCGTCACTGTCGTAAACGGTGATTTTTTTCACTATTTAAAATCACCATTACTTCCGTAGAGTTGTCATGGTTGTTACTATGACAGGACAGTCACTGTTAAGCACACCTCTGATATAGTAACCATTCGAGAAAACCAATGTTTCGAAGACGATGCACAGTGAAGTGAAAATCCCAACATCGCACATCTCTATTAGTAAGACCTTCATTTAGGAAAGTATTAAAACCATTTTGAGTTTCAGATTTGAAAACTTTTACTTTTTTATTTAATGCAAGTCTTTTAACGTAAAAATGGTTTTGTTAATACAGCAAGTTAAGAATTTTGAAGCAAACGTCAAACATATTTGGGATATCTACAAATGATGCAGAACAAAACAATCCAGAACGCAAATGCTAATTTGTTATGTTTAACAAAACATGCAACATAAATTGCTTCACACGAGCAAGTCAATATTACTAAAGACTGAAGGCCTTCTGAAAATGCTTCAGTGCACTAGGCTGCGTACATAATGGAGAAGTTTTGATTATGACTTTGGAGTAAAATGGTAATAACCACTCAATTAAGGATTTTCGGTCATATGTCCCTGTCCTAAAACCGACGACGTCCCTTTTTTATTGATTTCCTTTCATTTATGTGACTACCCTTCTCGTCCATAACTGAACGGACGGTTTTCGGAAAACAATCGCACTTGCGCAGCAATTCTAGTAAAGAGTCTTTATGGAGGCAACGAAAACCTAATAAATTTAAAAAGCATGTAGCACGTTTTGAATATCTAAATAACGGATACCGCTTTGCCGAAATCAACATTTCTGTAAAGCTTTGAGCTCCTTATGAATTGAAACAGCTGGCGAAGCTTCTACCAAAGCTTCTATCAAAGCTTCTACCCACAGCTTTTTACAATTATATAAATTAATATAAATTAAGAGTATCTAAGAAACTGCCGGATTAAGATCTCCCAAGTTTCTTCCACAATTGTCTGTCTTGGGCCATTCTCCTCCGTTTTACTCCTGCATGCTTTCGAACTTCATCCATCCATCTACCATGTGGCTTTCTTCTGGATCTCTTTCTGTCTCTTGGAAACCAGTCTAAAACTTCGGTTGCCCATCAATGGTCTGTTCTTTTGGCAATATGTCTAGCCTATTGCTACTTCAAGGTTTTTAATCTGATCATCATGACTTTCACTCTTGTCATTTTCCTTATCCACGAGTTCCACGTTGCATTTTTCCTGGTTACACAAAGTACGTATCTCTCCATGCTTCTTTCGGTTGCATACAGTTTTCGTATATCTTTTCTAGTTGAGCTATGTCTGTGCTCCATACGTAAGATCTGGAAGGATGCACTGATCAAACACTTTTCTTTTAAGAAATTATGATATGTAGTTCTCGAAGAAGGCACCCGTAGGTGCTGAAAGCTTGCAAACAGTTGTTGGCTGTCTTATGCCAATAAACGGATATTATCGTTCTTTACTTAGTTATTTGGCGTATTACTACCCGTTTTCATCTAGTTTATCTACGCTATTTTCCGGGCACATCATGGGTAGATTCAAAGATTATCGTGTTTTAAGGCTTAAGCTAGAATCTGAAAGAAGTCACCTTTTATTCCTGATCAATTGTAAGGTTTCTAAGGTCATCCCAAAGTTCATGCAGTTCTAGATTATTGTCCACGACAAATGGTTCATTAGAAAGAAGTTGAACTTCCAACGACAGGCCTTATCGCACCTTGCACTCCTTAAGAGATGTCCCGTCATGTCTTTGGAACTTGGGCTTTTCCGGCTCCATTAAAAGTTTACTTCAGAAACGGCTCCTTTGCTTGTGGACATCTTCTTACGCAAAGTTAGTACGCTAGTCTACCGTCAACATCGGACCCTCAGTTAGATCCATTTGAAGAAACTCACCAGACTAAAAGAATCATTACCAACGCCTCAACAGAAGTTCCATATTCTGGTTGTCAATCTCTCCTCCAAGACCTTCTCTAATAAGGAACTTTGTTTGTTACAAATGGGACCTATATTCTGCTTGAGTTCCCAACCGCCTACTAAGGTTCTTATTCCGGCCATTGAAAGCCTTTTATGAAAAGTAATCATCGAAAGTAGAGATACGCTTCGCTATCAGTTCGCCTCACGTTTGAATAAGATCTGCTTACATTTTGATAAAGCAAATACGACGCACGATGCCTCTACCATCCGCAATCTTACAAAGGACCCGTCGATCAAATTTTTACTCACAGACAAATCCAATTTGATTTCTGTTTTGGATTCTGTCGAGTATAACAAGAAAATCATGGACTTTATCGAACTGTCAAATTCAAAAGTGATCACATCCAACCCACTTAACAAGTGGATTGCTAAAGTGAAGAGATTAGCAAAACGGCCTTCCTTCCCGGATGCTATTCGTGAGTTTGCTTGGCTTCCTATAGGACCAAAATCCGATCCTTGCAAGCTAGAGTTAAGCATCATAAGCAAGGCAACACACTGCGCTCCATCGTCACGAGGGGGTCTGCCCCGTCGATAAATATTGAACGCAGTTTAGCTGGTTCCATTGTTCCGTTCGTACCGTCATCCTTCACGGTACTTCGGTCATCAGTGGATTTTATCAACATAGTTAAAGACTTAAAAGTGGCTCCACATCACATCATTGGTACATTTGATGTCGTTTCACTTTTTCCGTCAGTACCTGTAGAGGAAGCATCTTGCACCGTAAAACAAGCGTTACTGGAATCGACTTTGTTCTCTCAAGAGTAGTTAGTGGCCATCTTTTATGCAATCGACGTTGTAGTAGACTCTAATTATTTCGGTTTTAACAACCAAGTATTTAAACAGTCGAAAGGGGTGGCTATGGGCTCCTCTATGTCACATGTGCTTGCTGAGGCTGAGCTAAGGCCGCTAGAGCCACAAATCCTAAATAGAGCCGGATTGGTACCTACATTATGGCTACGTTATGTAGACCATATATTTTTTGTTTAGCCTCACGGGGTGGAAGAATTGGAAGATTTATTCTCCTTCATCAGTTCCCTCCATAATGACTTTCAGTTTACTATGGTTTGCGCTAATAATGACTCCCTTCCTTATCTGGACGTCCTCGTCAGTAAACCGTTGTATGGAACTTTTTTGACTGAGGTTTATTATAAGTCCACCTATACCCCAAATTTAATTTTACCCTCATATTTTGGGCCGGCTACGCACAAATTAGCATTTTTAAGACATCGTGCTAAGCGAGCGTTTTCCCACTTTTCAAATGACGCGTCCAGGATTGCGGATATCAACAATATTAAATCGTTGGCCTCAGCTGCAGGCTATAAAGAGTATGTAATTGATGACGTCTTTAGGAGCGCCGAACTTCAGTTTGGTAATCAACGTCGTCGTATCAAGTCACCCAGTCAGAAGTTCATCGGCCCCTTTTCGTACGTACCGGGACTTTCCTATTTCATCCGGAATGCATTTAAGAAGTTAGGGCTTGGGAGTTGGAATTCGCCAGCCTAAGTCAATATCACTATTCCTTCTTTCATCTGTAAGCCGCAGCACTTTACTTGCTAATTAATGCAGGGGTAAATTCCATATCCCTTCGATACCAGGATGGAAATACCAAGTTTTATATTGGCATGACAAAGAGGTTCTTTGCAACTCGTTTATCTGAACACAAAAGACACGTATTGAAGAATAAATCGTCCGCTGCCCTATCTAGGGAGGTCATGACAATTTCTGCCGCTCCACAATTGTCCGATTTGCAACAGGTTGCCACATACACTACCGCCAGAGGTACAGCCATCAGGGAGTCTCTGGAGATCTTGTTTAGCAATGATGTGTCCAACGATGACGTGTCAATGGAGCTGCTTGATATGGCGCATGTTCCTGCGTGCCTCTCGTGAAAGGACCTGATTCTTCTCGTTTTCAACTGCTTCCGCACGTGCCCTGCTTTCACGTTTTTATACATTTTTATATCTCACATGCATATTTAAATTTTCTATGCATTCATTTAGATTGCTAACGTTGTTCCAAAACCACGTCTAAGCCTGAAGAAGGCACCCGTAGGTGCTGAGAGCTTGCAACATGCTGTTGGCTGTCTTATGCCAATAAACGGATATTAACGTTTCTCACTTAGTTATTTGGCGTATTACTACCCGTTTTTATCTAGTTTATGACACAAGGAAATAATTTTGTAAATTTATAAAATGTATCTCTTAAGAAACTGTATAATAATTTGTTCAGCAAAATAAAGTGGTAATGTCGTAAAACATAGTTTGCTATATCTTCTTTTTGCATTAAAATACAAAACTTTCTTTTGGGTATGCTCACATACATTTTCCTTCTTTACAACAGCTGTCCTTTGGATTTTATTGAAGCCTAATTCAAGGCGTAAGGAAAATTCCAAATTGAGAAAAATGCGATAACCAGCGTGATTTATGGATACATACGTAATGTAGTTTACATATTAAAACCTGGAAACTATTTATTCTGAAAATAATTTTTTTAACACGAAAGTAACGCACTCTTTAGATCTGCAAGTGGCCATTTGCCTAAGTTTTGATTCTCCATTGCAAAATACGTGCTTTGTTTTGGAGTAAAGAAGGTAGCACCAATTAAAATAATGCTAGTTTATACTTCGAAGGGTATCAGGATTTTGCAGAGAAACAAAGTAAAATATATATAACAGGGCATGAGCAGAAAAGCTGATAACGTTGCATATTACATGATCTTCTTTCAGCATTGGACTTTGAGAATGGAGAACACCCATGATATACTTAGGGGACATAGTTTCCTTAGCATTGCTGCACACTTAGAATTTGCAACCATATTCTATAAGGTCTTAGTCCTGAGGAGAGATCCGAGCTGTTGATAAGCTTCCTGGCGAAATGAGGAAATGACATCATCCCGGGCTTTTGCGACAGAAGCTCTTGCTTGAGATACTCGAGAATATCATGAAACAGCAAATGACAACCTAGTTTGTAGATCAGCAGCTAATTTCTCCTGATCAGCCAGTACTACTTGCGTAGCTAGAACGAGAGTTCTAATAAGTCCTTTATTGCGTAAGAACTTGTTTGCACAGCACTTCTGTCTTCACATCCGGACACATGGCTGCGTCTGTAGTAACATCCAAGGAAGCCATTGACTAACCCAAGGATTTCAGACATGTGGATAGCTGGCTAGCAGTAATAGTCATAGAAACATTTCGTTCTTGGTCCGAAGACGTGTATGTTCCCTTAGAATGGGAAGAGAAAATTTCATCCTCATTTGCTGCATCCATTTCAATTTCCGTACCCAAAGCTGCTGCAATGACCTCACCTTTCTCCAGAAGCTTGACAGCAGAACTCTCCGCGTCCTGTTTATCTCTTTTTTTCTGCAGTTAATAATCACTATTATCACCTACACACGTTCATCCATATAGTTTCACCACAGCTTTATGCCTTTTTTACATAACACGGAGGCTGATCTCACCAATACCGTATTGCCGAAGACAGGTTGGAAACGCATTCCAGATTCTACACCTTCAAACGACCATCTTTATCTCCGAATTTTAGTCAGTCGCTCATCTGCTGGTAAAGAGAAGCGATGCGCTTGTGCTGCCGAACACCATTAGCTGTCAACGCTTTCTAAACGGATGGATGTCCATGATTGCCTTCAGCCAATCTCACATAGATCTTTCGAAGCCGGGCTTTACCGCTGCTAAGAAATTTCATCATAAACTTCAATACGAATGCACTTCCGCTTGGGTCAGAGCGTTGTATTTCAAACGACTTTATTTCAAATTACCTGAATCCACTTTTTGAAATTTATATTTACAATATTTTAATAACTGATGTGTTGATGTTTTTCTATTAGTGGTGTCGGAGGCTAGGGTCCAGTTTTCGGTTCCACTATGCAGAATAAATCACACATCCACGCATTCTTGTCTCCAAGAATGGTTATTTAAATATTTCCTCTCATTAATCCTTTTCTGAATTTCATTCTTTGAGGCAAACTGAGCGACATGAAAAACATTTTTTTCCCATTTTCTTAAACATTTGTTCACGGGTTTTAATGGAAGTTGTGTAGTTATAGTTTTGTACGTGTACTGTATAAATATGTGTTTTTGGAACGAGAGCTAGAAATAATTTGAACATATGTAAATGGCTTAAAATTACTTTTAGTTTACGAGTGAAATTATACCATGTGTGAACTAAATTATTCACTTCATTTTAAAACTTAAATTATATGTATATATGTAGTACATTATAAACATTGGAATTGTAAAGTGAATCGAGCATAATTAATTAAATTAAATTCAGCTTACATTATGACTGAGATAAAATAGTGTGTGGTGAGAAGCATTTATTGTTACAAAAGTTCAGGTGTGTTAGCAAGACACAACAAAATTTGGTATAGAATCGTGCACTGTCAGTAGAATGATTGTTTTTAAGGAAATTAATTCTTTTTCTCCGAATTCTGAAACTTCTTATTTAGCAATTTGTAAATAAAATGATGTGAAAATTTTTGTATTGTGTTTCGGGAAATATTGAGTGTTCATGATGTAAAATTTCTTGTTAATATCAGGGATTCTGTAATTTGCACCTTTTCGTTTTTTTTCTCACTAGGAAGGGACTCGCTAAATTCAGAGATAAGAATTCCCTTCCTGAAAGCAAAGAAATTCCTTTGGAAGAGGTCACCTTGCATACTTATACAATAGCAGGTAGAATTACAGGAATTTTTGCTAAGCCGTGGTCAAGAGCTAGAGAGGGCTAGGAGGTTCTTAACCCCCCTCCAACACGATACTTCATGAACACTTTTACCCTCAAGTTACAGAAAGCATTACAGATTGACTTTCAGCCAATAGCGTAGCTGAAAGCCATAGCGTCCTTTTTGGCGCATGTGCGATGGTGCTTTGGTAAAAGTTAGGAGCAAAGGAGAATTTTCTCTCTTCACCCTTCACCCAGACAATTCTTCCTTAAGGTTTCAGAGGGTAACACCTCACTTGCTTGGGTCGGACTGAGGTCAGCAAGCGCTGACAGGCGAAAATACTCGCAGCAAATTTCATGGCCAAGTGCTGTAGCTTCTCAAAATGCCTTGACCAGTTAGTGGACTAGTGCACGCTCGCGTTTACCAGCCATCTTGTTTCACGTCCTGAAGGAGAACACTCACGATTGACGATGACTGGGGAACCCACTGTTGCAGACATTTTGTACTGAGGGAAATAGAAAAGAGAACGCGGCAGCCCTCCCCTTAGACGACTGAGTCCTCGTGTGTCTTCCCCAGGCTTTCTATGTCAGAAAGCCTGGAACAGTAAATTAAAAATGGGACTTGTTTTTCTGAACCGACGAGTTATGTTCCTTCTGGAAAATACAACAACGTCGCATTGGTCATCAACTCGACGACGCTGAAGAAACCCTTCAGGATAGAGAAAGGTAATTTTGTAATTTATTTTGTCGTCATGTCCAACCGACTCAACCGCTTTTGAAATTCCAGAAAAATGTTGCTGCCTAAATTAACTGAAAGAAACAAATACAAAACAAAACAGGATGCAACTTTTGAAATTATTATTGTTTGATAATACTTTGTGTTGAGAAATGACACGGTCCCTAAAAGGTGTGAGGTGGTGAAAAATGAAATTTATCGGATATTATAAATATGGGAGAGGAGATTTTTGGATAACACCAAATGATATAAAAATGAAGAAATTTAGAATCAGTCATAATGTATTATTACACGCTGAGAAAACCACATGGTATTAATTTTATTTATTTTTTGGCCAAAGTGTATCATTCTATTGTACTATGCAGGATGTTTTGAAAAGGTACCTAAAAGAGCAATATCAAGTGTTGAACACATAATTTTTTCTTCAAGTAAACGATAATCACACTGAAGTTTTGAATCATATTATATGAAAAATAAAAGAAAAATTTGCAATATTAGACTAAGAAAATTGTATAACTAATTTCCACCCAACAAAATTGAAATTGGACTCTAAAACTCCTTTTGGCATTCATGGGTGATCTGTGAAAATAAAACAAAAGTGTAAAGGAAAAAAGAAGGTTTTCAACCAAATTCTAATCAGGCCAGAGGCCTGATCATCATTAAACATAACTGCAAGTCAGTTTTTTTACAACTAAAAATTTTGAGTCACTTTTATTAATTGCGTATGTTCAGTGAATCCAAGGCGATAGAAAAATCTTGTGAATTTCATTTTGGTCAAGCTCATAAATCACCTCTGCACTTGGCAGAGTTCATGGATCCTGGTATGTTAATCCACATATACTTGACAACGCAAAATTTTACTGTTTTCACATACATTTTTCTTTTGTTCTTCGACGGGTTTTTTTTATACATCACGTGCCATATTGTTCCACAGTATTTTGATACAAGAATATATATATATATACACTAACACATGGTCATAGGGAACGGAAATTTTATAATTCTGAAAAAAACTATTTATATCAAATGTTTTCCGTGCCCAGGATTTATGGCTTGACGGATCACCGAACACAAAGTGACTCAAAAATAATTTGTAATAAGGTGTAAAATATTATTTGTAAAAGAAATTTCAGTTCGGGAGCTTTGAATAGGGAATAGGTGGAAAGTTTTTCAGATTCTTAATGCATATCTTTTTTTCCTTTCTTCACCCAACTCCTAAAGTTGCATTTTATGAAAAATCTCACGTCTTGCTAACGCACAAAAATTTTCATGATGACAGAATTGAACTTAATGCATAAACTAAGTACTTTTGCTACAAGCAGCATAACTGCATTTTTTGGTGTAAGATACAAATTTGCTGTGTGTGTAATTTTGAGTGTTGAATTTTGATCGGTGGAATTGGAATATGACCTTGAGTACAATTTTTCAATGAACGAGCCTTCGTAGTGAGTAGGTGTATATTTTATTATATTTTTTTTTGAATCAGTGAGCATTGAAAAAAAATAAGCATGTTGTTCAAAGGAGTAGTAGACCCAGTTTCCTATGCTAGTGCAGTCTACGGGAGCATGGAGTTACTGAATCAGGCTCCGACATTTTCGGGTAGCTCAGATAATATTTCTGTTACAGAATTTGTAGAGTCCGTAGAAAAGGTGAGCAAAAATTGCAACATAACAGAGAAATTCAAATTTGTACTCATGAAAAAATAAATGTCGAGGAGAAGCGAAGCAGTTGGTAAAGGATTTCACCTTTGTTGAAAATCATTCTTCATGTGATTTGCTGAGAGAGGCCTTATTGGACCAATTTTCTCTTTCCAAACCAGTGCCCGTAGTAATCAATCATGTCACAACTTGTAAATAGAATACAAGAGACATAGTGAGTTAGTATGATTTGGATTTACAGGTGAATGACATAACGGAAAATTTTCCTTATCAGAAAAATAGAAGCAAAGTTAAGTCATCTGTCCGAGAAAGGTTGCCGAAGAATAATGCTCCTCGAGATAGGCGCAAGAAGAACTGTAGGGTCACAGTCACTTGTTATCGCTGTCAGGGGAGAGGGCACCTTGCAAATAAGTGTGATAATAGCTATAATCCTCGTCATTATGACCAGAGGGACAGTTTAAAAGAAAATTCCAGGTATTCACAAGACAGTTATTCTGGATTTTCAGGCAGAAATTATCTCACACAGGAACAGGAAAGGTTGGAAGAAGAATTGCTTAGAGAAAGAGAGGAAAAACTAGAAAGGGATAGAATAGAGGGCCTTAAGGAGTTGGAAAGAACTTTGAAGGAAAGACAAGCCAAAGAAAGACTCGAGCGAGTAGAAAGGGAGAGGTTAGAACAAGAGAAACTTCAGAAGTCAGAAAAAAAGAGTTTTGAGCAGTTTAAAAGGGAATCGCAAAAATTAGTGGAAGAAAGACTTCATGAGTTAGAGAAAGAGATGATTCAACAAGTAGAGAAAGAGAGGCTTCTGCAGGTAGAGAAAGAGAGGCTTCAGCAGGTAGAGAAAGAGAGGCTTCAGCAGGTAGAAAAAGAGAGACTTCAACAATTGGAAGGTGAAAGGCTTCAGCAATTGGAGAAAGAGAGGCTTCGGCAGGAAGAGAAAGAGGGGCTTCAGCAGGTAGAGAAAAAGAGGCTTCAACAGGTAGAGAAAGGGAGGCTTCAACAGTTGGAGAAAGAGAGGCTTCGGGAAGAGAGGCTTCATCAGTTAGAGAAAGAGAGTCTTCAGCATGTAGAGAAAGAGAGGCTTCAACAGGTAGAGAAAAAGAGGCTTCAGCAGTTAGAGAAAGAGAGGCTTCAGCAATTAGAGAAAGAAAGGATTCAGAAGTTGGAGCAAGAAAGGCTTAAACAATTAGAAAAAGAAAGGCTTAAACAGTTAGAGAGAGAAAGCCAGGAGATAGAAACCCAGGTAACAAATGACATAGAGAAGAAAATTCATATTTCTGAAGCACTAGTAAACAATCAGGTTGTGTCGGGAGTGGTGAATGTAGAAGTTACAGAATCTGCCATGTGTGAAGATTTTAATGCTGTCGCCAACATGATTTCGGAAGTTCCACCGAATCAAACAGAAAGGGACAAATGTATTAAATTAGCTGAGTGTACGAGTGATGATTTTATTTCAGTAGTGGAGTCACCTGCAGATATTGTTGATATTTAGGAAGAATTTTCTGTGGTCGAAGAAGTCTATGATTTTAATGAGATTTCAAATATGCAGTGTGACGAATTTTGTGAGGTGATTATAGAAGAAGTAAAAGTCACTCAGAAAATTGATTGTTTTGATGATAAGCAGATGGCAGTGAATGTGGCGGATACAGAAATGCCCGTCACTAAAAACACCATTGTGGAAAGTGTTAATGGAATTCAGAGTTTGAGTAAGAGTGAAGGTGTAAAATGGATACCCAAGTATTTTAATTTGGATACTCTTTATGCATGTTGTGTTACCTGAAGACTGCATGTCCAACCTGCTAAAGAAAAGCAGCGGACAAATTTCAAACCTTGAGCCTAAGGCTAAGGAAAATGAAACATTTGTTGCTAATCGCTCAAATGTGCAAATGAGAAAAGATTTAGTCCTGACGACAAATCTTAGGTTCCAGCAATTTTTACTCTGGAACGTGAAAAGGGTGCGCTTCAAATATTCTTGAAGAAAGAAAAATTAACATTTTAATGACTGATAGAATTCATTTTCTTTCATACTGAGTGGCCCTTTTTCGATAATGATTGATCTGGAAATGTATACGAGTTTAAGACAGTGTAAATATTTTTTTCCCTTTTTTGTGTGTGTGTGTATTGTGTGTGATGTCATAATTTGAGTTACTTTGTTTTCTTGAGACCTTACGTTGATAGGTGTTAGTTATGTGAGTTTTTTTGTGTGTAACAATTCAAAGGTCTGGAGAGATGTTTTTTTCCTTTCTGGAAAAACAACGAATAGCAAGGGAAAGTAACTAGTACGATAATTCTTTCTTTTGTATTAGTATATATGTAGTTTCGAAACAAAGTTGTAGCATGGGACGTAGAACGTTCTGTATAGATTTAGATATTCCATGAATAGCAGTTAAATCACTTCAGGCATTATTTGGGAGATGAATGGATGAATTCCATAAAGCACAGAGTTGTAGGAGTTTTCTTTTTCTTGCATTTCAAGAAGTATTTAGTTAGCATCATTCCAGGTTAATGATGAAAAGAGAGATTTGTTTCAGTGGAATTTTTTTTCCCTCAAATTTTCAGTGTACTTCTATGATGTATTTTTGAGGCGAACTTGGGTGATGTGGTATTACTGAAGCGAATTTAAATGTCAGTACTTATGAAATGCTGTATGTGAAATTTATGGGACATTCAGTTGAGCGAAGCAGCAGATTTAGGCTGAACTTCGATTTTTTACTCATGAGGTGCACATTGTGAGAAAGTAGAAAGGATTGATATTCATAATTTTGTTCGTTAAAGAAGTTCGTATATTTGTCTTGTGCTAAATATTCCGTCAGTTTTATATCTTGTTTTCTTTCCCATCATCTATGCTTGTGAATATGCTCTTTTCGTTTTTCTTTTATCATATTGCGCAATTTGATAACATTCTTGTATTAGTGTTGTATTTCGTTCGGTGTAGTGTGTAGAATTGAGTGTTTGTTTACATCGGAAGCTGCACACTTCGGCGGACGCCATGTTGGACTTCCGCTCATGCGTTTCCGGATAAGAAAATATCTGGGGACGAGGCTCCACAAGCTTTCTAATTGGCTCACGCGCTTGTGTTGATATCATGTGGTTTTGTTGTCATCGTGAGCTCCTTCAGCGCAACGGTTTTTTTTTGGGGTTCCGCGGCGTCGGTTCGCTTCTTGCTCACCAATTTTTCGTTTCGGGATAAGGTGTGATGATGTGTTGATGTTTTTGTATTAGTGGTGTCGGAGGCTAGGGCCCAGTTTTCGGTTCCACTATGCAGAAAAAATCACACATCCACGCATTCTTGTCTCCAAGAATGATTATTTAAATATTTCCTCTCATTAATCCTTTTCTGAATTTCATTCTTTGAGGCAAACTGAGCGACATGAAAAACATTTTTTTCCCATTTTCTTAAACATTTGTTCACGGGTTCTAATGGAAGTTGTGTAGTTGTAGTTTTGTACGTGTACAGTATAAGTATGTGTTTTTGGAACGAGAGCTACAAAGAATTTGAGCATATGTAAACGGCTTAAAATTACTTTTAGTTTATGAGTGAAACTAAACCATGTGTGAACTAAATTATTCACTTCATTTTAAAACTTAAATTATATGTATATATGTAGTACATTATGAACATTGGAATTGTAAAGTGAATCGAGCATAATTAATTTAATTAAATTAAGCTTACATTATGACTGAGATAAAATAGTGTGTGGTGAGAAGCATTTATTGTTACAAAAGTTCAGGTGTGTTAGCAAGACACAACAAAATTTGGTATAGAATCGTGCACTGTCAGTAGAATGATTGTTTTTAAGGAAATTAATTTTTTTCTCCGAATTCTGAAATTTGTTATTTAGCAATTTGTAAATGAAATGATGTGAAAATTTTTGTATTGTGTTTGGGGAAATATTGAGTGTTCATGATGTAAAATTTCTTGTTAATATTAGGGATTCTGTAATTTGCACCTTTTCGTTTTTTCTCACTAGGCAGGGAGTCGCTAAATTCAGAAATAAGAATTCCCCTTCCTGTAAGCAAAGAAATTCCTTTGGAAGAGGTCACCTTGCACACTTATACAATAGCAGGTAGAATTCCAGGAATTTTTGCTAAGCCGTGGTCAAGAGCTAGAGAGGGCTAGAAGGTTCTTCACCCCCCCAACAAGTTTCTTCATGAACACTTTTACCCTCAAGTTACAGAAAGCATTACAGACTGACTTTCAGCCAATAGCGTAGCTGAAAGCCATAGCGTCCTTTTTGGCTCATGCGCGATGGTGCTTTGGTAAAAGTTTGGAGCAAAAGAGATATTTCTCTCTTCACCCTTCACCCAGACAATTCTTCCTTAAGTTTTCAGAGGATAACACTTCACTTGCTTGGGTCAGATTGAGGTCAGCAAGCGCTGACCGGCGAAAATACTCGCAGCAAATTTCATGGCCAAGGGCTGTAGCTTCTCAAAGTGCCTTGACCAGTTAGTGGACTAGTGTACGCTCGCGTCTACCAGCCATCTTGTTCCACATCCTGAAGGAGAACACTCACGATTGACGATGACTGGGGAACCCACAGTTGCAGACATTTGGTACTGAGGGAAATAGAAAAGAGAACGCGGCAGCCCTCATCTTAGACGACTGAGTCCTCGTGTGTCTTCCCCAGGCTTTCTATGTCAGAAAGCCTGGAACAGTAAATTAAAAATGGGACTTGTTTTTCTGAACCGACGAGTTATGATCCTTCTGGAAAATACAACAAAGTCGCATTGGTCACCATATCGACGACGCTGAAGAAACCCTTCAAGATAGAGAAAGGTAATTTTGTAATTCATTTTGTCGTCATGTCCAACCGACTCAACCGCTTTTGAAATTCCAGAAAAATGTTGCTGCCTAAACTAACTGAAAGAAACAAATAAAAAACAAAACAGGATGCAACTTTTGAAATTATTATTGTTTGAAAATACTTTGTGTTGAGAAATGACACGGTCCCTAAAAGTTGTAAGGTGGTGAAAAATGAAATTTGTCGGATATTATAAATATGGGAGAGGAGTTTTTGGATAACATCAAATGATATAAAAGTGAAGAAATTCAGAATCAGTCATAATGTATTACACGCTGAGAAAACCACATGGTATTAATTTTATTTATTTTTGGCTAAAGTGTATCATTCTATTGTATTATGCATGATGTTTTGAAAAGGTACCTAAAAGAGCAATATCAAGTGTAGATCACATAATTTTTTTCTTCAAGTAAACGATAATCACACTGAAATTTTGAATTACATTATATGAATAATAAAAGAATAATTTGCAATATTAGACTAAGAAAATTGTATAACTAATTTCCACCCAACAAAATTGAAATTGGACTCTAAAACTCCTTTTGGCATTCATGGGTGATCTGTGAAAATAAAACAAAAGTGTAAAAGAAAAAAAAATTCTCAACAAAATTCTGATCAGGCGAGAGGCCTGATCATCATTAAACATAACTGCAAGTCAGTTTTTTTACAACTAAATATTTTGAGTCACTTTTATTAATTGTGTATGTTCAGTGAATCGAAGGTGATAAAAAAAATCTTGTGAATTTTATTTTGGTCAAGCTCATAAATCACCTCTGCACTTGGCAGAGTTCATGGATCCTGGTAAGTTAATCCACATATACTTGACAACGCAAAATTTTACTGTTTTCACATACATTTTTCTTTTGTTCTTCCACTGGTTTTTTTATACATCACGTGCCATATTGTTCCACAGTATTTTGATACAAGAATATATATATATATATATATATATACTAACACATGGTCATAGGGACCGGAAATTTTATAATTCTGAAAAAAACTATTTATATCATAACAGTAAACTGTGAAATCTGAATAGCATATTCGATTGTCAGAAGTTTTATTTTCCAGAGCATGTTTCCTTATTAATGAGCCAGAAACGCGATGAGGTTTTCAAAAGTTTGTTTAAAACGAAACTACGTACACTGCTTTCTAAAATTTCTGGAACATTAAAACTTACATGAAGAAAAATGTTACTATCAGAAGTGTAGCAGAAACTTGGATAAATTTATTCCAGATATCTAGCTACGATTATTCACGTCAGATTCAAATATTCAAAGATAGAAAAATATACAATATTACAAAGTTCCAAAATGTTCCAAAATTAAAATAAATATTTTCATTCAAGGACAAAAGAATTCACCCGTGTAATGACACACAATCAACCTTTATTACGAAAGAAATTTTGCAATATATAATACGATGCAAAGACATTGTAATTAGGTCACAGTTTTTTGTTCAACCACGTAGGATGTTGTTGTTTCAAAGGAATTCGCTGTTTACTTATGTATATGATTATTTACGAGAATGTTTTAACACATTTGGTCGCATTCAACCCCTGCTGATATGCCACTTTATTAAATGTCGAAAATAAATGATCTCGCCTAAACGGGTTTCTGTGTTATAGCTTTACCGTACGATTCCATTTTTCTTCTTTTCATGTTTTGTAAGTATTTGTCACACCAACCAAAGAAATAAAGTTAATGTGTAGAGCATAGAACACTGCAGAAATGCTATAAATACACTGTATTGACAAAAGGCACCGGACACCTAGAAGAGAAACGCAACGTAACATTTATTAACATACATTAGTACGGTGTCGGTCCACCTTTGGCCTTAATGCATGCATTGACACTTCGAGACATGCTTTCAAAAAGGTTTTGGAACACAGCGATAGGTATGAACTTCCATTCAGTACATAAGCTTGCCGCTAACCATTGGTTAGTAGTAGGCCTGGTTTCCAAACTCTTTTGCTGCTCTCTAATTCATCCCATAGGTGATGTATGGGATTACGAACAAGGCTATGTGCTGGCCAGATCACACACAATACAGAATTATAGTCAAACCACGCCGTAACAGTCCTTGCTTTATGGCTCCGTGCATTATACTTCTGGTAACAACAAGGCTCAGTTTCATAGTATTGCCACAAGAGTTGGTGGGGCATAATTGTCCAGAATATAGAGGTGCACCTGGCGGTTAACAGGTTTGTGCACGATAACCAATATGCCGGGACCATACCACATAAGACACCACCAAACGAGTGCACTGCCAGCTCCAAACTTGATCGTAGGAACAGTACACTGTGGTAAATAGCGCTCCCCCGTCTGCCGCCATACCTACACACGGCCATCAGACTGATGGATTGTGTATATGGATTCATCAGTCCATATGTCCTATAATGAATAAAGTTTTACTATTAGTTGTTGTGTAGTAATTATAATGAATAACGTTTTATGCTGGTTGTTAATGGAGACACTTAATGAAAGAGACCTAACGGCCAGACAGAGGTCTGACAGTACTATGAACTGAGAAAAACGTACTTACTTTAAGACCTTTTGTTAGAGAACTCCTGGTATTATCCAACACACACTCTACAAATCACACTACTACTCAATATCCGAACTTTCGTAGAATCGCATCACAATTGTTAAGAAGAACCTAATCACATAAAACGAAGCTCTCTCACATAAACGAAGCTCTCCATTGGTATAGTTGAACGCGCCTATATATACTGCATACCACCACGTCATGACTTACACTCATTGCCACATATCATTCAGCGGGAGAAATAACATCTCGTTAAGTGAGAAGATAATTTGCATAGGAAAATAAAATAACAAGAGATAGTAAAATCAAAAGGAAACTGAATCTAGAGTATACGTTACATCATCTCCCTCTTATTTTTTTTCCCGAAAAACCTATCAAATTTTGAGTGTAGTCTTACATTTTGACTGACGTTTATCGTCCTCTTTTTTTTTGGTGGCAGCAGTATGTACAGCATCAAACTTGGCGTTACAAATTCAGGAAACCTGTGTCCGCAGCAATTGTCGTCTGTGAAGCAGGAAACACTTTTTATACTTGAACAGAACAAACCTGCATCGGCATACCTTACTTTTATTCTGCCTAGCAGGAATCACTTTTTTAATTTCAAATGACTTCCTCATATTATCGTTGATTACAAACCAACTGTATCAGCAGCGAAGATTGCCTGTAGCTGCCTACCAGTAACAATTTTCACTATTTTGCCCCTAAGCACATATATATATAAAAAAAAATTTGGATTAGTAGACGGACATAGAAGATATATAAAAAAACCCACATATATACACAAAAAGAATGCATGAGGCCCACACGAAAAAAACATTCTGTCACGCCAACTGGTCGTGCAGGAAAAACACCAGAATGAGAGAAGAACCTGTCCACGAGAACTTACTTATTTCGAGGACGTATAAAAAACTCTAGTACGATAACGTTTTCCAGGCCTAATCGGACTGGTAAATTCAGGTGCGTCGATCTTTTCAGAGACTTGATTGGATCTGGAACATCTGTAGTCTGTCGGTCAAGAAATCCCCTGCGGCTGACAGGAACGGTCAGGAACGGCTGAAGTCTGTATGTCAGGAAATCCCTGCGTCCGACAGGAACTGCTGAAGTCCGTCGGTCAGGAACGGCTGAAGTCTGTCGGTCAGGAAATCCCTGCGGCTGACAGGAACGGCTGAAGTCCGTCGGTCCAGGAAATCCCTGCGGCTGACAGGAACGGGCTCCCCCAGGTTTTTGATATGTTGTCCCTTTGTGCTGGGGCCCGTGTTGTCCTTCCAGCATTCTTTTGAAGGGACGTGGCTCCGCCCACTTCGCTTGTTTCCGCTTTCTACCTCTTGGCATGAGAGTAGAAGCAGGCATCGGCCCTGTTTGCCCTGAGCGTAGGTTCCAGGGGCGAAGCCCGGGCGGATGCAAGGATCTCTGCCTTCGTCGCTGTAGCGGCGATGCAGTTTGGGGAGCAAGTTGCGTTTTCGACCAGCTTATGGTGTTGCTGGACGGTTTGTAACTTGTGTCTGACGTTTAGGAATCGTCAAACTATTGTCTATATCTGATAAATCAGAAATATTTGATGACTCTGAGTCGCTGGTGTAAGTTAGTGTTCGTGCAGGGCGATGTTTATTTCTGCCTATACGAATACTTTCTGACGAGGTATTCAAGGAAGTAGGAGCTTGTGTTAGTGCAGAGTTATTAGGGAATGGTGCAGCAATAGTCTTGGCAATGTGTGGAGGGGAAAGGAACGATACCAGAATTTGAAGAACTTGATTCGAGCCTTCGTCTTATAGTAGAATCAGGTTGCGTTCTTGGAAGCCCGTCTTGTGGAGGGTAGGGTGAAGAAAAAATTACTGGAGATTCTTCAAAAAGGTTTGTCGGTTCATCCAAAATTTCTGGAGGTTGATCGTGTGATATAGACTCTTGAGCCTGTGGAACAGAAGGTTGAGTAGGGTTGATTATAAACTCTATATTGCGTTCATGATACTTGCGACACTGAACAACGTGTACGTATTGAAATTGATTGTCAGGTTTTTCAAGGATAATGTGATTTTCAAACACATTTGCTATCCGATATGGACCTTCGTAGCTGGGTGCAAATTTCTTTACTAAAGTATGAGAAACAGAAGACTGGAAGTGTGTCTCCACGAGAGTGAGATCTCCAACGACAAGATCTGGTTCCCTACGCCTAGTATTATAGTATCTTGCTTGAGCCGCTTGTGCTCCTATCATTGCAACACGAGCTTTTTCTGCCATGATTCGTACTGATTGGGGAGTTGGTCGCTGGTTTAGTTCGTCGATAATCCCCGTTAAATTTTCAAAAGGGGTCTTAATTTTTCGACCCCAAAAAAAGTTCTGCAGGAGTAAATTTAGTAGATTCGTGAACAGACAAGCGGAGGGCGAACGAAAAAAGCTCAAGATGTTCGTCCCACCGCTCGTGATGATCCATGACAAATGTAGCAATCATTTTAACTAGCGTGCGGTTTACTCGTTCCGCGGAATTACTCTGCGGATGATATGGGGAAATGAATTTATGCTTTATGTGTAGTCTCGCACACATTCTATCAAAAATGTCAGAAATAAATTGGGGACCATTATCAAAAACTACTTTATTAGGTGCACCATATCTAGAGAATATTTAATTAATTAATACATTACAAATAACTTCCGCCGTAGCGGCTTTAACGGGAAAAACTTTGACCCATTTAGAGAAATTATCAGTTAATACTAAAACGTAACGAGCTTTGTTTTTAACAGATAAAGGATAAGGTCCCAATAAATCTATTGAAATAATGTCAAAAACATGAGAACTTGAACTAGATTTCAAGTGACCGGCCGGTTTTACATTACGGTAATTATAAATCTGACACAAGGGACATGATTGAACGTATGCGAGCACACTTTGGTACATGCCAGGCCAATAGGCAACATCCCGCAATTGACAACGGGTCTTGCGAATACCTAAATGGCCTGCAATAGGTTTGTCATGAAATTCGTTTAAAAGGGCCATTCTAAGGGTTCGCGGAATACATGGGCGAAACTCTGCCCTAGTAGTCCTAGATTTCGTATAGTAAAGAAGACCCTCTATGACTTCAAAATGCTGTAACGACCTCCCAGCCAGAGAAGGGTCACTTTGTAGCGGTGAACCCGCAAGCAAAAAATTATAGATATCCCCAAAATCTGGATCATTTACTAATTCTGCCATTATCTGCTCTCTGGATGTTATATCAGCTATTAAAAGTAAAGGCTGACATCCAGGAGTAGTTTCTGTGGGAACCCCACTAATCGGGACGCGAGACAATGCATCCGGTAATTGATTCTTATGACCTGGCTGGTACGAAATTTGATATTGCTCTCCTGTAACTTAAGAGCCCACTTCATAAGTCTTTGAGAGAGGTGCTTAGCAGAATTCAAATGCTGAAGGGCAGAATGATCCGTAATTATATTAACTGTCAATTCGTTGAGATAACATTGAAATTTGTCAAGAGCATATACTTCAGCAAGACATTCGCGTTCAGTAGCTGAATAATTGCGTTCAGCTTTGGCTAAAGTACGGGACGCAAAAGCTATTGGATGCCCAGCTTGTGACAAAACGCAACCAAGACCAACTCCGGATGCGTCAGTGTAAATATCAAATTCCTTAGTATGATCTGGGAAAGCTAATAAAGGAGGCTGAGTCAACGCTGACTTTAGTGCTTCAAACGCAGCGTTAGCCTCAGGTGTCCAAACAAACTTCTTGTATTTACGTTTCAAAGCATACAATGGCTCACAGATTGTAGCATAAGCGGAGACGAACTGCTGATACCATCCGGTCATTCCCAGAAAGCGTGATAGTTCTTTGGCTGTTTTAGGCCGTGGAAAGTCAACAATGGGCCTGATTTTTTCATCATTCGTAAATAAGCCGTGGGGAGGGATTTTCAACCCCAGATATACAATCTCGTCCCTCGCTATCTGGCATTTACTAGGTTTTAACGTCAAGCCAGCATTGGGTATGAGTTGGAACACCTGTTTGAGCAGAGAAAGGTGCTCGTCAAAAGTCTCGGATGTAATAATAATGTCATCCAAATATACATGCACATGGGGACCTAGAACAGGTCTGAGAACCGTATCCATAAGCTTTTGGAAAGTAGCAGGTGCAGAGGCTAATCCAAAGGGCATACGCAGGCATTCATAAGCCCCAAAAGGAGTTACAAAGCCTGTTTTATCGACGGAGTCTGGATGTACCGCCACCTGCCAATATCCACTCGCCCAAATCCAAGGTTGACAACCATTTAGTTGACGATAGGTCATGCAAAATATGCGACATGACAGGTAGTGGATAATTGATTGCTTTCGTGACTTGGTTTAGCTTTGCGGAAATCTGTCACGAAACGAAATTCGTTGGTTTGTTTTTTTTTTGGAACAAGAAAAGCAGGTGCGGCCCAGGCGCTTGTTGATTCCCTTATTATGCCCTGTTTAATCATCTCGGAAATTTTACGTTGCATTTCCTGTTTTTTATGGGGAGCACAAGGGTAAGGTTTCGTCGCTATAGGTTTCGAACCATCAGTGTCAATGACGTGATAAACCACCTGTGTGAAACCAGGTTGATCGGAAAATAAACCAGGTATTTCATGCACAAGTAGATAAAGCTGGTTTCGTTTGCCTCTCATTTAGTTCGTTACTCAGTAACAAATTCGTTATGTCTATAGGATCTTTAGGAATCACTTCGACAGGTTCCGGAAAGGAAATAACATGTTGTACGAAATTCAGGGTAACTTGAAAAGTATTGATAAAGTCCATGCCCATTAGACATTTAACAGGTAGGTCATCTATGAGCAGGAAAGAATGCGTAAAACGAGCCTTTCCCAGATCTAGAGATAATGTGACAGTTCCTGTGATACTGAATATTTCGTTATTAGCACCTCTCAAATACTGCGTCGCAGGCTGGACGTTGATTGCAGGAAAACTTTCAGTGCAAAACCTCGTATTTAGGGCTGATATTTCAGAACCAGTGTCGAACTTTGTCTCGACAATAATATCTTCAATTGTCAATAACACATCAGGCAACTGAGGAGTTTGGACAGTCAATAATTCTGTTTTCGGGTCAGAATGCTTGGTATCAGGAAGCAGTACCGACCCTTGGTCTACTTCCTTTGGAAGTTTAAAGGATTCCTGGTTGTATTATCATGCGGTCTGAAACCTCGGCCCTGCCGGGTATCGGGAAAGTTTTCACGCTTAGGAAAACTTCGTGAAAACTGCTGCGGAAACTCCGCATGTCCGTTGAAATTTCCACTGCTATTACTTCTTCCCTCAGCATGGGCAGAAAAATCATTATTGCCCTTAGCATAAAAACGTTCCGAATTCTGCGGATTGGAACGGGGTCGAGCATACTGTGCATTTGTACTGTACCCCGAAAATTGTTCAGAAACTAGCGGTTGGTGTACCACTCTTCTATGCGGTGGGACGTATGATGCTTGGACTTGCACCTGTGTACGCTCGCGTTGAAAGTCATTAGGCCTATTACGCCGCTGAGGATTTTCGTGATAAGCCTCCCGGGAGTACCCGAGCATGGTTAGTTGGACTATGTTTGCCGTGTCGTTCTTCATACGTTTGTATGAGGCGAAGGCATTCATGAATTGTAGCAGGGCGTCGGACCTCAAGAAAATCCTGTAGAAAGGGATAGAGCTGTTACAATAGGGTGTCCAACATGTCGACATGACTGGCATGTGGATCCCATAATTTATACAAGCGTGTTGTTTCTAAAGAAAACGCAACAGGGCTATCGGTGGGTCCTTGCTTACGAGAAAAAGTTGTTGTGCAAGGCCAGCTCGAGTGAGGCCAAAAGGAAAGACTTCCAAAAATTCCGCTCGGAAACTCTCATAATGAGAATCCTGGTTCGATACTCTCCACTGCCGATACCAGGTCTTAGCGGTATCTTTCAAGCAAGTGCCTGCTATTTGCACTTTGCAATCTTGAGGAATATTGTATAAGTCGAAATGATCCTCCAAATCCTCGAGAAATTTCAAGGACCCCTCCAAACCATTAAAAGTAATTGCTCCCGCATGCGGCTCGAAATGTGCAAGCATTTTGCTTCTGTGAGAGGATGGAAATACCTCAGGTACGACCCGCGACTCAGAGTGATATGAAGCTGGTGAATGACGAAATTGTGAGGAATGCCTGGGTATTTGCAAATCATTGACATCAAATTGAGCCCCACAGACTTCTTGCAAATTGTCGAAAATAACACCATCACCACCGAAACTTGATTTAGGGTGAAATAGTGAAGTTGTCTCAGGTAATGAAGACATAGTTACTAATTGTCAACACCTCGTGTTCAAGAAATGTTCGGGCGCCAATTATAATGAATAATAAAGCTTTACTGCTAGTTGTTGTGTAGTAATTATAATGAATGAAGTTTTATGCTGGTTGTTAATGGAGACACTTTATGAAAGAGACCTAACTGCCAGACAGAGGTCTGACAGTACTATGAACTGAGAAAAACGTACTTACTTTAACACTTTTATTAGAGAACTCCTGGTATTATCCAACACACACTCTACAAATCACACTACTACTCAATATCCAAACTTTCGTAGAATCGCATCACAATAGTTAAGAAGAACCTAATCACATAAAACGAAGCCCTCTCACATAAACGAAGCTCTCCTTTGGTATAGTTGAACGCGCCTATATATACTGCATACCACCACGTCATGACTTACACTCATTGCCACATATCATTCAGCGGGAGAAATAACATCTCGTTAAGTGAGAAGATAATTTGCATAGGAAAATAAAATAACAAGAGACAGTAAAATCAAAAGGAAACTGAATCTAGAGTATATGTTACAGTCCCGTTTCCATTGGTCTACGGTCCATGATAAATGTTCTTTACACCATGCTAAACGACGAGTAGCATTCCGAGTGCATCTGAAAGGTTTATGAGGAGCCGCATGACCACGGTAACCCATGGATTGAAGTTCTCGGCGAATGGAACGTGTACATACCGATGTTCCAGTATTTTTACTCACCTGTGCACTGACATCTTATGCAGTACTCCGTTGATTAGCTGTAACGACTCTCTTGAGGCTTCGACGTACGCTATTACTGATTTTCTTTGATCTGCCGGTACGTTTTGCTGCTTCAGGGTCGCCATGTGTCTTCCACTGATTCAGTACATCTAAAATAGTTGACTTCATTATGTTTAAACGCATATCGATTTGTCTTTTGGACAACCCACTAATTTAACACCCAACAAACTTTCCTTTCTAAAAGTCAGTACTCTCCCGCCACGACATTTTCTCTCAACCTCACAGTGCGATATGATCGCGGTCACCTGCAGGCTTGTTTTTAAACCGTTTTGCAGCTGTACCGCGAATATCAGCAACTCAGAGGATCCGTTGTCAATATGGTGTATATTGATCAGCAAGATAAATTTTAAAACTTCTCCTTTCGTTAGAATGTAGATATATACTATTTCGCCTGCAAAACAAAAACGAAGAGACACCAATATAAAATCCCTACACAAAATGCGTTTTCCTCCATCCTCAGTGGCGGTAATCAGCGTAACTAGACTATGAACAATTTTTGGACACACAGCGGCAGTTGCCTGTTTTCACTACCAAAAGTTTTGCATACATTTAAACTGGAAGGTATTTGCGAGTCTTCCATTAAGATTCGGAAGTTCTGAGGAAGAGAGCGTTTGCGTTTATCTGTCGGTATTTTTGTTTTTATTTTTTATTAAATGTTTAACACCCACCATTAGCCACCAAAGGGTAAAAGGCAATCGCTTCTCCCTAATTTAGCGTCACTGGTTTCAGGGAAGTGAGCGAGCCAGTGCCGTGAAGAAAACACAACATCCATGCCTCAGCAGGATTCGAATACGGATCCTTCTCGGAAGAATGGTCATAAGACAGCGCTTAGACCACTCGGTAGCATTTTCTGTTATTTTAAATAAGACTAATTTTTATAAAATTTCACTCGGTTTTAACAAAATTGTACAGTGTTGTTCTTGGTACTTCAAATATTAAAAAACAATTAGTTTTCAACCGAAATTTGGTCAGTCACATCCAGATGTGAGTTCGCGGTCATCTTTTTTTGTCGTCTAGAGCGATCTATGTATTTATTGAAGAAAATTAACGGCACCATGCGACGCGCATCTTATATGGTTATAATTCCCATTTGTAGGTAGTTTATCACAATCGCTTGATGAGGGATATGCTTAAAATAACACTTGTTCCTTTATAACGGCGAGTTATCTTTGTTTTTTTTGTTCGAATCACTTAGTGCTAGATCATTTTCCTCTGGTTTCGACTTAATTTAAGTACCAATAAATGGCGCCCCCCAGATATGCAAAGAAAGCGGAACTGGTTCTGGTAGGCAATGGCGTTCTACACTCCAAAGTTGAATGAACCTAAATCCACTTCATACTAGTAGCTTGTAGAACTAACTACCATGTAAAAGAAATGGATACTTCAACAAAATAAGTGTTTGCTAATTAGCTCCGTATAATAGCATGGAGTAGAAAGAGACAAATGTATTTCAATTTTATTATTAGTTGTCCCTTATGTATGTATCTCCTCCACCGAAAGTTCAGATATTAATTTAGATATTCTCGTACTGCTCCAAACTGCTCGAAACGAAGGATTTCATCCCTTAATGTTATGTTTTTCTGTTTTTCCAAATCAGCTCTGTACAAATACATGGCCGAAGTCCTGTTTCATCAGTTTCCATGACGCTTCAACTATCAGGGAATAGCCAATATTTCGAGTGCTGTCTTAATGGAGTGTCGGAAAGGGGGGTTGCGGCTGTCGCAGAGTTTCGACCTATCAAATCAAGTGAAATGTGTTTACGAGGTTTTTGTAGATTGCAACTAATCTTCAACCTATAAATAAACATTTACCAATATCGGAAACGAGAAATATCGTCTACAAACACTAAGTTACAGTGTTTAGTAGTTCAAGTATTATACTGTATGATATAGTAAGAATCGGTTTTAAAACCTGTTACTACGTTCTACGGTGCACAACCATTCTATCCAAGAGTCAAGACTTGTGGATCCACTGAGGAAATACTTACTGCCGGACAATTGCTAAGGACGGATGACAATAGAAACGATAGCAACCATAAAATGGAAGGCAGGAAAATGTGGAAATTAGCATAAAGTGCGGGATCACAGTAAGACGTGTTGTAAGCGTATGCTACAGAGGCATTTTGGACGTTGCCGAAACTTGTTCGTGACGTCATAAGCGCTGATAAGAGATATAAAGGATTTGACGCGTATTGACTGTTTGTTGTTCAAACGCAAAGTTGAAAGGTAAAGAATTCATTGACGAACTTGCAATTTTCAAGTATGTCTTCCCGGGATATCACCTAGATATGATTTTACGCGTGGCCGTATTATGGGCAAGATTGAAGAAGGGCGAAAAATAACAGGTGTTGCCAGGGAGTTTGACGTCAGCCACAGTGTTGTTTCAAGGCTTTGGAAATCCATTTCAAACAAATGGAGAGTGTAGCAAACGTCACGGGGAGGTCGTGTTCGCAGTACGACACCTGCAGAAGATCGGTACATAGTGCTATCAACAAAAAGACACCGGCGCAGCACAGCTAAGTGAGGTAGCAAATCAGTTTATGGCTGCTACTGGCAAGCGGATCTCCCGAAAAACTGTCGCCAGACGTTTGCATGAAGGAGGACTATACGCCCGCCGTCCTGTTGTGAGGCATCCCATTGTCCAGACGTCACCGTAACACGCCCGTTTGCAATAGTTCCATCAACATCGCAATTGGACTGATAACGACTGGTCTGCTGTCCTCTTCTCAGATGAGAGTAGATACAGTCTATCGTCTGATTGTCGACGACAACCTGATCTGGCGTGATAGTGGTACTGCATATTGTCCAGCAAACATACAGGAAAGGGACCGATATCCGACATGTAGTGTCATGCCAGTATGGGCTGGCATCATGATCAATGGCCGTACGTCCCTCTATGTGCTTCCAACTGGGACTATGACTGGCCAACGATACATTGTTGATGTTCTGCTACCTCATGTTCGCATGTTCCGTGGTGCTGTCGGTGATAGATTCATTTTCAGGGACGACAACACAACATGTCATCGAACAGTTGCTGTCCAGGAGTGACTTGAGAGCGAGGATATTCAACGTCTCGTATGGCCAGCACGTTCTCCAGATCTGAATCCCATTGAAAGTGTGTGGGATGCTTTGGGGAGGAAGATCTTGCTGTTTGCCAATGCCTTCAACAATAAACCACTTACATAAAGGACACCCTCATCCGTGCACTGACAGACGAATGGGATGAATTACCCCAACAGCTGCTTGATAATGTTGTGCAAGCATGACGCGACGTTAATGGGAATCCTGCATCGCCCATCATGGTGGCCATATCACGTATTGCCATCTTACGCCGGAACGCCTGCGGACGGTAATTGCATTATTTTCACGTTTACGTATTCTGCACAAAATGGCCTGTTTGTCCCTTGAACACGTTCCAAAGCCTTCTGGATTTCAGAGCACAATAAATTGTCTTTCTTGTAACGTCCTGGCACTCTGATATTATTTTAGATTCACTTGGCATCCCAACCACACTTACTTTTTTATGCTAAGCTATATAGCCATGATCGCTATGATCCGTCCTTAGCCAACAATTGTCCAGCAGTGTACCATGTGACTTAAGGTGGCGTTACACTTGGGCTGCTAATAGCAATTTTGTTGCCTGACGTAAAGCAAGCGTCGGCTGCCATCCTGATTCGAACGCAGCATGTTGCCGGGAGTAATCGCGGCAGCATACTGACAAACAAAAAGAAATTTACACCTAATGCGAGAGATTGCTTTGCGATTTTCCAGTGAGTTTTCGTAGATATGTCGGGTACAAGACACTTTTCTTGCTCCCTCTTACCTTATCCTTTTTGACAGGAAAAGCAAACGTAATCTGAGGAATATACGGTGCAGAAAGTTTTTGTAAATACTGATGTAACTTGTAATGAGTTTTTTAATGAACTTCTTGCTGATGACGCTTGTCAATTCAGAAATTTTACACGTATGAGTAAAAACGACTTAGAGTACCTTTTCGAGTTAGGTAAGATACTCTCATTTCAAAACCCCGATACAAATTTTCAGGATTGTATACTTTTTGTGGGAAACTTAACTGCCCATTCTGTATACTTCCTGTGCAGAACAACTGGTACAAAGGAACAGTTATTCATAAACCTGGGGTTTCGTCCTATAGCATTTGTAGTTCGGATCCTGGAAATCCCACAAAATACGTTTTTTTAATATAAGCATTCAATATATAGTTTCCCCAGATACTGTAGTACCTCTGGAAACGGACAGGTCAAGAAGAAAAGATTTCTGCACCAGTGAGATGCGGTTAGCATAACAACAAATTATTGGCCTCTTAACATAAAGGCATATTGCTCTAAGCCTTCAATATATCGTTTGCCTAGATACTGTAGTAGCAGTGACAACGGACAGGTCAGATGAAAATTCTCAGTTATATAAAACATATGTCACGGTGCAGCGAAAAAATAAATTCCTGTTCACATGAGGTGTTGTACACCTTCGGAAGACTTTTAGTCACTTCGTGACATCCACCGGTCTTCAATGGAATTGTGTTGACATTACTGTGAAACC